>CM067219.1:92116419-93316419 GCA_034190945.1 Octodonta nipae
AATATCGGAATGCCATTGCCCGTGAAGAAGCCAACGACATCCAAGCCGAGAGCAAGAATTCCAAGTTATGATCTTGTTTGGTTGTAAACCCGCAACGTCGTCGTGGATATTCGCCCAAGCTACAGAGATCTTGGGGGGGCCGTACCAATTGTGAAGAAAATCAACGATGTTGTCTACCGAATAAAGAAGCTACCTCGGGGAAAACCAAAGGTCGTCATTTCAACAGGTTAGCCCCTTATGCGGAAGTCATGACAGCGAAGATGACCAACCCAGTCCGCAGCATCCAACCACCCGATGACGAGATGACCTTCGAACAGTTTATGGCACTGTACTCTAATGGGCAAAAGTGCAGCACGACGTGACCACAGGACCCCGAGACCTGTTTGAGGTGCCCATATAATATGCCCTGGCTCATTGTGTGGCTCGAGATCTCCGGATGTCCAGAGGAATAGCCAAGGTGTTTGCCAAGAAGTACGGCCATTCCAGAAGCGACGGAACAAGATCCAGTGGTAGGAAGGTCCTTCATCTCGAAGATAAATAACCAGTGGGTACCAGAGACATCTTTTATTTGGTAACGAAAACATTCTCGCAGGACAAGCCACATACAGCGATGTTTGGAAGACTCTGGTAGAATTGAGAATGTGATGATGGAGAAAAATCTGATGAAATTGGCGGTCCCAAAAGATAGCCTGCGGGTTGGATGGACTGAATTGGAGGTGGTGAGAAGTATGATGGAAACAATCTTTCGATTCAGTGGGTCGACATCCTGGTATGCTGTCTCAGTACTCGCAGCCCAGATTCGAAGACCGTTGACTGTTACTTCCACCAGACTTCTCGTTGTCGAAATGGAAAGTCCTGCAAATATCGTCATACCAGGAAGGATTCTGGGACATTCCGGGACGAAATGGTCTTAAGGAGGGGGCAATGTTACGAGAATTCATCCGACAGCTGGTGCAATCGGCCCTCAACCAATTCATGGAAGGGACATTATTCCGATAAATTCGTGGAACCCGAAATGTTTGTCTCTCAACCGGCGGACCGCTGCCGTTACTGGGATTCCCTTAAAACTTCCAGAACATGATGGTTCGTGGACGTACCAGACAATTCCAAGATAAATGTAAAAGGACCAGCTGGCGATAGGAGATTCAGTTTTCGTCGGTCGTTTGTACAGTTAAGATAAAACGAAATAGTAGTTTTCTGTGAATATAAATTTGTGTAAAAGTAGTGGAAATAAATTAGAGTGAGTTAGACTGTGTTTTTAATAAATCCAAGAACTGAACTGAACCCGTGTGTGTGAAATTAAAACATTACATTATGATTTACCTACATTATAACTAGGTGGTACGTACCCTTAGTTGACAAGTCCAACTTGCACTTGACCAACTTATTATGCAACAAAAATTTATTTTTTATCACTTGCATTATCCTTATTTAACTTATTACAAATTATTCATTATACTGGGTTAGTGGAATATCTATTGCTGTTGAATAAAATCTTATGTTAAGTTTTTTTTTACTTTTTAGTCCGATTTTTTGATTTTGATAATGGAGGACAATATAAACTGTCATATTATGGATGGTATATCTTTTTTTTATCTTAATGATCATGATCCTATATAGTCACGACATTAAGACAAATTTATAAAATTCAACAGCAATTCGTTTATACCATTAAGACAGTAGCAGTATATAGAGAATAATTGTTAAAATTTTAACAGCAAACTCGTAGAAGTAAACGATTGAAATAATAAAAACCTACAAAAATACGAAATTCTTTTGTTTTTTCCTTATATAATGAAAAGTAATGAATGAATCGTAATGCCGTCTACAGAAAGGTTGTACAGAACCAGAAATCCTTCTTAATGAGCGTTTATACATCCTGATTGGATCATCGAGTAAACTGAGAAAACGGGTCAAAAATGTTTTTTTTTTATTGATAATTTTCTGGTAAGTAACCATGGAATATTAATCATTGACAAAAACGATAGTTTATCATGTTAAGATTATATGGGCTCACGATGGATACTATTGAATGAGTAGTTTTTAAAGAATTCTAATTTAAATAATTTAGAGAGATATTTTGCTCGTCCCACCGTATTAACGAGACTGGTCCGATCGAGATATACTAAAGATATTTTAAAAGTTCATAAATTCCACCTCAATTCGTCTGTAATGGATTTTCTCTATAATGTCAAGAAATTGGTTCAAAATAATAGTGCAATAAATTCCGTGGTTTCAAAAATGAAATTTTATGGGTCACGTTCACTTTCAATTTCTTTATTTACATAAATGCTGCTCGAATGTATGGGTTCATTGTAAGAAGTTGTCAAGGTTTTTCAAATGTTGCGACTTTAAAAATATTGTATTATACTTTTGTACGTTCTCGGCTTGAATACGGAGCTGAAATATGGCATCCCTTTTATGAGTGTTACAAAGTTTCTATTGAGCAAATTCAAAGAAGATTTCTAAAATATCTGTACTTCTAAACGTGCAATAGCTATCCAGTACAGGGTATTGAATATGGCAGATTATTAAATCAGTTTTCATTTGTCAGCCTTAATGTTCGAAGAGTATGTGCATTCTAAAAATTTTTGTTCAACCTACTTCATAATAATATTGATTCACCGACACTACTTAACAAAATCAATATTCTAGTACCTCGATCTGAGGCCAGAAATAGCTTAACATTTTTCTGCTCTAGGGCTCGAACAAACGTTTTGCTCAAATCTTCTATGCACAATATGTGTTACTATTACACCAATATTTGCAAGATTTGTACAAGCTGTGAATGATTCAACGGTGAATGTCTTACATTGAAATATTTACGTTAATTGAGTTAATTTTTTCTTTATCTTTTCATGTTTTTTTTATTATGATAGATTTAATTAGTTACAGCGTGTTTTATTTAGTTTTATATATATAATTGTTCTATTACTGGTTTATACTGTTGGGCAATAAAACTTAAATAAATAAATAAATAAATAAACAAATAAAAATAATCCCCTATTTATTTTCTAGAGCTGATTTCTATCGATACAATTCACACGCAATATAAACTTAACTAACTAACTGAAAATTACAGCTGTGTGTTTATAATTTGCAAGAAATTTTCCCGTTTTTTTTCGATGGTTATCTCGTTGTTGTCGGAGCGTTCTTTAAAAAGTTTCTCGAGGTTGATGCTCTTTGCCCTATCGAAGATTCCGGATAGCCTGTTATGTGTTTGTTTTTTTTTGCAGAATGATTAATTTCGAAGGTTTGCTAATTTTTCCATGGGCGACGTAAAAAGAAATTTATAACACTGCCCCCTTTAATTCGGATCGTCCCTATAGGAAACATTCTCTCCATGGTAGGGAGCTAGTTGATCCAAATGAACCATATTCATCTCAGCTCTTGGGTTGGCGAATATGATAGACAACGTCATTGATCCTCTTGATCAACTCGTATGTACCATCCGAGACGATTGTGAGCTTTGGAGACTTACCTTTGCTCATCTGGGGATTGAACAGCCACACCTTGTGCCGATCTTGGAACCCGACTGGTGGCCAACATTTGTGTTCGGGCTAGTTCGTGTATTGCCAGCGTGTTCTGTCGGAGTTGGTCGGCATAATCGTTAACTTCTTGGGGCGGTTTTTCTGGTGAGCCAAAAGCCAGATCACAGGGTAATCTCATCTCCTTTCCGAATAGTACGCTTGGTGGAGTCAGTCCTGTGCTGTTGCGGCTAAGCGATATGCCATAAGGAAAAAGGGAATGTGCTCATTCCAATCACGCTGGTTATTGCTGACGAGTTTGGAAAGATGCTGTTCCAAGGTCCGGTTGAATCTTTCCACCATTCAGTCTGACTGGGGATGCAAAGGTGTGGTTCTCGAGAAAGTGATGACTGTTGCTAGACCTGTTCTCATCCCGTCAACCGCGGAAGAAGTGAATCAATCATCCTTGCATTATAGTTTGTCCTGCAAACATGTTCAGCCTAATGTGAAGAGTCTTATTTATTTATAAAATAAGTAAAATATTCATTAAAATTCAGACTTTTTATTAAAAAATGTACAAGATTTTTCAGTAAAACAATTTCAATATTTTATATCATATTATTTAACATTCATTAGGTGAAAGCGTTTTTCTTTAATTATATCATTTGTTTATTTGTTACACATTTTAATGATTTTTTTGTTCATTAACTTATCAAAGAATTTATTATTGAAATTTAAAGAGTGTTTCAGAAAAGCTTGTTTGGAATTAAAAATATCGAGGGAAAATCGTATAGGAAAATAGTGCAAATTTTCTGTGAATTGACAATAATTAATCATTTGCATGCACTGAAAGATACAATCGAAAACTTGTAACACAATTAGGTAGCAAATTTGCAACAATAATTTGGTAAAACCTGAAGAATCTGGAATAGTTTACAAAATTAGTTTTAAAATTTATAAATAGACTTTTCCAAATTACTTCTACTTACACTATCAATTACACTAATATATACACTAATATCACTTTGTCAACCTTACTAAAGTTTCATATAGTCAAAGACTAGTTAGTCACTGTTATCAAAGACACATGCCGGGGTTTTGCGTACACCATTCTGGCCACAGTGCTTCAGCTTCAAGTCCTTTATTCACTAATCTGTTTCTCTGTGTGCTTAACCGCGTGTACACATCTTCTTGTATATTCAGCGTAGTGGCATCAATTTGAGTATCGCTCCAAAGTCTTTCGGCAAAGGCAGCAGCTCTTGGCCATAGTCGCGTCTCTAAAGATCGTTCGTCGACTTGTTCACTCCACAAGCAGGCTTCTCCTCCTATGATTTGCTTCTTGTTCAGATTTAACGTTTGCCACGGTCTGTGATTGTATATTGTTTGCCAAGGTCGGTAGGGATCACACGCTGCTTCGCCGGTTTCTCGCCATCTAAAAAAAATAATTTGGTAATGCCGTATGTTGTAATAGCCACTCAAACATCTCATTAAATATCAGGTTTCATTAATAATATAACCTCGAAACGTAAGTATTTTATAAAAACGAAAATCGTTCCTTGGAAGTCTTGTACTAACCTACAAAAATATATACAAGTCTAAAAACTTTGTCAACTTTATAGGGGAATCATAGTCGGATCCAAGAGGGGGCGATCGCCCCCACCGAGAGCCTCAAAGTTAGTACATTTAATATTAAAACGAGGTAATCTTAACTCCAAGAGCCTAGAAGAAGGTCACTTATTTGAGTTTAAACTTTAAACCACATAACGTCTATTTTTAATGTAATAATTCAAGAAATATGGGTTTAAAATTATATTTTCGTAAATTTAGTACAGGATCCCCCCTGAAGCATGAATTCGCCCCCCCTCTGAAGCATGAAATCGACCCCCCCATGAAGCCTGAAACGTGTAATATGGGTTTAGATGGCGAATCCTCTGAGAATGCATAGAGATATAAGATTAGTGGACAGATCAAACTACGTTCATCATTAAGTTACCTTAAACCAAAGACAGCCTTCAGGTTAATTAATTACTATCAGTAAATTGTTATACAAATTTGAACATAGCCCATTGACGTACAGAATAGTGGGGCCTTGAGTTCGCGTTACTCTCATGATATTTTTTCTCTTCTTTATTTATTTAATAAATAGTTAATTACATTATATTATAAATTAAATTGAAACTCATTTGATGAAAGCATATAACCTATACTGAGGCAAACAGATCATAAACCAGTAATAATTTAATCAACACTAAATTGAAAAAACTCTTTCCCAAACAAATATGTAAATAATTACCCATTTCGTATTTAGAAGAACAAATAATGAGAGACTATTAACTGAAAAGATTAATGCTGAAATAGAGTTAAAATACGACGATCACTAAAACTAGGATTATCTTCAAACAATCATAATTACATCGAGTAAAGATTTAGTAGAAAAGAAAATCAAACTTGGACTACTGATGAAAAGCTGCAACTAATAGAGATTAGATGGTTATATAAAAGCAAAGTACATACAATTAAATAATAAAAAAAGAAATATAATTCGCAAAGCTAAAGAGTGTGACTAGTTATACTAAAAAGTTTATAATAATTTACAAATACAAAAGCAAGTAAATAACTGGGAAGAATATATTTTACGATGACTAGAAGAAACGAAAGAAAACAGCAGGCACAATTATCGGCAAAGAAGAAGTAATTCACGTTGAATAATGATTAAACTATTATTCTGAATACAGCTCAAATACATTTTGTTTATATATAATCTTGTAACCATCTGACAAAATTTTAGACCCAACTAAGTGATCTTTAAGTTTTCTTTAATATTAAATTTAATGGTATTGTTATAAAATTTCATTTTACACTGCCAAAAATAAGAAACCTCCCAATTAATTAATTATTAAATTAATCTTCCTAAATAAAAACTAAACGTGCAAAATACCATAAAAACCAGTCAAATAAACAAGGGCAACAAAAAAGGAATTTCAGAAAATGCCATGATGATAAAGAAATAAGGTCGGGTCCATTCCGGAATTGGAGACCATAAACGCTAGAATACCGGAAGTCACAAGCGAATTATCACGAACTGAGGAAGATATATAGGGACGATTTAGTCTTCGTTGTTATTGTGAAAAAGTAATGAGAAATGTTTCGGTCAAATAAAGACGTTTATTGTGAGTGTAAATTTTTTTACAATTGACCCCAGAGAGGAACATACTACAGTATTAAGAAGATCTTTTAAAAAAATCCTTTATTTAAAAATTGAGGGATCCATTAAGTTCTACTACCCTTCACCCAAGTCTGGGTTTTCGTATTGAGATATTACACTGGAGACAATGAACAAGTTTTGTTGGTGCTTTAAATATGTATCTAACCAAAATGTTCACTAGCTCTCATACTATAATACTGATCAGTAGATTAAGATTCAGGGTTAAAACAAAATTTTGTATATTTCTTATCAAAAGTATCATAATTTAATTTTATATCTATCAATATACCAAACTATATTTTTAATGAAAAATGCACTCTACATATAAATATACAGGGTATTCCATCTCAAACGAGCCACCTTGAATATCTTGGTTATTTTCAAAACTATTGCAATAAGAAAAAACAGGTCGATTTTTGTTTCCGGTGGGAATTTTTTTGAGGCGAATTAGCGCTTGCGATTATTAAATTAAAAGTTTTTACTGCATGGTAAAGTATTAAAAAGGAGTTCTTTTATAGTACGCTGTTAAAATTTGGATTTTTTTGTGGGGACATGTTAAATCCAAAACTTTTATGACTCAGCCTGAGAATTTGGACGAACTACTTCAACGAATTATAGCGGAGTGTCGTCAGATAACACCGACTAGCGACTATGCTGAACCATGTCAGGGACGGCTTTCAGTCAAGGTTGTAGTACTGTATGGAAGTCAATGGAAGACACTTTGAACATTTGCTTTAGAGGCATTATATTGTAAAGTATATTCGTTTTTTTAATACTCTTTTATTATTACATGTACAAAAATTGCAATAAAAAAGTTTATTACGACGATATAGTCCCTAAAAAGGACTTTCAAATCTCAAGGTCATTGAATCAGCCTATTTATGGTGAATGCGCGCAAGCGCTAATTCACCTCAAACCCCATCGAAACAAAAATCGACCCGTTTTTTCTTACTGCAATATTATACCCTGTATAAAACTATATATGAACAAAAATAGTGTACTAAATGACATATAAATCTGAACAACCAGTAATAATTAGTTACAATAAAATTGTGCTTGATATTAAATCATACAGTCAGAATCTAACAAAAATTAGTAATAAATTAAGGCGCTATACACTCCTTAACTCATCTGTACTACCTGTAAATGATGACCAAGTGCCGCTAGAATTTGTGGAATAAGATAAATTTTGCAATCCGTTTGTCTATAATATTCCACACATGTTCAAAGAGTGATAGATTCAAATAGCAATGTTCCAATCTCGGGGTGAGAGGTTAGATAAAATGAGATCGGTATGAAAACAATTCAAAACTTCTTGTTCTTCGAATTTTATGTTCTTCAAACCGTTGATGTGCAATCGCCCTTATGGTTGTAAACCAGCGTCGTAAATCCAACATTCTAAGAAGTCGATTCTCAAGGATTACGTCCTGTAATCTCTTGATCTTTGTGTTCGGCCGTACCACAGTATTGAGTCTCTTATTCGTGTTCGTCCAGGCTTGCTTAAAATTGGGTTCTTTTAGGTCAATTATTTGACGTCTATCAAACTCTCTTATTTGACTGAAATTTATAAATCTTGTCAATTTAGGCATAATAAACAGCTGCAGGAACCACTTATGAAAATAAAATGCTTACTGAATTTGAAATATTTGTAATTCATTTATTATTACAAGTTGAAAACTGCCATGAACGAACACGTTTTCTATCCAACGGGTTTTTAATATGTATATATAGAGGTGGTGAAGAACTGGGTTCTATGACCAAAACAAGGCATTGTACAGAGTAGAGAGATTCTATCTGATTATGTTCGCTAGAATTTTATCACCAAAAATAAGTAATCTGGATTTGGTGGATGTTTTATCTTCAAACAAACGCTTTTTAATTCTGGGCAAAACGGTCAGGATCAAAATTGGAAGGTTTCAAAAGGGTCATTGGTGCTGACCTTAACCTCGACTTCAAAGGTCAATTACGAAGATGATGGTGTTTTTAAAATCAAAACGTTATAACATAAAAATTACGAACTGGCAGGGCTAAGACACATCGTTTTATTTCTTATCTATATAACCATTAATACAAAATATTACCGGGTGTTAGGATTTCTATGTTACTTAGGATATTTATGAGATTACGTACATACGATTTTCATTGTTACTTACCTTCCAAATCCACAATCCAGATACCATGCATCTACGTGAGAAATTATCACCTTGTAACCATCTGCGATGAGATCTGGTGTGTCCGGCCATTGACTAGATCCCCAACTTTGTACCACTATATTAGATTTATCTAAATATTTATCTATGTAGGGTTTCTTACTTAGATTACTCGACCATACTATAACGTATGGAATTTTTTTGCCACCGTTTGCTGCAATGAGTCGATTAAGAGCTTTTAAAGTGAATTCACCCCACAAATCGTGTAAATCGGTAAAATTATAAGCCGTGTTCGACTTTGTCATGTGTTGTGCCCAACATTCGAGATTTACTTCATCACCACCAATGTGAAATACTTCACGTTCATCGCTAAGTTCTAACAAATCTTTATAGAGCTTCTCCAGGATTTCGTATACATGTGGATTTTCTGGGTTAAGTTGACCACAAGGAGGTTCACCACAATATAAACTCCAAGGGCGTTCGTTAACACATACCGCTAATTCACCCAAACCTGTAAAAAATGAAACAACATTTTTGTATAAACCAAAATAATTCAAAGTTTAAAAATAATTGCAATTATTTAATTGGTTGCTTCGAGAAAGTTCCGGATACATATTTAAGTCCCTTATAAATACAGGCAATCTTGTAGGTAACTAATTCAGTGTTCAGTAATTTCATAAAGTTGTGAATTATTGGTTGAAAGGTTAGGTTACTATCTGGTCTGTATTTGGGTTGTAAAGTGAAACGAACCCAACTACTTAACAAAAACAGTGACAAGTTAATTTGGAAGATCTTTAATAAATATGTTGGCGCGATATGTAACGCCGGCTCCACATGTTGGCCCGAACGTTGGCGCCAAAGACACTCGTCCAACGTGTGGGCTTGGAAAATGACATTGGCCCCAACGTTGGCGCGAACGTTGGCAGTTGGCCGATCAGAGCCGGTTTTATTAAAGGAATCTGCGCCAACGTTCTTGATCCGTTCACACGTTGGTTGTGGATGAATGCGAACATATTTAAAATAAATCAATGACATGTGACAACATATATCAAACTATCTTGAATGATCTTAAATTAACTTATTTATAATCGGTTTCCATCGAATGTATGTACTAAGTGTAAAACAATTTCGATGTCCGACATCCTCACGTTGGCCATGTCGAGAGTAAACTGTGTAAGTCCCAACTCTCAACGTATGGATGCCAAGCAAATTAACCAGTCAAAGTTGGCTCCAACGTTCAGGCCAATGTGTGGAGCTGGCCTAATGTTCGACATCTAGGACTTTTGAGGAAATTAGTACTCAGACGTTCCGAATCTGTAGCCATTCCATGTCGCGTACCTCCTAGTTCTCTATGGATATGTCTTATGCCAATCATTCAGTAGTATTTGATTTACTGTATTAAGTCATCTCTAAGTTTTCTCATTACTTTCGCATGTTTTGGCATCACAATAGACAACAGATAATTTTTTTTAGATTTATGGGTAAAATTTTGACAACTAAAAAGTAGTTCTCCCACTTTCTCCACCAAATTTCATCTAAATAATTCCAATTCGTATTCTTGTCAAAATTAATGGTTAATATGAATTTTCCACCCGATAAATCAAGTATATATGTGGTAAACACTACAGTATAACCGAAAAAAAATGTGGTCATGTACCTCCACAAATAGAAAAAAATATACCTTCTCGAAAGTAGCTGATTAAACAAGCAACCCTGGAACTTCATTTTATAAACATTTATTTCTTTCGACGACATAATACATAGATAAACAACGAAATTCAATAAATCATGTAAAAAAGAAAACAATAGTTCAATTTATGACATCATGACTATTTATTGTAAATTACTTATATCATTAATTGCATAAAGTCAGTAGTAAAAATAAATAAAATATTACAAATCGCAGTAAAAAAATATGAAATCAACAGGGGTTATGGGGTTACCAACCCTCGAATTATGTAAAAATAATGATGGCCTGTACTCAATAAAAATATAATTCAGATTATTTGCACGAGTATGAAAAACACTTTGTAAAAATCGTACACATTACCACATTATGTAAATGCGAAACATATAAATTAAAGTTATATAATAATTGATACAAATTGTTTATTTCTGACTTTGAACTGACACTTTATATTAACTACCTACGCCTTATACAAAAAACTAATAATGTCAGACATACTTTATTTCTTCCTTACTTTTTACGAAGCATATTTTATTACTTCAGAATTTAACGCATTAGTTTTAATTTATAGTTAAAAAATGTATGCAAGTGTTTGTAATCATCATTATTTGTTTCCACTAAATACGAGTATTACGTTTAAATTGAATTATTTCTTCAAGATTTACAGTCTATATGTCGGATTATTTTTTGTTAAAATCACGTGAAAATGCGTAGAAGTTTTCAACAAATTACGGTTATTAAAGAACCTCTTTAAAACAAATGAAGCAAAATAAATTTCGTCTTTATTTTTTTCAACTCTACCAAGAATTTACTAAATTTTAAATTGAATTTATTAACTAGGTAAGAGTTTTAATAGAGCGGCTGGATGTGGTTCTGACCATAGGCTAGTGGTTGCCAAAAATCTACATTCCTTTCCTTGGAAAGGCTACAAAAATAAAGAATCGGAAAAATGAAGATAGAAAGCGTAAAATATAACTTGGATAGTACACAACAAGGGAATTCAACATAAGCAAACAAAAGACAAAAACTGGCTAAAAGATATACTGAAGAAGAGTATCAACACATCAAGAATTGTATTAAGGAAGTTCTGCTTGATTTAGACATAGAGAAAAAACTCGAAAGAAGAAAAGACATATACCAACAACTCCTTCAAACAAAAAACAACGCGATTAGAGAATAATATAGAAGAATTAATAGATAGGTCAAACAGTAAGTAATAAAGAAGAAGAACAATGCATGTGAGAAAAATGCCAGTACATTGACAATCATTTGGGAGGCACAAAAGCACATCGCAGAAATTCAAAAACTACTCACTGAAACGAGAGACCAATTTAATATAAGCGAAGATCCCAAAGTCACCGAACATGTAACTAAAAAGTCCCCAAGCCAAGGAGGGATAAATCCAGTACTAATTCGATAAGGCCCATTCAACCTAAGAGAAATGTTCACAATTTTATTTGGAAGATGGAGATTAAGTGCCAAGGGAGTCGCGAACATTCTACAGCTCACCAATTTATAAGAAGGGATCAAATTTGGATCCAGAATTGCCGTCATTCCTACTATAGGGAGATTATACTCCTGAATATTAAAAACTCTAGTGGAAGAGAACATCAAGAACAAACAACCAGAGGAGAGCGGGACTATCAACAATAGATAACATATTTACTATCAAAATGGCAAACAGAAAAAACGAGTTGAACATAACAAACGCCTATAACTTTCATTGATTTAGAAAACCATACGATAGTGTACCAGTTTCGCAATATATGAAATACAATGAAAAATTTAAATATTAACACATACTTAATACGAGTAAAATCACTAAAATGTACTATGAACAAAAAAGCATCAGAATTAAAGGAACATACTAGCAACTCCATTCGAAACAATAAAAGGTTGGAGAGCGGGTTGTTGTTTAGCTCCTACCCTCTTTAAAATATAATTGACAGATCCTTAGTAAGTGGGACAAAAAAGTGTACAAATATAGGACTGAGAGTGGGAACGACAGCTTGTTCACACTTTTGCGGGCTATCAAATTATTTTAACATAGTTAGGAAACTTGAAGAAGAATAATCAGCATGTTTAACTATGAATATTGGGTAGTGTGAGTACCTTTTTGTTGGAAATGATAAATCAAAAATTTAAATCTAGAATATGAGAGTACAAGACTAGGGAAGAAGGATAAAATTTCTGGGTGATTTTTAGTAAACATGAAAATAGTAAATACGAAAAAGAGAACCAACAAATAAGAGACGAACTATTTATTACGCGTACATTAAGCTCTCTCTTGAGGAACAAAACAAGACGAAAAACATGGTAAAAAGTGTCACTTTATATGGCGCAGAAGATTATACAGGGTCAGGAACGATATCATACGAAGACAACTGATTTTATTTGGACATGCCAAGAGAATGGTATATGATAGATGGCCCAAGAAAATATTAGAATGGATATCACTGGAAACGAGGAAGACAGGACAACCACGGAGAACCTCGAATAGAATAAATAGAATAAAATACATGCTTCGAGAGAAACAATCGTAAGTCGGAGAGGGAGACACGGCGGGAGCTATAGTAATCCGTTATTTAAAACGAGTTCATATCAACATAACATTTCTGGAAATTTCTGTAATAAATGAAATTGATATTTAGGCCAGGCGATACATTTAGACACATTTAACATTATCACCACTCTTCACCACTTCATCACTTAATCACCAGACTTCAATAGGACGGATTCCCTTTTATGAAACACAGTGCGTGAGATATAATGTCTGTGATTAGACGTCATCAACTGATCCATTGCAGAGGATTGAAAATTAGTTTTACCAGATTAAGTCGGTCATATTAAGGTGACACAATAGACATTTTAAATATTTATTGAGTTAATATATTGAAATGTTAGGTTTTAATTATTCTCATTATTTTGTTAGCATTTGAGTGAATTAGTAATGAACTGAAAAATAAAAATTTGAAGCTGTATTTCATCACAACGGAACTATAAAACCATCTTTAGCAATTGACCATGTTGTAAACAGTAAAGAGGCTTATGAATTGTTATTAGACTTACAGAGCGGCTATGCCAAATAATCAGGTTTTGTAGAGATGGAATAGCCAAGGAAATGAAACTCATTACAAAACGAACGTTATGCATCAACTTGGGCCTAGTAAAAATTTTATCAGAGACTTGAATAAAATCAGCTGGCTTAAATATTTACAGATCATTGTTCCAAGTATTTCGGAAGCAAAACTGAAAGATGAATATTCTGTGCATCAGTAGATAGGTAAATATACTTATTTAGAAATGGTTTTATCTACAAAAAAATACTTGGAAATTGTTTAAAATTGGTGGTCCAGGGATTCTTTGGTAACCATAATGTTACGGAAACATGCGATGTAAATGACAACCATAGCATTGTCACTAACCCTACAAAGTTTTGAGCATATACACATGGGTTTTTGGAGTGAAAGTATGTTAGGATTAGGAGATTACTGTTGGTTTGTTTTTAGGTTTTTAATTGTTTTTTTTTTTCATAAAAAACACCACTATATATTATATACTTATATACAAAGTGCGAAAACGGAATGGGGTAAACGAAGTTCAGCTTCAAAAATTCTGTTGGGACGAGAGAGGCGTTCTTGGGCATACAGGTTGTATTTGAGAGATGTAGAGACATGTGTGAAATTTATGCATGCATTATTGCTAACAAGAAAGCATTCGATACAGTACAATATGAAAAACTTATAAATGTCTACAAGAAATTGAGATTGATTATACAGACACAAATTGTTTTTAACCTGTGTTGAAATCAAAACAATAAAAGGAGACTACGGCTATAAACAAAAAAAGGGAGAAGACAGGATTGTATATTTCCCCCCCTGTTCTTCAGCACATAATCCGAGAAGATATTTACCGAAGCACTGGATGGAACAAACGCAGGCGTATTAGTAAATGGTATCCGCATTAATAACATAAGATTCGCGGATGACATGATAGTCTTTGGAGGCCACTCAGAAGTTCTCCAGGAAATCGTTAATAACCTCGATGCAAAGAGTAAATAATAAACTAATTACAAGGTCATTAGTAACAACAGAATAATTTTAAATCAGATAATAGTAAATAACGGGAGGATGAAACGAGTTAAAACTTGCACATACCTGGGAAGAAATATAAATGACCAGTGGCACCATTCCCAAAGGATTAAGTGTAGAATTTAGAAAGCAAAAGCATACATTAAAATAGCTAAACTTTTTCGAAACCATGATCTCCATATGAAAACAACAGTCAGAGTGTTACGCTGCTACGTATTTCCAGTTCTTTTTTATGCAGCAGAGACAGCGTTTGAGATGTGGCTGCACAGGCGTATTCTAAAGATACCCTGGATAGAGCACGTTACTACCGCGGACGTGTTGGATAGAATGGGAAGACAAAGAAATGTGGATACTATCAAAATGGGAAAACTGGAATGTCACGAGATATAGGGAAAGATGCGAACTATACAGCTTGCAAGGTCAAATATTGGATAGTAGAGGTCCGATAAGAAGACGCATTTCTTGGTTGAGAAATTTACGTACTTGGTATGGAATGACAACAACGGAACTGTTTTGCACTGCCGTGAATAAAGTATTGAGAGCCATGTTGCCTGGTAACATGCGCTACTCAAAGAAGAAACCCCCCTTAATCTGTATCAACGTAATAAAAAATTTTAGCTCGGGATTTTTTCTTAAATTAAAAATATAAATTCCAGAAGACAGCTCAGACCATCAAGGCTGTAATAAAAATTAAAAAATGATTCAACTAATATTTATTTGTGTTATAAAAGGTTTGACGTTTCGATGAGATCTCACTCACCTTGTACGCTCGCAGTCATAACAGCATTTCGTTTGTTAATATTAACAATATTTACTTGATCTTTGAGTAAAGCAAGGGATATAAATTCTCGAATTTTGATGGGGCTTCATAAGGGTGTAATACCCAATTTGAATCTAGTTCTTGCCGGCTTTACATTATTAGAACAGTCAATAAGATTAGACTGAGTTTACTGCATGATAGATTGTTTGGCCAAATTTATAGAGAAAATGATGATATTGAAATAACTTGCCTCAAATCGATATTCGCTAGCCCTCAAGTGGTGATTGTCTGATTTTTTTAAAGCTATCCACGACAAAACCTGATTATACTAACAAATGTGTAAATATTTAATGAAGTCAATTTACAGTCACAAGGTTTAAAGTAAGATCATAGCTATGTTGAAAACCTATTTCTGTCTAAAGGAAATATAGGTAGAGGTGAATACAGCTATTTTCTACATTATGAGTAAACTTAAAACATGAAGATTTACCTACTGCCAACGCTCAGATGTTCTTCATGCTCGTTAAGGGAAGTGATTCCAGGTTCGATTTAGGGTTAAAAGTATTTTACAAATGCAGATACAGCAGAATCATCGAATTTAGAAGAGGAACAAAAAGAAAAATTCACAAGTGTGTACTAACAGTTCTTATTTGGCTGAGAGTGAGTTAAGTGCAGTAGATCGTTCACTGTTCTAGGGCCTTATTTGCACATAATATTATCCATGAGTAATTTTAAATATGTATATGAGTTCCTTGAACATGTAATATTTGAATGATATTGCTGTCCTACGGCTTAGTTAAAATCGGGAATATGGTCTAAAACCCGGATATTCTAAAATTTAGTATAGATGTTAATAAAAAGAGTTTTAAGTTTCTTCCTAAAAGTAGTTAAGCCCTAAAATTCAATTTCAGATATGTAGGCACGTGTTCTACTATTTTCAATATAGCAAGAATGATAATTTCCATATTATGTAGACAATATTTACCTTCTTGGGGGCCCCATGTCCAACCGTTTCCGGCGTGGGCTGGCGTATCAACTTCCAGAATGACCCTTATACCTTTGACTCGCGCAAAATCAACTAACGCTGAAACTTCCTCAGGGGCATAGGTCATTCCTGGACCATAAGCTCCAAATTTGGCTAACTGTGGAATACTTGGGAGTACCAATGGAAAACTCTGGGAATCAGTTAGATGCCAGTGAAATACGTTTAGTTTGTTTGCTGCCATTCCTATCAAAACTTTTTTGAGAGTTTCAATGGGCATGAAATTTCTTGAAGTATCTATCATAATTCCTCTGAATGGAAAGGCCGGAGCATCTTGTACTGTAGCAACTTTTAGTACTTTCAAATATCCTCGGTAAGCGTAATCATCCCACCAAATTAGCTGGGAAAGAGTCTCCAAACCATGTCTAGCACCGAAAAAAGTTTTGGCCGATATAATGGCTACAATTTCTTCATTATGATATTTCAGATCTATATTGTAGCTTTCGTCTGTATTCAAATTTAACATTATGACTTTCGGTTCATTTATTTTAATTCTTACAATAAATCTGGTAATATCACTATGTTCTGGTAAATAATCACTTTTTTTGACTAGATTAACTATACTGTCATTAAATTGACTCAACGCCTCTTCTAGAAGGACCTGCAACAAAAAATAAAATTCTTATGTCTTCAGCAATTATATATATACTGGGCCTATCTACTAAATATTTGGTGTATAATCTTAGCGATTATTTTAGTAGTACCATATTTATATGTTTCTATACCTACGTTGTGACAAATTAAAGACGAAGCAACAAGATTCTTTTAAACATGACATACGAATTCTGGAAGAATATAAGTACTTTCCAAAATTTCGAATTTTGCTAACCAAATTTAAATATATGGTAAATAAACGACTTACTTGCATAATATTTGTTTGTATATTGAGGTAATTTAAAAATATCATAAATACTTATTGAAGGATATAATAATTTAAATATGTAATTCGGTTTGAGAGTCAGAAAAGTAGATTCAATGTCTGTGACTTTGCTTCATTTATTAATTAACGCTATATTAAAGCATAACTGAATAAAATTTCACAATAAATGACTGAACTGAATTTTCAATGAGAATATAAATGCATTGAGTTCTTTTCAAAGAACAAATAAAGTTGACGATAGATATTAAAATTAATTTTATTTACAAATTAACAATGATTTCTAAATGCTTTTTAATTTTGTTAAAAAGTCATTCGAGTTTTTTAAATTATTTGGATTGTTTTCGTAAGGCTTTATTATAGTTAGTATAAATTTTGATATATTTTGTAATGGTGAATTTATTGAACTTACCATTGGTCTCATTGGTATTGTGTCTTATGAATTTTTGGAATGCCATATAAATGTGGAGGTTTACTATAGTGAGGTGTTAAGTGCTTTCATTCTAATGGAGTGAATTCTTGTTTGTGTTTTGTTATAATGTCTCTAGCAGCTTTTTCTACATTTTGCGTAGGATCTTTTTTGAACATAGCGTTACCTTTGTCGGCAAGTAGAATTTCAATTGTTTTTTAAGTTTTTCTACAGCATATTTTTCTGTAGGAGTAAGATTGTGCTTCGTTTTGTGTTGTCTCTCTAGGAGTAAATTATTTCTTATTCGATATTCACTGGACAATTCTAGAGGGAGTTGTTGTGCTCTGTCTGCAATCGCAAGTATCACATCTAGTTTAGGCCATTCTTATACCCGTGAAACTTCAAGATCTTTAGAAGTAAGGAAAAATGAACATCAATATAACATTTCCAGAAGACATGTGGGCAAATCAAATTGGGCCAATCATGTATTAACGAGCCTTGGCAGCCATAGGATAATCTTGTTGAAAAACGAAAATTAAAAAAAGAGAAAACTTTAAGACGCCAGCTGTATGATGATAAACAACACGGCAATCGGGGCACAATCGACCTTCATTTGGACTGGAGAAATCTATTGGTAACAGAGAAGAAAAATGGTACCCTCAGTATCAAGTGATCGCCAAACGACAAATTGTCACTGCCAAATTTATGACAAACAACAAAATCAACATCAAACCGAAATTTTTAGAAGAAACCTCGAAATATAATTA
This sequence comes from Octodonta nipae, assembly GCA_034190945.1. Taxonomy (NCBI): domain Eukaryota; kingdom Metazoa; phylum Arthropoda; class Insecta; order Coleoptera; family Chrysomelidae; genus Octodonta; species Octodonta nipae. The sequence goes on from CM067219.1 coordinate 92,134,875, forward strand.
ATACTAAACGATTGACAACGATTCGGAGTTGAAACATATCCAAACACAGATAAGTATAAAACATTTAAATATATATATATATATATATATATATATATATATATATATATATATATAACCGACTTCTACCTATAACTAAAAAGCTAAAAATAATTATAACAAAATACAACTCTATCAAATAAATAACACATTCAATGTTGTAAGGCACCTACCCAGGAAGAAAAAAATGTAAACATTAAAAGGTGCTCATTCTGTACAAATTAATTACGTACCAATCTAGTATATTTTTGAAGTCGGTGTCAAGCAAATCTAAAATCCTTCATTGGGTACTTATCTACTAATTCATCAAACTTGATTGTTGCTTGGCACCGACTTCAAAAATATACTAGATTGGTAGGTAATTAATTTGTCAGAATGAGCACCTTTTAATGTTTACATTTTTTACTTCCTGGGTAGGTACCTTACAACATTGAATGTGTTATTTATTTGATAGAGTTGTATTTTGTTACAATTATTTTTAGCTTTTTGGTTATAGATGTTTTATTTTCTACTTTTTAGATTTTTTTTGAACTCAGGTAGTTTTCTTTCTTTATTTTTTATTTTGTATGTATAACCTTAATAAACAGAACCAGGTAACATCGAAAGCCTCAACATTACACAATGATACTTTCATTTAAAGTGACAGGTAAATCTTTACGAAGAAAATGTACTAGTACGCGTTGACTTAATAAGCCCAAAATATATTTATGCCTTATGGACTACGCCATGTAACCTTTTTTCAACTTTCTTTGACAACTGTATAACTACATAATTCCACTCCAACCTATGTACCAACCAGCCTGTACATACGACTGCCCAAGGACAAGCATAAATTTGTTTGCTGCCTTCTGTAAACTATAGGACGGAGTAGAATCCATCCTATATTTACGGAGTCAAATCCGTCCTATATTTCAACCATAGTATATAACTCCTTGTGGGCTACCCAATAAATTATTTCCTTTTTAAAATTTTATGTTATCGCCCTGTGTAACATTAATTCCTCTCCACACTTTATGCAACTTCTTGGGCTATAAAAGAAATAATTTTTGAATCACACTGTATAAATATAATTCAACTCCAGTATATATTTCAACCATCCTGTATATGATTTGCTTATGTCCACATCATATAACAGTTTTTTAATCACCCTATATAATTTTGGTTTCACATTTTTTTCAACATTTTTATACCACCAAACGTCCAGTCCACCTTATATTCCAACCATCCTGTATATACGGCTGCCTACGGACCACTATCATTCTAGCCCGTCCTATATTTCAATCTTCATATAAATGCAACTCCTTCTACCACTTTACTTTGTGATTTTGTTTGCTATACCTAAACACCCTGTCTATAAGCCACCAAGTACCAGTTTAAAGTTTGACATGTGTTGTCACTGAATTTTCTATTAGGCCGGGAGAATGTGACAACCAAAAGTACCGTCTTCGCAAAATGGAAAAATTTGCATTTAAATAGGTATTATCTGGCATACAAACAAAACGAGCTTGGTACTCATTGATTTAAGGACCCGAAAATACTATGCTTTACTACCTATATGCTTGAGATGTACATAGAAAATTTTCAAATTCGCAATTAAAACTTCCAGTGCCTAAAACACTATTACGTTGGAATTAAAATATTTATGAGGAAATGTCCGTTATGTCATTTCTATGAAATTTTTGATAAGAATTTTGGAATTTTCGGCGATTTTCTGCAAAACTGCAAGTTGCGCGTCGCAGAAAAGTATATGAGATGACCTAAGGATCTTCCTTAATAGATTAAACGTTAAAAAACTATACACATCCATAAATTTACTAAAATATTAGGGATATTGGTCGATTTCCATGCACGCATGTGTTCATTCACAAATTTTATCACTTTACCAATAGAATTTTTTTCCAAAATTTGAAGTTTTACCAATCTGGATATATACTCTATTAAACAAGATCATATTCGTTCAAAACGGTGCAACACAGGAGAAAAAATCAGGTAACATACATACAAAAAAAAGCGAGAAAAAAAATACGCCTCGGATACAATATATTACTTATCTACAGAAACACTGGTTGATCATTTTGTAGATATCGCTTTCTCTCAGCACAACTGTGAGGAAGACAGACAGACAGATCTGGGCAATTTTACGAAATTGCCTTAATACACTTTGTTCTCCATATACAATTTTCAAATTCTTATCTGTTGCAGGAAAAAAAATAGGAGAAAATAATACATTATCAGTTGATTCTTGAAAGATGTTAAGGGAATACTATGCTTTTTGAAATTTTATGGGGGGTGAAAAGAAGCATGGGGATTTAATGGCAAATAATGTTGGAAAACTCCGATATTTTTATTAGATCCTCAGATATGGGTATGGCTGATGTAGCATAAGCCTTAAGCTACATTAGCTATTATTTTTCGGAAGGGGTTGGAGCAATACATTTTCTTTTGAGTATTTAAGTAGCAATTACAAGAAACACCCCAATATCTTTACTACATTCTGAGATAGGGGTATGGTTAATATAGTATAAGTCTTAAGCCATATTAGTCATTGGTTGTAGAGCAATACATTTTTGTTTTTGCGTAATCAAATAGCAATTAATCAGCAATAATATTTTTGGCCAAAATTCGCCTTAAGAAATAGATGTTGTAATGGGAAAACTGTGGAACCTTTGGTGTGTCACAGACGTATAAACACAAAGTTTTGTACCCTAACACCAAACCTTTCTTTGTTCCTCAACGCACGTTTCAAGACCGAAGCTGTCATCATCAAGAGTTTTGGTTTACACCTTGATGATGACAGCTTGATGAAGACAGATAATGTGGCTTAATAAACCTATCTATTATTGTATCTTATAAATATGTGTAAATAATTTTATTTGAGTTTTTTTGAGTTCATTGGTATGTGAGTTTTAAACTTTCAGCAATTAACTTGATGTTGATGATTTTACGGCCAAACATTGCATTTTGCACATATTAATATTATTGCCAAATTTCAGTTTCTAAACTTTGTCAGCAGTCCATATTGCTGTATTATTGCGAAAAAAAAATTTATGAAAAATGAGTCAAAAATATATTTCGTAAGCAACACTTTTGACGCCTCAATCGAGAGGCGTTTTCTAGTGTTGTTTCCTTAATTTTTCGTCTACCTTCAATAATGACAATAATTATAATAATTAATGTTTAGGTTTTAAAATTATGCGTTAAAATACTAGCTTTAAATTTTATAAATTTATGTTTTAACAATTGAGTAGTTTACTTGGGAATATCATAAGACAACATTGATAACATATTATCTTAAGAAAATTGTTTAACATCTACATACAAATATTTACCTTCACTGATCCGGTCATGGTATTTTCGAATCTAAGCTGTTGATGATGAAAATTAACAGCCCTGCTGCCGAGTGTGACAGGTCCCGTTGGTTGAGGCCATAACTGCGTCGAACCGCACAACATACTGCACGTTGCCAGTGACATTATCGGATGATCCCCTTTTAAATGTTTGCCAGCTCTCTTTTCGCATCGCTGGTTTACACATTCCCATGTCCATTGCGGTAAATTTGATTTGCTGTTAAAAACATAATTATTAGTGTTTCCTGCATTTATCGGAAAACAAACAGTAACAGTAATAATGAAATAGGTAACAGATGAAAAATTAAACTTATTACAGAAAAAATATATTATGCTTTAATTCAATTATGTATCTTAAATGTATAGAAACTATTGAAAATAAATATTGCATTAAAAATAAATGTCCCAGTCAAAAATCACAATATATGGCTTACTTTAAAAAAGAGTGGAAGATAAAACCTTTAACCCCAATACTCCACTTGAGAAAATGTATTAATGACTTTACAAATATACTAGATAAACAGGTAATTAATTTGTGCAATATATATATATATATGTTTTAGGTGGTTTCCGGGAATTCATCATCATAGTTGATAACTGATCCCTGCCGGGATCGATGGTAAAATGACGACGTTTCGGCAGAGTCACATCTGCCCTCTTCAGGTCGGTTCGCATAATTCTCGTAGCCTTCTGCTTTCGCTTCTAGTTACTCGAATACTAAGATTTTTAGAAGCGCTCGCGCTGTTATATAGTCGCGGCTCGGCGTCTATTGGTTGGCACCGTGAATGGCTGCGTGTGATTGGCCCTTGGCGCTCAGTGGGCACGCCTCCCGCCTGCTAATTTGTTATTTCCAGTTGAGTTGTTATTGGACGGGCCCGGGTTGGTACGGTGTTTAATAGGATTTTCCAACAATTCGACAAGTTCTGAATTTCATTGCGTGCGTTTAGTCTGTGAGGTCTCTTCGCTATTTCAAATGCCTCTCTTACGAGTCTTGATTTCGGGTGTTCTATATTTGCCAGTACTCTGGTGTTCTCAAAGTCTATTCGGTGTGACATCGTGGTGGCGTGTTCCGCAATGGATGTTGTTTTTTCCTGCTTTCTTACAGCGTTCTGGTGTTCATCACGTCTAGCTTGAATTCTTCTATTAGTTTGCCCCACATAGGTTTTATGACAGTCTGCACATGGAATCTCGTACACTCCCTGTTGTTCTAAAGGGATCCTCGTCTTCGGAGTCCTCAACACCGTGCTTATTTTTCTGTCTGTATTGAAAATAGTATCGATATTGTGTCTCCGTAGAATTCTTGCAATACTGTCCGTGGTCCCCTTGACATACGGTAAATAAGCCTTGGTTATTGGTGTCCATGCTCCTCGTCTGTTTGTCTCGGTTTTGACTTTAGGGCTCTTTGTATATTTCGGTCTGTAAATCCGTTTTGTCTCAGAGCTGTTTTTAAACTGTCCATTTCCTGTTTGATGTTATCCTGGTCAGCTAGCCTTTGTGATCTGGTTACTAAAGTCTTGACGACGGCTTGTAGTTGGGCTGGGTGGTGATGAGAATTAGCATGAAGGTATCTGTTAGTGTGAGTTGCTTTCCTATATACTGCATGGCCAAGGGTTCCATCTTGCTTCCTATTTATGAGAACATCAAGAAATGGCAGTTGATTGTTGGCTTCAACCTCCATGGTAAATTTTATTTTGTGATGGATGCCATTAAGGTGATCTAAAAAAGTATTGAGGTGTTCCCTCCCATGAGGCCAAATCACAAATGTATCATCTACATATCGCAACCACAAACTGGGTTTAAGAGTTGTTGTTCTTAGTGCTAACTCCTCAAAGTTCTCCTAAAAAAGGTTCGCTATAACTGGTGAGAGTGGCGATCCCATTGGAGCTCCTTCCACTTGTTTGTATCGTTGGTTCTCGTAAACAAAATAGGTGTTCATCAGACAGTGGCTTGTTAAGTCTACAAGGTGTCGAGGTGGTTTGTATTTTTCTATTATGATATCCAAGGCTTCGTCGATAGGGATGTTGGTGAAAAGGGACACTACGTCAAAACTTATAAGAAGACACTCTGGTTGTAAGACCGTTTTTCTAAGAATTTCGATGAAATGTGTCGAATTTTTTTTTACATATGAGTCTGCCCCCTCTGCAAACGGTTGAAGTTGTTGGGCTAGGTATTTGGCTAGGTGTTGTGTTGGGGATCCAATTGAGCTTACTATTGGCCTCAAAGGTGCACCTTCTTTATGTACTTTTGGCAACCCATAGAATTTCGGACATCTCGATGACTTTTCACGCGGAATGAGTTGCAGTTGGAGATTTTTGTCGATCCTACTTGCTTGGATTTTGGCCTTGGTTGTTTTCTCTAGATAAGTTGTTGGGTCAGTAGTAATTTGTTTATATGCTGGATCTTGTAGCAATTTTTGAATTTTGTTTGAATAATCCGCTGTATCTAAAATTACAGTCGCATTTCCTTTATCAGCAGGTTGCGGCGCAGTTGTTTCAAGGCCTCATTTTCTTCTATAGATAGGTTCCTTTTGGGTGGTTTAGACTTTCTTAGAACATGTGACACATCTTGTCTAATTATTTCAGCGGTGTTCGCATCTAATTTTGAAACTGCTGTTTCCACGCCACATATTATGCTCTCTGTTGGTATGTGAGAGGGAGCAATAGCGTAATTGAATCCCTTAGCCAACACGCCAATCGAGGAAGTGTTCAATTGGACCGAAGATAAGTTATAAACGGTTTTATTCGTTTCCAATTGCCGTGAGGTTAGACTGTGACCGTTATTTTCCGAGACAAATTCGTTTTTGGGCTTCTGTTGGAGCTTCAGTTTGTTAAATTTTGCCTGTTGTTGCATTGTTGTTAACTCTGCATTGGTTTCGGCCCTAAATTCGCTATTCTCATCGAATTTATCCCATATTATCGGGTGGAGTGTATTGCTTACCTGTAGGTGGATATCTAGGAGTTTAGTATTAAGAACATCCAAATCTCTTCTGACATCACGTATGGCTTCCCTAAGTAGGGCACAACTAGCTTTCCATAAGATACTCTGTGTTTTTCTGTTGTTCTTCCAGAACTTTACCGTCATGTTTTTCGGAATAACTCCTTCATCGCAGCATCGTTGTAAAAAATGTAGATCGCACAAAAGTTTGCTTCTTTTCGAGCGTAATTTCTCAAATGTTTTACACAAATGAAAAGTATTCTCCCCGTAGAGATTCACTATATTTGTTTTTAAGTTTTCGCGGGCACTAAATGTTTTAGGTGGTTTCCGGGAATTCATCCGCGTAGTTGATAACTGATCCCTGCCGGGATCGATGGTAAATGCTCGAAAAGTAGCAAACTTTTGTGCGATCTACATTTTTTACAACGATGCCGCGATGAAGGAGTTATTCCGAAAAACATGACGGTAAAGTTCTGGAAGAACAACAGAAAAACACAGAATATCTTATGGAAAGCTAGTTGTGCCCTACTTAGGGAAGCCATACGTGATGTCAGAAGAGATTTGGATGTTCTTAATACTAAACTCCTAGATATCCACCTACAGGTAAGCAATACACTCCACCCGATAATATGGGATAAATTCGATGAGAATAGCGAATTTAGGGCCGAAACCAATGCAGAGTTAACAACAATGCAACAACAGGCAAAATTTAACAAACTGAAGCTCCAACAGAAGCCCAAAAACGATTTTTTCTCGGAAAATAACGGTCACAGTCTAACCTCAGGGCAATTGGAAACGAATAAAACCGTTTATAACTTATCTTCGGTCCAATTGAACACTTCCTCGATTGGCGTGTTGGCTAAGGGATTCAATTACGCTATTGCTCCCTCTCACATACCAACAGAGAGCATAATATGTGACGTGGAAACAGCAGTTTCAAAATTAGATGCGAACACCGCTGAAATAATTAGACAAGATGTGTCACATGTTCTAAGAAAGTCTAAACCACCCAAAAGAAACCTATCTATAGAAGAAAATGAGGCCTTGAAACAACTGCGCCTCAACAAGGACATTGTCATTCTACCTGCTGATAAAGGAAATGCGACTGTAATTTTAGATACAGCGGATTATTCAAACAAAATTCAAATATTGCTACAAGATCCAGCATATAAACAAATTACTACTGACCCAACAACTTATCTAGAGAAAACAACCAAGGCCAAAATCCAAGCAAGTAGGATCGACAAAAATCTCCAACTGCAAATCATTCCGCGTGAAAAGTCATCGAGATGTCCGAAATTCTATGGGTTGCCAAAAGTACATAAAGAAGGTGCACCTTTGAGGCCAATAGTAAGCTCAATTGGATCCCCAACACAACACCTAGCCAAATACCTAGCCCAACAACTTCAACCGTTTGCAGAGGGGGCAGACTCATATGTAAAAAATTCGACACATTTCATCGAAATTCTTAGAAAAACGGTCTTACAACCAGAGTGTCTTCTTGTAAGTTTTGACGTAGTGTCCCTTTTCACCAACATCCCTATCGACGAAGCCTTGGATATCATAATAGAAAAATACAAACCACCTCGACACCTTGTAGACTTAACAAGGCACTGTCTGATGAACACCTATTTTGTTTACGAGAACCAACGATACAAACAAGTGGAAGGAGCTCCAATGGGATCGCCACTCGCACCAGTTATAGCGAACCTTTTTATGGAGAACTTTGAGGAGTTGGCACTAAGAACAACAACTCTTAAACCCAGTTTGGGGTTGCGATATGTAGATGATACATTTGTGATTTGGCCTCATAGGAGGGAACACCTCAATACTTTTTTAGATCACCTTAATGGCATCCATCACAAAATAAAATTTACCATGGAGGTTGAAGCCAACAATCAACTGCCATTCCTTGATGTTCTCATAAATAGGAAGCAAGATGGAACCCTTGGCCATGCAGTATATAGGAAAGCAACTCACACCAACAGATACCTTCATGCTAATTCTCAACACCACCCAGCCCAACTACAAGCCGTCGTCAAGACTTTAGTAACCAGATCACAAAGGCTAGCTGACCAGGATAACATCAAACAGGAAATGGACAGTTTAAAAACAGCTCTGAGACAAAACGGATTTACAGACCGAAATATACAAAGAGCCCTAAAGTCAAAACCGAGACAAACAGACGAGGAGCATGAGACACCAATAACCAAGGCTTATTTACCGTATGTCAAGGGGAATACGGACAGTATTGCAAGAATTCTACGGAGACACAATATCGATACTATTTTCAATACAGACAGAAAAATAAGCACGGTGTTGAGGACTCCGAAGACGAGGATCCCTTTAGAACAACTGGGAGTGTACGAGATTCCATGTGCAGACTGTCATAAAACCTATGTGGGGCAAACTAATAGAAGAATTCAAGCTAGACGTGATGAACACCAGAACGCTGTAAGAAAGCAGGAAAAAACAACATCCATTGCGGAACACGCCACCACGATGTCACACCGAATAGACTTTGAGAACACCAGAGTACTGGCAAATATAGAACACCCGAAATCAAGACTCGTAAGAGAGGCAATTGAAATAGCGAGGAGACCTCACAGTCTAAACGCACGCAATGAAATTCAGAACTTGTCGAATTGTTGGAAAATCCTATTAAACACCGTACCGGCCTGGACCCGTCCAATAACAACTCAACCGGAAATAACTAATCAGCAGGATGGAGCCGTGCCCACTGAGCGCCAAGGGCCAATCACACGCAGCCGTTCACGGTGTCAACCGATAGGCGCCGAGCCGCGACTATATAACAGCGCGCTCGCTTCAGAAAATCTTAGTATTCGAGTAACTAGAAGCGAAAGCAGAAGGCTACGAGAATTATGCGAACCGACCTGAAGAGGGCAGATGTGACTCTGCCGAAACGTCGTCATTTTACCATCGATCCCGGCAGGGATCAGTTATCAACTACGCGGATGAATTCCCGGAAACCACCTAAAACATTTAGTGCCCGCGAAAACTTAAAAACAAATAATCAGACGGAATTGATAACCTCCACCTGTTTGGAAGTCGGTTAAAAATGCGTTATTAACATACATATGACACCATATACAAGATAGATGATAGATTTGAGGATTAGAAACAAGAGAATAAACAACTTAAAGAAATAGACCGACAATATCATCAAATTTCTACAAGGAGATCAAATTCCGGAAGAGTGAAGTTTAGGATACAGTAGGTACTTACATAAAAAGTGACAAAAAACATGCCAAACTTACAGGGGCATTACAGTCATTAGTGTATAAGGTGGTTTCTGAGCTGGAAGATATTGTATGGACAATATATTTGTTTTACAACAAACAGTGGAAAAACCAAAGTCTAAACAGTCATTTGATATTGAATAGACATACAAGATGGTACCATTGAAAAAACTTTTCGAAGTGTATGACAAAAATGCCCTTAATGGTACATAGTGAGAGCCAACTAGAAAGACGCAAAGAGTGGTAATTTAAAGAGCAAGATACATATCAGTACAATTTCCGATGAACACAGGTTGTCGTCGTTTGTCGGCTATAATGTCAAAATTTATATCCAAAGCACTAAATGGCGAAAGGAAGAAAATATGGAATATGAAAATGTAGATAGTCGATAGATGGCCAATAACTGACAAAGTTTTTACTTCGCGGACGATCAAGTGGTTGTTGGTTGTGATGAAGAAGAATATAAAAGTTGGAGGCTGAATTTTAATTTGACGAAAACAGAATACATGAATTACAAATCAGCGAAATGGTAAAAACGAAATTCGTGCTTTGAACTCTTTATTTTGCTCTAAAAGTGTCTAAAGTGCAAATATATGAAGCGTTTGTTGAACAGATTATAAATATAATGAAATATACAGCAGTCGAGGAAGAAGAGTGGAGATGCGACAAAGTCTGTAACACACCCTACTATTATGAATCTAAAATATGTAGATTGTAATAAAATGGATATCCATTAAAGACTCTAGTAGCAGAAAATGTATAGAAAATACTGAAAATCAAATTTTGCACTTGGTGGTAGGTATTGATAATACCAAAACCTAAAAATGAAATTTACTATTGAACTGCATAAGTAGCACAGTGTAATGGTTATGACCATCAAATTTTTGAGAAATTAGTTTAAATGAAAATGTGTCTTAACACTAATACATCAGTGAAACCAGCAACTAACATACATAAAAAATATTCAAAAGTTAATATTTATAGTTGTATTAAACATAAAACTTCTACTTGGAAAGGTAAGAAATAAATGTTGCATATAAAACATTTGATTTTCGAAATATTGACATTAATTAGTAGAAATCCTACGTACAGGTAAGGGGTAGCCAGTAGGACCTCCTCTACGTTCCAAGAACATGATAGGCCCGCTTTAAGAAATTGTTCCTGCAGACGCGTGCCTCGATTCTGTCCCACATCCAGATAAAGGGAAAGAGCTGTCTCCCCTAATTATCCCTCATGAACAAGCCCCAAGTCCCGGGATGCCTGCGATCCTCTGACTAAGCTAGCACCCAGGAAAGGATACTTCTTCCCGTAATGAGTTGAGCGCTAAGAATCGCCAGATTGGAGCAGGCTTTTAGTGAAAAACGACATTAGCAGATAACGACATTAGCAGATGAAGACAGAAAAAGACCAGACATCATTGGCCTCCAGGAAATAAGACCTAAGATCAAACTCAAAACCGGGACATAATATAATACAAAGGCACAGGCAGAGAAATTTAATTTGGAATTGGTAATAAAAATGAAATAAGTTAATAAAAAATAACTGATAACGTCATATATAACAAAAGTTGAAAATGAATATGACAAAGTCTCATTCATAATCATTAAATTCTCACCAAAAAATAAAATAAAAATATTACATTGTTATGGACTAAGATCAACTCATACAATAAAAACATAAACAAAGACAACACTATACACACTACTTATATTTGTTGGTACTAATATTTAGTTTTTAAAAAACTTTTATTTTCTACTAAGAACAAAGTCTTTCTACTTTGAAGTTAAGATATTTGAATATAATTAAGAATACAAAAATACGTCTTATCCAGTTGAATGTTCATATCAGAATAACTTTAGAATAACAAAACAATATGCACAAAGATGATTATACAATATTAAATTACGTAGCCGAAAATAAGCGATTACTGAATCATCACAATATGATGTTATAGCATAAGCAATTTTATTTATACTAGCTGTCGCCCAGTGGTCGAAATTCGACCAATTGTGTCAATATCTCTGGCAGGTTAAGTAACATGAAAATTTTATCGTGACATTCTATCCTAGGGCTTTAGGGAGAACAGCAATTACACACATCGGAACCTCTGTGTGATAGTTTCCTCGAAAATCCTGGATGTCGGTCTTATATCTCGCTTCTACAAATAAGTAACGAAATTCAAGTTTTTTTCAGATATAATTCAAAGAACTTTATTTGTGTTCAAATTCGTAATTCTTAATTTGATATGACAACAATTCAACTGCTAATGGGCTACCCTACATATTTATTTTTTCTAACCCCCCTGTATAGCTATAATTGCACTCAATTCTCTAACATTTATTAAAATCCTCCTTATAATAATTCCATCTGATTATATATTTCCACCACCCTGTATATGCAACTGCTTATGAACCACGCATAATATTTTTTATTTTTCAACGACCGGGTAAACCATTCTGTATATGCCACTGCCTATGACCCACCATATTTACTCTTTTTGTTTATGAAATTTTTAATTATCTTCTGTAACTATAATTCTACTCCGACCTATATTTCAATCATTATATATATGGAACTCTTCGTGTTCTACTCTATAAATCATTTCCTTTTCTAACATTTTTTATCACCATCCTGTATATCTATAATTGCTCTTACCCTATATTTCATCTTAACTATATATACAACTGGTTACGAAATGTTGCATGTCCATTTCCGCCACCCTGTATATGCATCTATGTAAAACATTTTTTGCACCACCCTGAATAACTGTAATTTTACTGCACCTACTATTCCAAAAACCCTGTAAATTCAACCGCTAATGGGCTTCCCTATATAATCATTTTATTAGTTATAATTGCACTCTACTCTATATTTTAAACACCCTATATATGCAACTGCTCATGTGCCACCCATGAAAAAAATGATTTCTAACATATCTGGAATCGCCCTGTATAATTATAATATTCAACGATTACTTTACCCACTAAACAATAACAACGCTTGCATGCCACTTCCAGAAGTACATGCTCTAAGCATATAACAGCATTGGTCTGTCTATATATAATTACTCAATGGTTTGAGTCTGGCGGCGGCAGCACGCGGCACATTCATTTGTTTGGCATTGACATTATTGGCGTAAATAATGAATTTTTATTATATTTTATTTAATGAATGAACCAATATTATAAATTAAGATTAGCATTCTGCACTGAAGGTCGTCAGTAGCTACTAAACAAAACAAAAATGAAGAAAATCGGTTGAGAAACAGAGGAGAAAGTGGTACCTAATCGTTTTGTCTTTGCCTATTTATATATAGATTATGTAGGTCAGTGAGGTGACTATAAATCCTCCCTTCGAAGACATTTTTCAAGGGTTGAAAAATACTGGAGCTGCTGCTGGCTGCTCTTCGGTGGACGTTGGGGTTCGTCTCTGTTGTCTTCTCTTGAAGTACCTGTAGGCGACTACGATTCCTACAGTTAATATGATGAACCATATTGGGATTGACCAATAATGAGGGCTCGTTTGTCCAACGGGTTGAAGTTGAACTTCTTTTATTAATTTCCGTTTTGCTGGAAGCTCATGGATTTTATTAAGTTGTGGTTCTTCAATCTTGATTTCATTTTCTTGTTTTAGAGTTTGATGTGGTAGAATCTGGATTTTTGTTAACATCATGGGCGTATCAACAGAGATGTGTTTCTCATTGATAAACGTTTGATCTGAGGTTTTGAATTTGCATTTGAACGGGAGTTGTATCAAATAATTTCCCTGTAGCGTGGTGATGTCTGATTCTCCACAATCAGTTTCTAATTTCGTCTGATTAGGGATAATTGCTATATAATTGGCATCGTCCATTTGTTGGATTATGTTCTTAGATATTTTCACTGGTAAAGGGTTGCAGGTTTTTGGGGTGCTCTCGAGTTTCAGCAACTGGAACATACAATCTTCTTCCTGTCTTCCATTTATTAGATTTCCTTCTGGACAGTAGTATCCTGGGTGTAGTTTTACACAAGGCAAAGATGTATATTGGAAGTAATCTTCATTCATGATCAGAAATGTGTTTCTGGGAATGATTATCGTGGAGTTTTGGGTTGGAACCGAGTAAAGGTGGTAGTAGATGTAAGTTTCGGGGAAAACAATTGGAAAATGAATAACAAAATTTATTCTTGTTCCCGAATAATATGCTTCTATTTTTAGCAAGTCATAATATTTATATAAATTTCCTTCTGTTGAGTCAAAAATTAAACTTTCAATACCATAATATTTAATTATTGATTGTATCATTGATTCGAACTCGTTAATTTTCAAAATACTGCTGTGAAAGGTTCCAAGTCTGGCAATTGCATTTTCAATATCTGATAAGATTTGCAAAATTACATTTAAAGATTTAACTGATCTATAACATTTCTTGTTTCTAAATAATCATTTAATTCAAATATAAATTTATTGAACTCCGATCGTATTTTATTAAGACCTTCCAAAATTATTTGTTGATTATTTTTTATGAGGGTAACAGTTTTATTAAAATTATTTATTATTTCAGTTGTCAAGGATACTTGCCTATTTAATGTTTGAACAATTTCTTGTTGATTGTTTTCCAAATCAAGGATTGCTTGATCGTAGTGGGCTGCATCTTCAGCATCCAAATTACCTGTGATCGATTTTATTATTCCGCCTAAAGCATTTATCAATCCTCTTTTTATTCTGGTTGATGGAAAGATTGAATTAAATTTTTGTTTTACCGCTATTAATTGGTAAGAGAAGGCTTTTAAGAAATTGTCCAGTTCCCAAAAATAAGGGTGGCTTAAACCTTCTGAAATTACTTGTGTTAGATTTTTATCAATTTCAATAAAATATTCAATTTCGTTTTTTAAGGGTTCAAGGTTTAAATAGTGGATGAACGTGTGCGTTTGAGTATTAACTTTGGCATGACCTAGTTTGTGTGGTATTATGCCAGGGTTATTTTTTAAATCATTAATCGTTATTTTCTGAGTGATCAGTTCTTGTGGAACTAGGATCAGGAGGGTCTGGAGTGTCCTGTAAAAGTGTATCAGTATTACTTTTTGGTCTCTTCAAATTCTGTTTATGGAGGACTTTACTTTTGGTTCGGACTTTTATTTGTTCATTTTCTAGAACTTTTTCTTTTGAAAATTTGGGATTTACTTTGCTTCTACTGGTGGTTGTCAGTTTTTTATAAACATCTGTGTCACGTGGATAAGTTAAGGGTTCTTGTCTGTTTTTGTTGTGATAAGTAATTGTCTTTTCTTTACTTGATATTAATTTCTCGTTTAGTTGTCTATAGATTTCTTTTGTTAAGTCTCTGTGTTCTTGAATGTAGTTAGACATTAATTGATGATTAAGATCTAAGTCAAAAGGGGTCTTTAGTATCGAGATGTCCATTTATTATGTCAATTGGTTTTTGTTTCGTTACGGAATGAATTGTATTATTATAAGCTAGAATTGCTTGGGGCATATGATTTAAAGTGTCAAGTTTGTTGTTATTTTGGGCTTTAATAATATTTAGTTGTTCGATGAGGGTTCTGTAAGGGTGAAAGTTACGTCTTTTTTAGTTTTTTTAAGAATTTCTACTAAAGCCATTCCATTTTCAGATTTCGAAAGTGTTTCAGGAATTTCACAATTTTGAATTGTCTGGTGTGGGATGATAATATCTCCATTTTGTTTATCAACTGGAATTTTCGTAATTAAACGACTGTGTGGGTGAAGAGTTAATTTAAAAAGTAATTTTTGATTT
Organism: Octodonta nipae; assembly: GCA_034190945.1. Classification (NCBI taxonomy): domain Eukaryota; kingdom Metazoa; phylum Arthropoda; class Insecta; order Coleoptera; family Chrysomelidae; genus Octodonta; species Octodonta nipae. The sequence continues at coordinate 92,150,204 of CM067219.1, forward strand.
GACTGTTGGTAGAAAATTGGAATTGCACAATTACGGGTAAAAGTTTATAGTTTGCAAAATCTAGTTGAGCATTTAATAATTTAAGGTTGTCTAGTCCAATAAGACCATCAAATAGGTATATTATGAAACAGATAGAATTTCAAGTTATTTTTGGTATTAAATTCGCGGAAAATGGGAATTTCAGCAGAGTAATCGTGAGTTGACGATTGAAAAACTGTTGAAACAACGAAAGGATCATGTGATATTTTATTAGGATATTATTTTGAAGCAATTTTTGGGGAGATAAAGGATTTAGTTGATCCTGTGTCAATTAGTAGTTTTAATGGTGGGTTGGCAATTTTAATATAAGGCAATTGTCCGTTGATAAGTGAAATTCGATTAAGTTGTTTCGTCCTGAGTCGACACATCGTGAAAATTTTGATCATCTTCTAGATAATCGTCAAAATCATAGTTATTTTCATTTTGAGTCGTGTCTGGTATTTCATTTACTGTATTTTGGCAATTTTCTTCAAATTCTGTGTTAAAAACATCCTCTATGATAATATCGGGTCTGTTATTACCACGGTTAGCGAAGTGATCGCGGTTATTATTGAATTGAGGTCGCGGTTGTATGTTTCTTGTGTTAGACATTTTGTGGTTTTCCAAAAACTTGAGTATTTGTAAAGAATTTTTGTTTTGGTGGATTCGGGTGTGGCCTAATATGAACTGGGCCTGTTGGAAATTGATTCGACACTTGTGGAGGTTGATTGAAAAATGGTGTTACTTGATTTTGGGGAGATTTGGATCGGCTGCAATCTTGGAAAATTCTGATTAGGGTTGTTTTGGATTTGAGGGAACCTATTTTGAGGTTTTGGTACGACTATGTTTGAATGTTGGTAGTACTTTATATTGTTCTCTTCAGAGATAAATTGCATAGCCTGTGCAATGGTAGTGGGTCTCATGGCTCTGATAATAGGGCCTAAGGGTTCACGTAACCCTGATAAAAATGACTTAAGGGCTTGTTTGGTAAAGAAGTCCCTTTTGAATAATTTTTCATGATCGTTTGCATTATGTAAATCAATATAGTTACATATGGTGTTTAATAAATGAATTATTCGTTCATCGAATTGATTTGGAGTTTCACTATTTTTTTTGTTTCATGTTTCCTAAATCTAGGTTTAAACAATTTTCGTCACGCTGATCCCCAAAATTGGTTATCAGAGTGTTTTTAATGTCCACCCAACTTGTGGCACATGTAATGCCCACAACTTCCTCAGCTCTTCCTTCTAATTTATTTAGGATACCATTTAACAACAGTGTATTCTGAAAACTAGCAGTGTCCTGCCTATCATAGTAATGAGTTAAAATGGATTCCGAAGCACTTATAAATCGATGTAATTTGTTTGGATTACCATCGAATGATGGTATTATTGACAAATTTTTTATGTCTAATACTGGTACTGACATTTTTATTTTATTCTCTTTATTAGAAATACGACAAAATTTATTGAAATATTGTGAAATGTCTTTATCTAATTCACTAAGCTCACTATTATTTTCCCGTATGGATGAAATAGGTGAGGATTCTGACATGAACTTATGAAAAACTTACCAAAACATCTACGCCTTGTCTGTTAGCTGCGGGATTCTCTATGAATTTCGCCGAAATTTTCGTTTTCGTGCCCCAAAAACGAGATCCTACTGACTGCGCCACTTATATTTGTTGGTACAAATATTTAGTTTTTAAAAAACTTTTATTTTCTACTAAGAACAAAGTCTTTCTACTTTCAAAGTTAAAATATTTGAATATAATTAAGAATACAAAAATACGTCTTATCTAGTTGAATGTTCATATCAGAATAACTTTAGAATAACAAAACAATATGCACAAAGATGATTAAACAATATTAAATTACGTAGCTGAAAATAAGCGATTACTGCATCATCACAATATGATGTTATAGCATAAGCAATTTTATTTATATTATGTAGGTCAGTGAGGTGACTATAAATCACTCTATTAATGGGAGACTTCAAAACAAAAAAAAATAACAAAACTAATTTCTAATAGCATAGTGTCTATAAAAAGAAGTAAAAAAAGTGTATCACAGGCAACAACCTTAAATTGATTCAATATAAATAGTTTGCAAAATATATTATTAATTTAAATAAACACAAACATGTCAATAAGGCCGTTAAGAAAACACAAAAAAATGTAACTCAAACAATGTCCCTCCCAATTTGTAAAAGAAACAAACTATTGAAGGAAGATAAATATGTGCAAATGGCAATGCTTACTTAAAAGGTGATAGATAAGATCGACAAAACTACTACGAAATAGAAATGGAAAAATTAATAAAGGTAAATAACGGAATAATTGTTTAGAAAGTGATACATTAGTGTAATCAATGCGTTGTTTACATTCGTCCAAAAATTACTACATTATTAGACAAAAACGGAAGGGACTTGGATGACATTATAACAGACACGAAAAAAATGTACGGGATTTCAAAACTTAACAAAAAACTGAAGAACTAAGGTATGTATCGAGAAAGATGATTAAGGGTAAAGCATAAGAACATAACGGAGCAGTGACGGCAATGATAAAGGAAGGACAAGACAAAATATCTTCAATACATATATGCTAAAGAGAGAAATCCCAAAGATCCGAAATAATGCAAATATGATATTACACAAGAGGGATTATCAAACGAACCTATAACTACATAAAACATTCACTTAAATTATTACAAATCGCATAACGAAAAAACGGGAAGAATATCACTCTATCGACCAAGCTGGCTTTAGAAGAGGTTTCAGCAAAAGAGAACACCAACTAGCAATGAAAATGCTAATCTATAAATCAATGAAGTATAATTTCAAATTAAACCTAGCATTTCATGACTTTCAAAAAGTTTTTTAAACATAAATAGGACAGAGGTTGTTCTCCTAGGTTATATGCAACAAAACTTTAGAAACGTAGTAAACAAAAAAAATTGTAAAATTATCAGCTTATGTTGTAACATTATTTTTTTGTAGTAAAAACATAAAAACATCATATTATTGTTACGTGAGTCAGTATGAAAGACCCCTTTGTGCAACATTGTAGCTTATCTTTAATATTTCCGTTCAAGTAATTGATATTTCTGTTTATCCCAAAATTGCTTATTTAGAGGTGAGCTTAATAGCTAACAATATTCTATTGTTCAAGTAAAACTGCACGTGTTATTAAGGCCACCTTAGTCATCATGACAGAACCTATAAATTCTTTGTAAAGTTGTAGGAGAGTCGATATTAACACAGACATTAAAACAACCATTATATTAGTTAGTTCATTTTTGACATCTCTCTCCCGCGACTGCAAAACTCGGCATAATTTAACATTAATTTATTGTAATAATTTTTATTATTACTATATTATCATATTTAAGTTATTTCAAGTAACAATTTCAAAGTGTAAAAGTTAAAAAGTGTTTTAGTAAAAATAAAATTTTTTAAAAAGTTTTTAATTTTGTTATCGACGTAACATTATTAGTGAGTAAATAATTTTACAACAAAAATTAATGTAGTATCTCTTACTTGGATTGTAGTATACTGTAGTATCTTTTACTTTTTTTGTAGTAAAATATATCAGTCATAAACATGCATAAACATTTACGCAGTATTTAATACTTGTTTTTTTACGACTAATATATATTTTTTTACAAAATAATAAAAGTTACTAGAAATCCTTTAAGACCTATGATACTAACTTTTGTAACACAAATATTCTTTACTCACTATATATTATATGGTTCCATGTTTTTCATCAGTAGGTAATGTATTAAGAAATATTCAGAAATGCTCCATGAAGATAATAAATCAGCGGTATAACAGAAACACAAACAAATTGCACTTATTATTCTTTTATTAGTTAATATTAAACTCTTAAGTGTATACTTACTTTAAATGCGTATAGATGTGCTTGTAGCGTAGAACAATATTTGGAATGGTTTTACTAGATTGTTGCCAATAGAGATAGATGAATAGGAGTATACATAGCATCATTACCACCAAAAGCGCTCGTCGTAATTCTCCTTGCTTCATCGTTATCTGTAAGTAAAAAATTAACATTATTAACACTGGATGTTAAATATATTGCGAAAAATTTCATAATTTGGGTTAGGTTTGTGTTGACGTTAAAATGTATATTTAAGGATATTATGATGTTACTCCAAAGAGAGATGGTTTTATTTCTTTATCTTTTCCTAAGTCAACTTAACGATAAATTATAGCTAATTTAGCCTATTATCAAACACACCATTATTGGTACAATATTACATTAACATCCATAGTGTTGAATCATACTAGTTTTTTATCACATGCACTGAACACAGAATAAGCAACCCAAACATTATTTACCAAATAAGATCTTATCAGTGATAAGGTAATCACAATCATTGACACCTGAAACTAAATGAGATATCAGCATTTTCAGTAGTTCAATATTAAAACTGAAGGGACAATATGAAATACATTTGTTATGAAATATTGGGCATAGTAAAATATTTAATGAAAATACATGTATGTGCACTAAAGTTTTTAATTATCTACAGATTGTAGTATTTTAATAATATACAAATAATAACGTTATAGAAGTTACGACAATATAAATAAAAAAGTTTAAATATACACTATTAATAATTAAGTTTCAGCGTCTTATTCCACGATAATAAGAAAGCTTTCCTATTCAACAATTGCCCATCTGCAGATGGGCAGAGGTTAAGTATTCATTAATATTAATAATAGTATAATAAATTATAAAGGACAAAAAAGAAAAATTAGAATGAAATTTATATATAAAACTGCTGCATATTGCCTGTTGAGCAACATTCAGTGATACTGCAGGCAAAAATGTCAGTGGTAAGGCATAGTATATTTTATATAGACGGGGAAATCAATAGGACCTATACTTGTTCTAGTGTTATATTTGAAAGGGCTCCCAGTCTTAGTAGAGCGACCAGATACATAAAAATTAGTGATATTTAATATTTCTACACAGTCAAACTGACCATGAAAAGCTGTATACAATAATGCCTGTCACGGGAAGGTTCTTCTATCTTCCAGACTTGTTATACTCGTTCTAGAACATGTATAATATTGCTTGTTCTATTTTTCGCATATGAGCCATCCATTTTAAAAATAAAGCATTTTCAAATTCTTCGTCGAAATTTTTCCACAGGTAGCCTGTGAGTTTCGTTGATTAGACCCCAAACCACACTAACATTTTCCAGTTTCGATCGCATGCAAGCACAATACTGTATTTTTAAAGGTTTAATAAATGAGTGAGTTTTCTACAGTTTCGGATTAAGAAACCGCATGACTATGGATTCAGAGGCTTTGATGGTGATGGCCGAAAGAGAATGTTGAATCGAACACAACTCCTAGATCCTTTAAGATCATACAATTTTTAAATTAAAATAACTTATTGGGTAGTTGAATTCAATACTCTTCCATGCAGATCGTTTTATAGCTTTTTACAGTCGCTCACCTTATTCACTAACGACAATATTTTCAAGTTGTCGGCAAAGCAAAGGCGTCTGTCTACAACCTCACATAGGTTGTCATAAATATTATAAAGAATAAAGGTCAAAGAAGCAAACCTTGTCGACACCCGATATTGCATTGAATCCATCAAACATTGAAAACTAGAAACTGTATTCTGTTATCAAGACATAATATTATAAATTGGATAGGGTTATTTGAGAAGCTGTCAAAAGTTTTCTTCAAGATTTTATGACCCTTTGTTAAAATGTACGAGTTTGCATTGCTTTATTAAAACAAAAAAGCATCTATGTTTTGCCAAAACAATATTAAATTCCTTCTGGGTGGTGCGATTTCTTTGTCAGTGAGTATAAAATTCATGATCTGACATTGTTTGAGAAGTAGCTTCATCTAAACCTACCCAAATATTTATCCGTAAAATTTTTATTTTTTTAAATAACCACAATAACTGCTTTTAATGCTTTTATTTTTATGGTATCTGAACCTTGAGATAATTGAACAAGAAATAATAAACATATTTCTGATAAGATATTTAGTATTAAAAGACTGAATGGTAATTTACGGAGTTTTTAGGGGTTGATTTCTTCTAAAATCACTCCAAACATGTTATGTTATACTTTTATATATATTTCCAAAGATGTCACGAGCTTAAAGTACGAAAACAGACAATAGGCATGGGAAAAATAAATGTCTAACAAATCTCAGGAGAAAACCAGGAAAAGTAGAGATGACACCCTGAAAATTGCAGACGACTTTTAGGTGGAGCTTTAGAAGAAGGCCGGAACCTATCGATACCCTATCAATGGTCGAGAATCAGGGGCCGAACACAGATACAGGGACTAACAAAATCGTGCCTGCATTTTTAGAAATCACTCGTAGAAGACGAACTATAGTGTTCGAGAACATAAAGGTGGGAAATCCAACGTTAATGTTCATAATACAAAAACCTTTCAACGCATGCCTCTGGAAACACTGTGGTAATCATCACAAAGCATTAGACAGAAACATGTTTTGGATAATTATCAAACGATTAGTCATCTTTTCCACATGTAAAACTTTTTATTGAAGATTAATAGCAAAACCGCTGGCATCTAAATTGGCTTAATATCAACGAAGTGAGCAGGTTGACATAATTTGGGAGAAACTACGATTCACAAACCATAAGAATCCGAATAGGAAAGTAACATAAATAGCACAAACTATTCGTGCTGATGTTAGTAAATTACGAAAAATCGTTCGCTACCATAGATCAATAGCAAATTTTACGAGCTTTTGCGAACTGTCGGAACAGTCATCAGTATTATGAGAATCCATGCAATTACAGGAGACACTATGTGTCACATTTATTTATAACAGTACTGACACAATTGTATAAACAAATTTACTAGGATAACATGGGCGTAAATATGAATGGAGACGGATAAATCATCTAGGATTCCATGATGTGATATTGATAGCATGCATGTTGGAAGAAATCCATTAGACGTCAAAGAGTATTGGGATGAAGATTAACCTATCGAAAACATCGTATCAGTACCTTGGCCATGAAATGCAAGAAAGTCGAGACGACAAAACAGGGGAGAAGATTTTATCTCGCGTAGGTGGGTTTCTGTAAACTTGAGAGAGCGTTTAAAACCAAAATCCTATTTTTATCTCAAATTTGAAGACGTCAACCAATGTGCCCTACCCTAGAGGACCTATTGACGTGAGAGCGATATAAAGGTCAACGTTGGGAGTGGCATGCTGATGATGATGGGATCATCATAAAAGTTTTAAAATTAAAATATTGCAATTTATAAAACGTATACAATTCCGCAAGTAGAAGCTACAATTTATGGCCAAAATTTGTTGCAATTTACAAAAAAATAATAATAACTGTCGATAACCATCATTTTTTGGCAAAATCACAATACTACTACTAATTGTTCATTGTTTTTATGGAGGCAATTTTCTTAGTTGAAAGTGCCTTCTCAATTGTAGTATCGGCAATATAGAATTCAAGTTCTGTGAGCTACAAAGAATAAGAATTAAGGTATTATATTTTTTTTGTTGGAGAAGATAATGTTTATCGTCATGTGTCCTGGAGATTTTTATTAATAAGGAATGTACGGTACCAAAAGTGGAAAACTATGTTTATGAAATTAGCATTGTTAAAATAACTATTAATTCAGTGTCACGACCTTATTAGAACTTATTGTATTGTAAATATGAAAATACCTATGAATAAACTGTACTTATTTACAAAAATTCTTAAAATAAATATGCGGGTTTTGTTTGTTTTATTATATAACAGTTTCAGAGGCTAATGTCACGAAACAGATGAACTTTTTTGTTGCCTAGTACAATGAAACTGAACGTAAATTTTTTATATTCGACCTACTTACCATTATGAAAAACTAAATCATAACACTCATCACAACTTACATTACGATATGTGAATGTCCAAAATTGAACAAGCCTTTTCATCATGATTTCCGATTAAAACATAGACAGTTGAATATTTTTTAAGATGTTTCTTTGCACATGCACCTTGATACACCGAGAGTTCATATCGCGAGCAAACTGCTCAAACCTAATTAATATTTAACGCGGACAAACGTGTAGAACCATTAAAATACCTTTAGCCCAGCAGAATATCGATTATTTCAATGAAAAGAAAGAAAAGCTCAGTGGTGTGATAGCGTTCGATATGTTCGCACAGTCACGATATACGAGTATTATCTTCATAAAAAGCTATTAAAAATAACGTTTGAAGATATTCTTGTAGCAACTATAGTTGATGATAATAGTGAGTCGATTCCATTAATTTTTTCGTTTTTGATTGCAGTGAATAGATGGAATATGTGTTATGCTTAAAGAAGTTTTTGAAAGCAATATAAACTCTTAGCCAGAAAAAATCTAGGACGTTGGTGAAAACGGCGGCATTCCGCTATAAGCATAGCTATAGGTAAGTTAAACTGATGATGTATAGAAAACTTGCACGTAACTATATAGTGGAGTAAATAGGAAGTTTTACTTCGCACAATTTAACCAGATTTTTTGGATAATCTTCTTTGGGTGTTTTTTATTTAACAAATAGGGTCATGCTCATAACTTTTATACATTCTTATTCTTGCCAATTTGAGGCGTTCAGAAAATCAGGTAATCTCACAACATTTCATTACCAAGAGCTCTGATCAGGACGTGTCTCCTTTGAATATGACTCGACGCGCCTGTTGGCGGAGTTTCGTATACATTACAGGTCGTGGGAATGCAGCTTTAATTTTTTTCGCGATAAATACATGAGAGGCTAATTCTTAAAATATATTTTACCGAGTGTAAGTATAAATAGCTGCAAGTGCGCTTACAAGATTTTTAATAATTTTAATTGTATTGTTTCAATTTAGATCAAACCAAGTTCAAAAGTACTTGTTAGGCAATAAAAAATATTATGGCATGCATTTCAAATTGCAAATTCGACGTTGTTGCCAAAATTTTCTATATTTTTTATTCAGATTAATTGTTGTTTAAATTTAAATATGTACATTTTTGAATACATCAAGTCTTCATTTGAAAAAAAGTTGTTTCCTAAACTTATTTTTTTAAATCTTACCTTAAATTGCCTAAAAAAAGCGACAAAGCATACGTGTTTCATTTTTAGGGTTCCGTGTATACAATATACGGATACCCTTATAATATCACTCAGGATTTCTGCCTGTGTCACATCACAGCCATTTTCTCCTAAACTACTGGACGGAAGAGGTTGAAATTTGGTATCAATGCATAGTTTGGTGACCCGATTTCTGATCGGGTCACCAAATCATTTACATATCGTAAAAGAAAAAAATTTGATTTTAGGGGTACTTCTCGGGGGAAAAACTAAAAAAATCGACCGTTCCCCCCCGATCTCCGAAACTACTGAACCTCTACTTTTAATTTTGGGGGGCAAATTACAGAATTAAATGGAAAATATAAAATTAAAATTGTTTCTAACGCATCATGTTATATATCAAATGAAAAGGCTCATTACGACGAAAACAAATATATTTTTTTCCTATTTATAAAATAAATAAATTAAAAGATATTAACAAAAATTTAAAAAAATTTATCCATTCCCCCCTTATCTCCGAAACCATAAGGTGAAAAATTTTGAAAAACTGGACGTATGCCCCTCACCTGAACTTTACTGGAAAAATAAGAAAAAACCCCTAATATTCATTTTGGGGGGCAACTTATAGAATTAAATGGAAAATAAAAAATTATAATTGTTTCGAACGGGTCATGTAATATATCAAATCAGAGGGCTCATTATGACGAATACAAATATATTTTTTTAATTTTTTTTTAAATGAATATTTTAAAATATATTAAAAAAATATTTTAAAAAAATTACCCATTCTCCTTGTTATTCCCCAAACTCTAAGACCTCATTTTTTTGTTTATAGGAAAAATATGAAAAAAAATCCCTAATTCTATTATTTAGCCCCCAAATAATAGAATTAAACGGAAAATAAATTATTAGAAAACCCCCATAGTAATTTTAGGGACAAATTATACAATTAAATGGAAAATAAAGATTCAATTTTCGCATCATGTAATATATCAGATAAAAGACTCATTATGTGAATTACAAATATAGCAGATTTTTAAATCATTTGTATAAAAGATATTAACAAAAATATTAAACATCGACTTAATTCCCACTTTAGAAACTACACTATTTAAATTTTGAAAAATATATTTTATTTATATTTTTAAATAACTTGAATAACAGATGTAATAATTTATAATTTAAACTTTTTCTTCCAATCTACAGAGCCTCAAAACTTAGACAATAGATTATAAAAGGCATCTCTGAAAGTTTATTAGTAAAATAAAACTCTAATGTTACTTTTTGGGGGCCAAATTAGAAAATTAAATACATATGTATTGTGATAAAAATCAAGCGAATCCTAAAGCAGATAAAATAAAAAGTCTATGTCTGGAAAATCAAAGTGTATATTTTTTATAAATTTAAAACGCTTCCTTTAAAAGATATTAGGGTAAATATAAGAAAATGCACTCATTCCCTGCGTGTATGAAACTGGAATATTAGAATCTTGAAGGTGGTACGGAACCCTAAGTATGCGAGTCCAACTCGCACTTGAGCAAATTATTTACTATAAAGAACGAATAAAAAATACTTTTTTCCGTTTTTAAATTATTAGACATTTTTAAAACGAAGGATTCATTGGAGTCTTTTTTATGTTCGGTCGGAAATAATTCTATAAGACGTGAACCGATTTCGGGTTTCATGAGAAAATCCTTAACTGTTCCAATTGCATAACAATGTGGATGCTAAATTGGCCTATAATTCTATTCCATTCAAAATAAGGGAGTTGTTTAACTTTCATAAGCACATAAACGATTGTGAATGCCTTGGGGCATCACAGGGCGTGTAGGATGTTTTTGAGCATCTTGTACATTCCTTTGTATTCGATTATCACCGAAGATTCCTTTTTATATCAAGTCAATTAATATAATATATAACTTACTTTTCGCGCCTTAAAGTACAGACTTCAAACTATTGATAATACATTTTTGTACAGAGATTAAATATCCACGTTGTTTTTTTTTTGTGGATATGGTGTACCAAAACCACTGGGAGAACACGTCGAAGTTTGTGAGGTGTCGACGGAAATATTCTTAAATACATTTTTTAAAAAACAAAAACCGACTTTAAAAAATTAACTAATAAGCATGCTATAACTTTTTTGGAATTAACTTAAACAAAATTTATATTCTTTATCAAACTTAGTCACAATTTGGAAAAGTTACATGAAGATCTATTATACAATTTTTAGTGATGTGGCATAATTAGATGCATTTTATAATTCTTACTAACCCTGTTTGATAAGAATTTTATCTATTATGAAAAATAAAGGTATTTTACGGTTAAACAAAATTCGTATTTGCTGATAAACCTCGCATTCAGTTGAAAAAGTGACATGTAATGATTACAGTATACGTTACCCACCAAGCAAATAATTTTATGAAGAATAACTTTTTCTCTAAATAATATTCATAAGAACGTTTTCCGTTTGAATTCAACTTATGAAGACACACTGTATATAGAAACCAACTGAGAACCTCCACCTTAAAGTTGATTAACTGACATTTATTTCGATTTATTTCTAATCAACTTTCAATTCATTACAATTTTTAATAATACAGCACAATTTAATGACGTTTTCAATTCTAATAAACTTGGTTTGATTACAATTTGAGATATTGTAAAAAATATACCTCACTTTTAAACAAAATTGATATATTTTTTGAAACTTAGTATATAGTTGGAAAATTTATGGAAATACTTATTATACAATTTTTAGTGCAATGGCATAAGTAGATGCAGTTTTTAATTCTAATTACTTCTATTTGATAACAATTTTAGATCTTAACAAAAATGAAGATGCGTTAATTTGTAATCCAAATTCCTCTTTGATGACAAACCTCGTTTACACTTAAAAAAAGTGGCATGGAATGATTACTGTTTACGTTTTAGACCATGCAAATCTGTTTATGAAGAATAACTTTTTCTCTTAAAATTATTAATAAAAGGAAATCGTTTGATTTATTAATACACACTGTATATACATATTTACTGACATTTGTGATTCTTGCTATAAGCGTGCTCATAACCTCTTAAGCATGTCTGATCGCACATACTCAAAGCACACCCTCTTCCACCCGCGACACAGATAGCATGCTCGAAAATCAAACGACGGTTGATTTTTAAGCACGCTTGAAATGAGCATACTAATTTCCAGCGAAGCGCATTCACACATGCTAATTAGTGGCAATTGCTCAATAATGGCATGCTTTCGTGCTAGTAATGAGCATGTCTGTGCGTACCTTTACACTTTAAAAAGTTTATGGAAACATCAGACGGTTTTTTCCAACCTTCCCAAAACATTTGTGCTCAGCATGCCTTTTAGAAAAGTTTAATACATTTTTTCTGTATTTCTTTTTCACATGTTTATATAGTTCTATAACTATTAATAATAAATTTAGACATTCTTACAATGCTTTCTTATTTGTTTGGTGAATATATCGACAAAACTCAGTCTTGAAAAATGAAGTTTGATCATCATATATCTGACAATTTTCAGGACGACTACTAAGTGTAACTAATGTGTTTATTATAAAGAACAAGTCCTAAAAATGACTGATATAATAATATCAAAAATATATGTTAGTGCTGTCTCTATATATATTCCACTTAAAAAAATTTACGAAAGATCCGAGGGTTTTTTATTAATTGCTTTTTTACAATTTTATATAGTTGCATAATTATTAGTAGAAAACTTAGACATTCTTACATTGCTTTCTTATTTGTTTGTGAATTGGCTACATCAACTAAACTCAGTGTTGAAGCCCGAAAAATGACTCATATAATAATATAAGAAATATAAGATATATTAACTATATATCATAAATGTCGACATGCTACCACAGGTGTTTTGGTCCAATTTAAAACACAATATTAACAAAATGAAATAAGAATTTGTTGAAAAAGAGAAAAATCCAATCTATTGCACCAACTCTTATACAGGGTATTCCATCTCAAACGAGCCACCTTGAATATCTTGGTTATTTGCAAAACTATTGCAATAAGAAAAAACAGGTCGATTTTTGTTTCGAGGGGGAAATTTTTTGAGGTGAGTTAGCGCCTGCCTGCAATCAACATAAACAGCCCAATTCAATGACTTTGAGATAGGGAAAATAGGTGTTGTCGAATATCATTTGAAAGCCCTTTTTACGGACTATACCGTCAGAATAAAAAATATATTGCAATTTCTGTACATGAAATAATAAAAGAGTATTAAAAAAACGAATTTACAGTACAATACAATGCCTCTAAAGCAAATGTTCAAAGTGTCTTCCATTGACTTTCATACAATAGTACAATCTTGACTGAAAGCCATGTCTAACATGGTTCAGCATAGTCGGTGCTATCTGACGAAACTCAGCTATAATTCGTTGGCGTAGTTCGTCCAAATTTTGGACTCAACATGTCCCCACAAAAAAGATCCAAAGGGTTCAGATCGGGTGATCGGGCAGGCGATTCTATAGGATCTCTTCTTCCAATCCAGCGACCAGGGTATTCCAAATAGAAGGTATTGACGAACTGGTGCGGCGAAGTGAGGAGGAGCTCCATCTTGTTGGAAATGCAATTGCTCTTCATGTAGTAGAGGATCATTTTCTAATATTTCTATTAGCAATGCATTATTTTCATTTTCCAATATATTGTGATAAATTTCACCATTTAAATTACCAGGAATAAACAGGCGTCCAATTAGATGATTTCCCAAAACACCTGAGGATTGTACGGCTCTAAAAACTACAGTTATGTCGGTTAACCTCCCCATGAAGTGAAATAGTGCACTAATCCGAAAAGCAAACATTGTACACGAAATTTGGGTTTTCCATTATACGCTGGGTCATAATTTCGCAAAACTGTTCAATCATCCTCATTCAATTCATGAAGTAATTTAATTTTGTACGAATGGAATTTGTACTTATGCAACATTCTAAAAACATTAGTTTTGCTAATATCGGAAGCGGCAGAGATTCGCTGGAGAGACTGCGTGTTTGGTATAAATTGGACATGGCCCAATGTAGCCACAGCTACCCCTTATCATTTACAATGGGACCTATTTTTTATTCATTACTGAGCCTGTCTCATCAAATCTTAAAATCAACTCCAATACGTATTTATGACGAACGTTACGTTCGGGATGGTTTTGGTTAAAAACCCTTGCAGCAGTCCACCACAATTTTGATTTTGGTAATAAAGACTTACCAGCTCAACACGTTCTTGCAATGTGTATACCATAATTATCTTTTAAATTTTCAACAAATCAGTAAAGTAATAACTGGACAGATAAATGTAAAATGGTTCAAATGACCGAATAAAAGTCAGAACAGATAAACAAACGTGCTCTAACTATCAGCAAAAAATAATGTAAAATAAATGAATGTTTACATTTAATGTTTTTCTTGTATTGTGTGTTATTACAGGGTGCAGCAGTGAAACAGGATGGTTTTAGAGCGTACTATTTTTAATAGTTTTCCATGCAGTAAAAACTTTTAATTTAATAAACCGGTTTTTATTTTTTATTTTTTCTTTGGGAATAACTACCACATAAACTTGAAAGTCTGTATATTTCAAAAGTCCAAACTTTTCATGGTCTAAATCAAACCTCGTTTTCAATGGTATGAATACAAATTGAACAAAAATTTAAAAATTTTACTACTACGTCCATTAGGTTTTCTGTTACATGTACAGAAATTGCAATAATTTTTTTTATTATGACGGTATAGTCGGTAAAAAGGGCTTTCAAATGATATACCACACATTTTTTTCCTATCTCAAATCTCAAGGTCATTAAATTGGCTTGTTTATGTTGAATGCGGGCAAGCGCTAATTCACCTCAAAAAAATTCCCCCTCGAAACAAAAATCGACCTGTTTTTTCTTATTGCAATAGTTTTGAAAAGAACCAAGATTTTCAAGGTGGCTCGTTTGAGATGGAATACCCTGTATAATATCCAATTCACACGAAGAGATTACAACCCACCATACATTCTGAGAAGACAACATAAAATTGTAATCTCCTAT
Source organism: Octodonta nipae (assembly GCA_034190945.1). NCBI lineage: Eukaryota > Metazoa > Arthropoda > Insecta > Coleoptera > Chrysomelidae > Octodonta > Octodonta nipae. Next base: position 92,165,368 of record CM067219.1, read on the forward strand.
CTCTTCAGGGGGGAACTTTTTATTCTCAAAAACAGAATTTTAAATTTTAGTGTGATGATTATGGCTTTAATTTTTTAACACATCAACTGGAACCACTCCAAGAAATTTTATTTTAATGAATTACCAACCCTTGAATTTTGTTCTGTACAGAAACAGAAAACATTAAACTTTCTTCGTTATCGATAGTCGAATAGTTACCAGCGCACATTTTCTTAGAAAAAAAATACCATTAACGTTAATTGACATTAAATACAATACAAAATTACGATAAACTGATTTTTTTTTAATTAAATTAATAATACTTATTCATTACTATCACTAGATTCATCTTTCGAACTACTCTCGTCAAATTTATTTTCTTCCAAATATTCAAGTTTTTCATTGATTTGCACATATCTTTCTTTGTGAATATTTTATAATTTGATATATCTATAACAAAAAATAAATACCATTTGAACAATATACTTTGTAATCACTGTATTACTGAAAAATTGATGAATAAATTAAATTCATTAAAAAACGGTCTTTTTACACAACATTTTTTTATAGGCTGACGTCCTACAACACCCGTGTATGATACTGTTATTTTTTAAATAGGACTAGCCCGGAAATTTAACAAAGTTGCTAATTTATAATGTTCCTGCATCTTTTCGTTGTTTTTTCTTCTTGTTATTTAACCCATAATATAAATACTAAAGACATAAATACAATACAACAAATATAAATCCAGCTACATACTTTGTCAACAGAATCATAAAACATTCTTAGAAACAATGCACCTATTTATTATATGACCATGAAATTAGTAATATTTTTAAAGCTAGAAGAACTGCACACGCAACTTAGGCAATGTATATCTTAAGACTGACGGTGTTGGCCTAACAGTAAACCCAGCACAATAAAATGGCCTACATAATGATGGTCATATATTTCCCTATTGTCTCAAATAATAGAACTTTAAAAAAACTATTTTTGGCCACATTTTGATATGAAATAACCCTATGTTCAACGTGTAGCTCATGTCGCTATGGAGATATAATATAACTTGTCTCGCATATATGTAGCGGATCTACATTTAAGCTGCATAACTTCTAAATCTAGATATTTACTAGATAAAAAGTAGCCTTCAGCACTCCTTTAAATTTATGCAGTCGTCTGTGAAAAATCGATTTAGTTGGGTTTGAAGATTACACCAGACAAACAACCTGACAGACAAAAAATCTATAGGTGTGTTTTCGTGTTTGGTATAATGGAAATAAAGTAAAGCTTCAAGAACATAAAACTGAAACAAATTGTACTCTATCAGAATATACCGAGTGCAGAATTTACTGCAATGTGCAGTCCTCAGCTTGGAATAAAAGTGTAGTGTGCTTTGGTACAGAATGCCACTCTAGCATGCAGAAAGCAATCCATGACTTCTCGGAATTCAACTGATGTTATCGCCTTGCCTGCAACTTTTCCAAAAGAATAAAAAAGAAAAATAGGCACGAAGAACTCTTGTGGTCTCATATAGTGGAAACTTGACGCGACTATTACAATGATTCGTATACTATAAATCATATTTCTGACATATTGCAGGAGAAGATTGTACAGAGTGAAAAAAATTGGTCATCTTCGTATCGACGAAATTACAGACAGACATTTCTTTTTTATTTATATGTGTTAGATAATAGACATAATAGCCATTTATTCTAATCCCAGCGAAGCTCCAGTATTTAAAGAAAAAGGAAATCATTTTTCCGACCGTTGCAAACCATCCATTGTTAGCTGACATTTTCCCGTTAATATTCTTTCAGTTTTGGGAACACTGTAGTTGCCAGGAGTCATAGCCAGTGACCTCAAGAATTTATCTAATACGTAAAAATCAAGTACATTTTTAATGTTTTCATTAGTAGTATTCAGGTCTTCCACTTGAATTCATGGCGCCATCGTTTCACTACATCGTATGATACAAATGACTCAGTCAGTGTTGATATTAGATCTCGTTAAATCGCAGGGAGGGTCTGAAAATATTTTATAAGGGTTTTTGCCTAGACCAATTCCATTTATAAGAAAATACACTAAGTACTATTAAACAAACAAACTGCCAAAAAGATAAATCTGACTTACATTATCAAAAAAAAAACAGTAATTTATGATCGGTTCAGATTTTTCTTGTGATTAGTAAAGAAGTAAACAACATTGTCATTTTACAGAGATCGATATTTTATAACTATCGTATCTAGTGTAATCTTATCTTATTGTATAAAAAATAATACTGCGATTTAATATATTTTTTTCGAACGGGATTTTGAAATCGTCTAGGTTTACATGAAACTAGTGAATAAGACAAATACTACTGATTATAATTATTATAATGTGTGATTTATGTTGGATATATTTTTAGGGATATACTAATCAGTGATTAATGTACCGCTGGCTAAATGACTGGATGATGTTTATTAAAATTATGACACACCATACAACTGTAGAAGTAAAGTAACATTATCAAAAATATCGCAGTATTCAAATTTTGGAATATATGTTTATAGAGAGATGCGTGATTATATGATATTGTTACAATAAATTAAGATCGGGATAAATACTTGTTAAGGGAGTTTTCGCAATATTTTTGAGTTCCTTAATATTTCAACAATTGGAATTTGGAATTTATTTAAACAGTAAACCGACTTATAATTTTTTAATTTAAGACTCTTAAATATTTTACAAAACTCTGAAACAAATACATTAACGTGTCAATAATATTTACAAAAATATACAAAACACCAAATGTTAATTTATGACTTTTGATAGTTTTCTCTTTCAAATACCCTTTAATATAATATTTGTATAATTTTATAATATAGTTTACAACGAAAAAATAGATGATGGCAGCAGTACTTAAATCTATACTTTCTGTCATATTCATTATATCCTTTAAATATATTCTGGTTAGGTTTAGAGATTCCTCATTAAACTAATTGAAAATAACATGCTACGTTTTTTTTTTCTGTAACTTAAATGCAGTAAATGCATCCACAATTCCCAAACAATATCATTAAATAAAAATCTCTTATGTATAAAACCTAAACTTTGAAAAATACCCAAGTAAGTACTTTTAAATTATATAATTGTTTATTATAAGATTCCTATTCACCCTTTCTTGTTTTCTCATTATGAGTGTTTGGTGTCTAATTAAACTTTATTACTAGGGAGTTAATATTTAATTTATCTTCAAAACTACACACTTGTTTTAGTATTCACTTCCATACACAACTTAATTAAAAACAACAAAAACAGCACTGCCAAATATTATACTCAATAATTATGTATTTACATAAATAATTTATAGAACCTAAAAATATATTCATTAATTATATAAAACAATATATTAGACAAAAAGCTATTAAAAATTGGGTTTGACTCAGCTTCGCACCAATGAAAAACCAGGTCACTGATTTTCTGGGTAGAATCGGCATAAAAGTATTTCACCACAAATGATTGCAGTGACCACAACCATATATTTAGTCAATGCATATTTATATATTAATTATTATTTGTTATTATAATTTACTTAGAATCAAACAACATCACAGTATGTTTTCAGTCTAGAGTTATATAAAATAATAAATATTTTTGCCTAAATAAATAACTATAAGAGTTTAACTTATATTAATGATGATATAATTGAAAGTAGAGAGACTATAAAAGAATATAAACTTAATATTTTGCATTGTATAATAAGTTTTGATATTAAAGAACATCAAAATATACAGATTTCATGAGCTACCTAAAGTAGGTTTCAGTATCAATTTTTTGAAATTATATAACACTAGCCCGTTACCCGCGGTTTCACTCGCGCATGGATAGTACAAATTTTGCAACATTTGGGCATCTTATATATAATTTTTTTCTTTTTTGAACCACTAACTATAAAAATGCTTATGGGCCACGATATAAAATAATTTTATTCAACATTTTTTGAACCACCTTTTATAACTTAATTATACTTCACCCTATAGTGCAACCATCCTGTATTTTCTGCTGTTTATTTGTTAACCAATATAACATTTTTTATAGACCTAAGTACAGCTACTCCACCCTATATTCCAGCTTATGGTTAACAATTATTTCTGATAATTTTTGAGCCGTCTTGTAAAGTATAATTTCTCTGCATCCTATATTTTAACCATCCCTTATATGAAACTTTTTCTAAGATTGTGTTAACCACTGTGTATGTTTATAATTTTGAATCGCCCCATATTTCAGGTATTCCTTATTAGTAGGATACAGCTGTTCATGGTCGACCCTATATAACAGTTTTTTTTAACATTCTGCTCCGCACTTATTTCAACTACCTTGTATTTACAACTACTTATGGGCCACCCAATATAACATTTTTGTACCACTTTGTATAACCATAAATCCACCAATCTCCAACATATTTCATCCGAACAGCAACTGTTATTGGTCACCTTATATAACAATTTTATTCAGAATATCTTTTATTTGTCTATCAGTTTTTTAACTATTTTGTATAACCATAATTTTACTCTACAAAATACTTCAACCACATGCACCTGCTTAGGGGCCACCAAATATAACACATTTTTAAACACTTACCCATAACTGTACTCCAGTTGTATTTCAACTATCTTATTTATGCAGCTGCTAATGGACTTTGCTGTATATCCATTTTTCTGATAATTTTTTAACCACCCTGGAAATTATAATGTCTCCTCCTTATATTTCAACCACTCCTAATATGCAATTTTTTCTAACATTGTTTTAATCACACTGTATAACTTTATTTCGCCTCATGTTTCAGATATGGCACACAAGCAACAGCTCATGTTCTACCGTACAACATTTTTTTATGAACCCTGTTTCATTACAATTCTACTCCACCGTCTATTTCAACCACCTTGCATATGTACCTACTTATCGGCCACCCAGTATAACATTTTTGTTCCCCCCTATACGTATAAATCCATCAAATCCAAATATATTTCACCTTAACTTATTACAAGCATCCTGTATATGCTGTTGCATATTGGTCACCCTATATAACATTTATAAATACTTAAAAATAACTCTACTGCGCCCTATTTTTCAACTATCCTCTCTGTGCAACTGATTATAAGCTACACTATTTCACAATTTTTCCTCATATTTTTTGAAACACAGTATAAACTATAATTTCTTTCCACACTTCATTTAAACCACCCTTCATATACAACTTTTTCTAATCTGTGTAACTTAAATTTAGTTCGCCCCATATATCAGGTACTCCATATATGAAACTGCTCATGTTCTATATAACAAAATTGTTCCACCATTTTTTTACCCACCCTGGATAATTATAATTCTACTCCACTCAATATTTCAACAACCTTGTATATGTACCACCCAATATAACAATTTTGTACCACCTTGTATAGTTAGATTTCTACTCCACACTATATATCAACCATCCTGTATATGGAACACCTTGTAGGTCATAACATTTCTATATATGCAGCTACTTATGGATAAAATAACAATTTTTTAACCACCCTATAAAACTATAATTTCACTCTAGTGTATATTTCAACCACCCTGTATAAACAACTGCTTCTAACATCTTTTCAACCCATTTCATAATTATAATAAGTCAAGAAGATAATTCAAATATCCTAACTGCTTGCGCAACACCTTTTTTCTAAGATTTTTAATCCAACCTGTATAACTATACTTATGTACTTCCCTTATTTCAACAACATTGTATATGCAACTACTTATGAACCTAACAATATAATAGTATGTTATCCACCCTGTACAGATTTAATTCCAATATACCCGTTTTCAACCACCTGGTATATGCAACTATATATGGTCCACCCAATACAACTTTTTTGAACCACCCGGTGTAACTAATTCCACTCCCCCTTATTCCATTCACAATGTATATATGCAGATGCTTATGGGCCACCTAATATATCTTTTTTATTTTTTTTAACATCAATCCTATATATGCAACTCCCTGTAAAATTACGTTTGATCGAAACATGTTAGTTACATTCAAATATTCCGAGTCTTGTTTAAAAGCTAAGCTAATGCAAGTATCTAATATTTGGTGCGTGCGCTGGAACTATTATAGTAATTGTGAGTTAGTTACCCAACTAGACGTTTTTTTAGCTATATCTACTGTTTCTGTCAATGTAGGGAGATAAAATGTGTACCAGATATTAAGTTAAACTTTGCAACCAAAGCAGATTCAGCAAAATCCGTTCAATGGTTCTAACGTGATGAAAGATATGAAATATACTGAAATTGTAAATAAAGGAAACTACTATTATTTATTTATGTTTTATCTGTGAATACAGAAGGCAAAATTCCTTTTTTATTTAAATTTAAAATAGATACGCCTTTTGCAGACTAAAAATGATTGCTTCATCATTATCATCAGTGTCTATCTATCTATCTATCTATCTATCTAGGTATTCCATTTTGCTAAATTTATTATATACATAACTCCATATTATACTAAAAATATAAATATGTGTCTGCCTAAAATTAAAATTTGTAATAAAATTATTTAGTATAAGGATATAATTTCACAGGCACCACTCCTTAGCAATTTTTCGAATGGACTCGTCCAGAATAATAGATACAAAATGGCCAAATATTTTCAATACCTATAAATATATATATATATTTAAAAAGTGAGAGTTTTCTAGATCAACTCTTCTACTTTCCAAAGGTGGTTTATTTCGTAATGATAGAGGCATCCGGTGAAATAATATGCTCTTTTAAAAATATCTTTTATAGGATTAATTCAAATTATGCAAAAATTGCTGGAGCTACAGTATTTATTTTTAGAACATAAGTTGGGTATGAGAAGATCTACCCTATCAGTTAAAAAGAATGTTTTAGCTATAAAATAAAAAATATATAAACGATTGTTTATTTTGGACTTTCGGGTAAAAGTTCCATTATCTAAGGAACCAATTAACGAACTGGAGCGTATAGTAGCTCATTTTGTAGGTTTTTCATTCCTCTTCAACACTGCCCATAGTAGCAAACTCGGGTTAATGTGTAGATGTTGTGTAAAAGGTAAAAAACTAAATTGTTACCGATATTTGGCGGTGTTTTGTTAAAAATCGATAAAAATGTTCAATTTTATGGCACTTGTCATGTTTTGTCATTAGAACACGTTGATGTTGGTCTTGTTCCACTATTACTTTTCTGACCAAAAGATCTTTTTCTCCGTAAATGACCTGAGCTAGTGGTGCGCTAGATAAAATGAATATGTTACATGTTACGTAATGTTAATGAATGAATTTTGATTCATTTCCACATATAAGATAAACTAAACATTGGAGTTTTTGGTTTTGAATACTATTGATGCCGTTTTGAAACTAAAATTTAAGAAAATAATTTACAGTTTAAAAAAACTAAAAAACACGTTTTAACAGTAAACCGAACTAAAAAATAGAAAATTTTAATTATGAACAGTTACAACAATAGAAAGTATAACAATCAATTTTGATTAACTAATTTGGAATAAAATTATCACAAAAATTAAACTACTAACAAAATAATTCAATTCATAGTGTTATACAGTCTGTGGGTTCAATTAAAAACTAATATTCACTTTCACTTTTCTAGAACTTTTATTTACATCAAATTATACAGAACAGCTGATCCGAATAACATTTCTACATAAGCTCTTCGTCGCACTAACTGACTGCCGCGATTATGGGTCGCTCCTTTATAAGACCTGCATCAAAAACTCTCGTACAATCAATCCTCAACTCTACAGCTGCCGAGCCATTTCGAGAACAATTTTTTTTCTTAAAAGTGATCGGTGTCGTACTGGAATGAAACCAGTGCCAGCTTAAGGAAATTTCGTTACAATAGTAAAAAAGCGTGGGGTGGTCAATATTAAATGTTACAATTATTTGATTAGTAACTGTTTATACAAACATATTTAATATGACAATATGTTACACATTACGACAAATTTCATTATTTTGTTAGTAATTTAATTTTTGTTATAATTTTATTCCCAATTAATTAATAATAATTGATTGCTATACTTTCTATTGCTGTTCATAATTAAAAAGTGTTTTCTACTTTTTAGTTCGGTTTACTATTAAAGCGTGTTTTTTAGTTTTTTTAAACTATAATTGATAATTCCTTAAACTCAATGATACGATGATTTTTTTGCAATGCGTAAATGTCAAATTATGTGAGTTAAATATTTTTAAAAATTCAACAATTATTTCTTGTTCATTCAGAAAATATCATTCTTTCGGGATTACTCAAAAACAAAAAAACATACTTTATGAGTATTTCGCAACAACTTCTGAGTACGCTTGACTAAATTATAGGTATATGTTCTGAAAGTTATAGGTCTTAAGCAAATTCGGAAAAAATCTGGCTTTTCTCCCCTGTAGGAAATTATTATTTTTGTGTAGGTGTCTGCCAAAAATTTCGATTTTTTTAATGTTAGATATATATATATATATATATATATATATATATATAAAGCGAAAGCAGAAGGCTACGAGAATTATGCGAACCGACCTGAAGGGGGCAGAAGTGACTCTGCCGAAACGTCGTCATTTTACCATCGATCCCGACAGGGATCAGTTAGTTATTAACTACGCGGATGAATTCCCGGAAATCATCTAATACATATATATATATATATATATATATATATATATATATATATATATATATATATGAATTAAATAATATCGAAATATTTGGGTGTTCTATTTAAAATTATAAAGTTCTGGTCCCTTGCCGGTATTATCTATATAATGTTGCAGATAACTGTAATAAGCGTTATGATAGAAATCATCTGAAAACTACCCTATGTAGTTTTCCTAGTACATAGATAGAACTCGTCGTGTAGAACCACGTACTTATAAATTAACAATTAATAATAGTACTACCTGAATCTACTCAACTTTACTAATTCTTAATATGACGAAGGTAAAACTGAATATGTATGTGTTACTGACAAAAATATTTAAAATTGTTTGTCTTTAAGGTACTAAGATACACTTTCTTTGGATATATACAAAATATCATTTAACTTAACTTACGCTTAGTCGCACGAGTACAATACAAATTCCTTCGAAAAGGTAACATTTGCATTGTATGTTGATGAATCACTTCACTAACCACTGGAAAAAATCGCACTTGATTCTGTTCAGACAAAAGTGAAACTGATGTCGTTAGAAGCGTTATCGTTCAATGTTGCTTACCGTTTTAATGCTGGGATAACTTTATCGACGATACAGATAAGAATTATAAAACAAAATTTATGAAGCTGGAAATAAACGAACGTGTATTTCTGTGATAAATGATTTTGCGATCAAAGGTTGATATTTTAAAACTAAAAAATCTGATAGATTTGATTGAAATGATGACTTTGTTGTAATGAATAAGATATTAAAATAATAACCAAGACAATAAAAATGGGAAACAGGAAAATAGTGCGTGTAGATTTTAGATTATTGAATTTCCATTTAAGTATTAAGTAGTCAAAAAATAGAAAAAAAATGTCGCAAACGGGGGGATTGACGGAGGTGAGGGTTTGTTAAGAAATGTATTTCCCCTTTTCCCACGCTCACCCATATTTCGTTTACTTTCTCTCTCTATCTCTCTCTCTCTCTCAGACGCTCTAGCTCTCAATCTTTCTATCTCTCTGTTTCAGAACAATATGAATTTTCCTACATTAGTATTCATTCTAAGCGCAATTTTCATTTTCAATAAAATTTAGATACTCGATACACATTTCTTAATTATTAAATATAAAAAGCAAATTATGTCTTGCCATTGGCTATTAGTTTGCATACCTGCATACACGAAGTTCTCGATGATACTTAGGGGACGAACTAAGAGAATTTTACCAAGCTTAAAACACATATTTACATAAGTCAATAAATTGCACTGAATGTCTAAGAATAAACATACGACTCTCTATGTATTGCTGTGCGATTAATTAAAATTAAACCCAACGACTGCATTATTAATAATTATAAGTTAATTTTTGTGCAGTTTAATAAAGTTTTAAGGAAAACTGAACAGATAGTCTTAGGAAAAATGAAATGAATTATTTAACTGGTATTCCCTGTTGGGAGTTTTTTTTGTACTATTTTTTTGTGTTCAAAGTATTCAGTGTTCAGAGCAATAATACTGTTTTTTGATATTGTAAATTTCTACAAATAGTTCGCCTTTTGTCCCATCTAATAAAATAATTTTCACAAAAGGAAATTGTATTAAATTTAACGAAACATTGAATCATTGTCGTTTCCAAGACGTGGAATATTCTTGGACGGATAAAAGTGAAGTTTTCGTTCAAAGTATTGACCAAATCCCATTTGAGTCAACTACTTTCAATTGATTTCAGAATACAGTACTCTATACAACTCCATTTAAACAATCCAGTAGAGGCTTATGACGGAAATATTCCTGACGAATGTTGTTGAATGAATAAAATGTGAGGTTTGTTTAATTTCTCCCAGAAGGTTAAGAGTTTTTGAATTTCGTTAACAAAATCTATTAATGAGCTGATTGTGGGTACTATTTTTGTAACAGAAATACAAAAAACTATAGAGTAATTGATGAATATCAGTGATAAAATTATTGTTTTCATTTGATATAATTGATTATGTGTAGTACCTACTATACTTTTTTTCTTTCTTATTGTAAGAAATCATGAATAGACCATATATTTGAGTGATCGATCTGCTTCATATACGTGTGACGTGTGCTACTTAAGGGCGGAGACATATTGTCGAAACACCACCCACACAACCCAACGTGACGTTGTTACGTCAAATCAAATAGATTTTTTTTATGGCTAGAAACACACTACAGACACCCGCATCGGGTGTTGTCGGGTGTGTGTGTGTAGTAGTTTTTAGCCATAAAACATATCAAGATTTGATTTGGCAACATGCGTCGCGTCATAATGAGTGGCGTCACGTCTCTACAGTGTGTTTCCGCCTGTTTTTCGGTGTGGTTAAATATACAGCGTATCTATACAAAGCTTCAGTTAGTGAGGCAAGGAACTGCTGGTGTTATCCATCTTGACTGTTTTACATATTTTTATGTTTTAGGATTTAATTCAAGAGTATTTTTTATGGCCAGCAACTAGTTATGATTTAAATTAAATAAATTATAATACTATTAACAGTGTTAGTCAGCCTTTGTCTTTACAAAAACTGTGCGCTTCATGGAAATGTTTATCAATATTGTAATGCAGCTGTAAAGCTTAAGCCTTAAAGGAGTAAGATAATGTTTCAATGTTTTGGAAGTTAAAATGTTACGTCATCAACATATACAATGAGCAATAACTTGCAAAACTGTTTTCAATTGGGCTTGCCCCTACAATATCAGTAGAACAAAATGTACCCAGTAACGAAACGGAAATTGTCATAGTTCTCATATAACCCCCAAATGATCTCGATTCTTAACAAAAATTGTTGACCCATTACTTTAATGTAATTATTATGGCATAACCTATAGATGCTCTTATTCTTCTTCGTCTTCTTTGTTTATGGTCTTCGCGGGCACATTTAGCAAGGCCGTAGCCAGCGGAGTTCAACACTTCAAAAATTTGCTAGACCAGTAACCCTCTTCCCCGAAAAAAAGACTAGCTATGGCCTTGACATTTATATAGCCATAAATTTGATGGCGGGTACAATAAAACGGTTATGTGAGATATGACAGGTACTCATTCTCTCTGTATTGTCTTCGTCAATAAATAATATGATAGACATAACATTAAATACCAGTCTAAATGATAGATGGCACACAAAAACCCATAAATACGCCACTACTTCTGACCAAGGCTTAAACTAAAACTATCCTATTGGTGAAATTGTGTTCATGGCTCGCACAAACTTATACAAAATACTCAAAAAAAAATCAGAAAATATTTGACTGTGTTTATAAGGTTTATAATTTTTATTTTCTTTAAACTATTACCTGATTTATTAATGTACTGGTTTTCAATACTCAAATTCTTTTGCAAATATAAAAAAAATCCACCACAACTTCTATTTTGATCCGGCTATTTGAGACTCTTTATCTTAAAAGTAAACTTTTATTTATGTAATCGACTATTATTAATCAATAAACTTTCAAATATATTTTGTATTATAAGGATTTATACATATATCAAGCAAAACAACAATGTAAAATAAAATTTTTAAACTCCAATCAATAATCAAAAAGATTACCTAAAACTTGAAATTTATAAATTGAATTAATCTAAAAAGATTTGTTTGTTCGAAGGGTTCTTTTCTATTACAAAAATAATTTTAAACACAATGCAATTTCAAGTGCAAGTTTATTAATTTGATTTTTATTACGCGATACTAAAAGTGAATATTTCCCAATAAATCAAAAGAAATTATGAAATCTCTTATCTTAATTTAATGTGCGCCCGTATTGAAATTCTAACCACTTTATTGCAAATTCTACTATCTTGATACTGTGAATACGTATTAAAGTGTTAACCACTTAATCCTCTTCTGTGTCCCCTCTTTGTGCAAACTGCCTCTTACTCTGAGAATTCAACCGCTCCTCTGATGCTCTCTCTCCCTCTCCCCCCCTTGTTTCATCCAATTGTCACCCGTACTTCAAAAATATTACCTTTATCATACTCTATAAATTTCAAGACAATCCGTTCTTCAGTCATGTTAAATTAACTGTCATGTCACTTATAATTTGTATGTTTTTAGATGGAAATAATGAATAATGAAATTTTCAAACAAGGTCTCAATGGTTTTGATTGAAACCTTAACTGTTCAAAAAATAGGTTATGTTAATAAAAAACATGGACTTGTGAATTTATTAAACATCATTCCCAAAACTTTTATATAAAAATTAAGGTAAAATTTCATTCATTACGTTCCTTACTCATTGCCGATATGATATATTGAACTATTAGAATATTCCTTAGTGCTTTGTTAAAAGATTCCTTTTTTTAAGAAATTTTGATAAAAAAGCCAAATTTAATATATTTCAAAACTTATATTTTAATAGTTCTATTAATAAAAACTTGCATTAAAAGTTAACCAGTACATGTCCTGGATTTATTATTGTACGATCCCAATATAAATTCTATTAGATAAACTTCCATTGGATATTTGCACTGTGTTCTTACATAAGAAACCATCGTAAACATTTCTTACTATTGTTTATATATTTAAATATTGGTAGTATTTTTGATCAACTTTATTTTACTAAATTTTATTAACTCTACTCTAATTATTATATGTGTTTATTTCCATTTCAATATATATATATATATATATATATATATATATATATATATATATATATATATATATATATATATATTTGTTTTTAAGTTTTCGCGGGCACTAAATGTTTTAGGTGGTTTCCGGGAATTCATCACCCGGCAGGGATCAGTTAACAACTACACTATATATATATATATATATATATATATATATATGAAGAAATATTTATCCGGGAATACATCCGTTCTCACTTGGCATTCTCAATGCGTTGTTACGGTGAACCGAGAGGTGATCTACCTGATTTCAAACATGTATATATATATATATATATATATATATATATATATATGATTAGAGAATACATTTATTTTCCAACACAAAATTAATTATGGTAATATAACTGATATCAGTTTAACATATTCCAGCGGTCAAAAATCAATGAAGAAAGACATTCTACCTGTTGAATTCAACAATGAGGATATAAATAAAAGGGAGTTTTTCGAAGAATACCTACCTTCTACTTCACCAGGATACACATCAACGGGGTCTTATGGAACGAATATTGTCTTAGTGGGGTAAGTAATGGATACAAATATAAATAAACAATTTGTCTTAAAGTATCTGAATATTTTTCTATTATTTCTACTATATTTGTTTTTTTTTGGGAATATCACCAACCTTGCTATATATTTTAAATGTTCCAAACGTTTCAGGGTCTCAATCAGACCCCGTTTTCAAATGCAATAATAAAATAATTTGGTCAAGTGCGAGTTGGACTCGCATACTTAGGGTTCCGTACCACCTTCAAGATTCGAATATTCCAGTTTCAGACAAGCAGGGAATGAGTGCATTTTCTTATATTTACCCTAATATCTTTTAAAGGAAGCGTTTTAAATTTATAAAAAATATACACTTTGATTTTCCAGACATAGACTTTTTATTTTATCTGCTTTAGGATTCGCTTGATTTTTATCACAATACATATGTATTTAATTTTCTAATTTGCCCCCCAAAAAGTAACATTAGAGTTTTATTTTACTAATAAACTTTCAGAAATGCCTTTTATAATCTACTGTCTGAGTTTTGAGGCTCTGTAGATTGGAAGAAAAACGGCAAAATAGGTCAAAGTTTAAATTATAAATTATTAAATCTGTTATTCAAATTATTTAAAAATATAAATAAAATACATATTTTTCAAATTTTAAATAGTGTAGTTTCTAAAGTGGGAATTAAGTCGATGTTTAATATTTCTAATATCTTTTATACAAATGATTTAAAAATATGATATATTTGTAATTCACATAATGAGCCTTTTATCTAATATATTACATGATGCGTTTGAAAATTGAATCTTTATTTTCCATTTAATTGTATAATTTGTCCCTAAAATTACTATGGGGGTTTTCTAGTAATTTATTTTCCGTTATTTGGCCTTCAAATAATAGAATTAGGTATTTTTTTTCATATTTTTCCTATAAACAAAAAAATGAGGTCTTAGAGTTTGGGGAATAACGGGGAGAATGGGTAATTTTTTTTAAAACATTTTTTAAATATATTTTAAAATATTCATTTTAAAAAAATTAAAAAAATATATTTCTACCTATTCGTCATAATGAGCCCTGGGATTTGATATATTACATGACCCGTTAGAAACAATTATAATTTTTTATTTTCCATTTAATTGTATAATTTACCCCCCAAAATGAATATTAGGGGTTTCTTCTTATTTTTCCAGGAAAGTTCAGGTGAGGGGCTAAACTTCCAGTTTTTCAAAATTTTTCAGCTTATGGTTTCGGAGATAAGGAGGGAATGGGTAATTTTGTTTATATTTTTGTTAATATCTTTTAATTAATTTATTTTATAAATATGGAAAACATATATTTGTTTTCTTCATCATGAGCCCTTTTATTTGATATATAACATGCTGGGTTAGAAACAATTTTAATTTTATATTTTCCATTTAATTCTATAATTTGCCCCCCAAAAAAAATATTAGGGGTTTTTCCTTATTTTACAGTAGAGTTCAGGTGAGGGGCTATACCTCCATTGTTTTTTCAAAATTTGCCAGCTTATGGTTTCGGGGATAGGGGGGGTGGGTAAAATTTTTTTATATTTTTGTTAATATCTTTTAAATTATTTATTTTAAAAATATGAAAAAAAATATATGTGTTTTCGTCATAATGAGCCCTTTCATTTGATATATAACATGATGGGTTAGAAACAATTTTAATTTTAATTTTCCATTTAATTCTATAATTTGCCCCCCCAAAATAAATATAATAATAATATAATATATGGGAAGGGTTTCTCTTTCTTAACCCATATTTTGAGTAATCACTAGACTAAATAATAACACATAACATAGTAAAAAGTAATAAATTATTGTACATATACTACGATCACGTTTAAGATCATTTCAATTATCTTATATAGGGGTAATAAGTATTAATGGTTATATACTCTAAAAATTAGCATACCTCCATTTTTTTCAAAATTTTCCAGCTTATGGTTTCGGAGATAAGGGGAGGGGGAATGGGTAATTTTTTAAAATTTTTGTTAATATCTTTTAATTAATTTATTTGAAAAATATGAAAAAAATATATTTGTTTTCGTCGTAATGAGCCCTTTCATTTGATATATAACATGATGGGTTAGGAACAATTTTAATTTTATATTTTCCATTTAATTCTGTAATTGGCCCCCCAAAAGTAGAGGTTTCTCCTTATTTCTCCAGTAAACTTCAAGTCAGAACCTATAAATCTATTTTTTTTCAAAACTTTACGTTTTATAGTTTTGGTGATAAGGGGGGGGGATGGGTAAATTTTGGTATATTTTCGTTAATATCTTTAAAAATATTTTTTTTAAATATGAAAAAAATATATTTGTGTTCCTCAGAATGAGACCTTTCATTTGATATATTACATGATGCGTTTGAAAAATTTTTTATTTTTAAATTTTTATTTAATTCTATAATTTGCCCCCCAAAATTAACATTAATGGTTTCCCCTTAATTTTCCTATAAAGTTCAGGCAACGCTCTATATTTCCTATTTTTTTTCAAAATTTTAGGCTCAGTAGTTTCGGAGATCGGGGGGGGAACCGTCGATTTTTTTAGTTTTTCGCCCTAGATGTACCCCTAAAATCAAATTCTTTTCTTTTACGATATGTACTCCTGATCGGGTCACCAAACTATACGTTGATACCAAATTTCAACCTCTTCCGTCTAGTAGCTTAGGAGAAAATGGCTGTGATGTGACAGAGGCAGAAATCCTGAGTGATATTACAAGGGTATTGGTATGTTGTATATACGGAACCCTTATAATTGAATATATATATATATATATATATATATATATATATATATATATAGAGAGAGAGAGAGAGAGAGAGAGAGAGAGAGAGAGAGAGCAGAGGGAATGTGCTCGAACCTCCAAAGAATTCACCAGTTCGGAGGCTGAAACCGAGTTTCGTACCCGGGTTCGAATCCCAGCCATGCCACGGTTTTTAATTCAATAAAAAAGTCGTTACGTCATCTCGGGGGTACGGTCGTCTCTGGTAACTGGCAAAATCCATAAGAGGCGTGCACCTCTGCAACACACGCAACCCACAATACAATTGATTTCATTTATTAACAACAGATGGCGCGCACCTCTGCGACACACCCAAATGTCTTTCGCGCACCCCTACGACCACCCCCAATGTCTTCTTCTTCCCAATGTCTTCTTCTTCCCAATGGCTTCTTCTTCTTATCCAAACACCAACTACCAACAGCTCGCCAGCAGCTCCCGGCGAGAACTCGATGACTGGTTACCTTTATGCCCACTTCCGCTCCAGAAACCGCTTTGCTTATCTACTAGCATGTCACGAAATTCTATAAGGATCTATATACAGCCCCCGAATCTCTGGACATACAGCTGACGAAAGAAGAAATACCTGAAATACTTATGGAGGAAGTGGAATTAGCGGTTAAGAAAATGAAAAATGGCAAGACAGCAGGTAACGAGCAGTAACGGCTGAACTACTAAAATACGCTGGCAGAGAAGCATGGAAACGCCTAGCCAAAATATATACGAATTGCCTAAGAACCAGACACATACCAGAAAAATGGAATAGCGCCCTCATAGTATTAATCCATAAGAAAGGCAATAGAGAAGACATTCGGAACTACAGACCGATAAGTCTCCTGCCGGTAGTGTACAAAATATTCACTAAAATCATACAAAATAGAATAACAGAGTACACTAGATTCCGCTCAACCCCGAGAGCAAGCTGGATTTCGTAGTGGCTTCAGCACAATCGATCACATACACACTATAAGGGAAGTTATCAGTTGAACTAGAGAATATCAAATACCACTTGCCTTGGCCTTCATTGACTTCGAAAAAACGTTCGACACTATATATCCGAAGGCGGTAATCAACGCCCTGAGTGAACAAGGTGTAGATAAGCCAAACATAGAAACGTTGGCCAATATATACAAAGAAGCCAAAGCCAAAATCAGAATATACGAAGGCAGCCCTTAATTTCCTACTAACAGAGGAGTCAGACAAGGTGACTCAATATCACCGAAGCTATTCACAGCGACATTAGAGAGTATCTTTCGACGATTAAACTGGGAACACAAAGGACTGAATCTAGATGGAGAATATCTAAACCATCTGAGATTCGCCGACGACATTGTCCTAATTGCCAATAACGCAGAAGAACTACAAAATCAAATCAATGAACTTATCAGAGTACGTAAGGAAATAGGCCTAAAAATAAATATCGGAAAAACAAAGATAATGTACAACGAACTAGTAGACACACAAGACGTCACAATAGATAACACAATTCTGGAAATAGTAGAACAATATATATACCTGGGTCAATTAATACACATATCAGGTTCGCTACTACCAGAAATAAACAGAAGGATCAAACTTGCATGCATGACGTTTGAAAGAAACTCCATAATCTTCAAGTCACGAATGGCATTCCGCCTTAAGAAGTAAGTATTTGATCAGTGTGTTCTACCGGTACTGACATACGGTTGTGAAACCTGGATTCTGAAAACCGAACTTACAAGAAAACTTCAAGTAGCACAAAGGTCTACGAAAGATGCATGATCGGAATAACGAGAAGAGATGGGAAGAGAATAGAGTGGATAAGGAACAAAATCCAGGTAATAGATGTTATCCACAGAGTAAAATCTTTGAAATCGCAGTGGGCAGGACATTTGGCAAGAAGACAAGATAATAGGTGGTCAACAAAAATTACGCAATGGTATCCTAGGGGTGTTAAAAGACCAAGGAAACGCCCTAATGTAAGATGGGACTATG
The DNA here is from genome assembly GCA_034190945.1 of Octodonta nipae. NCBI lineage: Eukaryota > Metazoa > Arthropoda > Insecta > Coleoptera > Chrysomelidae > Octodonta > Octodonta nipae. The sequence continues at coordinate 92,183,944 of CM067219.1, forward strand.
ACATCAAGAAAATAGCAGGCATAACCTGGTCTCAAAAAGCGTACAACAAAACAACATGGAGAGAAATGCGAAACGAATATGTAAGAGAGGTTACACCATAAAATAATGGTTGAAATTAGCTGAACATGATGATATATATATATATATATATATATATATATATATATATATATATAAACAATTAAAAGGTTATTGCCATTGAGAACCGGATCTGATTTAGGCCTTGAGACGTCTGAAAGATTTAAAGTATAGAGACTTTCCCCCAAGTGTGTTGTTATTCCCCAAAAAATCGCACATACATTGTTTGGTTGTTCCTCCACAAAATAATAGAACTTTATTTTGTAACTTATACGAACTTCGTGTTTAAAGAAAATCCCAAATATGTTTTTAAAGAATTAAGGTTTATCAGAATGTGAGGGTTAAATGCTCCTTCCTCGTTAAAAGTCCTTAAATCAGTATGACCTGCAGACTGATCTTAGTGAAATAGAGATAGGTGCTTAGTGTACCTAACGACAACGCTTAATAATATCCGAGTAACTAGAAGCTTAAGCAGACTGATACGACAAATTATGTGAACCGACCTGATGATGACATATGTGACTCTGCCAAAACGTCTTCATTTTACCATTGATCTCGAGAGGGATCAGTTGTCAATTACTAGATGTCTGAAATTTTAATAATATTTTTTTTGTTTTATATTATTTGGCCTTGGTTCGTAGATTCCGTAATTATTGGGATTATTTTTAGATAATTTTTGTTTCCAGAATTTATATTAGATAAAGTTTCATTCTTGTATGCACATTTATTTTCATTATTGTTATTTAGGTATAGAATTGTAATGTTTGAATCAGTGTTTGCTTGTTGTTTGGTTTTAAGATGAATTCTGGATTTTGATCTAGGTTCAAATTTGTTAGTAAATATACTTTTGTAGCGTTTAAACTATTTCATTAATATTGTATTATAATGATTTTATTTCGGAGCCGACCCAATAACATATATCTGAAGTATACTTATTGCGGAGATAGTCGAAATAGCTTACCACTATTCGTTTGCAGTATTCTATCTGCACCGTCGGTAATTTCTTCAGAAGGTTGTCCAGTATCTCTTAGTAAGGATACTTTCTGATGATGAGCTCTGAAGACATGTACGCTGAGGTTCTGCACGTCTATCCCGGTTTCTCTCACTCTGTTCTTTAGCCAATTTCTCCTATTACTTTTTTTTATTGAAAGGTGCGACGATTCCGGATAATGCAGCTGCACCCTACAAATTTAGGTGCAATAGATCTGGTACATGGAATTAGCATTTAGCTGTTCCCTAGACAGATTTAGACATAAAAATTCGTTTTTTTCTTCTAAGAGAACAACAGTTTCTAAATTTGTCTTCGTTTCTACATTTGTCCTTGTCATCGGTCTAAGTTATTAACCTAGAGTGTTTATTATCACCATCTCTTCTAACCTACTCATCTCTATTAATTAACCTTGTCTAGGATTTTGGAGAAAGTCTCACTGAAAATATGCGGTTGCTGGTGAGTCAATAAAAATTACGCAACCCAAAAATGGCAGCTCTTTATACGTCGGCTCGAAAGTATACTCATGCTGTCTAATAAGAACATAATTTCAATGTCTGTCGGATGCCGAATTCACCTAAATACACTTCCACTTTGACTTCACCCAGCACTAATATTGACGTGGCCGTGAAAAAACTCTGGATTTGAAAATAGATACAGCAGTACCATTGTCGATGGTGAGATGGTCGATTGTTAACATTAAGCTGACGGTAGTTGTGGCAGCTGTAGTTTGTCTTAAAATTAGCTAAGCGCCCACAGGGAAACATTCTATTATGTTGTTATTACTCCCTGTCGTCTACTGAAATACCTTTCTCAACTCAGACAAAAACTGAGGGATCATGTCCTTTATTTGGATGGTTGCGTTAAGGTAACGACTATATCTTGGCGCTTTCGGAGTTTTTAAATTTTACTTTTTCCCGACTTTGTTGATTTTAACTTCCGAAATTATCTCCTTTAGTTACCTTCCAAATAGATTTTGGTTTAAAATTTCTCTTTTACAAACTGAGGAATTCAGTATTTACTTCATATATATAGGATGTCGGTTCAGTTATTTTATTTCATTACCTTGTTTTAACACAGAAATATATCCTCGAATCCTCGTTGAAGTTCAATCAAATTTTAGTTTTAATCAAGGGAGATTTTGTTACTTTCTTCGAAGAGTTTCGAATTCAATGATGATGTTAGATTTTGCAGTTCAATCATCCACAGTGTATTCTATGATTTTATTAATCGACTTTGAATTTCTTCCCTTACTTTTTATAGTTTTTGCTAGGGCTGTAACAAACCGTATGGAATGCTCAATAAGACTCGAAGTACCGAATCGTTACTTTTACATTGGTATCGTTACTCGAATCGCATGTTTGCTTTAGCACAACGAAGCACTACTTTTGCTGATTATTATCGAAAATCTGAAGCTAGGGTGAATTCTACATATCACAATCGAAAAAAAGGTATTCTGACTCAAAGTTTGTTCTGGCTGTTTTGGTTTAGCTTATCGAATGCAATAAATTTTATGTTAGTATCTTCGATAACTTGGCTGGAAAAAATGAGGAAAGGAAATAATATTTCACAATCTGCTGTGATGATGGGTAACATCCTGGTTCACAAATACCGATTAGTAGCTCATCCGTCATATTGTGCTTATAACATTTTACATTTTCCTTAACCTAAAAAGTTCAAAATAGAAAGCACCCTTTGTCTGAACAAGAGATGATGACATCTATGAAAGACTATCGTGAAACATTCCTAAAATACATCATATTACTGCTAGGCTGGTAATTTATTGGGAAGCCCTCGTATATTGAATTGTAAGTTCTGGTATAATTTTATGGTCAATACGTGTATATTGTGTATATTTAAACAATAATTGATTCTGTGATATTTATTTATATATATTATGACAAAAAAATAAACAATATGAAATTTTAAATAATTAATAATGTTAAATTTTTCGCTATAATGCATTTACTGTAAAAGTGAGGTAAAGAAAAGTTAAGAAAAAACCTGAAGCCACTCTATATTTTATACTCTCTAATAAAACGCCGTTTCCTTACAATGTTAAAATGCAAGAAATATACATAATAACATTCCCGAAAGGTCACACTGACAATACAAACATAGATATTGACATTAAATCGAAAGGAAATTTTAGATTTCTCACAAATGTCCCTATTGAGGTTAATCGATTATCCCTTAACAATGAAAGTCTGACGCCAATCAGATGCTTGTATTCCGAAAAAATGTAAATAATTTCCTATTTATTCATTTGGCCTAATAAGTGTTTTGTGTTAAAAAATATTTCTTCAAATATAAATAAATACCTAATTCAAACATATGATGCCATTAATATAATAATAATAAATATATTTTTTAGATTTATTCGGTATTTGATCTTCTGTAAATTTTGGACAGGGGAGTTTTTTAAAATACTAATGACATTTTATGTCAAACCGTGTGTAATAAAAGTGGTTGTAGTACATTAATGGAACCATAACAAATTTGTCTTTCTGACCTGATCCAGCTCAGTAAAATTCTTAACCAGTGTTTAATATTTATTTTACTCCAATTGTTATTCTGTATCCTTACATTAAACAATGTATCGACTATTGAAAAGTATCCAATGGAAAGTAAGTAGCACTCTTTGATCTTATCGATGTATAAAACAAATCAAAAAGTAAATTCAGTATAATTGTCGAGGCAGTAAATATTCTGTAGATAGGGTGTATCTGAATACTCTCTTCGAGGTGTCATTCCTTTGTACGCAAGACAATATATATTATATATCAATATAATACATATTGTTTCTGGTTAGGGAACCTTCATCAGTTGCGCTTCCCACAATTGAATGTCCTCTCGAACACTTCTTTATGCATTTGATGCATTTCGTTAAATTTCTCGCGTCTTCAAAGGGTGTATCTGACTTAGCTACTTTAGAATAGTGACTAACTGAGTTAGTTTTGCTTCATTATAGCAGACCCTTCTATATGCTGGATCAGAAGCTGTGCACAAAACTATCATTTTGGGGCTGTAATTTAATAGTCCTCCTTACTGAATCTCTATCAATAAATCACAATATGTTTTTGTAGATATTAGGTTAGCAAAGCCTTGGAAACTATCTAAAGATATTCCATAGTGGTCCGTATTAGGCGCGTTAATGTTTCTTATCGACACAATGAATATGGACGTGGGTATATAGCGGATATTTCAAATTCCGGTGTAAAGATTTAACATTAAAAATCAATATCAATCGTCTTTAGTGCTCATGAACGGCTAAGAAGAAAATCTATTTTCTATTGAGCTGACGTTGTAGAACGTTGGTCTGGGGCATTTATACAACAGTAAATATATCTCTAATGTAGTCTATGATCTCGGTATTGACTATCAACCTAAATTCAACTAAAGCGAATTCAAAATGCATGTACTTATTTAATGTTGGGGCTAAGGTTAAAGGATCACGTCTCAAAATAAACTTCCTACAGTTCATTAACTTACTATGCGGGATAATTTTACTTTTCGAATTGCTCTTTATTTTAATTTAGTTTCACAAACATTGTGCCTTTTAAACGTTTAATGGCAGTATGGGAACGACATCTTGGACCACATTTAACTTACTGAGAATCACATGTTTATTACCCTTTTTCTTGTAAATTTATGCGGTGACATATACAGAGAAGTCCAGTTTTCGAAAACAACAGTAAGGTAAAAAAATAAAATGTTGTCAGAAATAAAAAATGAAAGTGTTTTCAAACGCATAATGTAATATGTTACATGAAAGGCTTATTATGAGGAATTCCATATTTTAAAAATAATTTGTTTAAAAGATATTAACAAAAATATGTAAATATTAACCCATTTCCCTGTTTTCTCCGAAACTATGACCCAAAAATTTAGAAAGAAAAAAATAGAACTATAGGGTGTCACTTGAACTTGCCAGGAAAAATAAGGAGCAAACCTTGATGTGAATTTTGGAGGGGGGGGGCAAGTTATAGAATTAAATGAAACAATATATATTTTTCAAGTAATATATCAAATGAAAGGGTTCATTATGAGAAATACAAATATATTTTTTCATATTTTTAAAATAAGTTGTTCAAAAGATATTAAGATGTACAAAAATAGACTCATTCCCCCTTTACCTCCCGGAACTACAAGAACCAAAAAAATTATGAATATTAGCATCGTTTCAAATTTACAGCAAAAATAAGAAGAAAACAATAATATTACTTTTGGGAGGCAAATAAAAAATTCAACCGCATCAATATAATACTTCATATGAGTATTTGCAATACAAATATAAGTTTTTCTTATTTTTAAATTAATTTGTTTAAAAAATCTTAATAATAATATAAAACAATCGCCCCATTCCGTCCCTTTATCTCAGAAGCTATGTGACCTAAATTTTGGAAAAAAAAGGAATATAGGTCCTCACTTAAACTAAAGGAGAAAACCTTAATATGAGATTTGGGGGCAAATTATAGAATTATATATATGAAAATTTAAAAAAAAATTCTAATGCATCATGTAATTCAAATCAAAGGGCTCATTGTGGGCAATATGAATATATTGTTCTCATATTTCTAAAATAATTGGTTTAAATGACCCCCCCCCCCCGAAAATATTGAGCTTAAAATTCTCTAACAACTAGGAATGTAGGGCCTTACTTGAACTTTACAGGAAAAGTAGAGGAAAAATCCTGATACGAATTCTGGACGGTAAATTATAAAATTAAATGAAAAATAAAAAAATTTAATATTTTCAAGGACATCATGTAAAATAGCAAATGAAAGATTTCGTTATGAGGAATACAAGTATTATTTTTAAATTATTTGCATTACAAGAAAAGAAAAATATACAACATTCTACCCATTCCCTCCTTAATAATCGATAATCCTCATTCCCTGCTTGAAACTGGAAAATTAAAAAAATATATATCATTTAACTACATTATAATAAATCTCGAAGGTAATACGGAAGTCTTAGTATGCGAGTCCAACTCGGACTTAAACAAATTATTACATATAAATAACCAAACAATAATAGTTATAGATTGCAAATCGTAACTATGCTATTATTAGGTAAAAACACGTTAAAGCATCAATAAAATGGGATGTAGGAAATGTGGTATATTTTTTAGTTAAATAGATTTAAGTATATCTGATCGTTTAACAAATTATCGGAATTTGTTAGTTTATTTATTTCACATTATTCAAACAGATTTAACTTTATGTCCTTATTTTCATCAAAGATATTTTTGCTCAAAAGTGCACTATTATAACCGTTCTAAGAGACGTAGGGTTTAGACCTTAAGTGTATGCTGAATTTGTTGTGTATGCTTTAGAATTATTTTTTTTTTAACTATCCGTCAGGTTTTTATTTATTTTAATTAAATCAAAATAATTAATTGAATAATACTACAAATAAAATCATAAAAATGTATATGAAGAGAATTTTATACATATATAACAGCAACTAACAATTCATATACTTGTTTAACAATTTAGGTGTCTAAAATCATTTTTTATAGTAATTAATAACCTGAGCAAATCAGTGATAAATAATAATATATCACAAAACTAACGGGGTTCAGGCTGGTCAGAAAGCTGTGAGAGCGTGTGAGACTCATATGAATACGTGAGCATTATAATTATGTTTAAAATGCAAAGAGTTCAGTTATTCTGATTTGAAAAGCAAAATTTTTGACAGTAATTTTAAAAAATAATACACAATTTTACACATAAAAATGAAGGCATAATTGAATAATAAAATCACATTTCTTAAGAATACTAAATATTAGAATTTTGTTGATTTTAAAACTTATATTGTCAATTCATTAAAGAGTAAATAATAATAATAAATTCTTGATAAAGATATGTTTGATAGTGAACTGTACTAAGTTGTTTTTTTTTTCAACTCAAATTGTGGAAATATCTTCGCCAATTAGTGTTAGTTCTTTTATAACGAATTTCCATCAGGTAGGTACTGGATGCATCAGTTTACCAAATACAATTTTCTCCTCGAAGTTTTTTAATCGTTGTTGAAAAGTCACTTTTATGCTGGTTGTTGTCTATTATTTTCCTATCAATATTATTTGTAAGCACATTTATCTCTGCTAATTAATTTGAAATTCTTAACTTGGCTTAAAAAAGTTGGATTTATAATGACCTTGCCCGCCAGATAACTCCTAAATGTGGAAACAACTATTTCCCTTGGTTTTCAACAAAAAAAAAATTATTTAAATTAATGAAGTTCATTAAAAAAATATTGCACATATTAGTGGTATTAGGGACCTAACCGGTAAATTAAATTTGAAGTTTGCATATTTCTAACAGTTGGTAATAATTTGAAGAGCACAAATGTTGTCGATTTTAAATTTCATTCGTGCTTCATAACAAAGGCAGAATTAGTTATGGAAGATTCAAGGTTGACAAACAATCAAATGTTTAAGTATAATTATTATTTAGAAAATTAAAGTAAAATAATACATTACAAGCAAACATTGCGTGTTTCTGTGCTGATGCATATGAAAAAGCAAAATTACAGTTTAAGTTATATTTACATGTAATATGAGAAACCAATTAATTTACATAATCTAATCGTTAGAATGTTACTGTTTCCTAGAAAATATGCTTATTTTCAGGGCAATGCTGAGTGGAATTATATTATTTGTCTTCATATATTGTTTCTGGTGTCATAAAAGTGACAAAAAATCGGATCCACACTTATCAGATTATGGGGAATATCCAGATTTACCACCAGAAGTGTACACCGTTGGATCAGCAGATCATGTAAGAAATTCAATTTAATAGTGCTATACTATATTAATGATAAAATTTTACATCATGCCGAGAAACAATTGTGGCATGATGTAAAGAAATATTAATATGATATATCTTCATTTTCAAAACAATTATTATACCTCATTAGTTTTAAATAATAAAAATTTAATTATTTCATAGATTTTAGTAATTTTATAGCTATTGTTATTTTTTTCACATTCTAATATGCAGATAGGTATTTATTTGAAGGTAAATAAAACCATTATTTAGAAAAATAATTATTTGATCAACAGTTTCATGATGCAGTACACAAATAGAAAGATTCAGATCTTCAGATGTTCATGTTATATAGATTATCTCTATTCAATTTCAAAATGCCTAAACGGTAAACATCAATAAAATAGTGTGGTAGACGTAGACCATGTGATGGTCTGATTTGGTCGTACCAAAGCTTTAGTTATGAGTTATTAATTATAAACAATAACTAAATCAAACATAATAAATTATAATTTAAAAAAGATAAGATTTTTGTCAATGACCTAATAGTAAATGGAATTTTTATATTAATCGACTTCAAAATACGTCTAAAATGTTGAAAATTATTAAAATAACAAACACTACATAGTAAACAGTTATGTAGTTAGGTATTAATACCATATTCTCAGTTGTTAGGTACCTACACACAAAGTAAAAAACACGAACACTAAAATTTGTTTATTATATATTAATTAATTACCTAACACACTGCATATTTTTGTAGTAGATATGGTGTTGCATTTAGCGCCATTCAAGTATATATAGTCATGTAATTAAGTGGACTGTAAATTTAAAGTTAGGTGTTGTTTCGGACTTCCGGGTAAGATGGCGGGACAGCCACACCTGTACATAGATATTTAGTTATAAAAGTAATTTTTTTTTAAAAGAAACCAACGTTAAGTTATAAACAAGATATATAAAAGTTTAGCATTTGTTTAGTGATAATTTAAGTGTTAAATTTCCACGGTTAAGTTAGCCATTCATGTAAGGGTATGCCGATTCTGTTTTTTCCATAATAAAAGACGCTAAAACGTGTAAAATCATTAGGACAGTATAGTTAAAATAGGTGAAAGTTAAGGTTGTATATTTCTGGCAATTCCTATATTTCCCTCCGTGAAAAGACTTTAAAAAGTCCAAGTCCCGGTTGTATAAATGTATATAAAAAATTCAAAGTTAATTTACGGTATAAAAGCATATAAAACATATAAACCTAGTGGGATATGAAGGGTTAAAAAAAATAGTTTTTTCATTTTTAATGAATCGAGAGAAGACGATTGCTTAGAGCAAGACTTGCCTTCTGTCACCGAGAGGCTGGCTAAGTAACTTACTAAGATTGATGTCAATAAAGGAAGGAAGAAGAAGCTGTTGTTTCAAGTAAGGAATTTTTGGAGAAATTAAAACCTTATATTGTACAAAATATTTACAGCGTATATCTATATAAATATGTAAAGGTACAATTGACAATTATATGAATACAGATTCGGCTGACTTTCCGGAAATGTAAAAGGGTGTAGTACTATGTGTAGTTCCAATTAACTAGAGGTCGCCCGTTGGTCGAAATTCGACCCTATTTCATGAAATTGTAAAAAGTATATTTTTATAAGAAACAGGGTTGTGGAGAAATCGGAGAAGTAGATGACCAAAATTGTTCACTCATATTGACAAATCTATTGAAATAAAAATAAAATAAAAATGTAATCAAATATCGGTATTTTAAATATTTTTGACAAATGAATGACCACCCAAATTTTTGGCTGGAAACACTCCTGGCAAAATATTCGATATAATAATTGGAAGATTGTTCTTTGCAACCCAAAAGTTTTCGTCATTTGCAGTTTCAATCAAGTCCAGGAATATTAAAGAAAAGAGAGGACCAACAATATATATTATATATAGATGTGGTTCCGTCCAAAGATGTGCACATACGTCACGGCCCGGAATTGTAGAAAAATGTATTCGTCGAGAGTCGATGCGAATCTCTCTTCGTCGATCCATTCGGCGACGAAATATTTGGTTTTTATCCCACAAATACATATAGTGCAGGAAAAAAAGGAAAATAAAAGGAATTTAATGATCTCAGCATCCAATTCCAGCAAATAAACAAATAATACATTCAGTCTAATGCACTTGAATATCCTACATATATAACCCGCAAAAAAGTAAATAAATATTCGTTAAATAAACACTGAAGACGAAACATATAGAAACCATGCAGGATTTTAGATTAAGCTAAGCATCAACTTCACAAATTTACAAATAGTTAGATAACATAAGTTTTTTATGCTTTCAATTCGATCTCTGAAAAAGTGGGCAAAAATGTATACAAATATACATACATAAGCTTACGAAATTCGGCACACCTGTTTAGAAGTCCACATAGACTAACATATACGGATATTGTGCAATTCTAACAATGTTACATGCATGCAGGTCGAATTGATAACCTTTGAAGCCGGGTAAAAAGTACAAATTAATATAATTTACTAGAAACATTTTGTTACGATATAAACATTTTAGTTTTGACAATATTTAATCTTCAAGGCAAAAATACGAATTTTTGTTCAATATATTATATGCTTTAAATATAATAAACTTGTTATAATCTTAACGAATTACTAGGCTATTTTTGGTTATGTTGCTTTGCAAAACTTTTAGTTAATTTGGAAAAGTAAAGTTTAAAATCTATACCAAAATCAGAAATAGGTGAGAATCCACTATTATTAAGTTAATTAGTTATATATTGAAGGTAAAGTAATTATGTTCAAACGGAAAGAACGAGACTTGAAGGAGAAATGTGTAAATGATTTCACAGATGTCGCTGATAAGTAAGTTTAAATCATTTTTTAAATGACCACATGGCAAATTTGTGGAACACATTTACGGTCAATGGTTCTCCAAACGCCTTATCTTGGTTGATCTAGCGCCAAATAGATCCCTAAATCGATCATTAGTAACCCAGAAACCTACAATTTTGCATCATATTGTGATTGTTTTAACATTAAAATATTTGACTGTGTAAAAAATATGGTTTCGGCTAGCATAATCGTAAAAGATAATTATTTTTATGATTCTGGTATGTTAATTTTCTAAAGAAATAATTAGTTTTGTAAAAAGCAATAAATAATATTTTAAACGAAAAAATCACGTGATCGTAAACGCTCTAAGAATAGTCGAGACCGCTCACAGTGGCATTACTGATCTTGGTGTAGCCTATGGTCTCCGATTCGTTTTGTATGTGGTTCTGTGGTCATATGTAAATTCTGTTGTCTTCATTCAAATGATAAACGATTAATGTGACTGATATAAGGTATTTTTTTATTTATAATCAGTGATTAAGAATTATCCGTTCCCTTACGGAATAATAATACAGTTCGACTTTGTGAGAGTTGATTGCGGAATTCCCCAAAATTGATGCAATCATGATAGGACCTTTTTCCAACAATAAGGCTCATTTTTATGCTGCAAAACTTAACAAGTGCATTGTATGAGTTACCTTTCGTTTCATAAGTAGTTTTTGTTATAGATCAGTACACAAATATTTACAGTTTTTTGGTATTTGCAGCACTAGTAAAAAAGAGCAAATAGTACTAGAACACAAAAACAAATGGCCTGTCTGTCGAAAAATAGGTAGAACATTTGTTCTCACCATGTTATGCGAGTTGCAACTATTTTTTTTTCGTATCTTCATATTCCTTGGAATACTTACACACAATTGGTCTGTAGTTTTTACAGAAGTGTCACTGCGACAATAAACCACATTTATTCATACTATTTTGGTAAATAATAGTATATAAATCCCTCACGCTATTCCCAGGAATAAGATACAGTTACAGATACAAAACAAAATAAGGGAATAAATCTTGTATGTACAATTTGTTATCCCATTATTATCATTTTAAGATGAGTTACAAAAGATAATCAAATACCCCATAACATAATGGCCTAGATGGCTAGATACTAATGAATCGTTGTTTTAACGCAACTCCAGTTAATTATTCCGATCACAAGTAACATACCAAGTTAATTAGCAAACGTTTACAAAAACATAAGGTAAGCTAAAGTCTGCACTGAACTAACACATATAAACATAAACTAGACTAAATTATATTGATTAATCAACTAGGTGAAAGAGCCAATTGAATTTGAGTAATACAACTGATTACAAACTTATATTTTATTACAGTTGCGATTATAGAAAATAAGTTTAAGATTCATTTAATGGTACGTCAAATGCTGTCCGGATCTTCATTCGGATTTTTCATTCTATTGTTATCGTTGAGAACAAAAACACTGTGAACTGTGCCGAGTTATCTTGCAAATGTTGCAGTAAAACCATGCACACGCTTTTCCCTCTCTCAGTTAATTATTATTATAATTTTTCCTCTTTGACGTGTTACATTTTCATGTTTACCAATGTAATTCATTTTGACCATAACCTTACCTTGTTTAGAAATCTTAGGACAAAATTGAAATACAGACATAGGACCTCGTATTCTACACTGAAAAGCGTACCCTATAGTTTAATTGCCAATAGTTGTCAATAGGGACTTTTGGCTCATAAATCTAAGGTGAAAAAATAATTAGGAGGATAAACACTTTATTTGGTAAGTTCCTTTAAATGTTAACAATTCTTACCAAACATTAATAACACTATGTATATTAATTTTTTTCAAGAATTATTTGATATATTCCTCATCTTATAGATTTCCGAGAATTGTGAAAGAGAGAATTGTAAATACATTTTGTTCTAGACTAAATTATAATTTAATTATACTATAGTTTGTCAGTTGTCAGAAGGAAGTGAATATTATTATTGTTATTCTGTCAGTTTGTCTCCAAGGAGACGAAACTGGCCTTGATCTGGTGATCTAATTGGCCAGAAACCAGTGAATTAGTTATTTTTTACATTAGTTGTAACGTGCATAGGTTGTGTAATGTTAATTGCAACTACGTACAGTCCTTCTTATTTTCAAAAATCCTCAGGAAACGTATCATTTGGTTTGCCAGTTTAAATGAATCAATTCTATAATTCATTAGTTAATCGGACAGTTATTATGTACACTAGCGGAAAATCCTAATGGTGCTTCCGGTATGCTACCTATCTTTAATTTCATATACTTATCACTTATTAAGCGTCTATGCCTTCTTCTACACTAATCACTCCTCCAGTGTCTTTACGCTATGAAGAAGTTTTGAATCTCTTACCACAAAAGCACCCTCAGATTTGGAATTATTTGAAATAATATAAATAATCGCCACTACCTAACTACCCTACTCACTGATTACTACACTTTAACTTATGATTAGCTGTCTATTTACACGTCTGGTTGCCAGACCACCTTGACCGGAAGTCCCTGTATATTATTAATTCAATTTATTTTCCTACTGAATTCCAACGGATGTCCCTGAAGAATAATTGAAATGATCTTCGAACAGAAAAAAATTAATGAGTAGGTACAAGAAAAAGTATTGTTATAATGTATTTTTTATTAAATATACTACCAGTCTCAAATCCACACAGGATTATATTTTCACTGCAGAATGAATAAACCTTGGATTTTTTAATCATTCTTGAAATTCTCTGAATAATGATAATAAATTCTTCTAGTTTTTAACGTGAAAACAAAATATAACGGTATCTCCCTCTGGGATAGAAATTAAAGTAATTGTATTTGCCCAACTTTGAACATAACTCCGGTCTTTACGATTTATATTAGCTACTGGCTTGACATTATCCGTTCAGTTTTATCCAAGTTAAATCATTTCATAAAAGAAGATTTTTTTTTAATTATAGCTTTTAAATATTTTCAAAATGTGTTCGTAATTACCCTATTTTTGTATGAAGAAGTCATGATGAAGCCCGAAATAGGCCAAATATTTTAAAAAAATTCTATTATTTTGATAATGTTTCATAATAGTCACTTTTTTTCATTTAGTTTATATGCAGATCATGACCTATCATTTTAAGTCGACATACTCTTTGGTAGCAATTAAGTCATAAAAAATTATTTTTTATATGATGGTTCTGAGATGCTTACTCTGACCTAACCGACCTGTTGAGGATCTCTATAGGATTTCAGAACCGTCAGAGGTAATTGTAAACTTTAAGCTTTAAAGCTCTTTGAAATTCTCATTTTGATATCATACTTGCTACGTTTTTTGGATAAATAAAAATAAGATAACTACCCTATTTTTATTTTTCTAATCAATTTCCGATAACGTTATCAACTCCTGCGAAAACTCATTCTTATCGCTAACATTAATATTATTTAATAACATTTTAAGTTAGTTTCATATAATTCTATAATAGATAATTATTGTTTTTCTGCATTTAGTGTAGTAACTATTTATAAGTTAAACGTACCGTTCTTTCAATGTAGCAATTAGGTAGTATATATCCAAAAAGTACCGGACTTGGAAAATAACTCTTCAATAGTACATTATAAAGAAAAATGTTTTGATACAAAAGAGTTATCCATGGCTGTCAAATCGGATAAATAACCATGACCTTTATGGATACTTACTTAAAAGGGAATCCCTAATTTCAATCCCGGAAATGAAAAAGGCTTAAATTTTACACTTAGTTATAAAGTTGAACAGTATCTTGACCTTCAACACATGTCATGTAACGTGTAACTCATTCTTACTCATAAAGTCAAAAAATCAGTTTTTAAGTGAAATTTGAAAGTAATAGAGAATGAAGTAAAAACAATATATTTCCGGAATCAAAAAGATGGATTTCCATGGTAGAAAATTGCCCTAATCATGAAACTCATTGGTCAAGGCCATGGTCGTTTACTTCAGTAGATAGCCGGAGTTAGTTTCTAAATGCCATTATATATATATATATATATATATAATCGAAGATTTCTTCCAGTGTCTGTTGATTCGGTTGAATTCTTCCTTGAAGTTTCGCCAAAATCTTATCTGGTATTTTCAAAACCTACTATCTGTTTTCTCATTCTGTTTCTTTATTTATACTTTCCTCCTAAAACCTCATTTGATTGTTCGATAATTACGCCTCAATGAGGATTAAGTGTATTTGTTTATAAGGTTATCCGTTAACTGTACTGCCACCCCTTAGATATGTGCCGGGTGGTGGTGTAAACTGTCATGCAAGTATCTATTGGTATATGTGGCTTTTCTGAAAACAGTGGCCCTGTTTTGTCAGACGGTCGTCTAACAAAGGAAGTGGTTTGCTTTGTTCTATTTCTAGCGTGAATTGTATATCGTTGTGCCTCATAAGGTTAGGTTGTCTAGAACTATTTTATAATGAAGATATCGTCGACGTAGCGAACCCACAGTTCGGATTTCCGATAGATAGGTAGATAGTAGCTTTTGAAAATGCCAAATAAAATTTTGGCGAAAAATCAAGTAAGAATTCAAAGTATTCAACCGCATTCAACAGATGAACGGATGTACACCGGAACTTGCCTGTTAATTGTAAAATCGTTGTTTTCTCTTTTATGATTTTGGGAGTGTGATTAACACTGATAGTTGCAAATCCTTAGATTGTGAGGTAACTGTCCATTGTTATTTGTTTTAATACATTTAATTTGGATATGATATAATCAACAAAATTCTATATTTTGCCTTACTATATCTCTGTCTTTATAGGAATGGGATGTGGAAGCTTTAACAAGTCATCACGATGGGTTAGATGCAGGCAGTCTCCCGCCAGCATATGAAGTTGCAATTTCAACTAGAAAAGACAATGAAGCGAACAGAGATGAGATGGGTTTGCCAAGCTATGACTACGCCGTACAACATCTTAGTACCGCTTGGCATTAAAATAAAAAACAAATATACCGTGCAATTATTTTTAATAAATGTAGTCTATCGCAGATTGTAGTAATATATTTAGCAGTTTTAATAATTCTGAAATAAATTGTTTCTTTTCTACAACACCGTGCTCGAAATTTTTGGACTGGTCTGTATTTCAAGACGATGGAAGTCCAAGGAAACTTCGAGGAACGAGTTACATAGTCTATCAGCTTCATAGTACCACAGATAGATTTTTATGTGTGAAATAATACTGTTGTACAAAATGTAATAACATATGGAAACGAAAAACTTATATCTTGTCAATAAACTCTCTATCGTGTTGTCCTTAATTATATCTAAACAGGACATAAAATACCACTTTTAAGAAACTCCAGGAAAAAGTCGATACATCAATAACAATATTTTAACGCCTAGAACAAACTAATTTCTATTTTTATTTCTTAATGGCTCCAAAAAATTTTCGTCTTTAGTTTTTTGTCTCGGTTTTGTTTACTGGCAATTAGGGGTCCAAGCTCGAGTTTGCTTCTATATTTTTCGGGCTCGCGAATACTGTAAATCCCTACTGTTTCAAAGTTGATAGAGTGCCCTGTGGATATGGTGATGCGCGAGAGCTGAAGTCGGATCTTTTTTACGAACTGACAGAGAGTGTTCATATACTCGTTTGATGTTATCCTGTTGGTACGACCGATGTAGCTTTGTGGGCAATCGCGACATGAAATTTCGTAAACTCCTCGATGCTCGTTAGGTATTTTGTCTTTGGGGTTACCGGTTAAGTTGCCTATAATTTGAGTGGTGTTGAAGACAGTCTTTATTTGATGTCGTTGTAAAATCCGTGATATTTTGTCAGTGACTTCTCGAATGTATGGAAGGGCGGCATGATGTTGTATCTGACGGGGTTGGTGTGATTGGGGGTTGTTGAGATTGATGAATTATACGCGCAATGTGGTCCGGATGATAACACCGTTTTGTCGAAGGATTTGTTGAAGATTATTAAGTTCGTTTTGTCTATTGTCAATATCTGTTAAACGAATAGATCTAAGAGTCAAAGATTTCATTACAGAACTCAATTGAGCAGGGTGGTGGTGTGATTGGGCATTTAAGTATCGATTGGTATGGGTTGGTTTCCTATAGACGGTATGTGAGAATCTGTCATTGTTGGCTTTTGTTATGAGGACATCAAGAAACGGGAGGGAAGAATTGGAATCGATTTCCATTGTAAATTGTATATTAGAATGTATACCATTGAGGTGTTGTAGAAAGAAGTCCCTCTGCCATGAGGCCAAATGACAAAAGTATCATCTACATATCTAAGCCAACAGGAAGGATATAAATTAGACGAGTTTAGGGCCTGGGTTTCGATTTGTTCCATGAAAATGTTAGCACTGGAGAAAGAGGTGAACCCATGGGGGCCCCACGGACTTGTTTGAACGGAGTGTCTTGAAATGAAAAATAAGTGTTAGAAGAACAGTGTTGTACACAGTGTTGAGGTGATGTCAGAAGAGATATTGAGTTTGGTTTTTAGAATATCTAACGTTTCCGAGATGGGGACATTGGTGAAAAGATACAACATCGAAGCTAACTAGGATATCATTTTCTGAAATTCTATAAGCACTTAGCATATCTAGGAAGGAAGAAGAGTTCTTTACGTACGAGGATGCTTGCTCGGCTAGAGGTTGAAGGGTTGTTGGGCTAGTACCGGGCTAATCCTTGGGTCGGGGATTATACCGAACTGACAATGGCCTAAGAGGAATGTCCGGCTTATGACTTTTGGCAATCCGTAAATTTTCAGGAATTTTAGAAGACTTTTCACGCGGAATGATCTTTTTGACGTCAAGAGGAAGTTGTGATCCTGTTGATGATTTCCTTAGTCTTTTTCTCTAAGTAAGTAGTAGGATTATTGTTCATTATTTCGTAGTCTGCAGTGTGGAGTAGCAATTCATCTTGTAAACATAGTCCTTAGTATTGAGATAACAGTCCGCTGTATGCTTTGTCGGCAGGAACTAATAGTTATGTCATCGTTGTTACGTAGTTGTTTTAGTGCATGTCTTTCGTTAGAAGTTAAGAAAGCAGGAAAAAAACAACATTTGGTGGCTTTGATGTGCGGAGTACTCTAACCACGATGTCGAATAGACGAGATTCTCACATACCATCTATAGAAACCAACCCGAAATACCAATCGATACAATTGAAATAGCCCAATCACAGTCTAAACGCACCCTGCCCAATTGAGTTCTTTAATTCAGAAATCTTTGACTCTTAGATCTATTCGTTTAATATTGACAATAGACAAATCGAACTTAATAATCTTCAACAAATCTTTCGTACAAAACGGTTATCATCCGGACCACATTGCGCGTATAATTCATCAATCTCAACAACCCCCAATCACACCAACCCCGTCAGAAACAGACCAACAACATCAGAAATGGAGCCGTGCCTTCCATGACATTCGCCAAGGGCCAATCACTGACAAAATAGCACGGGTTTTACAACGACATCAATAAAGATTGTCTTCAACACCACTCAAACTATAGGCAACTTAACCGAGTAACCGCAAAGACTAAAATACCTAACGAGGATCGAGAAATTTCATTTCGCGATTGCCCACAAAGCTACATCGGTCGTACCAACAGGCGCGTTAACCATCTTAGTATATCGAGTAGTTCGTACTAGAACTTCAGCGATATCTCTCAAGCTTAGAAGGCTATCGAGGCATTATTCGCGAAGCCATCCTGAAGATAGGGCAGAAAATACTGACTCTGTCCGAAACGTAGACGCGATTTTACAGCACTCGCCTTCCCACAGCTTGGACCTACGTAATCAACTAAACAAATTCAGACACCCCACCAAAACATTTAGTGCCCGCGAACTTAAAAACAATATATATATATATATATATATATATATATATCATATCCCCTCCTATATCGATATATATATATATCTAGACGTAGGCTTTCACGGATGGAACAAAGTGAAGAATTATTTATCCGGGAATACATCCGTCCGTTATACTGATTCATCTTTCAATCCTGCAGACGTTTCGCTTCGTTTGTGCTATTGCGTATGCCAAAAGTAAAATCAATATGCCAAAGCAATAATGTAGCTAGTTTGTCAGATATCAGAATATATAATTTGTTTAAAAAAAAACGATTTCAAATGAATCAAAATGAAAAGTTTAAACACTCTTTGTAAATATTTTCTGACATGAAAAATAATATGTTTTACGTAATAGAAAAATGCATGGAGTCACCTCCGAATCCGCTTTATTAATTTGTTAAAAAAACTGTCTACAAATGAATCAAAATGAAAACTGTTACAAACAACCTAGACGATCAATTACCTTTTATGGCATAACTTGACATTTAATTTTACAGATTTGTGTAGTAAATTTATTTGATATTTACTTTTGTCGCCTACCGGTTTTAGCACATATTTTTCCGATTTTGTGAAAAACGGTATGTTTTACGTTATAGCAAAAATAGTGAATCAAATCGGGGTATATAGAATACATTTTATAATATACAAATCGATTGAACCGTTTCAGAGAAATCAGTGATAATAAATTTCATGCTTAAGAAAGTTACATGGTACCTTTACGTAAACCATCAGATTGCTTAAACCGTTTTCGAGTAATCGCTGAACATACATAAAAATAAGATCGCCACGAATTGATAACCTCCTCCTTACTGGCAGTGGGTTAAAAACTATTTCTGCATTTAGTGTTGATCGATTCGTTTAAAATAAAAGAGTTAAGGGAAGCGCACACGGAAACTTGACTGGTCTTGACCGGAGTACCAGAGCACCGAACCGAACTTAATAGGTAGCGCACACCGGCACCAGACCGGACCAGAATACTGAGCCAACTTCCGGAAGAATTGCCCATCTCGGCACTTTATGGACTTAGAAGTTGTTATAATCGTTTGCATTTCGGTAAAAAAGCTGATTGTCATCGTACCCGAAGAAACGAATTAAATACTGCAAATTTCACACATATTTTATAAAACTAACTGATAAGCATTTTGTGAACTGAGCAATATTTTTATAAATGGATGATATTATTTGCGAAAATATAGTGACACCAATTTCTGAATGACCATTGGTACACTGCAAAAATTGAACGTATGCTTGAGATAGGTAAAGAAAACCTATTTTATTAAAAACATCTCAAAAATTTTTATTCAATATTTACTTATTTACGATGTATTTACAATTGCCACGCTGTAAAATACATCGTGGCAAACAAGTGGAGAAGGGGAACCTGAGTCTGGTTGATCCAACCAAAACGGATCACCACCGTAGTCAGGATCCTTAAAAATAACTATATTTTCCTTTTTTAACCGACTTCCAAAAAGGAGGAGGTTATCAATTCGTTATCATGTTTTTTTTATGTATACTCAGTGATTATTCAAAAATGGCTTGAGGAAATTTGATGATTTAAACGGCATTGTATTAAGGAATATTACAGAAAAGTCCCATATAATTTTCTATAACGTGAGATTTATAGTTTTCCAGAAAATCAGAAAAAACAGTAATTAGGAGACTACATTTCAGTGAATTTCAATACATCTACACTGTTTTCCCTAAAACGTAAAACATACCGTTTTTCCAAAAATCGTAAAAATATTTGCAAAAACACGGTAAACATCAATGTAAATGTCACATTTTTATCATAAATATCTAGCTTAAATGTGAAGATATGCCTTGAAAGTATATCGTAACAGTGTTTGTAACGGTTTTCATAGCAGTCGAGTAAAATGGCACAAAATACTCCATTAGTGTATCGAAAAGAAAATAATTTGGGAAAGCGATGTTTTCGATAATATATGCGATGTTTTCTATCATATATGGTATACGGTGGTAGGTGTGTGCGTGCATCGAAATTCAAGCAGCAAGCAATATGCGCAGTTGAAATATTGGGCGAAGTAAAATTACAGTTAGACAGGTGGGTTCAAAAAATCTTACAAATAAATGTGATATTGGGTGGTACATAAGCGTTCTATATATAGGATGGTTGAAATATAAGTTGAAATAGAATTAAAGTTATACAGGATGGTTAAAAAAATGTTGTATTGGGTGACACATAAGTAGTTGCGTATACAAGGTGGTTGAAATAAGAGCGAGAGTAAAAGAAGGAGGATTCAAAAAATGTTAGAAGCAGTTGCATATACAGGATTGGAATATAAGGTGGAGTGGAATTAAAGTTGTACAGGGTGGTTAAAAAATCTTATATATTGGGCGAAATAAAATTACAGATATACACGGTGATCTAAACAAAAGAAAAATAGAAACCGTCAATAGGGTGGAGAGGATTAATACTCATACAGGGCGGTTGCAACATCGTGTAGAGTTGAATTATAGTTGTATAGGGTGATTCAGAAAATGATAGACAAATAATTTATATTGGGTGACCAATACATAGAAACATATACAGGGTGGTTGCAATATAGGGTGAATTAGAGTTACACTTATAGAAAGTAGTCTCCAAATAATATAACAAATAAAAAAGTTAAAAAATATGTAGATAATATAGAAAAACATACATATTAGAGAAGGAGAGATAAGCATAGGCTAAAATATCTATGAAATTGTCCCTCAAATCAGATTAAAAAAATATGTCAGAAAATAGTTATTGCACAAGGATTCTAAACAGTTTTTATTTTAAGCCAGTTGAAGTTGGTTCTTTTTTAAATATAAATTATTCAGAATGAGATTTGACATCCATATAGAAGTACCTACTATTTAAGAACCAAAATAAAATTACAATTTTTTATATTTTCCGAAGAGAGAACAGGTATATCCAATAGCGTTATTATGTATGTATAAGCAGCAAAAATAGTTATGTTAAAGCTATTAATGTTTTCAACAGTCTACCAAATGATTTGAAAACTCTAAAATACCTTAACACTGTCAAGAAGAAAATAAAACCATGGATATTTAAAATTCAAATAGCAGGATAGTAAATTATATAGGGAGAAATCGATATAAAGGTCTAATTCTTTAAACTATATATTAGTATCACATAAGTATTTCAACAACAATAAATTTGTAAGATATTAGTAATAAGATTTTATAGGAAATTATCATTAAGGTTAGTGTTAAGATTATCAGACCAGCGAACAGGTAACTGAGTTTACCTCTCTGGTGTTTATTATATTATAACTAATGTATACCTATTGTAAACATTCTGATTCTGATAAAATAAAATGTTAAAATTAGGATACTCCCCATCTGAGATAGTTCAGATTTATTATATAAAGATGTTATCAAGTTTTAGGAAGAAAACAATTAATCCGAACTGAGTGGAGTTTTTAGTATGCAATGTCATTTTTCAGGCTTCTAGCATAATCATAAATTTCTATGTTACATGTTATATTCAAATAAAGATTATCAGGAAGGTACATCCCGGAGTTCCACATTATCATGCAGAGTTTTTACATTATAACTAAATACAATCATTCAATTTTGAGTGCTTTTTGCAGTTTATGAGCTTTTAAACAGATTTTTTCATTTTCAAACTAACTTACACATAACTATTGAGTGATTTACACTGTACTATGAAAGTTTTCAAAATTATGCAACTCTTAAAAATAAATACGATCCTAACATAGTTTAAGAAATTGCTGGTTTAAATAACAACTAACTCACAAGGTTCATTGAAACAAGTTAGTAAAACTGTTCTATACGCAACAATTGAAGACGATTTAAATTTAAAATTTTAATTTAATCTTACCATGAGAACTAATAAATGTTACATATCATCTTAACACACTGTTGCACGCACGCATATAAACAAGAACACATAAAAAGAGCAAAACCACAGCACACACTTGGACAAACAGAAAATAAATTTAACAGGAGAACAACTCATAGGGAATTATAAGGGTCGTAAAGATGGTACAGGTAAAATTACCACGATGCAGGTAACAAAAGCTGTTCAGTCGTAATTACTACAAAAAATATTCCATACTATTGACGGCGTACTGCTAAATACAGATTCAATGCTTACGGCGTATAAATATTTAAAGTCAAAAGGCATAACGGAAACCCAAAGTCACATGCAAATAAAAACGGTTAATTAATTAGTTTGAAGCATTTGTCATAGGTAATTTAGAAAAAGGAGAGAATACAGTGTCTTTAGATTAAGTTACAAGTATAACTATGTATTTACATAAGAAGTAAACTGGAAGCTGAAATAATTCTATTTCTCGAGATTTAAGGACAAAATACAATATCGTAAAAATAGAGAAAATCGTTCACACAGTTATTTTAGGATCTGATGTTTTTAATTTACTAAACATGATTTTTAACGAGTGTTATATATTAGTTTTCACCATCAGTCGAGGTATACTTAAAATGTGTTTAATGGATAATTTTATATCAAAATAAGCGCTATTTCATTGCGAACATGATAATATAGGGTTGACTGCAAATGATCTCCCCTGACTTACGGTTGACGAGTTGTGAAATTTGAATGCAAATGGAAACCTACGACAACGAGATCCGAGCTAAGTATCCTGTACGATAGAAGTGGATGCCGCATTGCATGTGCAACAAAAATTGCATAACGTTCAAAAAAATGTATTACCATATAATATTAATACAAAAACTATATTAAAGAAAAAAGATTAAATTAAAAACTATTATTCCGTATCAGATTTATCAGGAACAAGTTAGTAGTTGATCCTGGAATTCGGGTAGATTCATCATTATTTTTCGCCATTTGGACAATGCCTTGTACTTTTAACGACGTTTGGTCTTTGTTCAGGCTGGAGTTTAGTACATTTATGGTGCCGATACACACGGCCCTCGTCCGCTAGATATGACCACCCACGTTGGGTTCGTACCCTTCTTTAAAATGCGTTTTTTTATGAATGGATATATTCATTCTACTCCCTGAACTACCCAAACATTTTGCGAAGATGAAAGATATTTCGACTAATTTGTACCCTTTTTTGCTTGCATTCGGTGTTAATTTTATTCATGCAGGTGTTTTTCGATCCGTCAGTCCTATCCGCCAAAGGTCGGTAACTACAAATGCGCGGCTCGATGCAAGGGATCGATGGTTTCGGCTCGTTTCCTAGTAGGAAATTTCAATAATTGCCAGGCCAAAATATTCAGAGTGCAATAAAAAGTAATAAAATGTAAATCTGCAAATGCCGAAAGAAAGAAAGCTTACGACATAGTTCAGTTACTGGAGGTTTTTAAGTGATAAAACACTTAACAACTGTTAAAATTTGTATATTGAAATGCCCTTAAATTTTCTCTTGTCACTGGTAGATTGAATCCTAATCGTCTTTTCGGACGACGGACGTATAGGGACGTGTTTGTGTGTGTTAAAAAATGGTGCTCGCGATACATCGTCCGTAGGATGCCAGGTATAATTCGGGGATACTTTACAACCTTCCACTTACATAAAAAATGTATCGCGAGCACCATCTTTAACACACTCAAACAGATCTCTATACGTCCGTCGTCCGAAAAGACGATTAGGATTCAATCTACCAGTGACAAGAGCAAATTTAAGGGCATTTCAATATACAAATTTTAACAGTTGTTAAGTGTTATATCACTTAAAAACCTCCAGTAACTGAACTATGTCGTAAGCTTTCTTTCTTTCGGCATTTGCAGATTTACATTTTATTACTTTTTATGGCACTCTGAATATTTTGGCCTGGCAGTTATTGAAATTTCCTACTAGGAAACGACCCGAAACCATCGATCCCTTGCATCGAGCCGCGCATTTGTAGTTACCGACCTTTGGCGGATAGGACTGACGGATCGAAAAACACCTGCATGAATAAAATTAACACCGAAGGCAAGCAAAAAAGGGTAAAAATTGGTCCAAATATCTTTCATCTTCGCAAAATGTTTGGGTAGGTCAGGGAGTAGAATGAATATATCCATTCATAAAAAACGCATTTTAAAGAAGGGTACGAACCCAACGTGGGTGGTCATATCTGGCGGACGAGGGACGTATGTATCGGCACCTTTAGGGTCCATTGCATTAAAACACATGGACTTGACCAAAACCGCTCTTACAATTTTTTCCTGTAGGGACGTGGTGGTATAAGTGTTCGAGTCAAAAGTTGCTATCTGCTTTCAAAGCATAATTTTTCATAAAAATTCTATTTCTTGCATTATTGAGTCTGGTGCAGTGATTCACGTCATCCTTTTTTTGCTGTAAACTAAAGAGTATCCATTTTTTTCTCAATGAAAATATCAGCTTTATCAGTTTGGTATTTTTCATTCTTGGGATATATTTTAAATGGTCTAATTTTGCCTTTCTGTAAAATGCTGATGTGTAATCACAACATGTGAATGCATGGAAACCAGGTAAACATTATTAATGTATAAATTACCAAAACATCAGTATCAGAAGCTTGTATTAAAATTTTCTGGTGTAACATTATGAATGTGAAAAATAATGTATAATCAACTTCTTTTGTTATTTTTATGTAATTTACCTCAGTTACGAGTAGCACTGATGTTCAGCCGTTAAAAATATTTTTTGTTTTGAATTATTGGGACTAAATATTTGTTTCTCCAATAATAAGCCAAAAACTATACCATAGCCTCTTTAAAACGATAATTTTTAAGTCTTTGTAATAAATCTTTAGGCCTAGTTTGTTGAAGTCATGAAAGTTTTTTGACTGAATCTTTGATTGAGTGTAACAAATACCAGTCGAATATTTTATTAGTATTGACAACTTTTTCAAATGTTTGTGACATAGAGCATCTGATTATATGTAAGGAATAAAAATAATTTATTATTTCATGGTTAATATTTGTGAGCTCAACCATTTCGGTTTATGATTTCAAAGTATTCGCAAGTGTTCATTTATGAGTTTTGAACATTTCACCAGTACATGAAAAAAGGGCAGGCGGTATTGGTGCCAGTGGAAAAGTAAAGCAATGTTCCAGATTAGTTTTCTTCTTTATACTAATTGCCAGGAGTTGTCCAAAAATGTCACATTCCAGTTTTCAACAATACCTTCTTAATTCTTTAGTCCTGAGAACCTTAGTGGTACACTGGGAAGCGAAATGTATGATTTTGTTACGTTTAATAGGTTTTTCGAATCTTCCAGGAGTTGAAAAGCAATCTCAAATAAAATTTAACTTTTACAATGTGCGTCCACTTTTATTGCACGGGATATCTAGCTCGCACCTCGTTGTTGCAGATTTGTATTTGTATCAAAATTTTACTTTTCGAAATTGGAAAACCGTCATTCAGGTCAAATATTTTTGCAGGCAACCCTATATCATCATGTTCGCAATGAAAAAGTGCTTATTTTGATTTAAAAGTAATTTATTAAACGCATACTTTCGGTTGGTATAACATTTATTTGGTAAACACATGGGTGCAATGTATAATAAAATGTCTTTTTCAATTTTTAATTAATCATAGTTTGGCAGGGAATTTTTTAGCCAACCCACTCACGATATATTCTTTAACATGCTAAATTTGATATAAAATATTATTCATCCATTAAACAGGTAGGTGAAGGTCGTCTCTAAATCGGATGCTCCACTAGTAGGTACCGTTGTTTTCTTGTAAGAACCTTGTAGTAACCTTTGCTATAGATGATGTGCATTGTTTTATTGCAAAAGAGGATGAGTTAACTGTCGTAGGTATGGCAAGTGCCATAGGCTGTAGTACATGTGGTATGTAGACATTTGCATTCAAAGGACCTCGCACAAAACAAATGGAAATTGGCTGAAAATTTAGTAGTTGTACTTCTTCATCAGTTTGAGATATAAAGGGGCAAAAGTGACATTGTTAAGAGTTGTTATATGGGAAACTAGTTATTTAACATTGTTATTTTAAGGAATTTTTTAAAGTTAGAACATGCCCTTGAGGCATGTCCACCAGGTTAGTAACAAGGTCATACTTCAATCCAGAGCTAACATGGAAAGGATGATTCCGATCGAAACGATCAGATTTAAAGAAGACACTGCTAAAGTAGGAAACCTTCTAGAAAATAATCGTCTGCAATAACAACTTATTGTCTGAATAAGCAACGGGTAGCAAACAATCAATTCTCTTTAACGCGTGTTCGAGTTTATCGACATTTAAAATATATAATATTTAGTAGTGAAATTTATTGTGAATTTGTGAGTAAATAAAGACGATTAATTTTTGGTGTAAAATTGTTTAAACCCAAGGAGCTCTCAGCAATATGTTTGATATCAAACATATCAATTTAATTTATAAATGTTTTATTATTACTTTTGCAAAAATTTCACAACCTATAATCATTTCATACGCTATTAATTCACAAACGATACAGCGAGTAAGTGAAATTCGTGACCTTGGTGTCGTTTTCGATAATTCTCTGACTTTTCGTAGACACATTGATCTAGTTGTTTCCAACAGTTACAAGGTTTTGGGTTTTATCAATCGTTCATCTAAAACATTTTCTCATAATACGATGCGTTTATTATATTGTTCACTAGTACGATCAATTCTGGAGTACTGTTCTGTCATATGGAACCCCCACTATAAAACACATCTAGCTAATATTGAGAAAGTTCAAAATAAATTTCTTCGTATAGTAGCATTTAAAATGGGTTTGAGCAGGGACAATTATCAATATAGTGATATTTTATTACAAATGCATTTACAATATTTGCAAAATCGGCGTAACATAGCTGATATTTGTTTTCTATACAAGTTGTTGTCAGGTGAACTTGACTGCCCTTCCTTACTAGACAGAATTTCCTTGAATACGTTCTTCAGAATTCTTCAATGTTTCATTTCATAGAACTAACTATGGATTTTGTTCAGCAATGACTAGGTTAATGCGTACAGCCAATCAGGACTCCTCGCATATTGATGTGTTTTATAACTCCGTCAATGTAATCAAGCGCTCGTTATATTAAAATATTTAATGCTGCCGTTTGTTTTGTTTTGATGTGTTATCTTTTGTTCGCGAAAACATATATTTTAATTATAATTTTAATTTTAATTAACTATGTTATTTACACTATTTTGTATTTTGTATTATTTCTAAAACATTTAAAAAAAAAAAATATAACCGTTCTACCTACAACTAAAAAGAAAAATAATTATAACAAAATACAACTCTAGTCATGTCAACTTTAGGTTTATCGGTGCCATGTTTTTTGTGTGTACGCAATTTGTATTTTTTAGATTGGTATTAGATTTAGATTTAATGTTGTTATTTATTTGCACTATTTTAGAAGTTTTATTTTTTTTTAAAATGTTTTTGTTTTTTTTAACTCAGTATTTTATGTATGTAAACCTTAATAGACAGGACCAGTAACATAAAGCCCGTATAATTTAAATTGAATAAATAAATAAATAAATAAATAAATAAAAAACCTAAAAAATTTGGGTTAAATGTAGTATAACAAATAAAGGAAATATTCACAAATTACTAAAGTTAATTATAAAGTACTTTTGAATTTTCTTAAATTATTCACAAAGAAACAAAATTAAGTCTAAGAACTTGATGTTCTCTATAAATACTACAAGATATTTGATAACATTAGTAACCCAGGTGGGTTCAGTCCGTAGTTTTTATTATAAAATAAACAGACCATTTTTTTCATTAATGATATAAATAAAATGTTGACAAAACTAAATCTCGTTAATAGAACTGCCGACATAGATGGGATTAAAAGGAAAAGTTCAATAAATAAAACAAGAAAACCGTTTCATATTTTTAGGATGTTATAAATGACATAATAATTTGAAGAGGTTAAATCCAATATACTCACCTCAATCGGTCTTGCATGTAAGGAAAATTATATGTATCGGTATGCCGGACGCCTCCATGAATAACTGATTGCGCTGGAAAAGAAATAAATCTATGTTATTAAAGTTGAAATAAGATAGCGTAAATGTTAGTTAGCATGAAATTTTTTTCCCATAAATACTATTATAAAATTGTAAGTTTGTCTGTCTGTTTGTTTGTTTGTTTGTTTATTCGGGCATCACGTAAGAACTACTTAACTGATTTTGCTGAATCTTTTTTTGTTGCGAAGCCTATAGTTTGACTTAAAATCTGGTAGACATTTTATCTCTCTAAATTAACAGAAACGGTAGATATAGCGAAAAAACTTCTACCATGTTGGGTAATTCAATTACTCAATTGGTTCCACCGCAAGTACAAAATATTAAATACTGGCATCAGCTTAGCTTTTATTCAAAATTCGGAATGTGCAAATGTAACATGTTTCGATTTAACAAAAATCAACATATAGCAAGCGTAATTTTACAGGGTGTTCTGAATATAGAGGACTAGAATTACATGAATTTAAAAAATCTAAAAAAAGTTATATTAGGTGTCCTATAAGCAGCTGGATATATGCGATGGGGTGGAAATATGGGGGAGTGGAATTACGAGGTAGTCCAAAAAAGTTATTCCATATAACAAGTGGTTGAAAAAGGGTAGAATATTTATACAGTGAATAAAAAAACTTAAAAAAATGTGTTAGGTAAGCAGTTAGGATCTTTGAATTATGTTCATAAGATATTATAGTTATGAAATGGGTTAAAGAAATTTTAGAAGCAGTTGTTTATACAGGGTGTTTGAAATATAAGAAGGAGTGGAATTATAGTTTATGTTGTGGTTAAAAACTTGTTTTATATCCACAAGTAGTTACATATATAGGATGGTTGAAATATGTAGCGGAGTATAATTACAGTTATATAGGAGGGTTTAAAAATATTTTATAGTAATGGTATGATCTACAAGCTGTTCCATTTACCGGATGATTGAAATATAAGGTGGGGTAGGATTCTAAGGACACAGGGTCGTACAAAATGTTATATTTGGTGGCAAATAAGTAGTTGCATATAAAAGGTTGTTGAAATATAGGGTGGCTTACACTTAGAATTATACACGGTGGGTAAAAAATGCTAGAAACATTTTGTTATATAGCATTTGCATATACAGAGTACCTGAAGTATGGTGCGCAGTAAAGTTATAGTTGCACAGTGTCATTCAAACAAGGTTAGAAAAATTTGTTGTAAACCGACATGATTTTCGAGGAATCAGTACACAGGTTTAGCCGTTCCGTGTAATGAAGTGTCACGGGTTAGAAAAATTATGTCACTTTGTAATACACCTAAGAGAGTATTGAAAAGTAATATTTTAAAGAGGAAAAATGGAACGGCTCCAGAAATAGCGAAAATAGTTCATAATAAGTTGCAAAGATAGGATAGTTGATGAACCCTATAGTATTATATTGATATATAATATATATTGTGAAGAAGTGAAGAGAGTTATGATAATTATTTAAAAAATTATACTTTAATATATATTGTTAAAGAAAAAATATTGTTCATAATAAGTTGAAAGATAGGATAGTTGAAACGAATAATAATTATTTAAAAAATGTTATATTGGTTGACGAATAAGCAGTAGCGGATTCAGGGTAGTTGTAAGACATACAAGGTGATTCAAAAACATGTTGAACAAAATTGTTATTTTCGGTGCCCCATAAGCAGTTGCGGTTTTGGTAAAATATATTTGAGATTGATGGATTTATGGTTATACAGGGTGGTAGAAAAAATATTATACTGGGTGGCCGATAAGTAGTTGCAAATACAAGGTGGTTGAAATAGTGGGTGGAGTAGATCTATAGTCAAACAGGTTGGATATATTTTTTTGTAAGATAGAACATGAGCTGTTACATATATGCAATATCTGGAACTTGGATCGAAGTAAAATTATAGTTCATACAGTGTGATTAGAAATATTTAAAAAATTTATATTTGTTTGCCCCTAAGCAGATGCAAATACAGGGTGGTTGAAATATTTTGTAGAGTAAAATTATGGTTATACAGGGTGGTTCAAAAATAAGTTGTTATGTTTGACACATTGGCAGCGGTGTATACAGGGTGGTTTTAATGTAGATAGAAGTAAAGTTAGTTATACAAATCGGTTAAAAAATTTTTTGAATAAAATTGTTATATAGGGTGGCCAATAAGTAGTTGCAGTTTGGATGAGGGTTTAAATAAAAGTTTGGTGTTAGGGTGCAAAACTGTGTTTTTATATTTCTGACTCACGAACTGTTCCACATCATTTCCATAAGGGTGGATCAAAAAAATTAAAAAAAAATCGTTATATAGGGTAGACCATAAACAGTTGCATTCTACTATATGGAATATTTGAAATATGGGGAGAAGCAAGATTATAGTTTTAGAGTGTGTTTAACGCAATGTTAGAAAAAGCTGCATATAAATGTTGATTAAATTATAGAGTAAAGAGAAATTTTACTTTATACGGTCGTTAAAAAATATCAGAAATAATTGTATACAGCCTAGACCATAGCAGTTGCATAGCTGAAATATAGGGTAGAGAAGAGTTATAGTCAGGTGTTCAAAAAGTTATATTGGGTGACAAATAAACAGCAGCATACAGGATTGTTGCAATATAGGGTGAATTAGAGTTACAGTTATTCAAGGTGATTCAAAAAAATGTCGAACAAAATTGTTATATAGGGTGGCCAATAAATAGTTGCAGTTAGGGTGAGTGTTTAAATAAAAGCTTGGTTGTAGGGTGCAAAACTGTGTTTTTAAATTTGGGACACACCATGGGTTCGACCGGTATTTCCATCAAAGTGGATGTAAAAATGTTAAAAAATAATTGTTATATAGGGTAGACCATGAAGAGTTGTATTCTACTATATGGAATATCTGAAATATGGGGAGAAGCAAGATTATAGATTAAAGTGTGTTTAACATAATGTTAGAAAAAGCTGCATATAAAGGGTATTAAAATATAGGAAAAAGAAAAATTGTACTTTTAAGTTGGTTCAAAAAATATCCGAAATAATTGTTATACAGCGTAGACCATAAGCAGTTGCATAGCTGAAATATAGGGTAGGTACAGATGAGTTATAGTCGGGTGTTCAAAAATGTATATTGGGTGACAAATAAACAGCAGCATATACAGGATGGTTGCAATATAGGGTGAAGTAGGGTTACAGTTATTCAAGATGTTTTAAAAAAATTACGAATAAAAAATCATTCTATACGCGGGTGAAACAGCGGGTAACGGCTTGTACTTTATAATGGCGTTGAAAAAATATGATGAAAAAATATGATGAAAAAATGTGAAATAGCGTAGTTCATAATAAGTTGCAAATATAGGATAATTGAAATATAGGGTGGAGAAGTCTTATGGTTAATTATTTAAAAAATGTTATATTGGTTAACTAATATGCAGTAGCGTTTACAGGGCAGTTGTAATACATACAAGGTGATTCAAAAACATGCTGAAAAATATTGTTATATACGTTGACCAATAAGCAGTTGGTGACATATATGGGGCAGTGGTGGGTTTATAGTTATAAAGAGTGGTACAAAAAATGTTATATAGGGTGCCCGACAAGTAGTTGCATATACAAAGTTGTTAAAATAGCGTGTGGACTAGAATTATAGTTAAACAGGTTGGATATATTTTTTTGTAGGATAGAACATGAGCTATTGCATATATGTAATATCTGAAACACGGATCGAAGTAAAATTATACTTCATACAGTGTGATTAAAACAATGTTAGAAAAAGCTGCATATAAAGGGTGGTTGAAATACAGGGTGCAGACAAATTATACTTTCACGGGTGGTTCAAAAATAGTATTCCATACGCAGTTGTATATATTAAACAGTGAGTGGATCAGAGTTATAGTTAAGTGTTTAAAAAATGTTATATTTGGTGGCCCCTAAGCAGATGCACAACAGGGTGGTTGAAATATTTTGTAGAGTAAATTTATGGTTATGCAGGGTGGTTCAAAAATAAGTTGTAATGTTTGACAAATTGGCAGCAGTGTATACAGGATGGTTTTAATGCAGATGGAAATAGACTTAGTTATACAAAGCGGTTAAAAAAATGTTGAATAAAATTAGTATATAGGATGACTAATAAGCAGTTGCATGTTGGGTGAGTGCTTAAATAAAAGTTTGGTGTTAGGGTGGAAAACTGTGTTTTTAAATTTGTGACACACCAAGGGTAAAACCGATATTTCCATCAAGTTGTATGTAAAAAAGTTAAAAAATAATTGTTATATAGGGTAGACCATGAACAGTTGTATGGAATATCTGAAATATGGGGAGAAGCAAGATTGTATTAGAGGGTGTTTAACATAATGTTAGAAAAAGCTGGATATAAATGGTGATTAAATTATAGGGTAAAGAGAAATTGTACTTTAAAAATTGGTTCAAAAATATCAGAAATAATTGTTATACAGCGTAGACCATAAGCGGTTGCATAGCTGAAATATAGGATAGAAAAGAGTTATAATCGGGTGTTCAAAAAGTTATATTGGATGACAAATAAACAGCAGCATATACAGGATAGCAATATAGGGTGAAGTAGGGTTACAGTTCAAGGAGATTAAAAAAAATGTCGAATAAACTTGCAGTTTGGGTGAAATATATTCGGGATTGGTGGATTTATAGTTAAGTAGGGTGGTTTAAACAAGTTAGAAAATTTTTTATATAGGGTAATCCATATTATATTACTATATTACTATATATTACTATAACATATTGTTTTGTTAATACATACATGCAAATATGAATTTAACTTAAAAGTATATAACCTTTATTTTTGTTAATATCTAAAATTGTTATCAAACAGAAGTAATTAGTATTAAAAACTGCAACTAATTATGCCGTTTCACTAAAAACTGTATAATAAATATTTATGTAAATTATGTAACTATATACACAACTATATATCACAAAAAATATCAATTATGTTTAAAAGTACCTTTATTTTTTATAATATTTCAAATTGTTATTAAACA
Source organism: Octodonta nipae (assembly GCA_034190945.1). Lineage (NCBI taxonomy): Eukaryota > Metazoa > Arthropoda > Insecta > Coleoptera > Chrysomelidae > Octodonta > Octodonta nipae. The sequence goes on from CM067219.1 coordinate 92,217,390, forward strand.
AAGTTTATTAGAATTAAAAACTGCATTCAATTATGCTGCATCACTAAACATTGTAGGTATTTGAATAATTTTGTGAAATTTCGTGAAGAGTCTATTACACCAATATAATTGAATCAAAATATCTGATAATTAACTGAAAAAAAAGTTGAAGATTCAAATCGTCTAGAATACTGTTGGTGCAGCAAGTTAGAATCGTATTCAAAACGTTCTTATTACATATAAAGAATTAGAAAAAGTTACTCTAATCTATTCAATAGAAAACGCGATTGTTCAAAATAATGAATGTAAAACTTCATTTTCGCCAATACCTAAAAAGACAATTAGATTTGAAAACTGCATCCAATTAAGCCAATATACTATACATCACTAAAAATTGTAGACTAAATACATTAAAAAAAAACAAAAACAGCATTCAAAAAAGAAACGAATGTAACTAAAAAGCGAAAAATATTTTTTTTCCTGTCACAATTAAATACTTTTTCTGAAGTCGGTGCCAAGTACCAAGTTCAAGTGTCTTTAACACTGGTCAACAGTAATTTTTTTTTCCTAAAATTTAACATGAATTCTGTAGAATATTTAAGGTATTAATAACGAAAAAATATTAGTTTATTTGTATCACCTCTACTTTTTCATTTAATTAAAATCAATATTTTTTAATAATTTTTTTGTTAATATATCTATTTGTTATTAACGCCCATAAAATGTCTTGTTATATGATTTTCTTGATTGTTCGGCAGCAGACGGGTCCCTTTGTAAACCGCAACAAAAATCAGCTATCATATGACAGTCTCACTGTCCTTGATAGCGTTCTTTCATTATCCGAATATCTTGGTGAAATCTTTCACCCTGCTTTTCACTGTAGTGTCTGCAGTCGCCATGAAGAGCTCATGCGAATAATACAGCATGAGTTTTGAAATCTAAGCATGCGCATTAGTTAAAAATTACCTTATCATCAGAGGAAAAAATTGAAAATATTTTTTTGTTGACCAGGGTAATTAGGAAAGTACATTAACGAGTTATACTTTACAACTTTGCTGTTTAACTTGGCATCGACTTCAGAAAAATTATTTAATTATGGCTGGAAACAAATATTTTTTGCTTTTTAGTTATGTTCCTTTTTGAAGTCGTTTTTTGTTTTTTAAATGTATTTATGTTTATTGTACTGTTCATTTGATAAATTTGTTGATGTCTTGCAATTAAATGGGTAAATACGAGTACACATGTAAGTAACTTGATAACTTTATTATTTTTTCTCGTAAACCAGAAACTTTTTGACATATGTTATATATTATATATTTATTTATACTGATCAGTTCTATCATCTATCAAGATATAAGCACCTGCATTGTTACACCCTTATATAATTACATTATCAGTTAAGGCACGGGTTAACATCAACTTTCCAAAAAATATTTTAGATTTAATTCCACAAAACTGAATTTATAACATCTTTTTTTCCACCCATTCGTAAAGATTTATGTTACATATGAACAACTATGGCATATTGCAGCGCAATTATATATAGAATTAGCTATTATATTGTATGATCGTATCTTACGATTTTAATGACTGCTATTAGCCAATTTTCTGCACAATTGAAATTATACAGAAATTATTGAATAGCTTTCTTTCTTCGTTTGAACTAATAGTAGTAGTTATTTCGTCAACTATATCCCTAATAGATGCATCTTGAAAATGTACAATATGAAAGGCATACACCATCAAATTTCATAGACCCAGAAGTAATTTTGTATATAAAGTTGAGTTCTCATTATTACTTTTAGTAGTACGCGAAAAAACTGAAAATTTGGCATATTGGCAAAAATACGTAATCGAACTGTGTCTTAGTAGGTCAATTTCGTAAATACAGATGGACGGTTTTCTCATATAAATTTAATTTAAAAGGTTTTAAGATTGCTTGAATATTGAATACATCTTTTTTAAGAAATACTATCAGTTCTTATCCATCACCACGAATAAAAGTATGTTATCGAGATATTTTATTTGGCTATACAGGATGTTTCTCCCAATTTGCTAAGAACACAAGATTGATATGATTTTCTTCCTGTGGCCCTCCCCAATGGATACAGACTCCCCTATTTTTTTTAATAACTTTTAAGATTTTTTTTTATAACTGATAAGATTCCTTAAAAAATTATCCCACACTGAAACATTCGGTTTATTTAGTTTGCCATGGTTGTAGTTTTGATACAACCATGCATTTTTTATCATATTATAGGATAAAGGCCCAAAACTAATATTTTTATACAGCTTAAACCTTAAATTAAAAAAAGGTACCAACGTTCGATAACAATAAAATATACAGTTTTTGTTATCGTATTAGTAGTACGTCACTTCTAAACTAAATATGCCAAGTGTTTAAGATTGGGTTTATTTTTTTACATAATACTGAAAAACTATTACATTACACTAGTTATCTAAAACGTTCTTAAGAATATATTTAGAGATGTACTTTGGAGGCCTGTATCTCCCTAGGGTAGAGTCGTAGAAATTTATATTAACTTGTCATGTTACTTTTGTTTGTGTTCTAATCGAAACCTGGAGATTGCCCGAGACATTTGGATTAATACTTATTTGGCTTTACTTTTTATGTCGTTCTTATATACTTTCGCCTTACTGAAGAATGAATGGCAGAATTACAATGATTATTTTAGTTATAAGAATAATTTAAACATTCTCACATGGTTTTGTCTGAACGTAAAGTAAAATGAAAGTAAATTTCAGATATAATAGCATACCTACTTAAAAACAACGTATGGCCTAAAACATCTTGAATTAGGTAGTGAACGTTTTGCATGAACAAACCAAAAACAATATAAAGATGTAATTTCCTTTAAGTGGGAAAATAAATTAAATTATAACATTACAACATTGCAGTTTACTTATGAAGATGCTATTGATAAACACAAAATAACTTACTTATAAATATGATTCATTAAACAAAAGTATTTGAAGCATATTATGCCATTAGAAATCGCTTGATAAATTTTGCAATAGCATTTTTGCAGACACAGTTGAACTAGGAACTAAAAAAACACTTTATGCAGTATATACGTAGGTTTCAAATAACGAACTAACCCAACACAGGATTTCAGATTCAAACCGGATGAAGATATTCAGATGATGTTTCCTCCACTATTGTTGATTATAATTCGGACGAATAGTGTTGATGCTAAACAATTATCTAGCTTCGAAGTGATTATATATTTTGTGCGGGGCAATGTATACCTACCGTTTCCACTAACATGAACAACTTATTCATTATAAATCAGTCATAAATATTTTGTTAGTAGTAAACATTTATTAACGTTTTCATTAAAAGAAAATAAATTTTTAGTTCAGAGTCAAAAACATAGCTAAAAATAAACAAAGAATTTTTTTTAAAATGATTTTATCTACTATAAGAGAGATATTATTTGGTACTAAACTAATACAGACCATTTTCGGGAGGATTAACTACTTACAATAAATTTTAAAACTTTGTGTAAAACTTTAATTTAAAAAAGAGCGGCAGTCATTTGAGACTCAACGATGGATGCGAAAGCTTCTTACGATTATACCTAGTTCTCGTTTCTTGTTATCTCCTGTCTCTGTTTCCATTTCCTTGTGTTACCATTAGTAATGATTATAAATTTCAGGAGAATTAAAATAATTGTTCCTATTTTGTTATGACTCAAGTATCAATCCTAATGTGTAATTTAATTCTTAATTTAAATTTCTAGCGTTCTTTCTGACTTCTGACATATGTCATATGAGAATGGGGGTTTTTATTATATAATTTATATTTAAAAAAGAACCGACTTCAGACGACTTAAAATAAAAACCGTTTAGAAACCGTGTGCAATCAATCACTATTTTCACACATATCTTCTTTTTTATCTGATTGAAGGTACAATTGACTTAAAAATTTTAGCGTATTATTATCTCTCTTTTTTTTTCTCCCTCTCTCTTTCTCCCTTTCTAATTTTTATTCTTTGTTTATATTTTCCAAATATATTTTAACTTTTTTATTTTTTTTATTATTTAGACCACTTTCTAGATATGTAACTAATTCACTCTATATGGCATCCACACTGCATATGATTCTGTGTATTGGTCACCCCTCTATAACTTATTGATCTATCATTTTCTGAATCACCTTGTACAACTATAATTCAACTCAACACAATATTACAACTATTACAACGGTCCTGATATCTTTAAAACCACCTTGTATAAGTATAAATCCTCTCCACACTATTGACTCTTTCTATTTTTCTATTGTTTAAATTATTACTGTTTATGTCTAGTATTCCATTTATACCACTGTTCATGGTGGTCTACCCTATATAACAAAATTCAGCTTTTAGAACCACATTTTATGACTATAATTTTACTATTTATTTCAACCACCCGGTATATGCAACTGCTTCTAAAATTTTTTGAACCCATGTCTATACGTCCTATAATTCAAATATCCTAACTGCTTATGCTTATATAACACATTTTTGATACACCCTGAATAACAATAATTTTACCCCTCCCTTACTTCAAACACCTTGTCTAAGCAACTATTTATATAACAGTAACTATACTCCACCTTATATTTCAACCATCGTGTATATTCAACTGCTTCTGACAATTTTGAAAGCCTTCTGTATAACTGTAATTATTATCCGTCTTATAACGCAAATATCCACTCTGTACAACTATAGTTTTGCTCCATTCTTATTTCAACCACCTAATATACGCAACTACTTATGTGCTACCCAATACAATATTTTTAGAACCACCCTGTATAACTAATTCAATTCCAACTTATATTTAAACCATTAAACTGCTTATTTACTACCCAATATTACATGCACGCCCGCAATCTCCTACAACCGTATACCATATAGAAGAGTTCGCGGACATAACAAATTTTCGTTTCCATAAATTAACGGAATTAAAATGAAAGCCATTACCAACACCCTGTACGATATATTTTCATGGTATATCTTGACATTTAAACTAGATATTTATGATGAAAATTTGACATTTACAATGATGTTTACAGTTTTTTGCATATATTTTTATGATTTTCAGAAAAATGGTAAGTTTTACGATATAGAAAAATATACCGAAACAAGATGGCACATATCTTTGTAGAACACAATTTATAATTTCAAATTTCTTGAGCGGTTTTAGAGAAGACAGTGAAGATTCATTGAAATTCACTGAAATCTAGTCCCTTATTTACTTTTTTTTTCTAATTTTCTGGAAAACCGTAAATCTCATGTTGTAAACAATTATGTGAGACCTTTCTGTAATGCTCCTTAATATAACGCAGTTTAAATAATCAAAATTGCCTAAGCCGTTTTTGAATAATCGCTCGTCATACATAAAAAAAATTGCAGATGATTTGATAGCCTCCTCCTTTTTGGAAGTCGGTTAAAAAGCAAATTGTGTGCAGGTTTTCTATATAAATTGGATGTTATATTGGTTTATTTCCTATATATTATTCATATTCTATAAAAGAAGAAACTCATAATGTATTTTATCTGGTTTCTGTTTCTTACACAGTGAACTGAAATTTAGCTAAAAATTGCATAGAATTCCCTTTCAGAATATTATGTCATGCTAAGGACTATAAAGTTCCCATTGAGGAATTGGCTGACATAGGTTACCATGACTTAAATTATTTTTCCTGATGAGAGTTGCAAATTGCTCATAATTGTTTCTGCAGCGACCTTTTAGTATTTCTAGCAGTTTCCTGCTTTCACTAGATGTAAACCTGAGCTGATATGTTTATTGTTATAAAATTAAAAGAAATATATTATATATATAGGGTAGAGTTGTTAGGTACTTTTATTGCAATAGACGACTTTATTGGCAGCTAGAGAGAGTTATTTAGTAGAAATGATGTTATGTCGTCTTTTATGATATTGTTCTAAATTAAGAAATGGTTGTTGTATATTACTACTTGCATTATTTGCATTAATACCATATACATCAGTATATGACCAACACAGATCATACAAACAGAAATGACCAGATATCTTTAGTGACGGAAAAAATTAGAACTCACTTCAAAGATTACATATTTCAAGTTATCTTACTAGCTTTTACAAGCTTGTAATGCAAGATTCGAGATTAATTCTAAAGGGGCAAATTGGTAAAGGATTTTTATTTTCGAAGCCCCTGAGTCTTCAAAAATAATAGCGAATATAAAGTCAAACTCATAGTTTGGAGAAAAACATATATGAATAGACCCATGATGACTTTTAAATGAATTGGTTTGTTATAAGAAATATAAAATATTTTTTATACTACCACCCTTTGTCTCCAACACTGGGTTTTACTTTTAGAAAAAACCTTACTGCGATTATTTATATAAGGAATTTTGAAGATGATATGGAACTATTAGCGTTCTAGTCCAACTCGAATATATTGAATTTAACTTGCAAATTTTCCTGTTGAACACCGTAAAAGAAATTTGTCACAATACCTTGAGTACATGGGCGGATCTAGAATTGTCCTGAGGGAGGGGCGCAAAAAGGAAATTTTGATAATAAAAAGCTTGTCCAAGGGTTATTACTTAATATACTTCTTCAGTTTACCAAGGTATTGCTTCCCTATCTACTGTTTACGATCATGCAACTTAACTCTTTCAGTTTATTAATCTACAGTCTAATGTGTACTACTATTAATATTTTGTTCCATTTCTACAAAGCTTCAGCCGGGGGGCGCGCGCCCCCGCGCCCCATGGCTGAATCCGCCACTGCTTGGGTATGTCTTCCAAGATTGCTTTGACTATGTACAGTGAAGAAAATACTTTACTCATGGAGAGGGATGTAGCTTCAGAAGAAAAAACTCGAAGTTACATGAAGAATATATGCGTAATATTAATGTTACAAGAATTTGTGTTCTTTGTAACTTTCTTGTTCATTTCACGTTCAAGTAGTAAGTTTTCAATAATTTTAGCCAGCTTCTTAAAAAAATATTGCAGTTAATTACTTGAGAATGTTTATTATATTGTCCATAATTTCATTTATACTGTAGCTGAGCGCTTTCAAGGATATATTCTAGAATGTAATTATATCATCATAAAACATTTATGGGAAAAAAATATACCTTCAAAATATTTAAATATATATCTGAACATCTTCCGCCAATATTTCTTATAGAAAACTGAAACATATTGACATTGAAAAATCACTTTCATATTAGTTACAAAATTGGGTTAAAAAATAATTTTGACAAAATTGGCAGATCACTACGAGGTTTGCGTCATAGACGTAAAAGTAAGAAGGCCAACATCAATTTACATTAAACCGTAACAGCGTTACATAAGAAATAAAATATCTTAAACATATAAGCTTATGAAACATTAGTTACACTTTAACATTTTTATCTATCACTCAGTAGATTATTATAGCATTAGTCTAATTAATCTATTGCAATAAAAAAGTGTTAACTAGAGTACTATAAAAACTTCGTTAATATCGTCAGCCATTTTGGGTCTTTTGTCACTTTTGCCCCTGTTTACAATGCATTTGGGCTCCACTAAGTGTGACTTTTATCATTTGTTGATAACTAGATATTGAAGAGTGAAAAATATTAAATACGCCCCTAAAAATACTTTGATTTGAGTTGTTGTGTGACTTCCGGTAAAGATGGCGCGGTAGCTACACATGTACATAGTTAGCTAGCAACAAAATTAAGTATTTAATGAAGTAGTACAAAAGTTTGAGTCGTTAAAGTATTTAGTTAGGTGAACAATGATGTGAGTAGAAATGCTTAGAGGGGTACTCTCCAATATACTAACATTTATAGAGGCTCTAGTTTTTAAACACGTGCAAACATTTAAGTAGTGATCAGTTAGATCAATAGATTTTAGCCGGAAGTTCATCCAATTAAGGCTGTCACGTAGGTTTAGAATAAACTAGGTTCATATATTCCAAACTTATTTATTGGTAAATTGTATCAAGGGTCTTTACCTATAGCCACTCTATTCAGAGCAACTTAAGAAGAAACAGAAGAAGAAGAGCGGGAGATTTTCTCTGTTTTCCAATTACCGCACAACTTTGGAAAAAAGAAAGAAAAAGAAAAAGAAGAAGAAGAAAAAGAAGAAGAAGCGAACGAGATGTCCGCTGTTTTCCAACTACCGCACAATTGCGCATATCACCGCAAAGTGTTCACTACTAAGTTTTTCAATTACAGCACTGGCTAGCACAAATGGGCACAAGAAATAACTGTGCCTTCGGATGGTTTATGTAAGTCTACCTAGTGAATATAAACCGCTAACATAATACATGAAGTATGTTCCAATGAACGGCCAAAAATTGCGGCATTGTGCAGCAGAAAGTCTTTTTGTGCTCTGATTTACGTAAAAAGATTTTAGAAAATTGCTGAAAATTTTCTGAAGACTGAATAGTTAGGGAGCAATTCTGAAAGCACATTCGTGCTCAGCATGAAAAAATATAATATTACATGTCAAGTACTTTCCACTTTTTTTTCTTTGTAGATCTGTGATTGTTTATTGTAGCACAAAATAAACACATTAGATACAAACAGTAAATACGCTAAAGCTCTCATGCAATCTCTCTCATGAATTGGAATTGGAACATGATAATAAAACAGGTTACCAAGGGTTACTTAGAGCTTAATTGCTTTGTTTTTTAAGTTATTACGTTCCTGTTTACTGTTAAAAGATCCTAGAACTTGACAATCTCGGTTTATTAGTCACCTATTTAGTGATTATTGTTAATAATTTTTATTGTTTCCATTTTTACTAAGCTTCGGGGGAAGGGGCGTCCCTTTACTGGGTACGCCACTGATGACGGATGACTTTTCCAGGTTGGGGTGCTTAATTTCAAAGCGCGGCGTCAAGCTTATACATCTATATTTTACTTCACCTTAAATGCCTCTCTCATTTGTACCTTCACGAAATAAACTGCGACATATATCGGGTGCATAGGTGTAACTAGGTGGGGGGCGAAGATGGCCACTGCTCCCCTTAGAAAACAAGTTGCCCCCCTAAAAACTTGGTGAACATCACATAATACAAACGACTGTTTGCTGTAGCTGTTGAACTGACTGTCTGCCCCAAGGAAGAATTTCCTAGTTTCGCCCATGACAGCGTGGAGCATTTATTCCATTATTTCCAAACACATTTTCAGATAAAAGATGTAAGCTGTCAAGAGGGCGATTAAATAGCCAATATTCCGACTTACGGTTTGGACAGAAAATGACATTTTCCGACCGGAAGTGTTTTTTAAATGGAACTACCCAAATTTTACCATTGACTTCGAAAGAAAATTAAAATAAAAGAATTTTATACCTATCATGCAATTTCTATTATATAAAATAACAAAAATTAAATTATTTTACGTTTTAACTATTTTAAATATTTGTAGACGGTTAAAAATCCCGCGTTAGATGTGGAAACTATAACGTAAGAAATGAAATAAACTCAGTGATAGGCAACAATGATATTAATTTTCGTTAATTATATAATTAACTGCTACAAAATTACGCAATATATAGTTGAATTTAGTCTAGTAATGTTTACAAATTGGTTGATAAATTATTACTATTAGGAGATTTTTTTTATAAATAACATTGGGACAATTATAAGTGGACATATTTGTGGACCAACACAGATTATTGTTGAGAAAAAAAACGACTAAGAAAGGTATTTGGGGATTCCCTGTTATGATTCTAATTAGGTAAATATTATAATTATACATGATATAATGTGGATTAACTCGATTTAATTGATATATTTTATTTATCACTGTTACTGGGATAAGAATTTCAATAATTTTTCTTTCTCGAGTCATGTGTTCTTTCTGCCCTTACGCCCCTGGTAATTGACAAAAATGGTTAATGAATCTCCTATGAATTTGCAGTCTTCTTTATTTCTTGCTTTTTTCGTATCTGCCACGTTTTTGTGTAAAAAAATGATCAATTTCATGTGTACCTACCGTAGAAACAAACAATCCTTCTGTTATTTAGTTTTCGGGTAATGGCCTTTTATTGACAATTCTAATCAAACTCTATTAAAGTTATTATGATTACAATTAACAAATGTTAAAAAGACATTTCAGCCATGTTAACAGCCAGGCTGTGAGGCTTTACAATTGGCTCACCAGTATAACCGGGAGATAGGGTGACTTAACCTAACTTAACTAAGGAAAAACCTACTTATTTGTATGTGTCAATTTAATTTGGCATTCAATAATCTATTAATATCATCTAAAAGAGCAGGCGCTAAAACTTTGAAATCAAATAGAGACAGTTATACATTATACAAATAATAGTTATAATAAAAAATAGTCATTAAATAGGTATTTACAGTCAACAATCATTGTATAAGGACAATCAATTTAAGAGACAAACATTTTAAAATACAACAAAGGAGAAGTGAATTTAATAAATTTACAAGTGTGCTACATTATAATTTCAATATAAGGCTATTACATCAAATAGCACACATTAACATTTATGTATACTACAGCGTCTATTTCCCAATCTACGAATTGGCCGGTGAACGGTGCCACGAATAAGCGGGCTAATAAAACATTTCAAAACAATATAACCGACTTCTACCTATAACTAAAAAGCTAAAAATAATTATAACAAAATACAACTTTAGCAAATAAATAACACATTCAATGTTGTAAAGTACCTACCTAGGAAGTAAAAAATGTAAACATTAAAAGGTGCTCATTCTGTACAAATTAATTACCTACCAATCTAGTATATTTTTGAAGTCGATGCCAAGCAAATCTAAAATCCTTCATTGCGTACTTATCTACTAATTCATCAAACTTGATTGTTGCTTGGCACCGACTTCAAAAATATACTAGATTGGTAGGTAATTAATTTGTACAGAATGAGCACCTTTTAATGTTTACATTTTTTATTTCCTGGGTAGGTACCTTACAACATTGAATGTGTTATTTATTTGCTAAAGTTGTATTTTGTTATAATTATTTTTAGCTTTTTAGTTATAGGTAGAAGTCGTTTATATATTTTTTAAATATTTTATTTTCAACTTTTTAGTTTTTTTGAACTCAGGTAGTTTTCATTCTTTATTTTTTATTTTGTATGTATAACCTTAATAGACAGAACCAGGTAACATCGAAAGCTTCAACATTACACAATGATACTTTATCATTTAAATTGACAGGTAAATCTTTACGAACAATATGTACTAGTACGCGTTGACTTAATAAGCCCAAAATATATTTATGCTTTATGGACTACGCCATGTAACCCTTTTTCAACTTTTTTTGACAACCCTGTATAACTAGATATTTCCACTCCAACCTATGTACCAACCAGCCTGTACATACGACTGCCCACGGCAAGCATAAATTTGTTTGCTGCCTTCTGTAAACCATAGGACGGAGTAGAATCCGTCCTATATTTCAACCATAGTATATAACTCCTTGTGGGCTACCCCATAAATTATTTCCTTTTTAACATTTTATGTTATCGCCCTGTGTAAATTAATTCCTCTCCACATTTTATGCAACTTCTTATGGGCTATAAAATAAATAATTTTTTAATCACACCGTATAAATATAATTCAACTCCAGCATATATTTCAACCATCCTGTATATGATTTGCTTATGTCCACATCATATAACAGTTTTTTAATCACCCTATATAATTTTATTTTCACATTTTTTTCAACATTTTTATACCACCAAACGTCCAGTCCACCCTATATTCCAACCATCCTGTATATACGGCTGCCTACAGACCACTAACATTCTAGTCCGTCCTATATTTCAATCTTCATATGCTATAACTAAACACCCTGCCTATAGGCCACCAAGTACCAGTTTAAAGTTTGACATGTGTTGTCACTGAATTTTCTATTAGGCCGGGAGAATGTGACAACCAAAAGTACCGTCTTCGCAAAATGGAAAAATTTGTATTTAAATAGGTATTTACCTGGTATACAAACAAAACGAGCTTGGTACTCATTGATTTAAGGAGCCGAAAATACTATGCTTTATTACATATATGCTTGAGACGTACATAGAAAATTTTCAAATTCGTAATTAAAACTTCCAGGGCCTAAAATTACCGCACTATTACGTTGGAATTAAAATATTTATGAAGAAATGTCCGTTATGTCATTTCGATGAAATTTTTGATAAAAATTTTGGAATTTTCGGCGATTTTCTGCAAAACTGCAAGTTGCACGTCGCAGAAAAGTATATGAGATCACCTAAGGATCTTCCTTAATAGATTAAACGTTAAAAAACTATACACATCCATAAGGAGTTATCGAAAAATCGATAAAATATTAGGGATATTGGTCGATTTCCATGGACGTATGTGTTCATTCACAAATTTTATCACTTTACCAATAGAATTCTTTTCCAAAATTTGAAGTTTCACCAATCCGGATATATACTCTATTAAACAAGACCATATTCGTTCAAAACGGTGCACCACAGGAGAAGAAATCAGGTAACATACATACAAAAAAAAATCGAAAAAATACGCGACGAATTGATAACCTCCTCCTTTTTGGAAGTCGGTTAAAAATGTAATAAGATCTATTACAATTGTAAAAGTTATTCCAACACTGTTTATAAATTAATATCAATTTATTTATATTTGTTACAAATAAATATATAACCTAAAATGTCATTTAAGAAAAAGACAGACAATTAAAAACAATTACTGCTTTGGCTTATTACCGGGTGAAGATATTTCAAACAATGACGTATCAAAGGGCTCATTTGTGACGTTTTCGTGACATCGTTGGTAGACCGCTTGATGTGTTTGGTTCAACCAAGTTATGACCAATCGGATTATATTGTCATTATGTGGGAATTTCACCAAATAGCTGAGAGATCTTCCTGTATAGGGTGATTTTTATCGAAAGAACAGGTGACTGGAAAATTCTTTACATTGTTCTTAAAAGCAGTATTAACTAGTATATAGATCTAGATTTATTTTTTATAGGATAATTAACAATTGCAATGTTTTGGCTTTAAAGAGTGTTACATATTAAAGACTTCACAGACAGACATTACTTAAAGCTTCAATAACAAGGAATTTTTTGATTGTTCCTTCTCACTCAAGGTGTATTTCCGTAGAGCACAATAATTTCAATCTAATTCTCTAGTCTCAGTATATGAGTGATTTCTATTTTCGATAATATTATTGTAGTCCAAAAATTGGCGTAAGTGAAGTATGAAACTAAGGTCTGATTATTTTTGCCTTTTTAGGTGAGGGCTTTTACCACATTGTGAATAATTTTTTACTTTATTATCAGCAGCACTAGCCACAAATAAAAAACAAAATTGCAAGAGTCAGGATTGTAGAAGAATGAGTATTGAAACTCATTCGGGAAACTGAAAACAATGAAAAAAATATGTCCAAGATCAGATCAATCATTTCAAGACGATGGAAGTTCAAGGAAACTTCGAGGAACGAGTTATATTGTCTACCAGCTTCAGACATGTCCAATAAATTTTCGTGATTTTACGTTACTTAAAAAGTTTGTATTTAAAATCGTTGATAGATGCGAACATGACGTAGTGTTTTGTTTACCTGATATATCTAAAATTATAATTAGGTAAGTAAATTCTTCAATTTTCTCGACTTTACTATTTTCTTAAGAAAATCCTTACCTTTTAATTAAATAATTGTTTCGAACGCTTCTGGTATTTACAAACATATTATTACATCACAAAAAATTAACTAACAGTTAGTTCACCACAAATGCGTCTGAAAATAAATTATTGCACTAGTTAAGCCACAACTTCACTAAACGATAACCTTTTAAACATCGCGAACGTAATTATGTTGCTTGAAATTCGCAAGACGTTCGGTAGTGAACTGTGTATGAGCCAGTGATATACTAACATAATGTTTACAGGAAAACAGAAATTGTTAATAAGATTAACGAGCGCTTTAATTACAAAAAATTAGTGAATCGACGTGAACACAATTCACTGGCTTCACTCGATAAGCGTGTGCTCTAATGGATTTCGCTTACGTATCTAGGAGTAACTCTTTAGCTATTTTTAACTAAAGGCCCTTCACATGTAGGGATTAAAATTAACTTTCACGTGTTTATTTCTGGTAATAAGTGTAAGATGAAAGGAGCCTTAAAATAAAGAAATAAAAGGAAAACAAAAGTTGTGCGACCGAATTTATGACGTCATTATTGCTTATTCATGATAAAAAATATTATGGGTTTCATACACTCAAATCGTCTGACAAATTCACTAACTTCTCTAAAATATTGGCGTTGTTTTCAATATATCAATAATATTTAAAATTATTACATTACTAACTGATAAAAAAAAACTGTTAAAGGTATTCAATGTATTTTATTATTCTCCAAATTTGTAATTAATACAATTATGGTGTACGATAATTTTAGATAATGTGGTTGTTATTACTCACAAATTATAAAGGTGAATGATTTAACTCTATGTGACTGATAAGCAAAATATATTTTCAATTGAAACTTTGTGTGCAGATTAAACAGCCGTTTTACAAATGTGGTATTCAAACCCCTAACACAGGCCTGGGTTGCTTAAAATCGCCGGGTTGGCATAAGCTACTAGACAAAAACAAGACTAGCAAAAACTGTTTTTTATAAATAAAAACCATACTATGAACTTGGGAAGAACTCAATAAGGTAAAAGGGAACATCATCGAATTCTCGGAAATAAGCCATAATTAAGCAGGATATATAACAGTCATTTTCGGGCACATATTATATTACAAAGGCCGAGAAAACGAAAGCCAACGTGCCGTAGGTTTTAAAACTAATAAAAGTTAACACCATATATGAGAATATTTGGCAATTAATATGAAAGTATATCTCCACTAATCCCTGAAATTTCATCAAAGTACAAGATAAAAAAATACAATGTTTCATTTTATTGAATTCCAGTTCGCTTTCACTGAAAATTATGATCAAGGTGTAATTGGCTTCATATTTATATCTAGAAAGTTTTTGGACTTATCCATGTTCCGCAAAAAAATCTAAATTTAATAAAAGTTAATTCCGTTTTTCGGTATATCCCGAAAACTATTGGAGATATCAGAAAGAGAAAAAAATACAGGGTAGGAAGTTTCCTACAAAAGTCACCCAACCCTGAACTCTCCCAAAGATATTCATTTTTTATTAGAAATGAGTAATCTAGCTTACAGAGCGCCAAGCGATTCGCTCATTGAAACAAAAAATGTCTATCCCTTTAAATATGAAATTAAGGAACAAAACAATTTAAGTACTATTTTGAAACATGAATAAACAATAATTAATTGGAAAAAAAGTGTTCGGCAATTTTTCAGATAGCTATAGAAATATAGGGAAATTAAAAAAATTGATTTTCTACTTTTTTATAAAAACATTAAGAAATGAAAAACCGAAATATAGATATAACTTCTTTAAATTTGTTTTTGCTACTGTATTGTTCATAAGAGTGACACCTTGATGATAATTGATGAGATTAATTACGTAATGAAAACCTGTAATTATGATCGACGTTAATTCAAAAATTGGGTGCCGGAACGTCATGAAGTTCGGAGACTAGCCAAATTTACACATTTATAGTTGAAAAGTTTGTAAATCCGGAAGAATGCTTGAAAGGAACATTAATTGAGAAATGGAAGGAAAATCTTATTATTCTTTTGAAGTCAACGGATAACTTTACTGTAGCGAGTCAAATTAGCTGTAGAAGTGTTAAGTAGTCGTTAGTCCTCGTTACCAACAGCCAAAGTTATTATTGACGTTTTTGATTTTTGAAGTATTAAAAAAAATAAGTTATAACGACTTACATTTTTTAAATGTATTATTTGAACATTGTCATATCAAAAACAAACATTAATAAAACAGCACTCTTTACTTTTGCACTTTGAGCAAAAAACCTTCTATGCCTAGGACTAGCAGCTCCACATTACACACCGAACCTAGTGACTTATAGTCAAATAGAACAGGGAATTCAAAAGAATTAAAGAAAATGCGACCGAGTTTCTGTTAAGAAAATAAGAGCGACATTAAAAAACGAATTCCAGTTATTTGAAGGCATCACAACGTTTATTGAAAGTTTGAATCTTTTATATCTGTTTCTCCATTTTTATTAAACGCCTGTTTTATAAAAATTGGAAAGAAAAATCCTTCTTCCACAAGAATAAAATTTTAAATCTAAAAAAAAATAATCCCGACATTTTAACAACTAAAGAATTAATGATGTTTTTGGGAATTGCTTTGATTAAAGTATATTCATGTAAAATAAATGTGAATTTTACTAAAATAAATATTCTGTTGATTGGTCTCACAGAAAACTTATTATACATTGATTATGCCTCATATCGTCTCGTGTCCCGAGACGTTCCTTGACAACAGACTGCTTAAGCTCAAAATCCCGGGTTTTTGAAAATATCGAGACTTCCCAATCACTAATCAATCCTGTCGTAAAGACAAAAAATAAGATAGCCTTTACCATGGCGTGAAAGTGTAAGAACCCTAAATTTATTCAATATAAAGGGTGATCGCAGCCTATTAGAGCAATAATTCCAATAAACACAAAAGGAGAGGAAGGTAGTTGGCGTAGAGAAACTGAAACGAGATGCACAGGGATATGAAAACAAAAGAATTTAAAGAACAAGTGGAATTCATAAATAACATGAACGATAAAATTAAAAACGTGGTGAAGCAAGCTGGCGCAAAAGTTAACAGCATGAAAATTCTTAGTAAAAATAAATTAAATAATAAAAATAAGGGAAAGGGAAAACTTGAATATAGCTTTAACTCCACACAAAGACTCAACAACAAAATAAAGCTTCAGTCAAGAAAAGAAAACTAATTAAGGTAGGGACAGAAAATAGGACAGATATATCAACCAAGGTACTAACCAAAGAACTAAGATAAGCACTGAGACAAATGAAGAACAATTGAGCATCAGGAGATGTCGTAAGGGGAAATTTTAAGAAAAACCATACTGTATAAACGAATAACCACTGACACTAAGCTTTTGATATAATGAAAGACTTGACACCTATGCAGTCTTTAAAAGACTTGTAAATATAATCGCTTAGTATACAACGAATGAATGTTTTGGATGAAAAACTTACATTGGCAAGATAATAAGGACATCTTAATACTGAAAGAAGGCTCGATAACCTCAGATCATACCGTTCTTATCGCAAAACATCCGGGCAATTGCAGACAATCTAGATCCCTAGAACAGAAAATAAAATCTAAAAACCAATAATTGGAAGAGCTGAACAATTATGTCTATAAGAATACTGCTCTGCGCGGTTTTTGGGAAATGAAATGAAACTACGGCATGATCGAAAATGAACTTAAAATGATAATAGAATAATTTTATACAGAGTTAATTTACACGTTTCAGAATGAACATGCATTGAAACATTTAAAATGAAGCATAGGGTGGGCGAATAGTGTGTGGACGGAAAATTGTGGCTATACGGATATATATTTTAAAAATCAGACAGATACAAACTAAAAATACTTTTACCGGAATTCCAAGACATAGACAAAGTGATTCATATTAAAGTTAATTTTTTTTAATGGAACACCCTGTATATTATTACATAATTGGATTCCTCTGTCAATGCACCGTTTGGGGTTATTCGATACTTTGTCAAAATATTGACATCTACAAACAGGTGGTGAATATTAGACTGTTTGGTATCTTAGTAGGCTTTAATTGGGGGAAACTATTGACCACCCTTCATATCCCCAACTGCCAGAATGACAATGACGAACTCTTTTTATTGTGTCAGATATCGTCACTCCAATTTTAAAAGTTTAACCATAGATAACTAGATTTTTTTAAATGGAACCCTCAATTTTTTTTTCACGTTATCTAACTCATTTAATTTTCTTTCCTCTGATGTAAGGTTATGTGTATCTGTTTTTAACAGTTTCTTCAGAAACTAAGAAATCAAAATTATAATATATATATATATATATATATATATATATATATATATGTTATATAAGTTTATACTATGAACTTAGCATGGACTTATATCGCAACGACAATGCAACATTCCCAGCTGAGTCAGCGACACGTGGAGTATCAGATTACAGCACCACCGAGCATCCGTGGGAATCGCCGTGTCGACAGTGCCGATTCAGCACTCATTAGGTTATATATTGTAAAATCTCTCTTGTTTGTTATTCATTATTACTCAGTAACTCTGTCACTTTATATCGTTATTTTTCATTTGTATTTTAAAGTTATTATTTTGTATTGTTATTAATAAAATCTTTTTTTAAAAGTTAATATTGAGAAGTGTGATATAACAAATTGGCGCAGTCAGTAGGATCCGTCAACGTTACTAGAACACGAGCTTAATTCTAACTGGTAGCGGCGGATTCCTATCCCTCAACGGAGCAAAGAACCTGGAAGAAGTCCCAACTGCGATAACAAGGAGAACACGGATCTTCCAATGTTCCTGTTGATGTGAGTAGTAGTGAATCGTCTAACGTTTAAGTTTATTAATAATTGATTTTAATATTTGATTGATTTGATATTTTGATTATTTGATATTTTTTATTCAGTGAATTGAATCACTGATTTACTATTTGATTGCATTAATATTTTATGATTTAATTGATTATTTTGATTTTATTCATTCGATTGAGTGAACTATTTGATTTATTGATTTTATTTACATTTTATTAATACCATTCTATCATCCAAATAACTTTGCTATTTCCCCATCTACAAATTTATTGATTATTGATTTTTACACCATTTATTTTATTGATACCATTTTTTCTATCCCATTTTATTATTTTGATTTGAACCTTTTTCGTTTTGAATTCTATTAAATCAAAATGGCACAAGCACAAAACAACACTGTTGCCGAAGAAACTGAAAAATATAGGTTGTCGGAAATATTTTCAATAATTCCAGAGTTTGAAGGCGACCAAATTTCTTTGGCCACATTTATTCATGCTTGCAATTGTGCATATAACATGTCAACTGCTGAACAAAAATACTTGTTAGTAATCCACATTAAAAATAAATTAAGGGGAAAAGCGGCGCAGTTAATCAACTCGAGGAATCCTGCGTCTTATCTCGAAATAAAACAACTTCTAACTCTTCATTTTGGGGATTCTCGTGATCTTTCCTCATTAATACACGACCTTCAACGGTTAAAACAATTATCCAATGAGTCTCCCCTAACATTCTATAATAGGCTTCAAGTATTGAGTGCGAAAATGCACTCATGTATCCAAAAAGCTCCTAGTCTGAGCACCGAGCAGAAAGACGCTCAAACCACTCTCGTTGACACCATGGTTTTAAACACATTACTTACCGGTTTAGAACCTCGATTAGGCCAAATTATCCGTGCCAGTAATCCGAAGGATCTTCTTGAGGCACATTCACGGATAAGAAGAGAACTTCAACTATCCTATTTTGAGGAACAAAAGATACATAAATCTGTTCCACCTAAGCCATCTTTTCAGGCTAGAAAACCAACTCCACCTCCTAAATGCTTAAATTGTGGGCGATTAGGCCACATTGCTGCGGATTGTCGCCTGAGATATCAAAATAACCCTCAGCCTTTCAATCAAAATAACAGACCAAATTTCGTTGGGCCGAATCAATCTTCGAGGCCAAATCCAATCAATAATAATAACAATCATCAAGGTCAACAATTCCGACCAAATAATTTTCAAAGACCTCCTTTCAAGCCTAACAACTTTCGACCGTCTGTAATACAGACAAACCCAAATTATCGTTCCGAAAGAACCCACCATTTTAACAACCATCATAATGTCAACTATCCCGAATATTCTGCAAATGACTATGATTATTATACTGATAATAACCAGCAGAATTTCGATTATAACGACCAAAACTATGAAAGCCCTGAGTTCGACCAAATAGTAGATGATACCCCTGTCGAACCTTTCAGTCCTCACGAATACCAGGATTTTCTAGCGCTTCCGAGCCTAGATCAGCCCCCCGATTCGACAACTACCCTCTCAGAAGTCCAAACTCAAATACAGAACTTGAATTTGGAAGACTTCAATCCCGATCTGAACTTCCCAGAACAAACATTTCTTTAAGTCCCCTTCTGACAGTAAATTCCAAGAACCTCTATTATATCAACGACGCTTCTGGAAAATTTAAACTCCTAATTGATACCGGAGCTGGTATCTCCATTTTCAAAGAAAACACTGTCAAAAACTTCTCACAACGATCTCCCGAAAGAGTAACATTCAAGGCATTACTCATGAGAAAATCCCGATCTCACAATCCACCCTCATTCCTTTCGCTCTAGGCAATCCACACAAGGTCTTTATCTACAATCTAGATATTGAGTTTGATGGAATATTGGGTCTTGATTTTCTCGAGCATTATGAATGTATCGTCGACTTAAAATCCAAACAATTAATTACTAACTTTAAAACTATCCCCCTACATAAAGTGCCCGATCACGACCAATCTAATACACAACCAACAGACACCCCCAGTACTAACGCACAACCTCATACGCATAACAATCACATAACAATCCAGGCACGTACCGAACAAATTTTCCAACTTAAATGTGAACTTAGAAATACTGACGCAATTTTACCGACACAAGTAATTGACAAAGTACGACTTCCCAACGCGGTTGTACGTGTTAATTCAAAGGGAGAATTTCTGACTTCGATAATAAACGCGAACGCAATGCCAAAAACTGTTAACTTTTCCAATCTTCATTTAGAACCCCTTGACAATACACACCCTCTCTTAAATCTGAATACACACGATTACTCTGAATCTACAAACTTAGACAGAAACTTTACAATCAGAGAACAAATTCGGACAGAACATCTTAACGACGAAGAGCGAGAACTTATCACGAATCTCTGCTTAGAATTCGAAGATATTTTCTATCTCGAAGGCGATGTTTTGACGTTTACTAACGCCGTCAAACACTCTATTGACACCAATAATGCCAAGCCCGTTTTCACGAAATCGTACAGATATCCTCAAGTGCATAAGGAGGAAGTGAAAACCCAAATTTCCAAAATGCTTGATCAAGGCATTATCAGGCACTCTTCTTCTCCTTGGTCCTCCCCCGTATGGGTCGTCCCTAAGAAACTCGATGCTTCTGGTAAGCAAAAGTGGCGAGTTGTTATCGACTATAGGAAGTTAAACGAACTAACTGTAGACGATAAATATCCTCTGCCCAACATTTCTGATCTCCTCGACCAACTTGGTAAGTGTCAATACTTTTCGACACTGGATCTCGCTTCCGGGTTTCACCAGTTGGAAATCCTTGAGGAAGACATTCCCAAGACCGGTTTCTCTGTTGACAATGGCCATTACGAATTCGTTCGTATGCCATTTGGTCTGAAAAATGCACCTTCTACTTTTCAGAGGGTCATGGACAACATTCTTTTGGGTATCCAAAATGAACGTTGCCTTGTTTACATGGATGACATCATAGTCTATTCACCAACCATCCATGAGCATATGTCTCGTTTGACAGAAGTCTTTAAGCGTCTTAGACAGTCAAACTTAAAAATTCAACCTGACAAGTGTGAGTTTCTCCGTAAGGAAGTGGCTTACCTTGGTCATCTCATTACCCAAGAAGGAGTAAAACCAAACCCTTCAAAGGTTGAATGCATCCAGAATTTGCCTCAACCCCAAACTCCTAAAGATGTTAAATCTTTTCTTGGTCTCGCCGGTTATTACCGACGTTTTATCCCCAATTTCGCCAAGATCTCAAAGCCCCTAACGAAACTCCTGCAGAAAGACGTCAAATTCATCTTCGACGCAGATTGCAAGTCTTCTTTCAACGAACTGAAGCAAGCCCTTGTATCTGACCCTATCTTGATCTACCCAAATTTCGAAGAACCATTCCTGCTCACTACTGATGCTAGTGCTTTTGCAATTGGAGCGGTTCTCTCACAAGGCCCCGTAGGAAAAGATCTTCCTATAGCATATGCTTCCCGTACACTCTGCGGTGCAGAAACTCGATATTCCACTATCGAACGGGAACTGCTAGCCATTGTTTGGGCGGTCAAGCACTACAGACCGTATCTTTTTGGGAGAAAGTTTACACTCCTGTGTGATCACCGTCCGCTTACTTGGCTCTTTTCGATCAAAGACCCTGGCAGTCGTCTAGCCAGATGGCGCCTCAAACTAGAGGAGTATAACTATAAAATCGAATACAAGCCCGGCAAGGTAAACTTGAACGCAGACGCTCTTTCCCGTATCAAAATTAATCACTTCAAACAATGCACCGACTTTATTTCTAAAATCAACATCTTTGCAAATAACGAAACCGACCCAGAACAACCAGATTCCGATAATGATCAAGAACCCGATGATCATGACGAACGAATGACAAGAGAATTTAATCGATTTGTTCAATTATATAAAACCGAGTCGATAATCGATTACTCAAAAATAGAAATTTCTAACGCCCAACTCCTAGACAAATCTCACAAACGAATAGTCACTTTCTTCTGGCAAAATAAACTCAATGACTTGCATGACAAAATCATCGAAGACATTTTCGAAGAAGACCCAAATTTCACTACCGACACATTAAACATTCTAGCCAGCAAATCTGTCCGGCATAGAAAATATTTAATTGTCCCTTTACCATTCGATCCCGAAACTGTTGTCTCGCATCTTTTTAACATCCTCTATAATAACCAAGATCAGTTCGACGAATCAGAAACCTTCTGCATTGAAAACAACGTCGAACTACCTATTCTCGAAACACTATCTTTCATACTCGCAGACAAAGACATAAAACTAAAGATTTGTCAAAACATTGTAACAACCCCTTCTCAAGACGAAATTCCCATTATACTGCAACAGTACCACTGCGGCAAAAATAACCTACACCGTGGAATTAATGAGACTATTCGACGTATTAAGGAAAAGTATAACTGGACTGGACTAATCAAAAGCGTAGAGCAATTTATCAAGTCTTGCGAAACTTGCCAAAAGGTAAAGTTTTGTAGGAAAAACTTAAGTGCTCCTTTTGTCATAACCGAAACACCAAAAACACCCTTCGAACGTATCAACATTGATATTTTCGAATATCCAACGAGAAACTACGCACTGACTATTAGGGATGAACTCACCAAATTTACTCAAGCTTACCCTATTGGTGACAAAACAGCTAAAACAGTCGTAAACACCCTCTTAGTATTTTTCCAACATTACGGTACCCCTCTTCGCATCCATTGCGACTATGGACGTGAATTTGACAATACTCTAATAAGGGACCTGTGCGAACTATATGACATAAAGTTATCCTTTTCAAGCGTCCACCATCCCGAATCAAACGGTTCTATCGAAAGGTTTCACGCGACTTTAGCGGAAATGATAAGGGCAAATACAGCCGAACATCCGAACGAACATCCATTCAACGTCCTCCCTTACGCAGTTATCTGCTACAACAACACTAAAAACAAGACTACTGGTTTCACGCCCTACGAACTCATCTTTGGGCACACTTCTAGTAGACCCCCCGAAACAATATACGATCAGGAAAAACTCATTTCCAAATATGTTAGGGACCTTAACAACAGAATGAACTACTATTATAGACTTGCCCGCGCAAAAACCGACCAACAAAAACAAAAATCTAAAGTTAGATTTGACAAACATGTTTCGACTAACCAACCAGAATACAAAGTAGGCGACAAAGTTTACGTGAAAGAATCTCAGATTAAAAGCAAATCTGAAAACAAATTCAATGGACCTTTTGAAATCACCGCGATTAGAAAAAACTCTGCCACAGTTGTAAACTTACAGACTAACCAAATTAGTAAAATTAACTTTGACAGACTAAAACCATATTTTGAATGAATCCCTTCTTTTCAGATTCTGTGGACTGTTTTCAGTCGTGAACCTCCAACAATACTCTCTTACACCCGTTAACAATACAATAGGAGTTTTCTTCCATGAAGAAGGCACACTTAAAATTTCAAACGACAAATGGTCACTTCTTGTCTTCAAAGACCTTAGCCCTTTCAGAGGTGCTATTTCAAATAACGACGCCATACTAAACCGAATTTTAGAGACAATCAACGAAAACACAACTAATACGAAATCATTTAAACCAAAAATACAAACACATGTTAGCCTCTTGAAACAAATTTCTAAATCCGTTAACTCTAAATATACAGACATCTTCGCTGACACTCAAACTTACCCTACTAACAGAAGAAAACGCGGACTTATTAACGGACTGGGATCAGTTTGGAAAGCTATTTCAGGAAACTTAGACGCAACAGATGGTGAATACATAAATGACTGTATAACTAAAATTACTAAAGACCAACACCAAATTCAGGACTTAGTAAAGAAACAAATATCTGTAACAACCTCAGTCATTACGAGCCTCAACAAAACTTTACAAAAATTTCAATCCGAGGAGAAATTATTCTCGAATAACATTGAAAAAATAAGGCAGTCAATTTTATACATTTCAAATGATCTTGATTTTCATGAATTTCAAATCAATATCTTGGATCTGTGTGAAAGCCTAATGGAGAGTTACATATTTATCGAAAATACTCTCGATGATGTTTTAACTGCAGTCTCTTTCGCCCGCTTAAAAATTTTACATAGTTCGATCATAACCCCAGTAGATTTGGTCGATTCCCTTCAAAAGATTTCTCAATCACTACATGAAAATAATTTACCACTTCCTATTTACAGTTCAAATGTTGCTCAGTACATTGATTTGATAGAATTGGAAGCTTTTCAAATCAACACCAAAATCATTTTTGTACTCAAAATTCCTTTAGTTGATCCTGAGATTTACACCCTTTACCACCTTTATCCGATCCCAATTTTGGATGATCGAACAGGGTTTCATCATATACTTTCAATAAAGACAAAATTTATCGCGAGAGATGACGATTCCTTATTATACACATCCTTCGAAGACCTGGGTGACTGCAAGCCTTTAACTAAACATCATAAGATTTGTTCCAAAGCTATATCACATCCAATAGACAAAGATGCCATCTGCGAAGGTCAGCTTCTCAGACAGCCAGCCACACTTCCATCAACCTGCAAAAGTTTGATATTATATGCAGCAGACTATAATATCCAAGAGATTGACGTAAACTTTTGGTTGATCTCGATTTCAAGACCACTGGCCATCACCATCAAATGCAAAGGGCAAGATGTCGTGACACAAACCATATCGACAAATTCAGTGTTGCAAATCCAACCCGACTGCAATGCATTTATCGACAACACAAGGGTCCATGCTACAAGAACTTCAAAAATGTCCAAAACATCACATACAGAAACCACCCAGTGGACATTCCTTTCAACTGCTGCAACGGCATGCCAGCCGCCAATGAGATGCCAAACCTGACACCCCTACAGCTACAAGAATTAGATGTACAAGACCTAGATGTTGCCAACCATAAGCTCTCCCAATATTCTAAGGAACTGGAAAAGCTGATGGAACAACCACCCTTAGAAAAGCATACGTCCTGGCTCACAATCACAACGACCACCTTAGTAGTAATTGTGATTATACTCCTCACAATGAAGTCAATCCAGAAGAGGTTCAAGAATACCACTACACCAAGCTCCGCTGTCCAGCACATGCCACCGACAGCACCATCAAATCCTAAGCCCAAAGGAAAGCTACACACCCTCCTGAATCCAACCGACGATACAGAACTCCAGAACTTGACGTAAAAGTTGATGCTGTACCATCAACTTTTTTATATGGATGGGAGTTGTTATATAAGTTTATACTATGAACTTAGCATGGACTTATATCGCAACGACAATGCAACATTCCCAGCTGAGTCAGCGACACGTGGAGTATCAGATTACAGCACCACCGAGCATCCGTGGGAATCGCCGTGTCGACAGTGCCGATTCAGCACTCATTAGGTTATATATTGTAAAATCTCTCTTGTTTGTTATTCATTATTACTCAGTAACTCTGTCACTTTATATCGTTATTTTTCATTTGTATTTTAAAGTTATTATTTTGTATTGTTATTAATAAAATCTTTTTTAAAAAGTTAATATTGAGAAGTGTGATATAACATATATATATATATATATATATATATATATATATATATATATATATATATATATATATATACATATAAATTTATAAGTGACAGTTCTACTAAATCATAAAAAAAAAGAATAGCAAAAATGTGGTATAGTTTTCAATAATCTTTATGAGCTAGAATAATTTATTTCAATAATTTGGTCAAGTGCGAGTTGGACTCGCATACAAAGGGTTCCGTACCACCTTCAAGATTCTAATATTCCAGTTTCAGACAAGCAGGGAATGAGTGCATTTTCTTATATTTACCCTAATATCTTTTAAACGAAGCGTTTTAAATTTATAAAAAATATACTCTTTGATTTTCCACACATAAGACTTTTTATTTTATTATTAGGTTTTTATTTTACTAATAAACTTTCAGGGAAGCTTTTTATAATCTACTGTCTGAATTTTGAGGCCCTGTAGATTGGAAGATAAAGGCAAAATAGGTCAAGTTTTAAATTATAAATTATTAAATCTGTTATTTAAATTATTTAAAAATACACATCAAATATATTTTTCAAAATTTACATAATGTAGTTTCTAAAGTGGGAATTAAGTGGATGTTTAATATTTTTGTTAATATCTTTTAAATAAAATGATTTAAAAATATGATATATTTGTAATTCCCATAATGAACTTTTTATCTGATATGATGCCTTTGAAAATTGAATTTTTATTTTCCACTTAATTGTATAATTTGTCCCTAAAATTACTATTTTTCTTATAAATTTCAAGTGGGCAGCAGTTCCACTAATTATTTTCAAAATTTTAGGTAGTATGGTTTCGGAAATAAAGCGAGAAATGAGATTTTTTTATATCTTTATGTTAATATCTTGTAAACAATTAATTTTAAAAATATGAAAAATATATATTTGTATTCCTCTCCCTTTCATTTGATGTATTGCATGATGAGATAAAAAATATTTTTTTATTTTCCGTTTAATTCTATAATTTGGCCCCCAATATTAATATTAGGGATTTCTTCGTATTTTTCCTGTAAACAAAAAAATGTAGGTCTTAGAGTTTGGGGAATAAAGGGGGGAATGGGTAATTTTTTAAATATATTTTTTTAATATATTTTAAAATATTTATTTAAAAAAATAAAAATATATATTAGTATTCGCCATAATGAGCCCTTTGATTTGATATTACTTGATCCGAAACAATTATAATTTTTTATTTTCCATTTAATTTTATAATTTGCCGCCGAAAATGAATATTAGGGGTTTCTCCTTATTTTTCCAATAAGGTTCAGGTGAGGAGCTATACCAGTATTTTTTTCAAAATTTTACAGCTTATGGTATGGTTAGAAACAATTTTAATTTTATATTTTCCGTTTAATTCTGTAATTTGCCCCCCAAAATTAAAAGTAAAGGATTCTCCTTATTTTTCCAATAAACTTCAGGTCAGACCCTATACCTCTAATTTTTTTCAAAACTTTACTTTTATAGTTTCTGGTATAAAGGGGGTAAATTTTGGTATATTTTCGTTAATATCTTTTTAACTAACTTTTTTGAAAATATGAAAAAAAAATATTTATGTTCCTCAAAAATGGACCTTATTTGACATATTACATGATGCGTTTGAAACATTTTTTATTTTTAAATTTTCATTTAATTCTAGAATTTGCCCCCTAAAATTAATATTAATGGTTTCTCCTTATTTTTCCTGTAAAGTTCGCGCAACGATCTATATTTAACACTTTTTTCAAAATTTTAGGCTCAGTAGTTTCGGAGATCAGGGGGGAACGGTCGATTTTTTTAGTTTTTCCCCCAGAAGTACCCCTAAAATCAAAATTTCTTCATTTCCGATATGTAGGTACTCCTGATCGGGTCACCAAACTATACATTAATTCCGAATCTCAACCTCTCCCGCCCAGTAGTAGTTTAGGAGAAAATTGCTGTGATGTGACAGAGGTAGAAATCCGGAGTGATATTATAAGGGTATCCGGAACCCTAAAAAGAACATATTTCAAATAAATAATAATAATTTGGTCGAGTGCGAGTTGAACTCGCGTACTAAGGGTTCCGTACCACCTTTGAGGTGAATCAAAGTATATATTTTTCTAATAATCAGAGAAGCAATGAATGAGTGAATTTTCTTATATTTTTCTTAAAATCTTTTAAACTAAGCGTTTTAAATTTATAAAAATATACACTTTTATTTCTCACACAGAGCCTTTTTATTTTATCTGCTACATGATTCGCTTGATTTTTATAGTAATATTAATTTATTTTTCTAATTTGGCAACCAAAATTTAGATTAGGATTTTCGCTTCATTTTACCAATAAACTTTCAGTGAAGCCCTATGTAATCTTTTGTCTGAATTTTAGGCTCAGTAGTTTGGAAGATTAAGAGGACAAATTTTAAATAAATTATTAAATCTTTTAATTAAATTATTTTAAAAATACCAGTAAAATATATTTGTAGTTTTATGCTGATTCCTTTCATTTGATACATTACGTTAAGGGCGCCATTTTTAAAAACAAGATTTTATTTTCATTTTAAGTTTATAATTTATTGTTGGAATTTGTTTTTTACTTTCTATTTGGTAATTTTTTAAATAACTTTTTAAAAAATTATTTTAAAAATATTGTTAGGAGAATTCATCCGACAGCTGGTGCAATGGGCCATCAACCAATTCGTGGAACGGGCCATTATTTCGAGACTTCTGGGAATCCGAAATGTTTTCTCTCTCAACAGGCCGACCGCTGCCGTTACTGGGATTTCCCTTAAAGCTTCCAGAACATGAAAGAATTTCCCGATGGTTCGTGGACTTACCAGAAAATTCGAAGAGAAATATATATATAAATATGAACAGCTGGCGATAGAAGGCCTTCCCTCTAAAACCTTGAAAGAATCTTTAGAAGCCCAATTACTGGAAAATTCTAAATCGTTAGAAGAAAATTTGGAAAGCATGGTGCAGGAAAATTCAGAAATGCTGGAAGAGAAAATAGTAGAGAATGCAGCTCGAATCGAAGAGTTGAAGCACACGACAGTCAGAAATGAAATGCTGATAGAAGGGTTGAAACAGATAGTGGAGAGTGAGATCAGCAAAATACAACAACAGGTGGTCACAATACAAAGGGGAGAAACTCCATCAAAGACCGAAAGTAGGAAGAGTCTGGAAGTAGGGGATTCAAAAATTGGCTTCGAGGGAACAAGACAAAAAATGAAACCTCCACAATTTGATGGAAAGTCGTCATGAAATAATTATCGGCGCCAATTCGAGGCTGCAGCTAAGTTAAATGGGTGGTCGGCAGAGGAGAAGGCAATCGCATTAACCTTAGCCTTAAGAGGGGATGCTACAGATATCTTGCAAACATTGAATACCTCGGAGCAAGAAGACTACGAACAATTGGTCAAACATTTAGAACTGAGGTATGGGCAAACACATTTGGAGCACGTTTATCACTCCCAACTGACAAATCGCCATCAGAAATCTAATGAATCCCTACAAGAGGTTGAAGCTGACATTGCCCGTCTGGTTCGCCGCGCCTATCCAGTCACACCGGAAAATGTGATAGAAAGATTAGTAGTGCAAGCATTTTTGGATGTACCAGCCAGACAAGCATTGACCGTAGCTAGACCGACTCAATTAGTGGATGCACTGGCTCGAGCTCTGGAATTCGAGGCAGCGGAAAATACCTGTAGAGGTGAGGGCAGAGTCCGAATCGTTGACGGAGAATCCGAAGAAGGCGGAAACGATGAAGCCTCTGTAAGAAAGTTAATAGAAGAAGTCCTTACCGAAAAAAGACTAGTTAGATGTCGGAAGTCTCGTAATGTAGGACATGTCCAGAGTCGTTGCACGGAGAGCAACGGAGTACAGACTTTCTCGTCGGAGAAACTAAAGAAGGTCAATATAAAGGGACCATCGTCGACCTGTAACCAACAAGTCCCAACTACCAACGCTTCGCTACGCAACCACGTTAACAGTGTCTTTGTAGATGGCCTTATTAAGAGAAAGCAATTTACAATGCTGCTGGATACTGGTGCGACGAAAACAGTAATAAGGCCCAACATTGTTTTAGAGACAATGATAAAACCAACAAAATGGCAACTGCGAACAGCCACAGGAGAAGCAGCGAAAGGCCATGGTGAAATAGAGGTTGAAATGACCTTGGGAAACACAACCTTCCTACATCGGGCATTAGTGGCAGACATCGAAGACGAAGTAATCATTGGAATGGATATCATGAACTCCAAGGGATTCCAGTTAAACTTCAAAGATGGAATTCTGCGAGTGAATGACGAAGAAGTGGTGCTTCATGGAAAAGATGGAATTCTGCGAGTGAATGACGAAGAAGTGGTGCTTCATGGAAAAGATGAAATAAGGCTTCGAGCCATCTTAAAAAAGGGGTAGAACATTTCTATAAGTACCTCTATGGTAAAAGATTCTTCCTGAGGACTGATCATGCAGCACTGAAGTGGCTCTTGCAGTTTAAAAACCCCGAAGGACAAGTGGCCAGGTGGATTGAGCGGTTGCAAGAATTCGACTTCGAGACTGAACATCGCGCGGGAACAAGCCATAAGAATGCTGATGCCTTATCGAGGAGACCATGCCCCGATGATTGTAAACATTGTCAGCGGGCTGCAGAAAAAGGGGCTGTTCTCTGTAGAACTACCGCCGTCGATGACCATTGGCAACCTGAGGAAATCCAGAAAGACCAAAAATTAGACCCAGAACTGAAAGAAGTTATCCGGTGGAAGGAAGAAGACCGCAAACCTACGTGGCAGGAGATTTCCCGATACTCACCAACCATAAAGTCGTACTGGGCTGAGTGGAACTCCCTCATCCTGGAAAATGGACTTCTCAAGCGCGTCCTGAAAACTCCAGAGGAAGGAAACGACAGAAAACAGATTGTAGTTCCCAGAAATACGAGACCAGAAGTTTTACGAGAACTACATAATGGTACAACTGGAGGACATCTGGGAGTAACGAAAACCCTGGGGAAGTTGAGAGAACGCTTCTATTGGGTAAACTGCCAAGTGGATGTCAAGGACTGGTGCCGGAAATGTACTGTTTGTGCAGCAAGTAATGGGCCTCAGAAGCGACCAAAAGCTCCCATGAAGCAATATAACGCGGGCAGTCCATTCGAAAGAGTAGCCATTGATGTTGACGGTCCATTTCCTGAATCCGACTCTGGAAACAAGTACATTGTGGTGGTGATGGACTATTTTAGTAAATGGATCGAAGCTTATGCCTTGCCGAATCAAGAAGCCTTGACCGTTGCTGATGTCCTTGTCAAGGAATGGATCAGTCGTTTTGGTGTTCTCTTGGAGTTGCACTCAGACCAAGGAAGAAACTTCGAGTCTACTCTTTTCCAAGACGTCTGCAAACTCTTGAAGATCAATAAAACACGGACGACAGCATTACACCCGCAATCCAACGGAATGGTAGAACGGATTAATAGAACCATTAACCGCCATTTGTCAAAGGTAGTCTCTGACCACCAAAGAGACTGGGACCAGTATCTGCACTTGTTTCTAATGGCATATCGTTCGTCTGTGCACGAGTCCACTGGTCAGACCCCGGCCAGTATTATAATGGGACGAGAATTAAGACTACCATGCGATTTGAAGTTTGGATGTACCCCAGGAGAAGAGATCGCAGGTGAAGACTATGTCAGCTAGCTACGTCAAAAGGTGAACGACATCCATAAACTAGTCCGGTTAAACATCAAGAATGCCAGTGCCCGAATGAAGGTATCCTACGACATCAAAGCCGAGGGCGTAGAATTCCAAGTTGATGATTTTGTTTGGTTGTATAACCCGCAACGTCGTCGTAGATATTAGCCCAAGCTACAGAGATCTTGGGAGGGGCCGTACCAAATTGTGAAGAAAATCAACGATGTTGTTTACAGAATAAAGAAGCTACCTCGGGGAAAACCAAAGGTCGTACATTTCAACAGGTTAGCCCCTTATGCCGGAAGTCATGACAGCGAAGATGACCAAGCCCAAGTCCACAGCATCCAACCACCAGATGACGAGATGACCTTCGCGCAGTTTATGACATTGTACTCTGATGGGCAGAAAGTGCAGCACGACGTAACGAGAGAGGAACCCCGAGACCTGTTTGAGGTGCCCTTACAATATACCCTGGCTCATTGTGTGGCTCGAGATCTCCAGATGTCCAGAGGAATAGCCAAGGTGTTTGCCAAAAAGTACGGCCAGTTCCAGAGGATACGGGAGCAAGATTCAGCGGTAGGGAAGGTGCTTCATCTCGAAGATAAACAACCAATGGGTACCAGAGACATCTTTTATTTGATAACGAAAACATTCTCGCAGGACAAGCCAACATACAGCGATCTTTGGAAGACTCTGGTGGAATTGAGGAATGTGATGATGGAGAAGAATCTGATGAAATTGGCGGTCCCAAAGATAGCCTGCGGGTGGATGGATTGAATTGGAGGGTGGTGAGAAGTATGATGGAAACAATATTTCGATTCAGTGGCATCGACATCCTGGTATGCTGTCTCAATATTCGCAGCCCAGATTAGAAAACCGTTGACTGTTACTTCCACCAAACTTCCCGATGTCGAAATATCGTCACACCAGGAAGGATTCTAGGACATTCCGGGACGAAATGGAAGGGGGCAATGTTACGAGAATTCATCTGACAGCTGGTGCAATCGGCCATCAACCAATTCATGGAAGAGCCATTACTCCGAGACTTCTGGGAATCCGAAATGTTTTCTCTTTCAACAGGCCGACCGCTGCCGATACTGGGATTTCCCTTAAAGCTTCCAGAACATGAAAGAGTTTCCCGATGGTTCGTGGACTTACCAGACAATTCGAAGAGAAATCTATATAAATATAATCAGCTGGCGATAGAAGGCATTCAGTTTTCGACGGTCGTATTGCATAGTTAAGATAAAATGTAAATAGTAGTTTCTGTGAATATAAAGTGTGTTAAAGTAGTGGAAATAAATTAGAGTGAGTTGGACTGTGGTTTTAAATAAATCCAAGAACTGAACCCGAGTATGAAAATAAAAATATTAGAATATGAACAAAAATGTATGTATATTATCCCATACTGAGCCCTTTCATTTGATATATTACATGATGGGTTTGAAAAAAAAATGTTTCCATTTAAGTCTATAATTTGCCTCCTAAAATTAATATTTCTGTTTTCAATAAAGTTCAAGTGAGACCCTATATGCCTAATTATTTTCAACATTTTAGATCGTATGGTTTCGGAAATAAATATTTTTGTTAATATCACTTTAAACATTTAATTTTTTAAATATGAAAAAATATATTTATATATTAAACAATTTTAATTTTATATTTTCCATTTTATTCTTTAATTTGCCCCCCAAAAATCAATATTAGGGGTTTCTCGTTATTTTTTCCTGTAAAGTTCAGGTGAGGCCCTATATCTAATTTTTTTAGAATGGGGACTAGGTAAATTTTTGTAGATTTTTGTTAATAATTTACAAACATTATTTTTAAAATATGAATAAAATATTTTTGCGATATGTACTGTTGATCGGGTCATCAAAAAATAACTGATACTATAAGGGAATCCATATATTGTATATAAGGAATCCTAAAAATGAAAACAGTTATAAACACTCTCATATAATAATATCATGATTTTTAAATTTACGAGATTTGCGTAAAAAATTGATAAAACACTGATACATTTGTTGTATTTATTTTTCCGATTTCCTGAAAACGATCTGTTTTACGTTATAGAAAAATACACGTAATAGAATACAATTTAAGTAGATTAAGTCGTTTTAGAGTAACCGATCAGCATACATAAAAAAGATCCTGAGGAATAGAGAACCCCATTCTTTTTTAGTCGATTAAAAATTAGAAAAATCATAAGGTTATCATAGTCATATGTTACATGAAAAATGTAAGCGATGACAAATAAAAAACAGAATTAATATTATTGAATTTGATGTTGGTTCAAAACACCATTAATTACCTACATAACCAGCAAATATAGATGGCGAAATTCACTAAAAAACTGTGTACAAATTTTGGGGAAAATTTTCAGAAATCAAAAACTTTTCTGATTTCATGTTCCAATATTTTATTTAGGTTTATAATGACGACATATTGCCTAAGATTATTGTTTCATACAGCAGCATCGACCTGAATACGAATCAAGCTGGATCAATTGTAGTATAATTTTAAACGAGAATTATGGTGAGCATTAAATTCTGTATTGGAATAACAGAGATACCAAAGTGGACAGACAAGTACATATTATTAACTATAATTTTTAAATATTTGTTTCATTCACATGCCATTGTCGAAGTTTTAGATTACCTATTAGCGTATAAAGAAGATAACGCATTTGAAATATTTTGAATGTATAAGTTACAACATTCTTGAAGTACATGCGGCATTCTTTAAAACTAATTATGAATGTTACTTGATAAGACGATAAAAACTCAATAACTGGCTACCTGAGTTTGTTGAAGAGAATTTTCTTATTGTTCCAAAGGTCAGCTAGCGTAAGTAGCACGGAAACTCAAATTGATCCAATGATTTTAGTAAGTGTATATACGAGTATATGATACGAAACCCAAAATTTTGGACTATGATTACCTAATTGACGGTCATAAAATATGTTCAGGTGTAACTTTAAAGGCTTCAGAACGTGACGTTACTTTCAACATTATGTTAAGACCCTCATTTTACGGTCGTTTCTCTGCAGTAACCATTTCCGTTCAGTACAAATTTTAACTCGAAGAAGCTATGACGCTCGTTTGAGTTTCAATCTTCTCATCTCAAGAACAATCGATTGCATATATAAAACATTGGTGTGAAATAGCTGCTAAAAAAACCCTAGAACCCGGCTACAATTGTGAATCTAAACTTTCTAGGTATCCATTCTAACTCACTCAAGCAGTTTCATCAAATTGGGGTCAGCTATTTAAGAAGAGTTTAAAAAAATATCCTACAATCCGATTGTAAATCTAACCCACTCAAACAAAAGTTTCAGCAAAATTGGCCCAACTGTTTATGAGGAGTTCAAAAAAAATTCTACAATCAGATAGCAAGATCGCATCGCAGCCTACTGGACTAAATTGTTCTAGACCATCCAAACATACACAACAAGTTTCTTCACAATCGGCTAAAACGTTTAGCAGAAATAAAAAAACTTACAACCCGATTGTAGCGCCACCGACCGAGTTAAATTATAAATCTATCTAACTAAAACATATACAAAAAATCCTCAAAATAGGCCCAACCGTTATTTCAAAATAGATTTTCCTGCAACCCCATCGCAGCGCCATCTACGGGGCCAAGTGTAAATCTAGACCTTCCAAGAAAACATTCAAATACCCACAACAACTGTCAGTGAAACATTAGGATCGAATCCGAGACCTTCTTCGCATTATATTATCGCCATATTTAAACAAATTAATAGAAAAAAAATATTAAACTATATGTATAAACCTTCCTGTTGAAGCAATCTATCTACTGATGAAAATCACGTTAAAATTCGTTAAAATCCTTTGTTAGAAGATAGAATGGGTATAGTACTATATGTATAAATCTTCCTGTTGAAGCAATCTATCTACTGATGAAAATCACGTTAAAATTCGTTAAAATCCTTTCTTAGAAGATAGAATGGGTATAGTACTATATGCTAAGCAATCTATCTACTGATGAAAATCACGTTAAAATTCGTTAAAATCCTTTCTTAGAAGATAGAATGGGTATAGTAAGCTATCCTTCAAAGACAGATATATGTCATAGTGGACTTTTTTGAAGATCTATAAAAGAATTACATTCCCAAACATTCCTCATGAATCACTCCATATATTGGTGAAAATCGAATGAAAATCCGCTCAGTGGTTTTTAAGTTTATTGCGAATAGACAGACAGATTTAGCAGACTCTTTATTTTATTATATGTAGTGATATATGGTATTACAGAAGATCTTCTCAAGAGCAATCCAGTGATACCCATAATTAATAAAGTTATAACAAGGCAATATTTATTTAATTGATTTTTTCCTAAACTAAATTTTTTGACATCACACATAAATCATGGAAATCCTAAGTTTGATGTATACTAACAAATCGCAGACACCTGAAAAAATAATAGGACTGGGCGACCGTGTTGTTCTATCCCTGATAACGCCGATCCAAAAATAGAACTGTGTTCATTAATGAAGAAATTTGAGTTTTTGCAGTCGAAACTATGGCTAATCATTTCAAAGAATGACCTGAAAAGTGCAAGAAATGAAAAACCTTAAACGTGGAGAGCGCATGTATAAAAGGAGAACGAACCTAGCTGCTGTAAAATGGGTGGACAACAAGCGTGTTCATTTCATATCAATCTTGACTCAAAAGATATACAACGATATAATAGGAAAAGTCGATAAGTTTGTAGGAATTATACTATATAAGTAGATGATCCGTAATGTGGTTGTATAAAATATTCTATTCTTTAGTTGGTATGTCTGTCATAAGCATGAAAACAGGTAAACAATGACAAATTGATCAGTTATTATTCCAAATAAATTTGGCCAGGCAACTGATTTCTGAATATACATATACATCCAGACAACGAAGATATTAATCGGTTTTCTTCTTGGTTAACAAGCGTTTGATTTCCACTGAAGTAGATTGGGATCGTAGGAAAACATCTATCGGGTAAACAGAGGACGTATCGAAGATGCAAAGTGTATAGCACAAAACCACCTGAAAAATATGAAAACTAATTATTTTTGTTTCAATTTGTTGTCCTCCTTAATTTAATTTTCTTGTACAGCATAAAGTGTGGGTTCGACCACCCCTAATTTTGAGGGGTGAATAGTTAAAAATAACATACAAGTAGATATATAATAGCTGTAACAATATAAATAAAAGCAATGAGAATTATTCTAATGTTTGTGAAAATCAATATTGAGCCAATGAAAGGTTAAAGACTTCACCGTGTGTCAAATTTACCTCGTAGTTTTAAAAAAGAAGCAATGTACCTGATTGACTCTAATAGGAAAAACTCCATATTTATTGAAGAAATTACGAGTGATTACAGGCCTTCAATATAGAGCCCTCCATTTTAAATCTAGGTTAGCCAGCTCTTCTTAATGAACTCCGAACTCGAATCACTTCTCTTCGGAAAATCCACTACCACAACGGGGTTTCATCAGCTAGGAGAAGAGAAGATACCGAAGTCAGATGGGCACAAATCAGGACTATGAGCGGGATGGTGAGGCCATACCTCACTGTATTTTTCGAGAAATTTGATAATCGGTGCATTGTTATGCGAACGCACATTATCAACATGGACAAACCACTTTGTAGCATTCCTAGACGAAGTTTACGGATTCTTGAGTACAAGACATTATGTCGAAAGTTTAGTAAAAGCAGTAGTACCACTCGAAACTCCATTTGTGCCGCTTCTTTTGACAAGATATGAATTTCAGGCCCGTTAACCGTCACTAGTTCGATGCAATTATACAAACGTAAGTCTCTTAAATCCGACACAACTGTCTTTTCTCGTTGTATTTTCAAAATTTTGGCATTTTCACTAGAAAACGAATCCTTCAATCATATCATAATAAGTGTTCTGCTACACACTGACTCTTCGATCAGCTGTCCACGTTGCCTACAAAGCCCACTAAAGCGCGCTGTGCTTTACTTTTGTGGGTTTGTGCCAATTATTGCTAAAACACCTGTATATCAGAATTCCTCCCATAATGACTGAGTTGAGTATATATAATTTTGTTTAAGTAATTTCCAACTTCCTACATTTTTAAATTATAGACTTCATTTTTTCTTGATATCGCATAATTATGAAAACTTGAACAACCTGAATGATCTTCATTATTTTTTATTTAAGTAATTATATCTTGAACACAATTGTTATCTTAGTTGAAGCATGTTAAGGTGTATATTCCATTATGCTTTAATGAAATGTTCAATATTCTGCAATCTGTACAAGACCTGATAAAAATGAATTATACAATTAAAATAAAAATACACGTAGATTGGGCCTTTTAAACCATACATTCTAGTCTACAAGAGTCAGTTTGGTGAAATTCGGATAAGAGTTCACCGAAAATTATAAAAAAGTAGTTAGGCACCGATAAAAATTGCACTAGTTTTAAACAATATATATAAAATATTTTAATATAAATATATAAACGATAGAAGATTTTTGAAATTGGAAAAAAGATCTGAAAAGGGGATGAAATTTTATTAAAAAAGTCCCAACTCCCGAAACTGTATCTCCAATATTAATAATTTTAACAGAGACCTAAAGTTATTGCTAAAACGGGCGTTCACGTGTGCCGCCTCATTCAGACCCAGTAAACAAAAAAAAAAACATATTAAATATGGATATTAAGGAATGAAAAGATTTACGTACCTTTGGTATAGGTTAATAAACAATAATCCGGGCACAAAAGGTTTTTATTTATTTTTTCCATATTTTGTGCATTTGTTAATTAACACATTTTTTGAAATGGAAAGTTAAAATAAAAACCTTAGTAATTATTAAACTAAAAAGCTCACTTTTTTTGCTTTGCATAATTGTTCTAAAGAGGTGAATAAATAGATTCCCCTTGGAAAAATTTATCAACAATCATTAACAATCGAAAAATGAATAATAACAATAAAGCATTGAATTTATTTTTTCAAAAATCTTAGTTATTTCATTTTTTATCATTAAGGGCCATTTGAAAATATATTTTTGTTTATGAAATTATGCATAATCAAAAAATATTATGATTAAAAAAAACGTTTCTTAAAAAAATATTGCTTAAAAATGCATTTGTTAATTTACTATTTTTTGTCATTTATTAGTAAGGAATCGTTTTTTTAATCATTATTTCTATTGTCATTTCATATTCATAATTTTTTATAAACATTTAATTTATTAATTTAATAAACAATTAGTTATAAACAATTAAATTTTTATGTTATGATTTATTTTTGACTGCAAATCTATATCTATATATAAATAGGCAAAGACAAAACGATTAGGTACCATTTTCTCCTCTGTTTCTCAACCGATTTTCTTCATTTTTGTTTTGTTTAGTAGCTACTGACGACCTTTAGTGCAGAATGCTATTAATTTATAATATTGGTTCATTCATTAAATAAAATATAATAAAAAATCATTATTTACGTCCATAATGTCAACGCCAAACTCAAAACATTGAGTAATCATAGATATAGACACCAGTGCTGTTATATACTTAGAGCGTGTATTTCTGGAAGTGGCATGCAAGCGTTGTTATTATTTAGTGGTAATCGTTGTATATTATAATTATACAGGGCGATATGTTAGAAATCATTTTTTTCGTACGTGGCACATAAGCAGTTGCCAATATAGGGTGTTTAATATATATATATATATATATATATATATATATATATATATATTACGTAGCAATTAACGGCTAAGAATCTGGATAGAATTTTGGAATTTCCAAAAAATAATGGGAAAGTAGCCAATTTATTATTGTATAAAGGGCACTAAATAAAGTGTACTCTTTTATTATATCATGAAAGCTTTCGAAATTTATTGATTTCTTCTTCAGTCAAGTTTCTGAAAGATTACACAAATTAATAATGGTAAAACTTAATCTAGATGGATAAACTAAACTTACAATATCGAGGTTAGAAAATTATTAAAAAAGGTTCTCATTGCACGTACTGTAGATTGCGTAATACGTTTTGAACAAGCATTACAGACATTACAACAATTAAATAAAACATTATTGTAACTGGATCACACATACATTTAGTACAATTTTTAAGATTAAAACAATTACATTTTAAAAGTTATGCACAAACCATTTGTCATATTTAACCAGTGACATGGAACGCAAACAAAAGCCAAGCCTCGGTGTTACAGGACACTAAGATTCTTAGGTCATGGGGTGTGAATATAAAGACATTGAAAGAATTTGTAGAGAGTCTACTGGAATATTGACTTGATGATATATAAACACATATACATATACAACACACATGTACATATATACAAACATATAAAACCCAAAAAACAGGGGGAGATATTACTTGTAAAATTACCGTTAGTGTTTATGATTTTTGTCCAACTCAAGTAAATTGCAGTATATTGTTTTTAGGTTTTTTATGTCTGTTTTTTTATTGATACTATTGTTGTGTCGATGTATGCAAACCATCTCCAGAAACTGTCTTTTGAAGGTATTGGATTCACAAGCTAAAACCCCTGGGTTGTCAAAGTCAGGAGAGTGGTTATTCTTCAAACAATGTTCAGCTAGAGCACAGCTACACTTGTTGAGGCGTATATCACTTTTATGTGTTGTTAATCTGCTTTTAAGGTTTCTTGATGTTTGGCCTATGTAACTGGACTGACAGTCTTTACAATCCACCTTGTATACTACATTGGTCTTTAAAAGTTTTGGTGTCCTATCTTTGACCTTGCTGAAAATGTGACCAACTGTTTTCAGAGGTTTGTGGGCAAACATGATGTTGCGTTCAGATTTAAAAACCTGTTATATTCTGTGGGAGATAGTATTTATGTAAGGAATTGAGACATAGTTCACCTGGATGCTGGTGACATTCGAACTATTAGATGTGGATGTAGGAGTTCTGGGTCGCCATCCGTCAATAATGGCCCTTTGTGAATTTTGAAAAATCAGTTTACTTAAGAGTTTGTGTGGGTAGGAATTATCTAAGAGAAGTTGAAAAAGAGTTTTTAAACTTTTGTACCTGAAAGTTGGATGGCAAATGTTGCAAATTCTTCTCTTCATGCAATTGACTAGATTTATTTTCATTTTCAGAGGGTGTTGTGAATGGAAGTTAAGAAACCTACCTGAACATGTTGGTTTAATGTACCAGTCTAATTTCAGACTGTTGTCTACATCTCTAATGACCCTGGTATCTAAAAAAGGTACACTTAGAAACTGGTCTTCCTTTTCAATAGTAAAATGTAAGAACTCATTGTAGTTGTTGAAAATTTGTAACAGTTCTGTTTTGCCAGCAGTAGGAATGCTACAAATGATATCATCAACATACTTCCTCAAGAAAGGAACCTCAAAGCTTAATTTCGATAGACAGTGTTGGACTAGGTCATCCATGATAAATTGTGAGATTATAGGTGATAATTTTGATCCCATTGGAGAACCGAACACCTGTTTGTAGTATGTTCCATTGTACGAGAACACCGTCGAATCAAAAACGAATTTAATGAGTTTGAAAAAGTTGGATTTATTTATTTTTGTGTGGAATGAGATGGTATCCCAATGTGCTTCCAAACTGTTCAAAACTAAGTCCAACGAAATATTGGTGAACAATGATTCTACATCTAAACTTACAATGATATGGCCTGCAGGTAAGATAAAATTGTTATATAATTCAGCAAAGGTAGCTGAGTCCTCAATGTAGTATTGGTTATTTTTGTCATATGCTTTATTTAAAATGTCCACTAACAGACTGGCAATTCCAGAGACGGGGGAGTTTATTGACGAAACAATGGGACGTAAGCATAGTGTAGGTTTGTGAATCTTTGGGAGGGCATAAAATTTGGCACATACTGAATTGTACACAGAATAGGTTTTGGCTATTCTTTCATCAATTTCTCCATTCATTTTTAATTCGAAGATCAATTTTGACGCTTTTTGTTGGATTGTTGATGTGGGATCTCTATTGATGATCTTATAATACCTTTCATCACTCAATAGTTCACTGGAAAGAGAAGAATAAGTATCTCTGTCGATGATGGTTGTAACATTGCCTTTGTCTGAATTCATGACTAGGAGATGTGGATTGTCTTTAAAGGTACAAAAGTTTAAAAACTCTTTTTCAACTTCTCTTAGATAATTCCTACCCACACAAACTCTTAAGTAAACTGATTTTTCAAAATTCACAAAGGGCCA
Organism: Octodonta nipae; assembly: GCA_034190945.1. Classification (NCBI taxonomy): domain Eukaryota; kingdom Metazoa; phylum Arthropoda; class Insecta; order Coleoptera; family Chrysomelidae; genus Octodonta; species Octodonta nipae. Next base: position 92,259,323 of record CM067219.1, read on the forward strand.
TTATTGACGGATGGCGACCCAGAACTCCTACATCCACATCTAATAGTTCGAATGTCACCAGCATCCAGGTGAACTATGTCTCAATTCCTTACATAAATACTATCTCCCACAGAATACAACAGGTTTTTAAATCTGAACGCAACATCATGTTTGCCCACAAACCTCTGAAAACAGTTGGTCACATTTTCAGCAAGGTCAGAGATAGGACACCAAAACTTTTAAAGACCAATGTAGTATACAAGGTGGATTGTAAAGACTGTCAGTCCAGTTACATAGGCCAAACATCAAGAAACCTTAAAAGCAGATTAACAACACATAAAAGTGATATACGCCTCAACAAGTGTAGCTGTGCTCTAGCTGAACATTGTTTGAAGAATAACCACTCTCCTGACTTTGACAACCCAGGGGTTTTAGCTTGTGAATCCAATACCTTCAAAAGACAGTTTCTGGAGATGGTTTGCATACATCGACACAACAATAGTATCAATAAAAAAACAGACATAAAAAACCTAAAAACAATATACTGCAATTTACTTGAGTTGGACAAAAATCATAAACACTAACGGTAATTTTACAAGTAATATCTCCCCCTGTTTTTTGGGTTTTATATGTTTGTATATATGTACATGTGTGTTGTATATGTATATGTGTTTATATATCATCAAGTCAATATTCCAGTAGACTCTCTACAAATTCTTTCAATGTCTTTATATTCACACCCCATGACCTAAGAATCTTAGTGTCCTGTAACACCGAGGCTCGGCTTTTGTTTGCGTTCCATGTCACTGGTTAAATATGACAAATGGTTTGTGCATAACTTTTAAAATGTAATTGTTTTAATCTTAAAAATTGTACTAAATGTATGTGTGATCCAGTTACAATAATGTTTTATTTAATTGTTGTAATGTCTGTAATGCTTGTTCAAAACGTATTACGCAATCTACAGTACGTGCAATGAGAACCTTTTTTAATAATTTTCTAACCTCGATATTGTAAGTTTAGTTTATCCATCTAGATTAAGTTTTACCATTATTAATTTGTGTAATCTTTCAGAAACTTGACTGAAGAAGAAATCAATAAATTTCGAAAGCTTTCATGATATAATAAAAGAGTACACTTTATTTAGTGCCCTTTATACAATAATAAATTGGCTACTTTCCCATTATTTTTTGGAAATTCCAAAATTCTATATATATATATATATATATATATATATATATATATATATATATATATATATATATATGCAATTATAACTAATAAAATAATTATATAGGGAAGCTCATTAGCGGTTGAATTTACAGGGTTCTTGGAATAGAAGGCGCAGTAGAATTACTGTTATACAGGGTGGTGTAAAAAATATTATACAGAGATGCATATATAGGGTGGCGGAAATGGAAATGCAACATTTCGTAACCAATAAGCAGTTGTATATATAGAGAAGATGAAATATAGGGCGAGAGGAAATATAGATATAGAGGATGATGATAAAAATTGTTAGAAAAGGAAATGATTTATAGAGTAGCCCACGAAGAGTTCCATATATATGATGATTGAAATATAGGTCGGATTACAATCACAGTTACAGAAGATACTTAAAAATTTCATAAACAAAAAGAGTAAATACGGTGGCATATACAGAATGGTTTACCGGGTGGTTCAAAAATGTTAAAAAATATTATGCGTTGTCCATGAGCAGTTGCATATATAGGGTGGTGGAAATATATAATGAGGTGGAATTATTATAATGAGGATTTTAATAAATATTAGAGAATTGAGTGTAATTATAGCTACACAGGGAAGTTAGAAAAAATAAATATGTAGGGTAGTCCATTAGCGGTTGAATTGTTGTCATATTAAATTAAGAATTACGAATTTGAGCACAAATAAAGTCCTATGAAGTATATCTGAAAAAACTTGAATTTCGTTACTTATTTGTAGAAGCGAGATGTAAGACCGACAACTAGGATTTTCGAGGAAACTATCACACAGAGGTTCCGAATCTGGATCCGTTCCGTGTAATTGCTGTTCTCCCTAAAGTCCTAGGATAGAATGTCACGATAAAATTTTCAGGTTACTTAACCAGCCAGAGATATTGACACAATTGGTCGAATTTCGACCACTGGGCGACAACTAGTATGTATAAATAGGCAAAGACAAAACGGTTAGGTACCATTTTCTCCTCTGTTTCTCGACCGATTTTCTTTATTTTTGATTTGTTTAGTAGTTATTGACGACCTTCAGTGCAGAATATATAAAGTATCTATATTTATATCTTTTAAAATAACTAATTTAGATAAAATTATTAATAAAATTCAAGTGAGTGGCGCTCACTATGAACAAGCAGCTTAATCTAATATTCGAACTTTGACAGTGGTCAACAGTAAAAAACCAACCGTGGACAATCATAGCGAGGTATAAAAAATATTAGTAAATTAATCGACTTTTACTTACAAAGATGTATGCTGTGAAAGCCTTCTTTTCTATTCATTTATGACGTTAATTTTTTACAAAAACGATGACAGCTATTACTGAAGTGACCAAAGCGAATGTGTGTGTTTATGTATACGAAGTTTGCGCATTTATAGAGGATCCAAATGAAAAGTTTTATGTTAAGTACACCATTTAGAGATTCTAAAGCTAATTGATGAATTTGATTTCCGAACCTGAAGAGTAGAGTATCTACATTCTTTTAGTCATAAATGTCTCACAAACCTAATAACAATTTGCATATGCATCCATTATCAAAAGCTACGAAAACACTCAGGAGATGTGATATGCAAATATATTTTTAATTATTTACTTATATTTATGCCATGTGCAAATAAAACTTTAATAAGTATTATATTATAGTATTTGCAATAAAATAAGACGAATCAATTTACAGTTTCATTTGAAATAAGGTAATGTTATAAATTAATTTTAACATATCATCTAAAAATTAGCAGTCAGTCAGAAATTTTTTAATGTTCTTTTAACAAGATGTGATATGCTGCAAATATATTTTTTCTTATTTATCTATTAATATAATACCTATAATGTTTGTTTATTTACATGCATCTTATTCATATGTAATTCTCGCAAACGGCACTATGATTTTGTCGAAATTCCATTTCGGGGTTTTGGCATGTACAAATCGGGATCAATCATATTACCGATAAAGGAACGAGATTGTGACAATTAAATCTGCTCTAGAAAAATTCATTCATAACAAATTGATGTGTAGGATCTTATAAGAATTTTATCACTACTTGATATTTTTCTAACATTACATTTTTACAGTTGAACCTTTCAAGATTTTAAAGTAAAAAGTGCCGGTTAGGCGATTCTTTGATGGGTAAAAAGTTATGTGTTCTTATATTAATTTGAGGCCCTCAATGAAGTTGTCATGAGCAGTTACATATGCATGCATATATAAACTGACTGAGTTCTAAGGCGCTGTAGGTTATAATTATACAGGGTGATTCCAGAAATGTTAGAAACCAAATGTTTTATTGGGTGGCCCATAAACAGTTGCATACACACATATATTGGGTAGTCCATAGACAGTTACATATACGGGGTGGTGGAAATATACTCGTATTATAAAGTGGAATAATTGTAATGAGTATTTTAATAAGTGTTAGTTAGACCAAATAATTGAATAAGTATTAGTACTACAATGAAACAGATTGTTTTGAAATTTCTATTCGAATAGAATTCTCATTTACATTTATTTGTTATATTATCCTACCGGTTAACAACTGAATTATTTAATTTTAAGAAATTTCATGTTAACTAGATTTTTGTATTTAATTTCCACTTACTGCCTCTTTGCCATACCTTATATCATTAAGCTATGCATTAAAAATGTGCTCACAAATAGAGTCCTATTAATTACATATGAAAACAAGTTGAATTTTGTTAGGAATTGACACAATTGGTCGAAATTCCACCACTGGTCGATCGCTAGTATAAATAAAAACAACTATGTATCGCCAATTTATAAAAAAAATTGTCTTTTTTGGAAATTTTGAAATATTTTACTGTTTGCAAGTTCAATATTTTCTTTCAGCGTCCGATAACTATTATTTAAATAACTTTTAAACTATTACAGATATGAGAAAAACTCTTTTATCGTTGTTTAGATTTCTCAAAAAAACGGAAGCACTCTTTTTTCACTATCTTGTTTAAAATCTATTGCCATTTTTATCGACGCCATTTCAAATTTTTCAAAAAGTTTCTAGACGCCAATCCAAATCGAATGAAAAATTATAATATTCGGTAAACTCTATCAGTATTTCAACAAAATGGCTCTTGTAGACTAGACTAATAGCTAATAACAACGTTTTAAATGACGTCAAATGTTGTGACGTAGCCTACTGATTTATTAAAATAGGAAAGTGTGACGTAAATGCGATCAAAGTCAAAAGCTAAAAATGTATTTGGCAAATCATTCTAAATAGTGATATCGTTTAGAACACGGTAGTTTTTTTGTAATGTTTGTTTTGAAGACTGAGTTATTTTTAACTCATCCTAAACAAAAATAACAAATACATTCAACATAAAAGTAACGTCTGAAATGGTATTGACTTATTTAAAAAATGAATTAAGATTAGTGTCGCATATTTAGCAGAAAACTCAAAATATATTGAACTAGCGACCCGTTCCGACTTCGCACGATTACAAACATAAAAATGATTACTGTGGGTTATCCTTAGAACATAGATGTTTACCATTTTTTTGATTTATTGGAACAATTTGTCAATCAAATCGTTGCGATTTATCTGGCTTTAATTCATCTATACTAACTAAAATTGTTGCAAACCCTATAGTTTGACTTAACATCTGGTACATATACATGTTTCTCCCTACATTGATAGAACCAGTAGTTATAGAGAAAAAACTTATACGATGTTGGTTAACACACGATTACTCTATTGGTCAGCGCACGCTTAAATATTAAGATATGTCAATTAGAAATTTAACCTGCCTTCTGGAGTCCTGAAAGGTTATATGAGATACTTACAATTCGTAAAAAATCCTTAGGTTTCCTAGGGAATTTTCCTGTGAAAAAAAATTAGAACAAAAAAAAGTAGGTGCTGCGATGACTCTGAGTACTGCCATGTAATGGGTCTAAGGGTTGAACTCGATATATGAACATGTAGGGAAAATGTTTAATTCTTGTATGATGTTCTGAGTTCTGCCAAGTATCTATATATAAATAGGCAAAGACAAAACGATTAGGTACCATTTTCTCCTCTGTTTCTCAACCGATTTTCTTCATTTTTGTTTTGTTTAGTAGCTACTGACGACCTTCAGTGCAGAATGCTAATCTTAATTTATAATATTGGTTCATTCATTAAATAAAATATAATAAAAATTAATTATTATTTACGTCAATAATGTCAATGCCAAACAAATGAATGTGCCGCCGCCGCCAGACTCAAACCATTAAGTAATTATATATAGACAGACCAATGCTGTTATATGCTTAGAGCATGTACTTCTGGAAGTGGCATGCAAGCGTTGTTATTGTTTAGTGAGTAAAGTAATCGTTGAATATTATAATTATACAGGGCGATTCCAGATATGTTAGAAATCATTTTTTTCATGGGTGGCACATGAGCAGTTGCATATATAGGGTGTTTAAAATATAGAGTAGAGTGCAATTATAACTAATAAAATAATTATATAGGGAAGCCCATTAGCGGTTGAATTTATTTTCTTGGAATAGAAGGTGCAGTAAAATTACAGTTATACAGGGTGGTGCAAAAAATGTTATACATAAATGCATATACAGGGTGGCGGAAATGGAAATGCAACATTTCGTAACCCATAAGCAGTTGTATATATAGTTAAGATGAAATATAGGGTAAGAGCAAGATATACAGGATGGTGATAAAAAATGTTAGAAAAGGAAATGATTTATAGAGTAGAACCCGAAGAGTTCCATATATATAATGATTGAAATATAGGTCGGAGTAGAATTATAGTTACAGAAGGTAATTAAAAATTTCATAAACAAAAAGAGTAAATATGGTGGGTCATAGGCAGTGGCATATACAGAATGGTTTACCCGGTGGTTGAAAAATAAAAAATATTATGCGTAGTTCATAAGCAGTTGCATTTACAGGGTGGTGGAAATATATAATGAGATGGAATTATTATAATGAGGATTTTAATAAATGTTAGAGAATTGAGTGCAATTATAGCTATCCAGGGGGGGTTACAAAAAATAAATATGTAGGGTAGCCCATTAGCAGTTGAATTATCATATTAAATTAAGATTTACGAATTTGAACACAAATAAAGTTCTATGAATTATATCTGAAAAAAACTGCGTTACTTATTTGTAGAAGCGAGATGTAAGACCGACATCTAGGATTTTCGAGGAAATTATCACACAGAGGTTCCGAATCTGGATCCGTTCTGTGTAATTGCTGTTCTCCCTAAAGTCCTAGGATAGAATGTCACGATAAAATTTTCATGTTACTTAACGTGCCAGAGATATTGACACAATTGGTCGAATTTCGACCACTGGGCGACAGCTAGTAATAGTGAAGACGCGAGATGTAAAGACCGAAATCTAGGATTTTCGGGGAAACTAGCACATAGAGGTTCCGAATATGGAGCCTTTCCATGTAATTGCTGTTATCAGTAACTCCTAGGCTAGAATGTTACGATGAAATTTTCAGGTTAACTTCACCTGTCAGAGATATTGAATACTCTCTTCGAGGTGTCATTCTTTTGTACGCAAGACAATATATATAATATATATTGTTTTTGGTTAGGGAACCTTCATCTGTTGCGCTCCCCACAATTGAATGTCCTCTCGAACACTTCTTTATGTATTTGATACATGTCGTTAAATTTGAAGACGCGAGATGTAAAGACCAACATCTAGCATTTTCGGGGAAACTACATAAAGATGAAAATTTTCCGCACAATTTCAAAATTCATTTATTCCCCATGAGGAGTTATGCAAATTTTTTGGGTCATTTCGATATAAATATGTTTGATTAATTTAGTTGGTACGACTCAGAAAATCATTCAACAATAAATAATTTTTCTTACATGTTTATATATCGACTTCAACCCTTAGACCCATTACTACCCTCCTGCCAAAAATATTTTCTTGGTAAAATCGATGACAACCTATCGTTTTATTAATATGGCAGTACTCAGAAAGTTGTTGCAGCGCCTACTTTTTTTTGTTTCGGAAATCTAATATTCACAGGAAAATCCCCTAGGAAATTCTAGGATTTTTCCACGAATTGTAAGTACCTCATATAACCTTTCAGTGCTCCTGAAGGCAGGACTCAGAAAATCGTTTTTGAACTTCTAATTCAGATCTCCCGGTCTATTAGCTTAGCTTTTATTCAAAATTCTGAATATGCCAATGTCACAAACATGTTTCGATTTAAATCGCAACTGATATAGCAAGCGTAATTTTACATGTTCCATATACCTATAGGTTAGGTGAAATATGGAGCAGAGTAGAATTAAATAGGTTAAAAAAATCGTAAAAACGTTATATTAGGTGCAGCTGCATATATACAATGTGGTTGAAACAAGGGTGAGTGGAATTATTATACAAAAAAGTTATACTGGGTGGGCCATAAATAGTTTAGCATATACCAGCTCGCTGAAAAAACGGGTGTATTAGAATTATATTTATATGTCGTGGATAACAAAATGTTACATTATTTCGCTCATAAGTAGTTGCATATAAAATGTGGTTGAAATAAGGGTAGTATAGAATTATAGTTCATCAGGGTGGATACAGTGTATGGCAGAACACTCCCTCTAAGGCACGCATAACGTGCCTTTAGGGGAAAATTCACTAAACCCCAGATATCCTAAATATCAAAAGGGTTTAGCTCTGTGGGAGCCCTTGCCAGGTTATCAGGCCCGTGGTTGGAGTCGTGGCAGCTTCCCATGAATTTAAGATCGTCCGGGCTGTTCCTAACAGAACGGCTTTTTCCATTAGTTGGTAAAGATGTTCATCCAGACCGAGGTCTTCTAAATTATTTAGTAGAAGTTTTGGGACTACTCCTGTTGTGTCTGTGTCTTTATTTGAAATTCCAAATCCCTGCATTTGGCTATTTTTTCAGCCTGCTTAATATTTATATTATTATTGTTAGGGATTGCTATGTCAATTAAGGTTGTTTTCCTAGAGATTTTATCTACCAAAACTATTATATATATCGGGTCTATTGTGAGCAACAGTCCGATCGGTCAGTATCGTGCGATCCCAGTACAGCTTAAGTTATTATAGTTATGAAATGGATGGAGTGGAATTATAGTTTATAGGGTGGTTAAAAAAATTATTATAGTTGCATATATAGGATGGTTGAAACATGTATAGGAGTCTACTTACAGTTACACAGGTGCGTTTAAAAAATATTATACAGAGATGTTACGATCTACAAGCTGTAGAATTCTAATTATACGCCGTGGTTAAAAATGTTGTATTGGGTGGCCATAGGTAGTTGCATATAGAGTGGAGTAGAAATATAGAGTGGAGCGGAAATTATACAGGGCGGGTAATAAAATAATAAGTAATATTTGTTATATAAGGTACAACATGAGCAGTTCCATGAAATATGGGGCGAAGTAAAGTTAAGTTTTAAGTGTTATTCAAACAGGATTAGAAAAATTGGAGTGGTTAAAATGAAGTGTGGAGAAAAATTATACTTTACACTGTGTTTAAAAAAATATGAGATAAATTTGTAAAATAGCGTAGCTCATAATCAGTTGCACAGATGAGTTGAAATATAGGGTGGAGTAGGGTGACCAATAAGCAGCAGCATATACAGGATGGTTGTAATACAAGTTCAAGTGTTGAAGTAGAGATAATTATACAAGGTGATTCAAAAAAATGTTGAACAAAATTGTTATATGAATTGCCCATAAGCAGTTTTACTTATAAGTATTTTCCATATAAAGGTGGTTAAAATGTAGGGAGGAGAGAAATTATACTTTACAAGGCGGCTCAAAAATTATCAGAAATAATTAGCGTAAACCATAAGCAGATGCATATATCAAATACCACTTATAATTAAGCCTTGGCCTTCATTGACTTCGAAAAAGCGTTCGACACTATATATCCGAAGGCGGTAATCAACGCCCTGAGTGAACAAGGTGTAGATAAGTTATATAGGGTGGCCATACATACAGTTTGGGTGAAATATATTCGTTGGCTAATATATACAAGGAAGCGGTTCAAAGCCAAAATCAGAATATACGAAAGCAGCTCTGAAATTCCTACTAACAGAGGAGTCAGACAAGGTGACTCAATATCACCGAAGCTATTCACAGCGGCATTAGAGAGTATATTTCGACGATTAGACTGAGACCACAAAGGACTGAACCTAGATGGAGAATATCTAAACCATCTGAGATTCGCGAATCGAAAAAATGACATTAAAATTACCCGTCCTAATTGCCAATAAAAAGCGCAGGAGAACTACAAAATCAAAAAGCACTCAAAAAGTGAAAATAAAACTTATTTTATGCAGCGTAAGCAAGGAAAGAGGCCTAAAAATAAATATCGGAAAAACAAAGATAATCTACATTGTTAGGTACCAACGAACTAATAGAATAAAAAGTGCACACAAGATTAATTACCTCCGTATCAGTAAATTGTCAATCGGTGGCAGATAACATAGTTCTGGAAATAGTAGAATGTAAGCAATACAGGATATATATACCTAGGTCAATTAATACACATATCTTTTAGGTTTATTACTTCTTTGCTAGGTACTACCAGAAATAAACAGAAGGATCAAACTTGCATGGATGACGTTTGGAAGAAACTCCATAATCTTCAAGTCACGAATGGCATTCCGCCTTAAGAAGAAAGTATTTGATCAGTGTGTTCTACCAGTACTGACATATGGTTGTGAAACCTGGATTCTGAAAACCGAACTTACAAGAAAACTACAAGTAGCACAAAGGTCTATGGAAAGATGCATGATCGGAATAACGAGGAGAGATCGGAAGAGAATAGAGTTTATAAGGAACAAAACCCAGGTAATAGATGTTATCCACAGAGTGAAATCTCTGAAGTGGCAATGGGCAGGGCATTCAAAACTCAAATCCATAGGCAAGAAGACAAGATAATAGGTGGTCAACAAAAATCACACAATGGTATCCTAGGGGTGTTAAAAGACCAAGGAAACGCCCCAATGTAAGATGGGACTATGACATCAAGAAAATAGTTGTTGATGTTAGCACAACTTACATAGGCATAACCTGGTCCCAAAAAGCGTATAACAGAACAACATGGAGAGATTTGCGAAACGAATATGTAAGAGAGGCTACACCATAAAATAATGGTCGAAATTAGCTGCATATGATGATGATGATATATATATATATGCTTTTATTTATATTTATATTTCTTTATTCAAATATAATATAGTATATAATTAATTGAGCTAAAATTGATTACCTAAAGGTCAGACATAATAAAATAAATAAAATTCAAATGTTACAAGAAATATATTTATTACTTTAATTTTCACTAAAAACTATGTCATGTTTTCTATCTAACGATTTCAAATAAAAACCGTTATATAATTTATATCACATCAAGAGATCGAAATTTCGCAAGAGGTTAACAACTTTCATTTAGGTTGAAATCAATTCATTCAGTTGAAAATGCAGAAAGTCTACATTCGCACAAATTAAGATCTTATAATAATTAGGTAGTATAGGTACATTATTTGGAGTTTTACAAGAATTCCGGCAACAATAAAGGATAATGGTAATCACATCTGTATATTTGATTGGAACAACTTCTAATTGATACGTTAATATAATTTGAGATTCCAATGAAAAATGCAGATTCCTCTATTTAGTCCTCAAATAGGGGGGGATAATCGTAAAAAAACATTAAGGATATACAAAGGTTCTAGAGATGAGTAAATACAACTGTGGAGGGGTATTAATGATCTACAAGCACTGTTATATTTTTATTTCCATTAAGTCTGTATTTGTTCTAAAAACAAAACAACATTCAACATTTGAAATAACTTCAACAATACTGGGTAACACAATAATACATAATATTCAATAAATAGATAAAATACTATTTACCATAAAGATAAAGTTCCTAACGAGGATCGAGGAGTTTACGAAATTCCCTGTTTACGAGATTGCCCACAAAGCTACATAAGTCGTACCAACAGGCGTGTCAACCATCGAGTATGAACATTCTCTGTCAGTTCGCATAAAAGATACGACTTCAGCTCTCGTGTATCATCATATCAAAACAGGGCACTCTATCATCTTCCAGGACATTAGGACTATTCATATCTCTCAATTCTCTTAGGGCATCCACTATTTGCGAAGCTATATAAATACAGAAACGATCCCCTGCCTAAACCGACGCGATGACAGCTCCCGCCTTCCTACAGCATGTACCTCCGAAATTGCCAGATTAAACAAACCAGACACACCCACCAACACCCAACCAAACACCGCACAGCCCCTTAATCACGTGACATCTCCTTCTAATCGACCGATAACTATAAATAAGAGAAGCAGTTCAGTTATCCAGTGACTCTTGGGGAGTGGGCAGATTGAGGCCCCGAATTCGATCTAGACTCTGAAACTCCTTTTCACTTTATGACTCTTGATAATGGCTCCAAAGCAGGAGTCGAAACGTGGAGTATTTAATAAATTCAGACGTGGTTCTCACCCGGAAGCTACCCTAGTTCATAATAATGACCGCCGAAGCTTCTCAGAACATTTTATTCGCCTATACGGGGAGGATTTTTTACAACTCACTAAAACATACAGCAAACTTCTCATTCGAAAATCTCTGCTTCTTTGTGATCTTGCTTTCCTTAAATCTTGCAGAACCTATAACATCATTCCGAACACATTCAAACTAAAACATCACACCTCTTCACGTTCAATTTCCAGTATTCTTAACAAAGCAAGTTTCGCCCTGTTAGGAAATTCCATCCACTCAATCAGATATCAACTTGACCAAACCAACCGAAATTTGTATCACTGTTATTCGTCATTACATACTTTTAACCCTCATCCAATTCTGTGGGACAATTTTGTCTTAAGTCAAGTGGAAAAGGGAAGGCAAGTTGAGTCTGTCTATACTGACCTTTCGAAAACATTCGACAGGGTTAATCACTATCTACTCATCCTAAAACTACAAGCCTTAGGAATTAGGGATCCGCTGCTATCTTGGTTCAAATTCTTTGTTACAGGCAAATCTCACATTACTTTTATGTTTTTTTGGGCAATAACACCACAATACAAATAAAACGACGTATATTGCAGGAATACCAAACGTTTCAAAGTCTATTCTGACATCGTTGTCAATGGCTTTATTTATATATACAATAAATATAAAGCCATTGACAAGGAAGTCAGAATAGACTTTGAAAAGTTTGGTATTCCTGCAATATACGTCGTTTTATTTGTATTGTGGTGTTATTGCCCAAAAAAACATAAAAGTAATCAAGAATATGCCACAAACAACGTTTAGAAGACAAATCTCACATGGTGTAAATTGGCAGTTCAATCTCAAGGGAAATACTTGCCCTCTCTGGAGTCCCACAGAGGTCCCATTGTGGCCCTATCGTTTTCTGCCCCTTTCTGGCCGATTTTAAAACCTTTCTACCATCTTCCTGATGTTTGCTGATGACGTTAAGTTGTTCAGATCAGTCAGATCAGTTGATAGCTTAGACGATGCTTTAGTTCCCCAAGAAGATATAAATCTCTTTTCGTATTAGTGCAAGGTTAATAAAGTGGACCTAAACATCAAAAAATGTAGTCAAATATCATTTGGTAGACGACTAAACCCCATGACTATTTAATTTCAAATGGAAAACAGTAACCTTAGTACTTCTTCAGAAATAAAGGATCTCGAAATATCTTTGACTGTAAGCTATCTTTTAAATCACATATAGAAGATATAACATCCCGTGCCCTAAAGATTCTGGGTTTCATTCATAGGTCGTCCTCTGAATTTTCAATAAGTATAACAATTTTGGAATATGGGTGCGTTGTCTGGTCATCATCATATCACTCACATGTCGATCCTTTGGAGCAGGTGCAAAACAAGTTCCTACGTATAATAATCTATACTTTTATAAAATTGTAAGTTTGTTTGTTTGTTTGTTTGTTTGTTTGTTAGGGCATCACGTAAGAACTACTGAACAGATTTTGCTGAATGTTTTTTTGTTGACTTAAAATCTGGTAGACATTTTTATCTCCCTAAATTGAGTAATACAATTAGTCAATTGGTTCCACGGCACCCACAAAATATTAGATACTGGCATCAGCTTAGCTTTTAATAAAAATTAGGAATGTGCCAATGCAACATGTTTCGATTTAACAAAAATCAACTGATATAACGAGTGTAATTGTACAGGGTGTTCTGTATATAGGAAACTTAGAGCGGAGTAAAATTAAATGGATTTAAAAAATCTTAAAAAAATAATATTTGGTGTCCTATAAGCAGCTGCATATATGCAATGTAGTTGAAATAAGGGAGAGTGGAATTAGTTATACGGGGTGGTCTAAAAAAGTTATATCGAGTGGACCATGACCATAAACAGTTCCATACACCAAGTGGTTAAAAAAGGGTAGAATATTTATACAGTTTGGATAAAAAATCTTAGAAAAAAATGTGTTATGTAAACACTTCGGATCTTTGAATTATGTTCATAAGATATTATAGTTATGAAATGTGTTGAAGAAATGTTAGAAGCAGTTGTTTATACAGGGTGTTTGAAATTTAAGATGAAGTGGAATTATAGTTTATGTTGTGGTTAAAAACTTGTTTTATATTCACAAGCAGTTGCATATATACGATGGGTGAAATATTTCGCAGAGTATAATTACAGCTATACCGGATGGTTGAAATATAGGGTGGGGTAGGATTCTAAGGATACAGGGTGGCAATTAAGGAGTTGCATGTAAAAGGTTGTTGAAATATAGGGTGTTGTAGAGTTATAATTCTACAGGGTGGTTAAAAAAAGCTAGAAAATTTTTGTTATATAGCAGTTGCATATATGGAGTACCTGAAACATAAGGCACAGTAAGGTTACAGTTATACAGTGTGATTCAAACAAGGTTAGAAAAACTTGTAAATGAAGGGTGGTTTAAATGAAGTGTGAAAATAAATTATACTTTATAATGTTGAAAAAATGGGAGAAAATGTTGCAAAGATAGGGTAGTTGAAATATAGGGTCGGGAAGTGATATGGTAAATTATTTAAAAATATTATATTGGTTAACCAATAAGCAGTTGCGGTTTTGGTGAAATATATTGGGCATTCGTGGATTTATTGTTATACAGGGTGGTACAAAAAATGTGCGTGGCCGATAAGTGGTTGCATAGACAGAGTGGTTGAAATAGCGGGTGGAGTAGAATTATAGTTAAACAGGTTGGATAATTTTTTTTAATAATATCTGAAACATGGATCGAAGTAAAATTATCGTTCATACAGTTTGATTAAAACAATGTTAGAAAAATAGTTATAAAGCATAGCCTATAAGCAATTTCGTATATAAGATAGTGAGTGAACCATAGTTATAATTAAGTATTTAAAAAATGTTATATTTGGTGGCCCCTAAGCAGATCACAACAGGGTGGTTGAAATATTTTGTAGAGTAAAATTGTGGTTATAATGGGTTGTAATGTTTGACAAATTGGCAGCAGTATATACAGAATGGTTTAAGGGTGCAAAACTCTGTTTTTAAATTTATGACATACCAAGGGTTCCACCGGTATTTCCATCAGGGTAAATCTAAAAAAGTTAAAAAATAATTGTTATATAGGGTAGACCATGAACAGTTGTATTCTACCATATGGAATATCTGAAATAAGCAATATTATAGTATTAGAGTGTGTTTAACACAATGTTAGAAAAAGCTGCATACCAAGGGTGATTAAAATATAGGGTAAAGAGAAATTGTACTTTAAAAGGTGGTTAAAAAAATATAAGAATTAATTGTTGTACAGTGTAGATCATAAACAGTTGCATAGCTGAAATACAAGGTAGAGAAGAGTTAGAGTCAGCTGTTCAAATAGTTATATTGGTTGACAAATAAACAGCAGCATATACAGGATGGTTGCAATATACGGTGAAGTAGGGTTACAGTTATTCAAGGTGATTAAAAACAATGTTGAATAAAATGGTTATATAGGATCGCCCATAAATACTTGCAGTTTGGATGAAATATATTCCGGATTGGTGAATTTATACTTAAGTAGGGTGGTTTGAACAAGTTAGAACATTTTTTATTTAGGATAATCCATATGTTTCATAAGTTATTTCTTTTTGCGAAAGCTTGAACATTCCGTACGCGGGTGAAACCGCGGGTAACGGCTAGTCGCACATAAAATGGGACTTCATAAAGATGAATACTCATATGATCGCATTACATCTGAGTTAGCATTGTTATCCTTGGAGAGCAGAAGAATTTGTGCAGATTTATGCCATTTGCATAAAGTAGTAAATTCATGTATAATCTGCCCAGATCTACCGAATTTGATTCTTTTAAATATGCCGGACAAGCGCAGTAAGCATTGAGCTGTTTAAGGTGTCATTTCATACGTCTAACTATGGGACAAACGAATCAATAAATAGAATCACAAGAACTTTTAACTTATTTCAGGACCAACTAGGTATTTTTGGAATTTCTTTTTAAAAACTTAAACGTGATATTAAATAGCGGTTTTAACTTGGAACTGATCATTATGATAATTAGTTGTGTAATTTAATTTAGTATGATCCTAGGGCGTTTTATTGTAACATTTTTGTATTCATATGTATTTTGTAAAATGGTTTTACCGTCGAAATAAAGAGAAGAGAAATAAATAAAAATGAATAAATAGAATTCTAAAGATATTTTTCATGTTTTCAATTCTTCAAGACATTTTTTCCCACAAAAAACCTTAAAACTCTTCATCTGTTCCCTCAAAACCTTAAGCGTCTCCGATCAGCTTTTCAGCTTTTGTCTTCATTAATAAATTTCTTCATGCGTTTAGTTATTCGAAGGCCAATTTCCTAACCTCTAGCCTTAAGTTTCCGATAAAAATTGCCAAAAATATGTTCTTCTTCTCAGTCCTTTGAGTCAGTTCTGCAATAAATCAGTGTTACACTTCTTCTTCTTCTTCATTTCATTTGGCCAGAAACACCATTTGTCTGCCTATCTTCAATTTTCTTCAATACAGCCCTTCAGTCCTTCTTACAGATCTTAAGCTCTTCTTCTTCGTTCCTTCTCAAGACCTTGAGATCTCTATTTCCACAGCTTTTCACGTTCCTCTGCAATCTTTCAATTCTTCAGGTAGGCTACACCATGAAAAATTCATTGAATATAGATGCATATAATGATGATATTTATAGATTGTCACGGAAAGTTATAATCGCGGCCGACGGGGGACCCTGTATATACAAACTAGAGTCACTATCAGCATATGGAAATTGACAGTTCGACAATATTCTACAGATTTCTACATTAGTGACAGAGAAATCAGAAATCTCGAAAACTCTTGAAAGTCAAATAGTATATGTAAACCTGGAGGTAGCCTCAAAGAGGTTAATACTGTAGAGCACGTGAAGTAGCGAAATTCATGTAATATCAATAGAAAGAGAGAGAGAATAAGCGTGTCGTTCCTGATTGATCAGTGTCAGTGGTGACGCCTACTATTGGTAGGGTAGAGACATAGCAAGCGCTCCCTGATATTGTCTTTCTCTTTCTACAGTTATTACACTGCCACTTACAATAACGCCCATACCTAATTCACTCTACGTATAAACCTCTTTAGGTAGCCTGCAAAGCCCAAATATCGTGCCAGGACTAGAAAGAGAGGGCAATAGAGAGAGCAAGAGGCTACTTCACTCGATTGGGAGGTGCAACCAACAAACTACATCCTGCACGTAGCTCATTGGATGCAGCTCCCAATCGAATAAAACAGCTTGCCCTTTCTTTTTAGAATTGGCACGATATTTGTACATTGCGGGTTACCTCCAAAAGCACAAGCTCTGTATCTAGAAATGAGAATCTGTGAAAGCAAATGAAGTTTAGCGGAGTAGCGGATTCAGTTCAGTTTTATGGTTAACGGTAAACGTCAGATTGCAAATAGGTAATCCGTAAGAATATTATATTCTGCAGACAAATGAAAAGATCGCGAGGAATAGACCGTTTTTCTAGATACGCTCATGACAAGTATAAATACAGTCGAATGTCGTTCAGGGTTAGTATTTGAATAAATAAAGTCGATCTGTATTTTGTTGTGTACTTCATAAAAACTGAGGTTTGTATACAAATATTCAAAAATATAATATAATTTTACCCCAAAAAACTATTTTAATACTTCAAAGTGGATAGGGTCAAGGTTGTTTTCTGAATGATACTTGTGGCATATTTTCCAATGTCTAAGTGCTTCTTGGGAAATAACACTACAGTTTAAAGAAAATTGCTGTATATTCCAACCGTTTCGGGGTCTAGATCAGACCCCGTTGTCAATGGTTAAGAAACTACGGATTAAAAAGGCACAATTCTAAGATGGAAATTAAAATATTTGACAATGTGTATTATTTGATTTTTGACGTAACTAAGAGAATTTTATTTGTAATATACAGGGTAGCACAGAAATTTCTAAAGATCATATAATCATAAAGTTCCTTTCAAATTGGAAGAATTTGAAAGGGAGATCTTCAGAATTTTATGTGGCGATCCTAGGTGCGACTTTGTTATAAGATAGTGCATTCGCCAAAAATGCGACCAAAGAACTTTGTTGATTCAGTGATCCCATAAAAATCATAAGGGAAAACCTAGGAAAAACCTTATGAACTATCCCGATATTATGTTGTTAACAAGGACATGACCATTAGCAATTTCTTCCTTAATCATCGGCAACCAGGAACGACTGAATTCTACGGAGGTAGTAGCGATACAATCGTTTTCATTTAACAAAATTAAAGCAGACTCTTTTAGTTTTCTTTTGGTGTTGTGTTCTTCTTTGTGTAATAATTCTTTCAATTTGAAAGGAACTTTATGATTATATGATCTTCAGAAATTTCTGTGCTACCCTGTATATTACAAATAAAATTCTCTTAGTTACGTCAAAAATCAAATAATACACATTGTCAAATATTTTAATTTCCATCTTAGAATTGTGCCTTTTTAATCCGTAGTTTCTTAACCATTGAAACGTTTGGAATATACAGCAATTTTCTTTAAACTGTGGTGTTATTTTCCAAGAAGCACTTAGACAGAGTCAAGGTTGTTATGGCCGGTGTAAATGTATAAATAATGATTTTCCGGCTGTTGTGCGCTGGTCTATTGCGCCAACCTCGTGGACTGTTCGCGTGAAAACGCAGGCTATAATTTTGAATTAAATTCTTATTTCAAAATTTTAATATTTGCAAGTGTTGGAAACTAAAGTGTTGCTTTTTTGCTTTCTCAGTATGCAAATGGATGGATGTTCGTGAAAATAAGGAATTAAAAAAGTTAGTCATCCGTAGATCTAAACAACGTTAGCGACACAAAAAACTCAGCTTTTATATTTAAGTCACAATAATGTTTATATTGAAATAAGTGAAATCTATAAGGTGATCTTTACTTATATTAGACATTAATATCACGAAAAAAAAGTTGAAATTGGCATATTTACTCTTCTCCTCAAATGAATTAAAACATGTACTTAAAAAAATTAACTGTTTTCAATTTACGGCAACTCCAAATAGTTTGCTCGGCCTAGGAATGGACCAAAAGCTGCTGTTATTTATATAAGCCACAATATGTATTCATTGGTAACCTCCCATATCGTAAGGTCTGAGCCGAGGTTTCCAGTTATTAGAGAAAGTGCATAATTTCGAACCTCACTTAAAAGTTCATCGTTCCCAAAAAATGTCTGGAACTGAGCTTGTTGAGGTTGGGAAATATACGGATATTTTATGCTGTATCGAATCATAAATATTACGAGAATTATCCATTGCTGAAAAGTGAGGAATATTTATGTCAAAATTCACATTGCTGTAGTTAAAAACTAAACAAAATGTTGTATTGAAGTTCTAAGTAACTATATCCATATCCATTTAGAAGCAATGATGTGAAAAATCAATATAAAAAGGTTTTATTCCAAAAAGTAAATACATTCTTAAGAGTGCAAGATGCTAACTAATTACATTGTTTAGTCAATTAATTTAAATTATAAATATTAAAATTAGATAGTAATTAATTGCTACCAACCGACCAAACTTGATTAGTTTACCTAAAAATACTGTCTGTAATTAAACCGCAGTTCTGAAATCAATTAACTCATTTCAACATAAATTTTTTTATTTAGTATTTGTGATCTCAAAAAAATCAGAGAAGACACCAAGACAATCAGCAATAAAAGTAATTGCCACCGCTTGTGATAAATAACCTCCTACTTACAGTTTATGTTGACAATTGTTGGAGGTGACGTATTATATAGTCCTGACTCCCACACGCCTCGTTACCGAAAGATTCGAAAACATCACAACAAAATCACTTCACACTGTACTAACATTATTGGTCATTCGGATTGTCATATATTCCTGCTAACTCACAACACAATAGTTAAGTAGTTAAAGAAGTCTGCTCATTCGCCGCTACTACTACTACGACCATCTTTATGCACACCTCAGTAGGTGAATAGCCGACTTGATTTTCAGCGAAATGGACATCGACCTTGGCCACAAGACATCAACAGCCAACAACTTATTGGGCCTATAAGAACTGGTCAGACTCACTTTCATGAATTTTAACTGCAACACTGTCTAGAGATAATAGCCACGGCATGATGAAGTATTAAAACTGTATCACCAAATATAGGTATAAGTTATTTTAATTGTTTAATTATAAAAACTTAGGTCCTGTATACTATACAAACACTCAATCATTTTTAAAATTACATAAGATGCCTTGTGATGGGTACCATTGAGAGCTATCATTTCTTCTAATATTGAAAACTTCACATTTGCAGCGACGAAGAACTATGGAAAAATTTATATCAAATATCAACACAAGTCTATTTTTTAACCGACTTCAAAAAGGAGCGGGTTTTCAATTCGTCTGAATGTATGTGCCTTTTTTATGTGTGTTCGGGGTTTACTCAAAAAATGGCTCAATTATTTTGAATAGTTTATGTATTATGGAGAATCCCAAAGTAAGCCAAATTTTGTTCAAGAAAAATTTAAAAAACAAATTTTACGACAAAATTTGGCGGAGGTGCAGATAAAATGAATGTTATCATCTTCAGTGGAATTTTAGGATGAAATTACATGAAAATAGAGGAAAATTTAATGCAAATAAATTTTAATTCACAGAGTTTAAAAGATATGGGGGTTTTAATTTCTCTATATAAACTGTATGTTTAGTTAACTGGCAATAATATGGAAAACTTTCTTATGCTTATAATGTTTCATAAAAAAGGATTAGTCTGACTGAAACCTAAAATAAAATCATCACATAACATTTTTGAATACAAAGTTTGTCAAATACGAAATAGGTACTTTTATTTTTGGAAATATTAAAAATTGATATGATATGATAAGTTAATTACAATTGAAAACTGCATCTAATTATGCCATTATATTACTAAAAATTATAAAATAAATAAATTTATAAATAACAATAACCTACATTTAAAAATCCACAAGAAATTTAAGTAAAAATGCAAATAGTATTTTTTGCAATAATTAATCACTTATCTACGGGGCCAATTTAATCATAAAATAATTAAGTTAGGTATAATTTTATGTTCAAAATAAATAAGTCATAATTGTAACTGAAAAATATTATTTCTTGCTTTTAAGTCAACTTACTTTTGTTTTTATTTTTTAAATTTATTTATTATTTTTGCTTAGACATATTTTGGGAATAAATATCTTTAGAAAAGATGCATGATATTACGAATAGCTCAAAATTATTCATTCAGGTGACTGTGTATAGCCATTTTTGCCAGTCTTACCTCCCGTCAAGTATTTAATATTTTTTGGGATTTTTGTGAAATGACACCACACTTGGGATGACGAACTGTATATTTTATTGCATATTCTTGATTAACTTGTTTGATGTACTACTATATAAGTGTATAAGACAAATGGGTTTAAACGACTGATAAATTTATTTAATAAATTTCTTTCGCGAATTTGTGGTCAATAAATATTTTTCATATTTTACAGGATTTTAAGGTTTTTTGGAAGTGCTAGTCCGGAACCTACGTACATACTAAATTTAAATGCAGCTATTTCAATAAGCTTTCAGCTTTTCGGCTGGCGCTTTCGTAGTTTTTCTTAGTCAATTATTTGTGTCAGTATTAGCATTTTTAGACAAAGTTTGAAATAGAGAAATGTTCACACCTACTGAATTCAGTTCTAAAAGTCTCTTAACATGCTTATCCATCATCTAATACAGTTTCTATAGTTTTACTACTTTATTTATATATTGCAATTTGTAAGCTGATTGGGTGATAATATTTTAGTTATTAGTTATTATGGATCGCTGTAAGTGAACATCTTTTTTAGACTTTTTAGTAAAAGAGTTTCAGTCACTTTTACAGTTAATATTAATCAAACTGGCTTACAGTTGGCGCATTATTCAGACCGGCCACAAGCAACTCCAACGTACTCCCAAAACTGAAAGAAATTCCGTTGAAAAATTGTTTTAAGTGACAATGATTTCTCTTATCGTTATTAATAAGTCAGTACTGCAGCAGGCTTACTCCTGGTGAGTATTACACATATCCATTCTTGGGATTATGCTGTGTTGTTATAAATGTGATAGTATGTTTTTATTAACAGGTGGTAGATAATAAATGCCTCCTAAAACATTAATCTAATCTCCTTAAAAAACATCGTTTAAAACACCATTTAAATCCTAACTAAAGTCTTAAATGATTCTAAGAATACAAATATTAATTATTTGAATATGTAAAGCAAATGAAGGCCTTGTTGTGGAATTTTTGACTTATTTAATGATGTGAAGTATGTATTAAGAAAATGTTCTTATGCATATATAAGAGATATTCCAAGATTAAATAAAATAATCCAATATCTATTCTGATAAAATTGCAAATTGAGCACCTAAACTACACTTCCAAAAAACTACCCATAACTAAAAATAATCTACAGGAATGCATATGTTAGACCTAGCTACGACAATCAGTGCACTTATTATTGTTGTTCTAACAAATGTCATTAAAAATGTTCAATACTCCCTACAATCTCAGTAAGATATAATGTATTTTCTTCGGTAAGAACGTTGTTGCAAAACCATGCAATTCCTTCAATAGATAGAAACCTTGAAAAAATTGTTTCTGTTTTCACAACCCGAGGTTGCATACAGTTAATTTTATTCAGCCTTGGGTTTTAAATGCATAAATAATTTTACGAGAATTTAATACTTTGTAGGAAATGCATCAGTTGCAAGTTCCTGTCCTGACACACTGAATTCACGGAATCATTACTTTCTCTCGACCAAATTCGATAAATTCTGGATGTCAATGATTGCGTAAATAAATCAAAGTGACAATGTTCGTAATTATGTTATCAAATTAACCGGTAGAAATTGTTAGTAAAAATTGATCTTCTATAAACTAGATAATCATGTGTCTAACATTTGAACAATCAAATGATCTTTTTTGGGGACACATAATATATCCAAGTTACATCATAAACCCAAAAAAATGCAAATACAGGTGATTTTTTTGTTAAACCGCAAAAGCCACCCCGATAAGATAACAAAGGCGGCAGCCATCTTCTCGAGACCTACGTCAATGGCAGTATCTTCTCAGCCACATTTAGAACTGACATTGATTTGAATGTTGTTCAAGAGCAACATCTACAACACCGGTACCGTTTAATTTTGAAATGATTGGCATAATGACAAACGGATATCAACCATATCAACTTCAATGTGCTTTTTCGTTAACTACAATTCAACAAACGGTTTAACCCGATATTTCCAGAGATATGTTGCTGAGACTGCCTTAAAATGCATCAAATTTAGCATATCTATTGACGCGTTATTGAACAAGTAAAGTTTTGAAAAAAAAAAGATTCTTAAATAATTCAGGCACAAACATGACAAATCCAAAAATCATCAAACTTCATCCGAAAAAACCCACGATATTTAATATACACATTTGCTGTTGTTGTCTTCCCATCCCTTTGGTGGTGTTCCGATTTGACTTTTCATGTATAAAGTGTAATTTATACAAGTATAGCGAATATTTTCATATCATAAAGTTTCATCAGTTTAGACCTAAAGTACTTGATTCAGTTTAAATCTTTATGATTAATATTCGGCGACATCATATCTGTCTTCTATTTTGTCTTTTATTAATTCAGTTAGCGGTTCCTTCCCTGTTTATATTACACTAAATGGTTGCTTTTTTTTTCCTTGTTATTTTCTTACTTGGTAAAGGAGCTAAATGTGAGGCAGTAGGCACTCATTATAAAAATACAAGAAATTATAGTGAATCTAGTTTAATAGACAACAACACGTACTTAAAATAATGAAAGGATCAGTATCGGCCATCTAATTATGAGAAAGAAAAACAGAATATGTATACACGATGTCAGAGTTTAGAAAAATGCAGCGTGTGGAAGAGACCACCATTTATTAAAAGCTAAACTAATAGTGCCTACAACCGAAATTAATAATCACCGAAATTAAATTGAATACACAAATATTGACAAACAATAGCTAGAAAAATGGCCACATTATTACAAATATTTGTTGGTAGAACCAAATGAAATACATTACTCCATGATGAATTTATGAAAATTATTAACATCGAAAGAACAAAAAAAGGAATAGTACAGTTAAAAACTGGTCAGAACTCTTTAATAGACACCTAATATCAAATTGTTGAAAAATTAATTATTAAAAATATACAACGTTACTTATATTTTTATCACTAGTTGTTTTTTCATGTTTTTGTGTTAGGTACACTATTTTTTTATGTCTGTGTGTACATTACAGCCTAGGGGTCATCTGTGTTTCCCTGAAAGCAGCCATCCATGCAGAAGTAAAAAAATCTAAAAGAAAATTAATTTCACATCGGGTTGAATATTATTCAAACAAAAGTTATAACATGTATAAATTGCAATTCTAATTCAGTCTTTATAAAAATTTAAATCGACAAATCAATTTCAGATTTTCATGTTGGTAAAATCTCGCGTATGTATGGTTTGAGTAATCTGATCCTTCAAGAATATATGTCTGGCTTCGCAGTTCTACGGACTCTTCGGTCTGGGTGTACTGGGAACTGTAGCTAATCAAATGTCTCTGAAAGATATAGTTTATTCTTTGTATGTTTAAAATAAAAGTGAAAACTCAAATATGCATCGATTAAATTATAAAAATCTAGGAATTACAATAAAATTATATAAACACAAATCAATTTCTTTAAAGGAAACGCAAATCTTTTCTAGGCCCCAAAAATTTTTATTTAGAATTTTAGCCTCATCATGTACAAAAAAAAGTCCTCAGTAACTTTTCTCTAAAGTTGACCATTTTCAAATCCCATTAAACAATACTAACTAATAAATGTTGCGTGTAACCAAAGTCCTGAAATAATCATTAGAACTTGCTAACAAAATCCTGATGTGTAGTTAAACTTATATAATTTGAACGTATTTGTTGTTTAATTGTTAATTAAAATCCAACCAGCATGCCTATACTGTCCTATGCCAATCATACGTATTCCCTCCGTTTTGTCTTTGCAGACACATTTTGACAGTTGTTGCAATTTCTATAAATTAATGAGGATTATTTCAAATAAGTGTTACTAACTGCATAACTACTAACTACTCATTAGGATTTTGTTAATGGGTAAAACTTATTTTAGATGTTAGTAAACACTAAAATTTTTATTATTTCGCATTATTTGTAAGCTTCGAACATGGGTGTTTTTGCCCTGTTTCTACGTTCCCTTCAGGCTGAGACAAAAGATCTAAAAAAAATTCGAACAGAAAAGCAATTTTCGCAAAAAAAGTCTTTCAACAAATTGTGGTCAACTTGCACGTGAGCGACATCTTAATTCTTATTTTGGGGCATCTTGCCAAGGTCATTATGTAAAAAAATTTAATGTGAATATTTTCCTTAACGATTGCGCCGTTTGACAGCCTTGAAGTATATAAAATGACCAATGTGCTTATTTTAAAATTTATATGGTAGGTACAATTGCACATATCACATACCCCCAAGATTCTGTTAGCATTAATGCACATTGTGCCTATAAATGTTTTAACTATTTTTATGAGAAGTGTTGTGAGGACTATTATGTCCAATTCCAAATTTATAAATAACTGTGTTGAAATGAGTCACTAAGGAAAATCAATCTTATTGTATAATGTATGCATATACATAAGCTACAGTAACGATCCTTTACCATCTGTAGTAAAAAAAAGTAAATAAAAAACAGTATTAAATTACAGTATTTTTTAATAAATGACCATCGTTGACTAAAGTATCTACAACCATCTCAGGGTCAGACTTAGAGTCATTTCTGAGTTAGTTCCCACCATTCCTGTTTTATGCCACAATAATTATGGGCTCCTAGGTTATAAAATTTATATTTGACCTTCAAGTGTCTTTGAGACTTGACCTGAGGTCAACGGCAACTTCATCACACGCTCCACTTCCACTTTCGAACTTTTCTCTAAGACTTCTCAAAGTTATTCCGGGGTGTCGATACTTATTTTTCACCCAGTATAACTTGCATGAAAAGTTACAAAATGATGTTTATTAATATTTAAATTTTGTTCTTTAATACTGTATTTTTGGAATCTTTCATGTGTATTGAGAGTGAATGAAGCGTAAGATAAATTTATGTTATTTAAACTAATTAAACTAAAGGCATACCCTACGAGTAGATAACACACAATCATACCAAATGTTCTGTAAAACTTTTAATCATTTGGCTGTTAATAATTAGGGATATAACATTCATGGGTGATTTGTTTCAACAATCTAGCTAACCTAAATTTTATGAATTGATTCAGACAATTGACAAAAAGTGAACCGCCGACCAAGTGTACGCGTACCGTATCTGAGTACGAACGAAATACCAAAATGTGCAAAATTTGGACTAGACTGCTTTTTGACAGGAGTAGGTTCTGGGCAATATATATAATAAATGTATGTGAGAGGTGTAATTTTTTTATAAAGAAATAAAAGTTGAAAAATAGACTCTTTTCAGTTTTTTTTATAAATTCGTTAACACAGGTTGTACAAAAAAATGCTAGAAGCTATTTAGAATGAATTTTTCTACTAGAATGATGACACACATTTTTGAAAATGTTTTCTTAAAAAATGAAAAATTTTCGAAAATATATGAAAATTTTAAATTTAAAATATGATGCAGAGGGTTTAATGCAATTTTATAAAAACGCTGGAAACGATCGATATTTTATAGCAGTTAATTGACGCCTAAGCCGGAGAGCAACCATTAATTTATGATTAAAGAAAAACAGAAATTTGTAATTGCTGCCAAATCTGAAATAACAGATGCAAATGTGTGAAACTCTTTGTGCATATAAAGTCGAATACCTTTATTGTACACAGACTGATGAATTCGTGAACAGTTTAGGTTCTTGATTTTATTCTGAAGACTATTCCGACCGTGGGTAAGAAATTGAAGCTTTCAGAAATCTTGCCTTCATCTGATAAATACGCAAACGACTTATGAACTTGGCTTTCCTCGTTCGGAGGACTATTCCGGCAGTGTGTAGAACAACCATGAAACCTTAAAAAATCCTGCAGACCAAAATACTGGCTAACAGCTTAGATTCTTGATTTGTCTCGTTCAAATTTATTCAAAAGATTTAATAAGATGAAAAATATCTTAAGAATTAAATTTAGGTTAGTTTCGTAGAAAACAAATATATTATTTAAACAGAAACTACTGTTATTTAAATTTGTACATTTTTTAAAATATAACCCTAAAACCTCAAACCACATGGCGACGAGGAGTTGAGAAAAGATGAAGACAACAAGAAAGGTAACTAGACCACTAGATTAGTTTTAGTATTTTAATACTAAAGGGATTTAAAAATCACATGTTAATAAATATTTATAAAATACCTGGCTTCTATAGAAACTGTACTTAAGCCATTAAAATGAAGTCATTTCCACATATTTAATATGTATAATTTCTATTTAAAAAAGAACCGACTTCAGCTGACTTAAAATAAAAACCGTTTAGAAATCATGTGCAATCAATCACTATTTTCAGACATATCTTTTTATTTATCTGATTTAAGGAACAATTCAATTGCAAATTTTAGCGTTTTCTTATCTCTCTCTCTCTCCCTTTTCTATTTCTCGCTTTCTCCCTCTCTATTTTTTTTCTATATTTTCCAAATATATTTTTTTATTTTATTTATTTTTTATTATATGGACCACTTTCTATATATGTAACTAATTCACTCTATATTGCATCCACACTGTATATGCTTCTGTGTTTTGGTCTATCATTTTCTGAATCACCCTGTACAACTATAATTCAACTCAACACAATATTACAACGGTCCTGATATCTTTAAAACCACCCTGTATAAGTGTAAATCCTCTCCACCCTATTGACTATTTCTATTTTTCTATTGTTTAAATTCTTTCTGTATACCAATGATTTTACTTCGACCCATATGTCTAGTATTCCATTTATGCAATTGCTCTTGGTCTACCCTATCTAACAAAATTCACCTTTTCGAATAACATTTTATGACTATAATTTTACTTTACCAGTTATTTCAACCACCCGGTATATGCAACTACTTCTAAAATTTTTTGAACACATGTCTATAATTATACCCCGTCCTACGTCCTATAATTCAAATATCCTAACTGCTTATGCTTATATAACTAATTTTTGATACACCCTGAATAACAATAATTTTACCAAACTATATAACTTTTTTTAACCGCCCTGTTTAACTGTAATTATACTCCACCTTATATTTCAACCATCCTGTATATTCAACTGCTTCGGACAATTTTTAAAGCCTTCTGTATAACGGTAATTATTCTCCATCTTATAAAGCAATATCCACTCTGTATAAGTATAGTTTTTCTCCACTCTTATTTCAACCACCTTGTATACGCAACTACTTATGTGCCACTCAATACAATATTTTTAGAACCACCCTGTATAACAAATTCACTTCCAACTTATATTTCAACCATCCTATGTATACAACTGCTTATGTACCACCTAATATTACATGCATGAACGCACTCACCTACAACCGTATACCATATAGAAGAGTTCGCTGACATAACAAATTTTCGTTTCGATAAACTATCGGAATATTTTCTGCCATTTTACCCGACTATAAGCCTCCTAACTAAACTTCGTCTCTAAAAAAAACTTACTTCAAATGATTCAAAATGAAAATCATGACAAACACCCTGTATGGTACACTTTCATTTCATGATTTTATGATGAAAATTTGACATTTACCATGATGTTTACAGATTTTTTGTATATATTTTTCCGATTTTCCGATGGTAAGTTTTACGTTATAGAAAACTATACGGAATGAATCTGGAACATATCTTTGTAGAATACAATTTATAATATTCAAATTTCTTGAGCGGTTTTAGAGCAAACAGTGAAGATTCATTGAAATTCACTGAAATCTAGTCTCTTATTTACTTTTTTTTCTAATTTTCTGGAAAACCGTCAATTTCATGTTATAAACAACTTTATGGGACCTTTCTGTAATGGTCCTTAATATAATGCAGTTTTAATCATCAAAATTCCCCTTACCGTTTTTGAATAATCGCTCGTCATACAAAAATAATAAATAAAAAGTTGCAGACGAATTGATAACCTGCTCCTTTTTGGAAGTCGGTTAAAAAACAACAGAATGTATAGGAAACATTTACACTTATAAATGTATAAAATAATGAGTTGTCTGTTTGTCATAGAGGATAGATTGAAACGTGATTTGGGAGCAAAATTTCAAACATTAGCTGAAAATGTTAGTCTGAAGTTGGTAGACAATGTAACTCGTTCCTCGAGTTTCCTTGGACTTCCATCGTCTTGAAGTGGTTGATATCACAACGTTTCAACAGCAAAATTCAGGTGATCACCTGATGACGGTAGCAGATACACAGCTATTGAAACGTTGTGAGATCAACCACTTCAAGACGATGGAAGTCCAAGGAAACTTCGAGGAATTAGCTGAAAAAGCATAAAGGCAGACCATATACATATACCTTTTCCTTGTTTTTGAGGAATTCAAACTATGATAAAGAAATACACAAGAGTTTTTTTTGGATAGAGTAATTGGTCTCTGTTTGCTAGGAGTAGTATAAAGATATGTTTCAAGCTGGCCGCTGTGTATTCAGCTATTTCTCACTACGCTACCGTGCTTGGAGTTTAATTCAATTTAATGACAGTTTTTCCCGTTTATTTTTGGGCAATAAAATATGAATTTTAATTTTATAAATCTTGAAATTTATTTTTAATTTCTTTAACTTTATTATACCGGTTATCTTAGTTTAAACCTGTGAATATACATGAAAATATATGTATACTATCTCTTATATTAAGTGATAGAAGTTTCTATGACAATGAAGTACATATCAGCTTTCCTAGGTTAAGCATGTTTAATTACTGATTGTATTAAATTCAAGAAGTTGTAACAAATATTAGTAATATTACACAAATCGATATCGATGTGTATAGTTTTTTAAAGTGTAATCTATTAAGGAAGATCTCTCGCAACATGCAGTTTTGCAGAAAATCGCCGAAAAATCCAATAATTTTATCAAAAATTCCTTTGAAGTGACGCAACTGACATTTCCTCATAAATATTTTAATTCCAACATAGTATGGGAATTTCAGGCACTGGAAGTTTTAATTGCGAATTTGAAAATTTTCTATGTAAATCGCAAGCATATAGATAGTATAGGATAGTAGATTCGGCTCCTTAAAGCAATGAGTACGAAGCTCATTTTGTTTGTATACCTGGCAAATACCGATTTAAATGAAAATTTTTCAATTTTGCGAAGACGGTGCTTTTGGTGTCACCTACTCCCGGTCTAGTAGAAAATTCAGTGACAACACTTGACAAGCTCTATACTGCTATTTAGTGCGATCATACAGGGCGTTTAGTTATAGCAAACAAAACCACAAAGTAAAGTGCAAAAAGCAATCACAATAATAATAATGGTGCTACTTCAATTGAATCCATGGAGGAAGGCCATACTTACAAATAACTTGGAATAAAGCAGGCTCAACGATTTGATCATACCACCATGAATAAAGACATATAAATGAAGTTAACCAGGATTATGTCGACAGTTCAGCGTCGAACTACTGGTTGATCTCTGATTATATGTTTTCTCAAACGGAAGGCTTTATATTGGCAATCCAAGATCAAGTAATTCCAACTAAGAACTATCTAAAGGACATCGTCAAAGACCCTTCTATCAACAACGACAGATGCAGATATGGTTGCGAAACATCTGAATCTATCCAGCATATTACAGGAGGTTGCCAAGCGTTCGCTGCAAATGAATACAAAGAACGATACGATGCTGTGGCAAAAATACTGCACCAGGAACTAGCGCTGAAACTTGAGCTATCACTGCCAGTAAGAACATCCTACTATATATATAAACCAGAATCTATTTTAGAAAATAACAACTACAAGCTGTACTGGGACCGCACGATACTGACTGATCGGACTGTTGCTCACAATAGATCAGATATAATTTTAGTAGATAAAATCTCTAGGAAAACAACCTTAATTGACATAGCAATCCCTAATAACAATAACATCAATATTAAGCAGGCTGAAAAAATAGCCAAATACAGGGATTTGGAATTTCAAATAAAGACACAGTGGGAACAACACACGAACTGTACCTGAAAACCTGGCAAGGGCTCCCACAGAGCTAAACCCTTTTGATATCTAGGATATCTGGGGTTAGTGAATTGTCCCCTAAACGCACGTTATGCGTGCCTTAGAGGGAGTATGCTGTCATACACTGTATGGTCAAGTCGGGGTATGGTGCTACAACCTCTTATCAAAGGACAATCTATGTACACAGGACCCAGCAAAGTACCGACCAATCACTTGACTCCCAACCATATGCAAACTCATAACATCGTGCATTATTAAAGTGAATAATTGTATTATTAACTTTTTAGAATATACCATGTCCACCTGGCAAACCAAAATCTCACTGAATGAAGCCAACTGTTCGATACAAACTGACCCCATTTCAATCAGAAGGGGTATATTCCAGGGAGATTCTCTTAGCCCGCTGTGGTTCTGCCTTGCTATGGCTCTCTCTCTCTCTCTCTCTCTCTCTCTCTCTCTCTCTCTCTCTCTCAAACAAATTGAACTCGACTAATTTTGGGTCAGTCTCAAACACAACAACGTACAAGCATTAAAGATAAACCATTAGTTATACATGGACGACTTAAAGTTGATGGCAGCTACGAAACAACAGCTGCATGATATGCTTGAAATAGTAAAGGGTTCTCTAGTGAAATCCATATGAAATTTGGCCTAGACAAATGCCGAATTATTAATATAATTAAAGGCAAAATACAGCAGGGGCACTACGAAATGGGAGATGGCACCTCAATTGAATCTATGAGACAAAGTCATACTTATCAATACCTTGGAATAAAGCAGACTCAACGTATTAATCACTTGACCATGAAAAAACGGCTGAGTTTTATAGAAGGGTAAGACGACTGTTGAAAACCAAACAAACAGTAAAAATCTGTTTCAGGTTATTAACACCTATGCCTGTTCAGTGCTTAGTTACTCCTTCGGTATAGTTAATTGGTGCAAGACTGACATTGAACAATTACAACGAAAAGTTCGAGTTTTACTAACAAAAGCTCAAAATCACCATCCAAACAGCTTTGTCGAACGTACAACTTTGCCACGGTATGAAGGAGGAAGAGGATTGGTAGATCTAAACAAACTATTAGATCAACAAATTTCTATTTTGCGTAGTCATTTTCAGAAACTCGCAGAATTGTCTGATCTACACAGAGTCATGTGCCAGGATGATGATTCAACACCACTGCGACTGACACAACAACACGTCCAGTTACACCACCATCCCACTGAACAGAAACGTTGAAATGGAAAGAGAAGCCCCTTCATGGAAGACATATAAATGACGTCAACCAAGATTATGTCGATCTTTGGTCAAATGTTTCTTGAAATGGAAGGGTTTATATTGGCAATCCAAGATCAAGTAATTCCAACTAAGAACTAACTAAAGTACATCGTTAAAGACCCTTCCATTAACAACGACAGATGCAGGTATTGTTGTCAAACATCTGAATCTATCCAGCATATCACAGGAGGTTGTCAAGAATTCGCTAACTTTGTGTATTAAATTGAAATTATTGAGATTATACATACAGTGTAGTTGAAGGTGTACTAATATGTAAGTACTTATGTATCGTATTTATTTATACCGCAACTTCATAGTTACGTATGAATTGGTTTCTTGCTTTTTCTTCTTAGAAATTGAAATCGTAATTGTGAAATATCTGAATAACCGTAAAGCATTTTACAAAACTAAAGTTTAAAAATATTGTTTAATATTAATCTTTTATTTGATATACCATGCCTTCAAAATCCTGCCTCGTAATACAGGGTGAATAACTTTTACCTAAAATGTATTTGATTAAAAACCTTTATATAAATACGCAAATGCAAAAGAGTTCGGTACAATTTCACTCTGTTTGTGAACCAATTTTCTTGAGATTTTTAATTGCTAATTAACGGCCTTTAGTGTTATAAATAAAAAAATTATTTTCAGTTAAAAACAGTTATTGGCCCATCTATTCCATACTAGCTGAACTAGAGCCATTGAACTTTCCAACGGTAGGGGATAAAATTATTTCATACATTTTCCAATAATTAAAATCAAGGATTTTTATAATTTTTTGATTTTTATTGACGTTTTGAATTTTCAAAGTGTATTTGTATTGTTAATTTATTCAATAATAGTATGATGGCATGAAAATTTGTATATTTATTCAGGAACAGAACGTTATTTGATTTTGCTTATTGAAAATTTCTTAGCGTCGTACTTTGCGAAATATTTTTTTAATTAATTATAATGGTAGTGAACTATTTTGAGTAAAGTACACAAGTGTATAACAGTATAAAAAATTTTTTTGGAAATATGCAAATTCTTATAGGTTCAAATTTTTAATATTGATTTTGGTCGAATGTCGACCATTGGGCGACCACTAGTAATCTGTATTACGATATTCCACTAAAACTCACAATGTGATCCCTAAGAGCTATTTTTAAGCATTTGTAAGAGCAAATGAATAATGATTTTAATGACTACACATTACGTTACTGAAGTGGTATCAAAGTTTTTGAGACGTCGTGTAAATGAAGAAACGGGAATCCTTATGGATAACGTATAACAATAACAAATACCATCTACCTAATTAAATTGTTATAATTAGTAATTATCAATCAATATGCATTAGTGAATCACAAAACAAGGAATTAAGAGCAAACACTTTAATAACATTACATCCATTGTGATTGTAAGTGTTGAATAATAGAAGTTGGTTCGGAAATTTCAACATTTTTAGCAAAAACAAATAATGCCAATATTATTCAGTAGCACTATTTTGCAGTTTCATCTGTTTATTTTTGAGGCAAATACATATTATCCTTAGAAACATCAAACATGCTCACAAACAATAACATGTCAAAATAATTTATGTTCACCTACCATTCATGGTTGCCTATGTCTTGCATTTGTATATACACATAATTCATCACTAAATTCTCAATACGGAAAACTTTTCGATAACAAAACTGATAACATTAACGACCGATTTATAAATAATTAAATGAAATTCCTTGGACAAAATTGAGGTTAGCTTATACACTAGAAGGCGGTAGGTCATGAACTTTCAGATCAATTTTAGACACGCTTGCGCATTTAAGAATTACACAGCTGTTTACAATACAATTTATTTGTTTTGTGCATTTAATTAATTATACTACAGCTACCATTTTAGCTTATTATTTCGATTTCAAGGCAACAAATGCAATGCAATAACTGAAATTTTATTATAACCTTATTATAACAAATTAATTAATTTCTTCTCCGGCGCATCCACCATTATTATTAACGGGTAGGTATAGTGTGTTCAATTGAAATTGGAATTACCTCGATATGTGGGACCACCACAATTTTAATGAACGATGTTTTGCGCAGAAAACTTCCCACAAGCTAAAAATTTCATGAAACAAGTTGCAATTTCATAATTTAGTTCCGTTGAATGAGGATATTAAAATTAATCCAAACATATTTTACAACACTTTTAAAATGTGTTCGTCTATAACGGACTTCAAAAGAGAAGGTTCTATATTTACGTATTCACTGATTTTCCAGAAATGGCTTAACCAATTTAGATAAACTGAATTCTGTTACGGTAGATCCAAGTGGTACCTGATATTGTTCTATGACGTAAAACATACCCACTCTCGTATACCTTATCTTCATAATAATCCATATTTAAATATCAATTTAAATCATAATAATAGATAATTATTGAAATGTCATATTAAGTAATTTGGTCAAGTGTGAGTTGGACTCGCATACTAAGGGTTCCATACCATATTCAAGATTTGATACAATGTAAGTAATCTTTTTCTAATATTCCAGTTTCAAACAAGCAGGGAATGAATCTTTTAAAGGAAGCGTTTTAAATTTATAAATAAACTAGCCGTTACCGGCGGTTTCACCCGCGTACGGGATGTACAAGTCTTTGCAAAAAGAAATAACTTATGAAACATATGGGTTATCATATATAACAATTTTTCCCTACTTAACTATAAATCCACCAATGCCGAATATATTTCACCCAAACTGCAAGTGCTAATAATGTTATATACTCCGTGGGTTCAATTAAAATTAAAAAAAAAACTAATATTTACTCTCACTTTCTAGAAACTTTTATTTACATCAACATCTGATTCGAATATCACAAATATAATACAACATAAGCTCTTCGTCGCACTAACTAACTGCTGCGATGATTGGCTGCTCCTTTTAAAATCAGCATCGAACACTCTCGTAAATCCATTATCAATTCTACAGCTGCCGAGCCATTTCGAGATCAATTTTTTGTCCTAAAAGCGATCGATGTCGAACTGGAATGAAACCAGGGCCGGCTTAGGGGAATTTCGTTACAATAACAATTTTATCCGACATTTTTTTGAATCACCTTGTATAACTGTAACTCTACTTCACCCTGTAGTGCAACCATACTGTGTATGCTGCTGTTTATTTGTCACCCAATATAACTTTTGTTAACACCTGCTTATAACTCTACTCAACCGTTTATTTCACCTATACAACTGCTTATGGTCTAAGCTATATTACAATTATTTCTAATAGTTTTTGAGCCAAATTGTAAAGTACAATGTATTAATCACACTTTAAAACTATAATCTTGCTTCTCCCCATGTTTCAGGTATTCCACATAGTAGGATGCATCTGTTCATGTCCTATATAACTTTTTTTTTTAACTTTTCGATCCACACTAATGGAAATGACTATGGAACCCTTGGTCTGTCACAAATATAAAAACCCAGTTTGGCACCATAACACCAAACCTTAATTTAAACACTCACCCAAAGTGTAACTGCTTGTTGGCCACCCTATATACCAATTTTAATCATTTTTTTTAACCGCCTTGTATAACTATAACTCTACTTCCATTTACATTAAAACTATCCTTTATATACTGCTGCCAATCAAACATTATAAATTATTTTTTAACCATCCTGTATAACCATAATTTTACTCTACAAAATACTTCAACCACCCTGAAAGTTCTTCTGCTTAGAGGTCACCAACTATAATATTTTTTGGGTTCCTTATGTACAATATACGGATACCCTTATAATATCACTCCGGATTTCTGCCTCTGTCACATCACAGCAATTTTCTCCTAAACTACTGGAGGGAAGAGGTTGAAATTTGGTATCAATGTATAGTTTGGTGACCTGATCAGGAGTACATATCGCAAAAGAAGAAATTTTGATTTTAGAAAAACTAAAAAAATCGACTGTTCCCCCCCTGATCTCCGAAACTGCTGAGCCTAAAATTTTGAAAAAAATAGGAAATATAGAATGTTGTCCTAACTTACAGGAAAAATAAGGAGAAACCATTAATATTAATTTTGGGGGGCAAATTATAGAATTAAATGAAAATTTAAAAATAAAAAATGTTTCAAACGCATCATGTATTACATCAAATGAAAGGTCTCAGTCTGAGGAACACAAATATATTTCCTTCATATTTAAAAAAAATAATTTAAGAGATATTAACGAAAATATACCAAAATTTACCCATTCCTCCCCCCGCTTATCTACGAAATTATAAAACGTAAAGTTTTGAAAAAAATTACAGGTATAGAGTCTGACCTGAAGTTTACTGGAAAAATAAGGGGAAACGTCTACTTTTAATTTGGGGGGGGGTCAAATTACAGAATTACAGAATTAAATGGAAAATATAAAATTAAAATTGTTTCTAATGCATCATGTTATATATCAAATAAAAGGGCTTATTATGACGAAAACAAATATATATTTTTTATATTTTTAAAATAAATTAATTAAAAGATATTAACAAAAATATAAAAAAATTACCCATTCCCCTCCCTCCTTATCACCGAAACCATAAGCTGTAAAATTTTTAAACCTCACCTGAACTTTACTGGAAAAATAAGGAGAAACCCCTAATATTCATTTTGGGGGCCAAATTATAGAATTAAATGGTAAATAAATAATTAAACTTGTTTCTAACGGATCATGTAATATATCAAATCACAGGACTCATTATGACTAATAGAAATGTATTTTTAAATTTTTTTTAAATAAATATTTTAAAATATATTTTAAAAAAATATATTAAAATTACCCATTCCCCCTTTATTCCCCAAACTATAAGACCTTTTTTTTTATTTACAGGAAAATACGAATAAATATTGGGGGCCAATTATAGAATTAAACGGAAAATAAAAAATATTTTTTAACGCATCATGCAATATATCAAATGACTGGACTCATTATGAGGAATACAAATATATATTTTTCATATTTTTAAAATTAATTGTTTACAAGATATTAACATAAAGATATAAAAAAATTCTCATTTCTCGCTTTAATTCCGAAACCATACTACCTAAAATTTTGAAAATAATTAGATGTACTGGGGTTCACTTGAAATTATAAGAAAAATTATTTGAAAACCTCCATAGTAATTTTAGGGACAAATTATACAATTAAATGGAAAACAAAAATTCAATTTTCAAACGCATCATGTAATATATCAAATAAAAGGCTCATTAAGTGAATTACAAATATATCATATTTTTAAATCATTTGTTTAAAAGATATTAGCAAAAATATTAAACATCGACTTAATTCCCATTTTAGAAACTACACTATTTAAATTTTGAAAAATATATTTTATTTGTATTTTTAAATAATTTGAATAACATATTCAATAATTTATAATTTAAAACTTGACCTATTTTGCCCTTTATCTTCCAATCTATAGAGCCTCAAAATTCAGACAGTAGATTATAAAAGGCTTCCCTGAAAGTTTATTAGTAAAATAAAACTCTAATGTTAATTTTTGGGGGCCAAATTAGAAAACTAAATACATATGTATTCTTATAAAAATCAAGCGAATCTTGAAGGTGGTACGGAACCCTTAGTATGCGAGTCCAACTTGCACTTGACCAAATTATTTAAATTTTAACTATAACTCTACTTCACTCACTATCTTATCTACGCAACTGCTTATGGACTACTATATAACCATTTTTTAACCACCCTGAAAAGGATAATTTGTCTCCACCTTATATTTCAACCACCTGTATATACAACTTTTTCTAACATTTTTTTAATCACACTCTATAACTATAATTTTACTTCGATCCACGTTTCAGATATTGCATATTTGCAACAGCTCATGTTCTATGCTACAATTTTTTTTATCCAACCTGTTTAACTATAATTCTACTCCACCCTCTATTTCAACCACCTTGTATATGCAACTACTTATCGGCAACTCATATAACATGTTTTGTACATCAATGCCCAATATATTTCACCAAAACTGCAACTGCCTATATAACAATTTTGTTCAAAATTTTTTTGAATATCTTTGTATGTACTACAACTACCCTGTATACGCTGCTGCTTATTGGTCAACTAATATAACATTTACTATAACACATCTCCACCCTATATTACAACTATATATATGCAACGTATTATGAGCGACTAAATTTCACAATTTTCCCTCATATTTTTTTAACCACATTATAAAGTATAATTTCCCATATTTCAGGTACTCCATATACGCAACTGCTATATAACAAAATTTTTCTATCATTTATTACCCACCCTGTATGATTATAATTTTACTCCACCCTATATTTCAACAACCTTGTTTATGCAACTACTTATTTGCCACCCAATATAACATTTTTGTACCACCTTGTATCCTTAAAACTCTACTCTACCCTATATTTCAACCATACGGTAAATGGAACAGCTTGTAGGTTATAACATTTCTTTATAATATTTTTTAAACCCACCTGCATAGCTGTAAATATACTCCGCTACACTTGTGGATATAAATTATTTTTTTAACCACTCTGTAAATTATAATTCCACTCGATCTCATATTTGAACCACCCGGTATAAACAACTTCTTCTAATTTTTTTTCATAATTATTAAAACTCAAGAACATAATTCAAAGATCCTAACTGCTTACATAACACATTTTTTTCTAAAAAATGTTTATCCACCCTGTATAAATATTCTACCCTTATTTCAACAGTATTGTATATGAAACTACAAGCCAAACAATATATCATTTTGTTATCCACCCTATATAAAAATAATTTTAGTCCGCCCATTTATGAACCACCTGGTATACGCAACTATTTATGGCCCATTCAATATAACTTTTTTGAACCACCCCGTATAACTAATTCCACTCCTTCTTATTTCAACCACATTGTATATATACAGCTGCTTATGGTAAACCTAAACTTTTTGTTATATTTTTTAAATCCATGTCATTCTACTCCGCACTAAGTTCCCTATAAAATTAAGGTTGATATATCAGTTTTTTTTTAAATCGAAACATGTTACATTGGCATATTCAGAATTTTGAATAAAACCTGAGCTGATTCAAGTATTTAATATTTGGTGCTTGATGTGGAACCAATAGAGTTAATTGTGTTATCCAGCATGGTAGAAGTTTTTTCGTTATATCTACCGTTTCTGTGAATTTAGGGAAATAAAATATCTACCAGATTTTAAGACAAGCTATAGGCTTTGCGACAAAAAAAAATCAGCCAAATCAGTTCAGTAGTTCTTTACGTGATACCCGAACAAACAAACAAACAAACTTACAATTTTATAATAGTACTAGTCGTTACCCGCGGTTCTTTGCATAAAAATAACTTATGAAACATATAACAATTTATTCTAACTTTGTTGAAGCACCGTACATAATTATAAATCTACCAATCCCGAATATATTTCACCGAAACTGTAATCACTTAGGGGCTACCCTATATAACAATTCTATTTAATATTTTTTGTAACCACCTTGTATAACTGTAATTATTTTTAACCATTTCTTAAAATCTAATTTCCCTCCTCCCTATATTATAACCACCCTTTATTTGCTCCTTTTTCTAAAATTGTGTTAAACACAATATATAACTATAATTTTGCTTCGCCCCGTATTTCAGGTATTCTATATTTCAGGATGCAACTGTTCATGGTCTACTTTATTCTTATACGCCACCCAATATTACTTTTTTGTACCACTCTGAATAACTATAAATCAACAAATCCCCAACATATTTTAACTAAACCGCAACTTTATATGGGCACCCTATGTAAGAATTTTATTCATTTTTTTTTAATTGCCTTCTATAGCTATATAACTCTACTTCCATCTTTATTAAAATCATCTTGTATATACTGCTGCCAATTAGTCAACCATTTAACTTATTTGTCTATCATTTTTTGAACCATCATGTATAACCATAATTTTTTTTTACAGAATATTTCAACCACACCGTATACGGTTGTGGACTACGCTAAATAACCATTTTTCTGACATTTTTTAACCACCCTCGAAAATATATTTTTTTAACACTGTCTTAATATCACTGTATAACTATAATTTTACTTCACCCTATGTTTCAGATATTGTATAGTTGCAACAGCTCACATCTTCTATTCTAGAAAATTTTTATACAATTTTTTATCCACAATGTTAAAACTATACTTCTACTTCACCCTCTATTTCAACCACCTTGTATATATAAGTACTTATCGATCACCCACTATAACATTTTTTGTACGACCCTGTATAAATATAAATCCATCACTTCCCAATAAATTTCACCAAAATTGCAACTGCTTATTGGGCACCCTGTGTAACAATTTTTTAAATACTCAACTACTTAACTCTACCTATATTTCAAATATTCTATCTGTGCAACTAATTATGAGCTACGCTATTTCACAATTTTTCTTCATATTTCTGAACCACAGTATAAAGTATATTTTCTCTCCACATTTCATTTAAATCACCCTTCATTTGCAACTTTTTCTAAACTTGTTTGAATCACACTGTGTAACTATAACTTGACTTCGCCCCAAATTTCAGGTACTCCATTTCTCTAACCTATATAACTATTTTTTTCCACCCTATATTTCAACAACCTTGTATATGCAAGTATTTATGGGCCACGCAATATAACATTTTTGCACCACCCTGTATACTAAGCATTTTAGTCCACCCTATATTTCATCTATTCGGTATATGGAACAGCTTGCAGGTCATAACATTCCATTATAATATGTTTTAAACCCACCTGTTTAGCTGTAATTATGCTCTGTTACATATTACAACCATCCTATATGTGCTACTTGTGAACTACTTGTGAACATAATTTTTGAAGCACAGTATAAAATATAATTTCTCTCCACACATCATTTAAACCATCCTTCATTTGAAACTTTTTCTAACCTTGTTTGAATCACACTCTGTAACGATAACTTTTCACTTTGCCCCATAATTCAGGTACTCCAAAATTTTTCTCATTTTTTTAGCCACACTGTATAATTATTGTTCCACTCCACGCTACATTTCAGCAACCTTGTTTATGAAACTACTTATGGGCTACCCTTTATAACATTTTTTCACCACCCTATGTAATTAGGATTCTAATCCACCCTATATTTCATCTATCGAGTATATGAAACATTTTTATAATATTTTTTAAACCCACCTAAAGATATAACAGTAATTATACTCTGCTACATATTTCAACCATCCTATAATATGCTACTTGTGAACTACTCATGGTTATAAAACAAATTTTTAACTACCCTATAATCTATAATTCCACTGCATCTTATATTTCAACCACCCTGTATAAACAACTGCTTCTTACAATTTTTTCAACCCATTTCATAACTATAATAATAGCTCAAGAAAATTCAAATATCCTAACTGCTTACATAACATATTTTTATCCACCCTGTATAAATTTCTTTCAATTATACCCTTATCTCACCCACATTGTATATGCAACTACTTATTACCCTAACATTTTGATATCCGCCCTTATAAATATAATTCAACTCCATCTTTTTTCAACCACCTGGTATTTACAACTGTTTTTGGGCCACTCAATATATCTTTTTTGAACTACCCCGTATAACTTCCCCCTTATTTCAACCACATTGCATATACGCAACTACTTACAGGCCACCTTTCTTTAGCTATATAGCTATAGCTTTTTTCAAGATTTTTTAAATCTATTCTAATTCTACCTTTCCTATATATGGAAAATTACACTTGATATATCAGTTGGATTTTTTTTAAATCGTAATATGTTACATTGGCATATTCCGAATTTTGTGTAAAAGCTAAGCTGGTGCAAGTATCTAAAATTTGGTGCATGCTGTGGAACCAATTGACTAATTGTGTATGTATTACGGAATATGGTAATAGAGTTTCCACTATATCTACCGTTTCTGTCAATGTAGGGAGATAAACTGTATACCAGATTTTAAGTCAAACTATAAGCTTTGCAACAAAAAAAGATTCGGCAAAATCAGTTCAGTAGTTCTTACGTGATGAGGTAACAAACAAACAAACAGACAACTACAATTTTATAATAGTATATAGATAGAAGATAGAAAGATAGAATACACTTTTATTTACCACACATAGACTTTTTATTTTATCTGCTACATGATTCGCTGGATTTTAATAAAAATATGTATTTAATTTTCTAATTTGACCCCCAAAATTAACATTGGAGTTTTATTTTACTAATAAACTTTAAGAGAAGCCTTTTATAATCTACT
Organism: Octodonta nipae; assembly: GCA_034190945.1. Classification (NCBI taxonomy): domain Eukaryota; kingdom Metazoa; phylum Arthropoda; class Insecta; order Coleoptera; family Chrysomelidae; genus Octodonta; species Octodonta nipae. The sequence goes on from CM067219.1 coordinate 92,301,781, forward strand.
GTCTACTTTTAGGCAAAATTGTCAAAATGATTCTGTCAACTTTTACATTTTTGTAATATTTGTTAACATTTCGATGTTTATAATATTTTTGTATTTTTTGGAATTTATTTTTATTTTATAAATCTTTGTCACTTAACCTGCGATTATTTAGATAGTGAATACTTTTCAGTCCCCTTCCATAAATTTAATATTCCCAAAATAACGAATAAGGTCTTCATTCATTTCAAGAAAAGAGTAAGTTTATCAAGTCTTATCTAATGAATAAATACTCCTCTTAAGATTGATTGGATGCGTGATTTAATTCAATTTTCACACCTGCATCATTTTTTATTACCTACAAACTAGTGAAACCCATCCCCTTATTCAATAATTGAATATTCGCAAAATTGCACATTCATTTTCTATTAATTTAAAGAATTAATATCATAGTGAATTTTTCTTAAAAAAATCCACCACTTGCACTCTGGCGGAAAACTGATTTTTCGCATAATGATAAAACGAGCTTCCGTTTATTTTAGAAGATTATATGTATCAAGATTTACGCCTTTATTTCTATTTCGAAGATATTTGATTATCCGTAAAACAATAGTGACCCCCATTTCCCCTACTGTAATACTTCCATTTTCAAAAAATGACGATTCACGTATTACGTCACTTAAAGAAAGGAATCAACCTGTTAAATTTCATGACTCTATTATTTTCAGTTTCCGAAAAATAATAAATGTTTCAAAAAACATTTCCCCAACTGTCCCCCATTAAATTTTTGCAATTTAAATTCGTTGTTATTTATTTGGGGAGAAGATATTAAATTTAAGTAAAAACACTGCCCCCCCCCCCAATCGCGTAATCAAACATTTTATCACAACAAAATATAGCCTATATTACTCGCGGATAGTGTAGCTTATTATTACCGAAATAATTTTTAAAATTGCATCACTATTTCCAGAGATTACCCCTACAAACCCAGAAACAACAGTATAGTTACAACAAAAATGTTAATCTATAGCTACAAATCTTCTTCTAAAAAAATTTAACTTACTTGATGCAACATTAGTGTAAAATAGTGAACAAACTTTTTCAATGACACCCGCGCAAGCCTAATAAACGAAACTGAGATTACATCTTAATGTCATGCATTTCTTTGCCAATTTAAGATCATTCGGATAAAACCAGAGAAGTGTGGACATAATGTTTGAAGAGTACCTATTTTAAACGTTAATCTTGTTTACGATAGTCTTTTTGAAGGAGTAATTCTAGTTTGATTTCATTACTAATTTAGAAAACTTAAATAATTTTCTATATTTTGAGGTAACTTTACAGACAGAAGACAAAAAATGTAATAAAAAATCATTAAGTAATTATTGATAATTATACAATGGCAAAGCACTGTTTAGTTCACACATTTCTTTTTGTTTTTGTTTTAAAGATAAAATACATTCTGCGTGTTTAAATAAACTATATGCCAGAATGTTACATGCGCCATCTAGTTTACTTATTCGTTTCTCATCAATCTACTGTCGTGTCATTTTGCCCAATGTCCTGCCCGTTGGCATTTCAGGTCAATTGATATCTATTATATAAGTCCATTTCTTATCCATCTTATCCTCTTTCCGTCTTTCATCGTTATTCTGTTCACACATCTTTACATCTTTTTGTAATATATGAAGTTTTTGTGTGATTTCGGTACTGCTACTGCTACTGGCTTGGGGTGGATTGGCATTCCAAATGTTATTCTTTCAAGTTTCATACTTCCGTATATTTCTAATAGTTACCTAATATGTGTAATAATTCCCCTGATCACGTACGTATGAAGTATTTTACAACAGTTGTTCACCGTTTGCAATGGCCCACTTTAATGCGCTCTATCACATCCTGGGGCCCGATTCTCGAACCATTCGACAGCTCTACTATACGACTTTCGATGTAAGTCGCATGAAAAGTTGAGGTAAATGAAGTTGAACTTCATTTATGTCAGATTTCATGCGACATACGTCTGAAGTCGAGTGGTAAAGCCATCGAATGGTCCTGGGGCCCGATTCTCGAACCATTCGACAGGTCTACTATACGACTTTCGCATGAAAAGTTGAGGTAAATGAAGTTTAACCCATATATTAAACTTCATTTATGTCAGATTTCATACGACATACGTCGGAAGTCGAGTGGTAAAGCCGTCGAATGCTCTACTACTCGACGGATAACGTCAGTCGAATGAAAACTAATAGAAATCGGTATTCTCGAAGATCGTATACGACCGAACCAATGGAATAAACATTGTGTACGCTGGCAAGGCCGCATACGACCATTTTAGTCGCATAGTATGATTTCAAGAATCGTGCCCCTGGACATTCTCTAGCATGTCGACATAAACTAGGTACTTTAAATAATCATACAAGAAGAAATCGATTAGAGTTAAATCTAGAGATCTTGGTCGTCACTCAATTGGTACCGCCGACCAACCCATCTTCCATTGAGAGTGGTGCCCGATTTGTTCGTACATTTTTCAAGTAGTTAATAAATTTAGTGTGATGTGTAACAATGCATTTTGATGTCAGCAGATGTAATTATCTCTCAGCTATCAAATTGCCACCAAAAAATTAACGTGCTATCAATGAACTGTTTACTATGCCTGCTTCAACACAGTTTTTTGTTGATTGTAGGTGTGTACAGTCTCTACCAAATATCGATAATCGTGAGGATTTACTACATCATTTAAACCAAAAATAGCCTCAACGGAAATCACATGATTTAGAAATGATTTAGAATCCTCTCCACATAATTTTCTTGTTGGAGCAATTTCTGTTGCTGTGGTGTGAAGGTTTTCTGGTAACGTTAATAAAGTGTTTAATTTTGTTTCATCGTTTATTTTAGATCTGCCACATCTAGGTAAATCTTTGACATTTCCCTTTTCCTAGATTCACTTCACTTATATTTTCGTTTAGAAAACCGCGATCTCTTAAACTGATAGTCTTCTTTCACTCTTAATTTCCCTGGAGAACTCGTCTCCTCCTTTTTATCATTTATTTCTAGTTTCCTTTTATCTTCTTCTACGTTAGGCCCTAGGTACCACTGTACTCCCATACGAGGAGTTTTGGCGGTGTTAACCACGAAACCCAATCTTCCAAATCTCAATGCCCCCTTGTCGCCACTGTCGCCTGCTTTTCCAATGCTAGTTTCCCATTGAATTTGGCCACTTGTGAGCACTTTTAAAATGATTTTCTATTTACATTTTGCAAAATTATACTATACAAATATTTATGAATGGATGAAACCTAAATTTAACGTGATTTACCACACACTAATATCATCAAGAACTCATCTAACTTTATGACCAATATATTTTGTAATATGTAAATTCGAGTCCTTAAACTCAATCAAACCTTTAAATAAATTTAAGACAAACAAGATCAAAAGTTAAATTTATGTATATGTTTAATAGAAGTTTTTCTGGTGTAAAGAGATTTTAAATTGGTTTTTTATTTAACTTCAAAATGAGATTAATAAATATTTAACCAATCTTTCATACGAAATATAATACTAAAATCTAACATGCCTACAATATAATGAAATTTTCTACGTTTTCAATGAATCCTTCGGTACCTATGTTTATGTGTTTTACAGATGAGCATTTCGTTTGTGTCCACGTAAATAAGGCCGTAAAGTCAAGGAAAATTATAGAAAAAATCATGTTAGCAAAAATATCTGTCAAATCTTTAAGAGTAAGAACTGGTTACCTGAAAGGCCGATTTATTAGACAGGATATGCATAAAAATTACCAAAATTTCATTTGTTAAAAAAATGTATGATGTTTTTTGTCATAAACACTCAATAAAGATTAATAATTATAGGGTGGCCACAACACTAGCTTTCAAACGGGGGGGATAAAAAGGTACTTAAAACTGCTAAAAGAGAACATTTTTTTATCTCGTGAAAATCGATAGCAGGAGTATCAATATTTTCAGCAACTGAGGGCAAGAAAGTTTTATTTTCATATTATTTTAAACGATCGAAAATTAAAAAAAGAAAAATTACACAAAATTTAGAGAGCAAAATTTTAGGCATTAATAACCACATTAGTCGGACCCTTGGGGCCCGATTCTTGAACCATTCGACAGCTCTACTATACGACTTTCGACGAAAAGTTGAGGTAAATGAAGTATAACCCATATATTAAACTTCATTTATGTCAGATTTCATACGACATACGTCCGACGGCGAGTGGTAGAGCCGTCGAATGGTTTCAAGAATCGGGGCTCTGCCTCGCCAATGTTTAAAGTACCTACAAATATTTGAGAAGCAATTTCAAACATTCCACCATCGGAATCAGCGGACTGTGGATTTTAAAAGCAACTAGTTTATTGGAAGTTTTTTGTAGACAAGTTCTAGGCTCACATGAGTTCATGTTCATAAGACATACTATTTAGATAAATAGGTGAATTTACAATTAAAAACCTATCTTGTGTACACCCGGGTTCATCTGTACAATATGTTCATTTTTTCTTTCATCACTTCTTTTCTATGCCAGATAAATATTTGAAATATGTTATGGGAAAAACTTTAGTAGGGGCAGTTTCGAAAAAGTGCCTTAACTTTGGTTGTCTCTGACAGAGAATCTTCCTCACATACATCCTGAGAGAAAGAGAGAGAGAGTTATCAACAACCAAGCTTCTGGTAAAAAATGTGTATTCTATCTTGTACATACTTGTCTGGTGTCGAAACGTCTCGACTTCGACTTCGTGTGTGGAGTCGTTATCAATCACTGTACGTCGTAGGTATTATTTATACGTAATTTCTTGGATATCTGCTGACATGATAATGAAAAGAAATAGTATTCACAAACCTCCTCAATAATCATTGAGATATTCTAATTGCTTTCCAACAAATTATTCATAATCTCATTGTTTACTGGGAAAACGTTGGGGTATTACAGACGAATAAATACAAAATTTTGTACCCTACTACCGACCTTTATTTTTTACAGTCAATTTCGTTTCAGCAGGCAAAGGAGTAAACTATGAAGTTTACTCCATGGACGAAAGAAATAACGCTTTAACCAAAGTATTTCTTTTCTTTCTAAGTGCATGATTTGTCAATAAAACCCAGGCAGAAAGTTGAAATTTTATTTTGCGTAATAGGAAATCATGACCACTTATGTCGGGATATGATAAAAAGAATATTTAATACATCCAGTGTCTTTTCTAACTTGTCGGATTAATAATCATTCAACCCAAAAATTTGTAGTCTTATGTATTAAGTTTAGTATGACTTAATACTTGTTGGTACTCGGAACTTAAATCCAAAATGTATCATTTATTAAGAAGTGGATTTAAAATTTAAATTATTTATCCGTATGTGTAACTAGCACTAATATAAAAATAATAATAATATACAATAAAATATAGTTTGTTATAAGCTATTTATTATTTTTTAAAAAACATTAATAAATCCTGTAGTATTATCTACACTACCACTACAGCAATAAATATGCATCCAAGACCATCTTCATAAAATATTTTTTAATGATGAGATATTGTAATAGGCTAAATCTATAATTGTTTTCCTGAAATGGGTTTTAAATCGATTTTGGCACGAAATTGTGAGCATATACTTGTATATTCCAATCTTATTTGCAATAAAAAAGTTGTTTTCAGAAATTTTAGAGGGGATTCCGAATATTGGGGGATGAAATGTTTGTTTGAGTATCGACGATTTTGTATCAAACTAGCCGATACCCGCGGCTTCACCCGCGTATGGAGTGTACAAGTCTTTTAAAAAGGAAATAGCTTATTAAACATATAAAAATTTATTTATATAACACATTTTTTGTTGAACCTACATAACTGCACTACAAATCCACTAACCCCGAACATATATCTCCCAAATTGCAAGTGCTCATGGGTCACCCTATATAACAATTTTATTCAACATTTTTTTGATCAACCTTGTATAACAGTAACTCTACTTCACCCTATAGTGCAACCATCCTGTATATGCAGCATTTTATTTGTCGCCCAGTATAACTTTCTTAAACACCAAACTACAACTCTACTCCACCCTATATTTCAGATATGCAACTGTTTACGGTCTACGCCATATAACACTTATTTCGGAAAATTTTTGAGCGGCCTTTTAAAATACAATTTCCCTCCACCCTATATTTTAACTAAACTTTATATACAACTTTTTTAACATTCTGTTAAACACTGTAACTGATAATGGTCTATCCTATGGAACATTTTTTGATATATTCTGTAAAACTATAATTCTACTCCGCCCCCGATTTCAACCACTTTGTTTATACAACTATTTATAGGCCACCCAATATAACAATTTTTGAACCACTCGGTATAACTATAAATCCACCAATCCACAGCATATTTCACCCAAACTACAACTGCTTATTGGCATATAACCTTTTATTCAACTTTTATTTGAACCTCCTTGTATAACTTTAAACCTACTTCCAACTATATTTAAACCATCTTGTATATGCTACTGCCAATTAGTCAATCATTATAACTTATCTGTCTATCAGCTTTTGAACCATCCTGTAGAACCATAATTTTATACCATAAAATATTTCAACAACCCTGTATATGCATCAGCTTATTGACCACCCAATATATCTTTTTTTAAATACTTAACTATAACTGTACTCCACCAGATATTTCAACTATTTTATCTATGCTACTGCTTATGGGCTGAGTTATATAGCCATTTTTTCAGATATTTTTTGAACCACTGTGGAAAGTATAATTTCTCTCCGCCTTATATTTCAAACAAACTTTATATGTAACGTTTTCTAACATTATTTTAACCACACTGTATAACTGTAATTTTACTTCGCCCCATGTTTCAGATATTTCATATCTACAACGGCATCCTGCATAATAACATATAACGTTTTTTGATCCACTCTCGTTAACTATAATTCTATTCCACCCTCTATTTCAACCACCATGTAGATGCAGTTACTTATGGGCCACCCAATCTAACATATTTTATATCACCCTGTGTAACTATAAATCCACCAATCCTCAATATATTTCACCCAAACTGCAACTGCTTGTGAGCCACTCCATATAACAATTTTATTCAATAATTTTTTAATTACCTTGTATAATTCTACTTCAACCTATATTACAACCATAATGTATTTACTGCTGCTTATTGGTGACCCAATTTAATTTATTTGTCTGTGAATTTTTGAACCAGATTGTTTCTTTATACAAAATATTTCAACCATCCTGTATATACAACTGCTTATTGGCCACCCAATATAATATTTTTTAAAACGTTTAAATATAACTTTGCTCCACCCTATATTCCAACTATTCTATCTCTCCATCTCCTTAAGGGCTACGCGATTTCTTTTTACTGATATTTATTTAACCACAGTATAAAGTATAATTTCTTTACACCTTATATTTAAACCACCCTTTATAAGCAGTTTTTTCTAAAAAAATTGGAATCACATTGTATAACTATAATTTTACTTCGGCCCACATTTCAGGTATTCCATATATGCAACTACTCATGTTCTACCCTATATAGCAACATTTTTCTACCACTCTTGATCCACCCTATTATTCTACTGCACCCTATATTTCAACTACCACGTATATGAAACTATTTATTCGCCACCCAATATAAGATTTTGTACCAGTCTGTATGATACTAACTTTTTGAGATTTCTCAGTCCATTGAACGCAAGATATGTTGTTTCTGGTCGTGAACCTTCATCAGTTGCGCTTCCCTCAATTCACTCTGTGTGCTTATAATTCTGTTCCAACTTATATTTCAACCATTCTGCATAATAAATAAATATTTCTAACATTTTTTCAACCCATTTTATACCTATAATAATTATAACCCGTTCTAAAATTTAAATATTCTAAGTGCTTATGTGCTACCTTACATAACATTTTGTTATCCACCCTGTATAAATATAATTCCACACCACCCGTTTTCCAGCCACCTGGTATATGCAACTATTTATGGCCAACCCAATATACATTTTTCTACGCACCCCGTATAACTAATTCCACTCCCCCTTATTTTAACCACCTTGTATATATGCAGCTTCTTATGGGCCACGCAATATAACTTTTTTTAAGAACCTATGTAATTCTACTACACTCAATGTCTCACCTATGCTATATATATTGTTTCTGTCAATATATGGAGATCAAATATATACCAGATATAAGTCAAACTATAAGCTTTGTAGCAAAAAAAGATTCAGCCTAAACAGTTAAGTAGTTATTACCTGATGAGGTAACAAACAAACAATTAGACAAATACAATTTTATAATAATGTAGAAGAAGATCAAACATCATCACTGTTCTAGTTTTAGCTTTCCCATCTAGGCCAGCATCTACAATGATTTTAACTCTGTCTGGAACATTGACATCCTCTGGTAAGATTGCTCGACTTCTTCGTCATTCACCCGCAGAATTCCATCTTTAAAGTTTAACTCGAATCCCTTGAAGCTCATGGCATCCATTCCGATGATGACTTCGTCTTCGATGTTTGCCGATGTTAGAATATTGTATTTCCCAAGACCATTTCAACATTTATTTCACCATGGACTTTCGCTACTTCTCCTGTCTCTGTTCGCAGGTGCCATTTTGTTGGTTTTATCCTTGTCTGTTCTAAAACCGTATTAGGCCTTCTGACTGTTTTTGTCGCACCTGTATCCAGCAACATTGCTTCTTATTAATAAGACCATCTACAAATACACTGTTAACGTGGTTGCGTAGCGAAACGACATATGCGTTGTTAGTTGGGGTTTGTTGGCTACAGGTCGACGATGGCCCCTTCACATCGACTCTCTTTAGTTTTCCGACGAGGAAGTCGGGCCTCCGTTATTCTCCCCTTGCAACGACTCCGTATGTGTCCTACCTTACCACACTTCCAACATCTCAGATGTCTTTTTTTCGGTAAGGACTTTCTGTACTATCTTTCTTACAGAGGCTTCTTCATTTCCGCCATCTTCTGATTTTCCGTCAATGATTCGGACTCTGGCTTGACCTCTACAGGTATTTTTCGCAGGCTCGAATTCCAGTGCATCCACTAATTCAACGTTTGCAAAATATCTGTAGCATCCCCTCTTAAGGCTACGGTTAATGCTATTGCCTTCTCCTCTGCCGACCACCCATTTAGCTTAGCTGCAACCTCGAATTGGCGCCGATAATTAGCCCATGACCATTTTCCATCAAATTGTGGAGGTTTCATTTTGTGTCTTGTTCCCTCGAGGTCAATTTTTGAATCCACTACTTCCGGGCGGTTTCTGCTTTTGGTGTTTGGTGGAGTTTCTCCCCTTTGTATTGTGACTACCTGTTCTCTTATTTTACTGATCTCACCCTCCATTATTTGTTTTAGCTCTTCTATCCGCGTTTCATTTTCGACAATTGTGTGCTTCTGTTCTTCTACCCGCGTTTCATTATTGACTGACTCTCCGACCATTGTTTGCTTTAGCTCTTCCATCCGAACCTCATTATCGAATATTTCCTCTTCAAGTATATCTGAGTTTTCCTGTACCATGCTTTTCAAATTTTCTTTTAAGGATTTAGAACTTTAGAGTAATTTGTCTTCCAGGATTTTAGAATTTTCTACTAATTTATCTTCTAATGCATCTTTCAAGTTTTTAGAATTTTCGTCCATTTGTTTTAATAGCATGCTCATGTCCCCAGTACCACAAACTTCAAACAAAGAAGTGTCGGGATTGTTACATTCATTTATTACGGCATCTCGTAGCCGTTGTATTAATTTACTTTTCGTCCCACTACTTTCTAAATCCCTTTCTTCAAGTTCTTTTTTTAAGTCCGTCACTTTCAATTGGTCCAAATTCACCGCTTTAAACATTGTCACTCTCAGTCTATTTATTTTCCACTTCCAAAGTTTCATAAATACACCGGACACCTGACACCACTGTATTGTTTTTATTTTCACACTCTTCGGGTTCAGTTCAGTTCTGCAATTTATTTAAAAACACAGTCCAACTCACTCTAATTTATTTCCACTACTTTAACACAATTTATATTCATAGAACTATTTACCGTTTATTATATATACGGCAGTCGAATACTGAATGAATCCCACCGCCAGCTGTCCGTATTTATATATTTCACTCGGAATTCTCTAGTAGGTCAAGGAGCCATCGGGAAATGTGTTCTCGAAGATTCGATATAATTCGACGAATTCCCATTAACGCTAGCCGTCGGCCTCGCGTCGATAGTCAAACATTTCGCATTCTCCGAAATATCTGACGAAGGCCGATTGCACCAGCTATCGGATGAATTCCCGTAACATTATATTCTTCTTTCTTCGGAGACACTGCTGCTTAGCCATTTCTGACCCAATCATTTCGGTGTTGTTTGTTCACTTTGACCTCTCCCAAAATCTTGCATGTAGCCTCCTTTATTAGCTTTTCTAGTCATTTATACATATCATTAGCAATTACTGAGGATTAAAATACGATAATATCTCTATATTTTTTTATAATTCGACCCAATTTTTTTAAACTTTAGGATTAGACTTTTCTTACTCTCCACTTCAAAAGTGGCAAGGTAAGCTTTTTTAGGGGTGAAAACTACCCCTATTTGAAAACATGAATAAAATAAAAATAAATAAATTTTATGGGTTCGAATAGTGTTCAATAATTTACTTACTATAAATCATACTTGATATTGTAATACACAACCCATTCTCACCACGGTAGTGGTTCAACCCACACAAAATTATTTACAACTTACTGAAATACATTCATATATATCGCAGTGCATCAAATATATTAAAACAAAGAGCTAGAATGTAATTTATTTGCTCCGTGCGAAGTCATGGTAGGGATAGCCGAATCGACGCCCGCGTACGCAGTTGATACTTGCGGCATTATAGGAGGCTCAGGAAGCTGTTTTCAAGCGAACAAATACACATGAAAATTTGTAATTCATAAAATAAAACCAGAATGGGTCATCAGAGTAGCTGCGTTGTGAACTGTAAAAATACAGAGAGAAAAACGTGAAACTGCAAAATGGAAAGTAAGTCAAAGGAATAAGTGAATAGCTGCTGTAAAAAGGAGAAAGTAAATAGTACCATGACCTTTATTTCAGTAATAGCAATAACATTGTAATAACATATTTTCCGAAAACAATAAATTTTATTTTAAATGAATAATATAAGGAAAATTCTTTTGTAGTTGTTTTTGAATTATTGGAAATTAAAAATGCTGTTTTTTATAGCTCGTTTACATTATGCCCCAACCCCTGCTGCTTGAGCTATGGCAGGCTACCGGAATTATTGCCGCAATAGGATGGAAATCTCGTCTACATTATGCCGAAGTGGACCGGGAAGTAGGCACGTAATTATGAAGAGCAGTATATAAATACCATACTTCTCCTAATGTTACGACTGCTACTCGCACTGCTTTATGCTTCCCAAAAGAGCGGTTTTTGAGTGACAGTCATCAATCGTTTATAGTCCAGGTAATTTAAATAAATGCTTAAGAAAATTGTTTTCTGGTCTGGCTCCGCACACTGGGGCTATAGAAGTGATTTGGTTCAAAACCACCCAGAAATCGCAATTTTCATAGGAATATTAAAATTCTTAAAGTGGGATATTCATTTTGTCATACTGAATTACGGTACGAAGCTTAATTTCTTAAATGTGACTTTATCAATTTGCATATAACCGAGTGACCTTGAAAAATGTTCAAAAAATAGAGATACCATTACTATCAAGACATAATTTGCTAATTTCATCCGATCCCTATATTTCAAGCTTGAGATACAAGATGAAGAACACAAAATAGATAAGGTAGCAAAAGAAATGTTGATAGAAGAGTAATATTATATGACATTGAAAATTATAAAAATGTTATCATTAACGCTTAAAAAAATTTACTGAAAATGAGAAAAAGATAGAAATAGATACAAACAACATAAACAGGGACAGGCAAACAAACATGTTCGTAAAGAAAAACAGACAAACACGAACACATACAGAAAGGAGAAAGACACAGACAGATAAAGACACATACAGCTACAGATACAGAAACATACAGACAAATACACAGGCAAATACAAACACAGACACAGACAGATACAGAAATAGACAGACAGAGACACAGACAAAGACAGATACAGAAACAGACCTAGACACAGACAGATACAGACACAGACAGATAATACTTATTTAACAAACTATTTAAAAATTATATGTTTTGATTGTAGGTTAAACCATTCAATATTCTTGATGATATCTCTATTTTTTGAAGGTCACTCGGTTATGTGCAAATTGATAAAATCAAATTTAAAAATTAAGCTTTGTACCATACTTCAGTATGACAAAAAGAATATTCCACTTTAAGAATTTTTATATTTCGATAAAAATTGAGATTTCTGGGTGGTTTTGAACCTGGAGTCCCCAGTGTGCTCCGGCCCGTTCATCGACGGTTTATAGTCCAGGTGATTTAGTTAATTGTTTTTTTTTGTGCAAAATCTAATCATAAAATCCTCTTTGGTATAATGGATATTGTTGAAGAGAATTAAAAAATCCACAAAATGAACTACACTAAGTTTAATTTCCTCATTTTTCAAAAAAAATACTTTAAACAAAAGGCAAACAAGACAATTTTTATACTTCTAAGTTGTTTAATTTTACTTTTAAACATTTTTAATATTAATACTGTAGATTTTAACAAACCCACTATACGCTGGTAGTTGTAGATTCAGTAGTTGGATTAAAAATATAAAGTTAATTTTAATTTTATATTTCAATGTTATAAGAGAATCCAAAGATTAAAGCTATAATTAGGTAATATATGTTATTTAATATAAAATTGTCACTATTAAATAAAATATCAAAAACTAGTGTTTAAAATTAACAGATATTTACTTATTTTATAAATAAACCCCAAAGATGGCATATAATTAAAATATGAGTTGTATTTCTTGCGTGGTAAAGCAGTGTAATTGGAAAATTCTAGAATATCAAAAAAAATTCAGTTTTTGTTTTTTTTTTCTAAATTAAGTGAAAATTCGTGAAATCGGGAAAATCAAAGTTTCTCGTAGATCACTTCTAAAATATATGTTAGAGTAAAAACATATGCTTATTAAAGTTGAAGGTAGGTAAAAGTAAGGTCTATCGAATGACAGCATCAAAGTTGTAAAATATTGATTTGTTGCTGTGCAGATTGCAAAAAACCCTTGATACTGAAACCGGGTGATCGCTTTTGTGTTGCGAAATTATGCAAGTCTCTAAGAATTTTTTAATTCTAAAAATTCCTTTTTTGACGCCATTTTCTAGGCTCGTGCGATAGTAAATTTAAGTAATTCACAAGCACGCAGTAATTATGAAAGATTACACTTATTTTTGTTGTAAATTGAGTTATAGCTAAAATACTGAATTTTATCACGAAATTGCTTACGTTAATTTAGCAAGTCAAGAGCTATTTATTAAGAAAATATATTAAGCTTTTCCATAGAAGTAATTAGCTATTGCAAAAACTATGCTTTTGCAATGTGCAAAACAACAAAAGAAAATGTGTCGATTCTATTCCATAAATTTTGCTGTTACCTAGAATTTGTGTATTCAGATATTGCCATTACAACTTATTGCTGAAAGAAAAATATTAATTTTTAAGATTTTATCAATTTCTACTTATTACAAAAAAAACCTGATTTTTTTAAATAGTTTCGATTTTATATTTTTTTCAACGATACTGTGAAAATATTATTCCTGGAGATTAAAAAAATTTGTGAAATTAAGAGATGTATCGTTACGACTATAGGTTTTTTAACAGTAATCGCTTCGTTACCCCAAACAGTAAATTGAAATAATAATTTTTTGTTTTGATTTTGGATTTTTTAAACTAGCAGAAATGTCAATATTTTTATTGGTCAAAGTACTTACTCTTAAAGGAAATTTAATACTCCACAAATGACATTTTTTGACATTTTTCATTAAATTCACCACTTTTATAGTTATTCTTTATTCAAAAATAATTTTAAATTTAATTTCAACTTCGAATAATTTTAATGTTAATAACCTTTTTGTAGAGTATAAAATCTCCTTCAAGAGTAAGTATTTAGATCAATAAAAATATGGATATTTATGGTATAACTAAAACCCAAAATCGAGCACTGGCTGAATGTAAACATTCACTCTCCCTCGTACTGCGAGTCCTTTGACTTCCGTAAAAACGCTTCTTTGACGAGTATCAGGTAGTGAAAGCAGCAGTGGCTCTACTATAGTGTTTACATTCTCGCACTGCTAGCTGCGCTGCCTAATTCCTGCTCACTTCGGCAGAATCTAAACGAGCCATTATTTTTAGTATTTAGTATTAGTAAAATTATGTGTCGGCATATTATAAAAACAATTTATTTGGGGTTGTGTATTTTTTTAAGTACTGATGAATCACTATGGATTCCCAAGCCATATGACGCAGTGATCATTTTATTGGAGGAAAAAAGTGAAGTAGAGTTGAGCCCTAGCTACATTGCTACCATATTCCCTTCAACCTACAGAGCTCCTCAATTGAATAAATATTTAGCCGTTTACAGGTAAATAAATATATGTGAAAAATATATAAATTTTAATGACATAAAATAAATTGTGAAAGCAACAGAAACAATAAGTCAAATTGAAAATACCACGAATAAAATTAATTTAATAAATTGCAGTATCAAAGAAAATTTAAAAAAATAATTATATGATAATAAAAACTCTAATATTGTATTATAAACGTAATTATCCAGAATGCACCACAGCTATAATTGATTGCACAGAATTTAGCACTGAAATTCCTAGGAGTCTTCCAAACCAAAGTTTTAACAAGTAATACCCCCAAAGTTCTTGTCGGTATTACTCCTGGTGGTTTTATTTGTTTAAAATCTGAAGTAGCTGGAGGACGAAAATTAGTTTTTCAATGGCCTAACAATAGAATCAGGATTGCTGGATTTACTAGAAACGGAGGACATTATTTTGACTGACAAAGGTCATTGATGCATGTGGTAAAAAATGCACAAAGCGTTGGAATTCATGCATCGATTGATAACCCATCAAATGTTATTTATTTCTTTGCCTAGATGACATTATGCACATCTGTTGTGTTTTACGTACAGTCTCTAATAATTTCAAATTGAAATGTTCAGAAAACGATAATTAAATCATGATTCATTGTTGTAGTAAATTGTTTATATATTCAAGCTAATGATAATTGTAATATTTTTTAAACTATTTTTTTTGAGAATCAGAAAGGATTAAGTACATTTGATTTATGTAACGCATTTTTAAATATTTTTAAAACTAACAGAACCGTGTTTCATTATATATTTTGTCTCAATCGACCTGTATAGCTAGTACAAAATATATTGCTACTATAATAACAATATTTTTTAACATCAGTGTCATCCAAATTCATATTCTTGTTATTTTCGTTAATATTTTTAATTCTACCAGCATTCAATACCGTATATAAAGCAGATAGGTTAATAATGCTGGAAATAATTTTTTTCTCTTTTTAGAATAACTGTTATTA
This sequence comes from Octodonta nipae, assembly GCA_034190945.1. Classification (NCBI taxonomy): domain Eukaryota; kingdom Metazoa; phylum Arthropoda; class Insecta; order Coleoptera; family Chrysomelidae; genus Octodonta; species Octodonta nipae. The sequence continues at coordinate 92,317,320 of CM067219.1, forward strand.
CATTTTTTATTTTACACGAACTGTTTTCTAATAAACTCTCGTCTAAACTATAAGTTTCTTATAACTATAGTGATTTTGAATTATGAATAAGATAATTACAACGTGATAATAAGGGGTGAATTTAAAATAATTTATTTTAAATTATGTACAAGAACATTACAAACATAAGGTGTGGATACCACAAAACCAACTAATAAACAACCGGTTCAGCAATTTGACAACTGCTCAGAGCCTCCTTTAGTTTTAGTCGCGCGCGTTGCGGATAGGACACACTTCATAATTTTATGAACTTAGAAAAGGGATTAATTTAAAGGTGGCCCTAAACGTAGCAGTAAGTTTATAATACTCGTATGTACATACAAATTTTGTTGGTAACCTATACGGTCATACAAATAACATCCAACAAGTTTTCTAAAATATGTTTGTGCCAACATTATTTATCCCTACATCATGCATTAAGTTTGAATGTTATGTTGGTACAATCAAGTTTTTGCACGAAAAAGTAACTACAACATGTATGAAGTGATTTTATAAAAATGGATTTGTTTGCACAAACATATTGTATCACTACATGCTACAACAACTTTATAATATATTTTGTGCAAATACGTTTGTGCATACCGTACAACACGTGTAGTTTAACAATATGTTTGTGCAAATAAAGTGTTCAAACCCAAATTATAAAATCAGCAGCGTTTGATTTTTTGTTTGTATGCTAAATTTGTAGAAACAATTAGCAACGTCTAGATTGTGGTATAAGTATAAGAATGAAAACATTTTAAGTGTAATTCGATTTGTGTGACTTTATAGAGACAACATGACTGTCCAATGTTAAAACCATAATGTTCTGCCAGGATTACGTTGGACTATTTCAAATACTGTATTGATTAGGCCAATTTAAATCATAATAAAATTGATATGCTGCTTTGGTCTTTGCAAGTATTACTTTTATTCTCAGAATGTCTTGTTGATTTGTATACTTGATATTAAGTTTCATAGTTTGTGCAGAAAATTAAAACATATTACAGTTAACCTTTCCACGGTACTAATTTCTTCTCTAACTATTTAAAATGTGACTTTTCAGAAACTCGTTATTCGGTTAGTAAATTCATATATGTCAACTGTCATCGTTTATCAATCTTTATACCATAATCGTTTTCGTTTTTTGTCACTTTTGAGTAATTATAATAGCTATACATTTTCTTTTTCTGTACATAAGTACACACGAATTGTGTGCATGTGTAGGCGGCATACTTGTATCTGATATCTGTTTTAAAAAACTTCTCGAAGATATATATTGCATTTGAAGACGCGAGATGTAAGACCGACATCTAGGATTTTTGAGAGAATTAGCACACAGAGGTTCCGAATCTGAAGTCGTTTCGTGTAATTGCTGTTCTCTCTTAACTCCTAGGACAAATGTCACGATAAAATTTTCAGGTTACTTCACCTGTCAGAGATATTGAATACTCTCTTCGAGGTGTCACTCCTTTGTACGCAAGACAATATACATTATATATTATATGTAACATATATTGTTTCTGGTCAGGGAACCTTCATCAGTTGCGCTTCCCACAATTGAATGCCCTCTCGAACACTTCTTTATGTATTTGATACATTTCGTTAAATTTGAAGACGCGAGATGTAAGACCGACATCTAGGATTTTCGAGAGAAGGTTCCGAATCTGGAGTCGTTCCGTTTAATTGTTGTTCTCCCTTATGTTATGTCACGATAAAATTTTCAGGTTACTTCACCTGTCAGAGATATTGAATACTCTCTTCGAGGTGTCATTCCTTTGTACGCGTCTTCAAATTTAACGAAATGTATCAAATACATAAAGAAGTGTTCGAGAGGGCATTCAATTGTGGGAAGCGCAACTGATGAACGTTCCCTGACCAGAAACAATATATGTTATATATAATATATAATGTATATTGTCTTGCATACAAAGGAATGACACCTCGAAGAGAGTATATATATTGCAGTTGCAGTACACCTTCATACATAGTTGAAGAAACATGTTACACAATATTATTGGTAAAAACAAATCCTTACGTCTAAACTACCTGTTTTGTATTTTGGAATGTTTAAATCAAACACCTAGAGGTTCAAATAAGTGAGTGCAAATTTTGTGTCAAATATTAACAAAATGAACTGTGTAGGGCATACACGTGTACACTTAATTTGTTTGTACGAACAAGTTTCAACAACTTGAAGGCACGTTTGGGGGCCGCTTTAGTTTCTAAAATTTATCAACAGAGTTGAATTGTTGAACCAGTCTAAATTAAAAAAAGTCAGACTTCTAACATCTTAAAATATTGGTTTTTAAAGAATCGTCTAAAGTATCTAATTTATTGTTTGAAGCTGTTGAACAAATAATATATGTAGCAGAAAAAGTCAGTAGGAGAAAACAAGGAAATTTGTTTTTTTTTTTTCGTTATTTCAAGAATATTAAAAGAAAGTAGTTTAATGTTCAATTTCCTGTAGGCATTTTCGAATTCCCCAATTATTTGTTCTCTTCCATACATACAACAGTTGTACAAGGCTAACATGGTTATCAATTCTGTCGGCGCTACTCGTAAAAATAACTTCAATAATTTATATGTATACATCGTAATCCATTCACATGAAATTATCGCACATCGCATATCATACGCGCTACAGCTCACTACAGCACACTCGCTATTTTTTTTCGGATTCCAAATTGTAATACACGCTCACTCGCAAATTTTTTTAGTTATAATAGAAAGCCTCGCCTGTATCAACACTGCATTCATTATTTCTACCATTTACAATCTTTGATAACCCAAAGCGGTCAGATAAAGTGTTGATACCAGAACAAATTTGGTAAACAGCGAGTTGTTTTAGCAGGCTTGGTAACGAATCTACGGCTTTATCATTATAATGGCCTTGAAATTCATTAAGGTATTCATGAAAACCGGTACACATAACCATGATCTCTCATCTTGCGCTATATTAATTCGTGGAGTGTCATCGCGTTTGATAGTTAATACTACGGATAATTCACCTCACCTATATCGAGAGATACATCGCAGTATGTCAACAGCCAATGAGCAAGGTTAGTATAAATACATATTGAGTTTACATTTCATGATGTCTATTGAAGTTATTAAGCTCCAATAAATTCAATTAGTAATGCATTTTACAGCGGTTGTTTTGTTAGGAGATAAAGAAATTATCTCGGAATAGTTGCACTTTTAGCAATTGTAAGAAAATAGTAAAAATATTTTGCAATTAACGTTAGCGACATCAAAACAACTTATTACAGAAATAGTTCAGTCATCAGAGAACTCAAACAGAATATATTCGATTAGTTCTATATAATGGCAATTTCCTTTGTAAAAAATTCTTTAAATTACCTTGCTTCATAAGAACAATAAACAATTTAGTAATTATTTAGTAATTAATGAGTTAATTTAATGTATTTTGTCTAATAACTAGTCCCCTATGTTTGGGATTTAAAAACGTTGACTTGATTTTCGGAGCTTTCCCAAATATATCAATCTGTGGAGCAAAATTATAATTATTTTGGGATATTGCGGCCCTTCAGTAACAGTTTATAGAACACAGAAAATAAGATTTTAACAGTAAATTGATGAAAGTGATTATTTGTTTATATTATGAAAAATAATTAAGAGATCTTAATGCCGCCAATGTAAAGAGTCAGAAACCGCCTCAATAAGCTTTTATACGTTGTGAATGGATCATTTTTCACCGAGAAAAGTCAGAAATTCTCGTAAAAATGGATTTTTTTTTTAAATTTATAAATTGCTGGTAACGAAACCTGAATGGACTCTGTTGAATTGGTAATTATTGGTTTTGAATACTAGTAGATATTTAAAATAAGAATATGCGTCAGACAGCCAACGCAGCAATAGCAGTAACTGCTAAAGCACATGGGCGGACCTATGATTTTCTTGAGATGGGAGCATAAGATTGCACTGGGTAAACAAACTGATGTTACATTTTGATGTAAATATTGTTAAAAATATTAAAGAAATTCCTAGAACCCGGCCGCAACGCAACATATCCTGTCCAATTATGAATCTAAACAATTCAAAAGACACACTCAAACTCACAAAAAAGTTTCAACAAAATTGGCCGAACCTTCAAAAGTTCTAAAACCTGACTGGGGCCAAATAGTAAATCTAACCCACTCAAAAAGTTTTATTAAAATCGGTCCAACCCTTAAATTTTATAGAAATTCCTTGAACCCCAACGGAGGGCCACTTGCCCGATCCAATTGTAAATCTAAACCATTCCAGGGAATCAATTAAACTCAAACAAAAAACTTCAACAAATCGGCTCAACCTTTAGGAATTAAAAAAATCTGCAATCCAATTGCAGTCCCCGAACTGGTTCAAACTATAAATCTTACCTACTCAAAACACACACAAACACTTTCAGCAAAATCGGCGCAACCTTTAATGGTTAAACAAAAATAGGAGCGAAGGTTAAGTAGTAGTTTAGTTTTCTGAAATTATCCAATTTTCTTAAGTTTTCTGCCCATATGAACCTTCTAAGAAGTATTAGGAAACTGAAAAAGATTAATGAAATCTGTAAACTCTCAAGTCATGGCTTGACCAAGGGGAGTAGGGGCTCATGTTTATATATTAAGATATCCCCATTGAACAATCGTTTTTAATACGGTACGTTCTGCAAGAGTTTTCTATAAATTTTTATATTGCAATTAAGTACATAAGATTTACTTAACGTCCCAGCGTTTATTACAAGAAAGTCATTAATTAAAAAAATATACTTGTTAACGGTTTTCCCGGATTTTGTTTCTGAAAAAATTTTCTGTGGACGGCATTATAATCGCATCATAGCTTTTCGCAATAAAACAAATAATTTACTTATCCGAGTTTGCTGTTAATAATATGTTATTTACGTGAAAGGGAAAGCAGTTTGCTCTCAAATTTGATGTACCTTAAAAACCATTATTGACAGTGTAAAAATGCAATTGGTCCTAATAAAAAATCTTCAACATCATAAAATGAACATATATCTCTGGGTTCGAATTAACTGAAGCTGGTGCAAATAACTTTTTGAGATGAAAAAATATTTAACAGGCAAACACCAGTCGCTAATTTTGGGTTGGGTTGTACGTAATAGAAACAACAAAAATTAAACTCGAGGTAATGGAAAATAGGGAAAAGAGGGTGTAGTTTAGGGGTTGAAATGATTTTTTGCGATTTTCGGCTAACTATGACATCCTATTGTAAGATGTTCTATACAAAAATTGTAGATAAGGAAGAAATGGAAAACTGTTATTCAGGATATTTATTAACGAAATCTCAAATTGTAACAGAAAATCGCAAAAACCTGACATTTTTTTAGCAACAATTATTCAAATTACAGGAAATCTGAAAGTATACTAAATAATAATGATTTTTAAAAAACTAAAAACAATTATTTTTCTAGATATTTGCCGTTTTCCCAAAAATTAAAGAAATTTTCCACGATAAATTTCCTTGTTGTTTTTTATTTTAATACTGTGCCTGAGCTCATTTTAATACCTTCCAATATCAAGGTGTAAATACAATACCATTTTCGCAAGAAAAGTGTTTATCCAATGAAAGTAACAAAAATAATTTAATAATAATCATATCAGAGAAATTGCAATCAGAGTTGAACTCCCTTCTAGATGATTTAAGTACATTCCTAAATGTCCGTGTCAGTAGTCTAGAAAGATTTGAATTTTTTTGGAAATACAAAATACAATTAGCTGTCAACATAACAGTGTCAATTAATATATGTCTTCGCTCGGGATTGATCATAACTTTCCGTAACAATTCGTCTAATACTACCACTAAAGAATGGTTATTATCATAACGAGCATCTCCCTATAATGCCGCTTTCGATAAGAACCCAATTTGTTGCAGGGAGGGAGTACTTCTAGAAATCGGCAGTTATCTCTTGTACCATTTTCTAAAACCAAAATATCCACTTTATATTCCAACCATTTCACGGTAATAATTTACTAAAAATTTTATACATGGGGGCATTCATATTCGACTTTCAATTTCATATATGTATATATCACCCCTTCTGACTGTTGCCATCCCTCTAAAATCTATAATATATAGTTCATCGATTTTGATGCGACCTTTCTTAAGATAATGCATATAAAAGACTACTTTACGCAGATATTTCGATGTTTAAATCTATCTAAAGACGTCCTATATTAAATTTCCCAAATAAAAATTTTAAAAAGTTCGGTGGAGATTTTTTTATTCAAAATCAGTAATTTGAAATAACTCCCCAACAAACTGACTGATAGTGTAAAGCCGTCAATTCGCCGTGGCACATGGGTTGTCTTCGAAAAGTGAAACTTGCTATTTTCGAACCAATTAAATTAATTAAATTATAATTGACGGCATTTCGAACTAAGCTAGATATCGGAGAAGTAAGACACAAAAATTTTGTGCCGTACAAAAATAACAGTGTTGGAAAGAATAAAAAATTATCATTTTCCAAAAATTTTCTCCGATGGAAAAATTATAGAAAACTGTACGGCATGTCTGATTTTAAATAAATATATTTATTAAAAAGTAATATTTTACAGTGCCGTATCATTGCTCTGGCTCTAAGGGCTTTTACTCTAACGCCAATTATCTCATTTCAACCCCTATTCGAAAAAATTATTCGAAAATGTACGGCACCGATTTCAAGGGTTTACTTATGAGCTAAAATAAAGAAAATCATAAGTGCCGTATAAAATATTTATCAAAAAAATTATTACCTGATTATGTGTCCTGTTGAAGTTAAAGTCCTTGGTTTTGGGGTAAAAATAATATTTTCCTGAACGGCAAAAATTTTGAAAGCAAGTTATTCCATATTTTATTCTTTATATTTTTAAATATTTGAGTTGATCTGATCAATTTGAAGAAAAAATTTAGATTTTATAATACTGACATGTACAAAGTGAAAGTTCTACTTCTTCCGTTTTTTGGCCGTGGGATCCTCTAAGTAACTCCTATTTGTCTTCTGAAATATTTAATACTAATGCTGTGATTCTCGGCGGCAAATTCAATTTTAAGTATTAGTTTTACCTTCGCATTCTGCACTATTTTCAAAAATTATATTAAAAATTACAATTGATTTTAACCTTCACATTCTACTTGATTAACTACTTTTTTAAAATAAATTACTGTTCAAAGAAAATTATGTTAAAAATTATAACTAATAACTTTGCTTGTAGTAATCGTTTATATGCCAAAGATGTACTTAAATTTAAAGATATTGATATTATTCATCACATATTTGATATTTACTGTCCCAGTTATTTGAGACAGTTGTTTATGAACAAAAAGAAAATTAATTATCAATCCTAGTAATCAAATAAAACGGTTATTGATGACAAAAAGGTTCACTGAGTATTTATTTTCAAAATGTAGGAGGTTTGCGAACGAAGATTCATGACCCTCGACAAGCGGTCATCTGTACAGATTACAGTGTCATTGTGGTGTTTGAAACCTGGCTTAATTCCAACTTTGATAATTCTGAGTTGGGTTTATATAATTACAACATCTTTAGAGTGGACAGAAGCCCACCAACGAGCCCTAAACTTCGTGGTGGTGGTGTGTTAATTGCAACAACGAAGAATTTGGATGTGAGTGAAATAGTGTTGCCTATCAATAATGTGGAACAAATTTTTGTTTCTATTAAATGTCATGGGCAAATCTTAGTGATCGGTGGAGTCTGCTTTTCTCCCGGTTTCGACCGGCAGTGTAACATTGATCATTGCCGTACTATTGAATCAATTAATGTCAAAATTTTTCATTTGTGGTGTTTACAACTTACCTGATGCAATTTGGAGTAATGATAGCTTTGGGGACACTGTTCAGAGTAATCCTAATTCTGCGGCTTTGGACTTATGTAACACTGCTGGTATATGTAATTTGTATCAAATTAATGAGTATATAATAGTAGAAATGTATTACTTGATTTAATTTTTTCCAGTTTCCCAAATGTGATAGTAACTGAGCCTAGAGACCCATTTTTTGTTAAGAGTGTTCATCACTCGCCGGTTACTTGTAATGTCCTTATCAATTACATTGCTGCTATTTTGCAGAACGAAGAATATTTTTTCGTCTTTCGTAACGGGAATTATGAGGCGATTAATCATCACCTAGCTGATGTTGTATGGGAAAATATTTTATCGAATAAGGATATTAATGAAGCTATTCCTAGTTTTTATAGCATTTTATATAGCCTAGTTGAAATATTTGTTCCGATGAAGAGGTTTAGATCATCTACTTTTCCCAAATGGTTCAATTCTGATTTAAAATAGTTAATTAAGGAGAAAAAAATTATTCATAAGTAATATAGGGAATCTGGGAGGGAAGATGATTACTGCCTCTTTACAGAAGCTAGAAGTCGTTGTAAGGAATTCAGTAAATATTTATATAGAAGTAATGTTTGTAAAACGGAAGCTAACATTTCCCAGTATCTTCGGGCCTTTTGGAAGTGTATAAATGATAAAAGCAATTCGTATGTTTTACCTTCCAAGATTTGGTATGAAAGTGCTGCGGGTGACAGTAGTCAGGAAATTGTTGACCTTTTTGGTAATTTTTTTCCCACTGTTTATAACCACATTACTGTTAATCAAGTTCCTGTTTTTAATTTTGGTCAATCTGCTGATGTTAGTGGTTATTTCATTGACAGTAAATATATTATTGATGTGCTTCAGAATACTCCGTGGAAACTTACTACGGGTCCTGATGAAATACCGATTTATTATGTTAAAAAAGTCTATTCACCTTAGCAAAACCTATCCTCAGGTATTTTTCCAGATAGACTTTGAAACGTTTGGTTTTCCTTCAATATATGTCGTTTTATTTCGATTATGGTGTTGCCCAAAAAAACATAAAAGTAATCAAGAATATGCCACAAACAACGTTTAGAAGACAACTGGAAAAAAAGTTATCTAAAACCTATCTATAAGTCAGGACCAAAAGATAAAGTAAAATCAGTAACACGGTACTTGACTGGATTGGAAGTTACTTGTCGAATCGGACACAAATGGTTAAGTATGGTGGCAGTGTATCGAAATCAATTAAGGTTACTTTAGGTGTGCCTCAGGGTTCACATCTTGGTCCGTTACTGTTTAATTTGTTTGTGAATGATCTGTCAACAGTGTTTAGGTCGAGTAAATTTTTTATGTTTGCTGATGACATAAAAAATTTTAAGGCAATTAAATGTGTTTCTGATTGTGAATCTTTACAATCTGATCTCTATTATTTGTATCGTTGGTGTGATATAAATGTCTTACATTTAAATTTGAAGAAATGTTTTAAAATAACATTTACTGAAGCTAATTGTCACTATGATTAGACATACAAACTGAAAAATGCAAGTCTTGTGGAAGTTAATCAGTTGCGGGATTTGGGTGTAATGATGAATTAAAAGCTTACATTTAAACTACACTTAAAAGAAATTACCTCTCAAGCTTATAAAATGTTGGGATTCATTTATAGAAATTCTCAGGAGTTTTCTATTGCTACTTTTAAATTCTTGTACTTTTCATTAGTTTGTTCTGGTCTTGAATATTGCAGCATGATTTGGTCTCCTTTGAACATGACCTACAGTAGTCTGTTAGAAAGAATTCAGAATAATTTTTTAAGGTTCTGTGATTTTAAAATGGGCTTAGTAGAGAATAATTATAATAATGTTGATATTCTTGCACAATTGAATATGAATTCGCTAGAAATTCGTAGGTCAGAATATGAATGGCGTTTTCTATAATTTTTCCACCAAAGAAAATTTTTGAAATATGTTTTTTTTATTCTTTCCAGCAACGTTATTTTTGTACGGCACAAGGTTTTCTCTCTCTCTCTCTCTCTCTCTCTCTCTCTCTCTCTCTCTCTCAGGAGATTTTTAATAACAGAGAATACCCCAGTTTAGACAGAATACAAAAAATCCTAGCATGGTTTTTAAATTTTTATTAGAAAATTTAATCTAGTAGACATTAGTTTGTGTTATAATGTTAAAAGTTTCATTAAAATCCGTCAATGAACAACGATTTTAATAGGGTTGCACCCTCAAAATGGGGACACTACATATTGATAAAGATTTTTCTCATAATACCGACAATATCACTGCAGGAGGCATAATCATTAGTGTCTATACATAAAAATTCAGTTTAAAATTAGTTTGGCAGTCGTATAAAAAACATACGATACGCGTAATTCTGAATTCGTATGAATAAGAAACGTATACATTCTTGACGTTAATGAAACTGTCATAGATATGTAATTATCGCTGATGTCAAAGAAGTATAAATTGAAACTCAATTATGGCTACAAAAATAACACGTAAGTATTTTTAATTTATGCAACCCTTACAATTTACCCGAGTAAGATGTCAAGGACAACAACAATCTGTAAATCTACTGGTAGCAATCAATTTGTCAACTTTCAGAAAAAAAGGATAGTTTCAGAACAATATCGAGAACATTTAATAGAGAAACACGAAATAATGAATTGTGGAATATGTGCTGATAGAAAACTTTAGTTGTGTCAGCTTTATATATGAGTTTAGGAATATTCTGGAACTTGGAACCGTTCTCATGCTACCCATCCACTGGTTATAACTCACATCACAGAGAAACCTCTTCCTAAAAAGTGGTAATAAATACAAATTTATTCCAAAGAGAGCAGCAGTAATCGAGGACAGTACGTTTGTACCACCAAATTTTTTTGTTAAACTTAGTATTTGTCATATAAAGGATATTTTTGTTATGTAACAATTCGGTTTGGCTATTCGTCATGAATAGATTCAAGCCGGAGCAAAGTTTGCAAGTTGTTCAAATTTATTTCGAAAAACGTGGTATAAATGCTATTGCGGTTTATTGAAAATAAGTAATGGGCTTTTGTTATACCTTTTTGAGAAACTTTAAGATAGAAAATTACCACATTTTATTTTATGCCCAAAATATGTCATTTACATTTAGAAATATAGTTTTTAATCCGTTTGGGTTTTCGTCAGGCACGTTTTACCGACAATATTTACCCGATTTTCACAAAATTCTTTCTGCTGGCACTGACTTTACCACCATGCATAAGTATTTTTTTTTTAATTTCTACTTCATCATGGATATAACAAAGATATAACAAAGTGCCTGCCAAAATTTAACTCCAATATCTTTTTTATAAATAAACTTTTCTTCCATTATATTGTCTTTGCATAATAATACTATCCTTGTTATTACCTACATCAAACTTCATTTGGAATCTGCATTCAATAAATTCATTTAAATCCAAATAGAATATCCTAAGTAAATCTTTTATTTTATAGAGCTGTACTTTTAAAGATCTCAGTGGTTTATGAAATCTTTAAAGTAAAGAAAGACTAATGAATAGTTTTCAAAATATAAAAACATATTTTATAATTTAATAAATAACAATATAAAGATATACTCAGTTATGAATGACGACTTATTTATCTGACTGTCATAACAATTCGGCAGGACAGACACCATTTCGAACAAATACCGAAATACAGTAGGTTCGAAGTATTCGTGCGTGGGAAACATACGAAATATTCGTATGTGCGAAACATACCGTATCTAACGAAGTAACGAAACTAACGATTTACGAGTTGGTATTGATATTATGCGGCAGTCGACATGGATTGTGCGATTTAAGTAACGATACCAATGTAAAAGTAACGATTCGGTATTCGAGTCTCATCGAGTATTAGTTACTTAGTAACGAATACATACGGTTTGTTACAGCCCTACCCCTATGTATATGAAAAACCTTCAGCGAAGGTATTGTTAGTATAAACGGGTACAAGCTTGGTAGGTAAAAACGGGTACAAACATAGTACAATCGATTATATAGACTTTAAAACCCAAAGTTCATAATCAATTTTCGAATAAACAGAAAAAAAATTCGGGTACTAAAGTGGTATAAGCGACGGCCAATAATGGCTACTCATTTTTACGACCCCCAGTACATGAAAGACCTTTAGGGTATAAACGAACATGTTGGTTGTACAAATTAAAAACGTGATTGTTAAATCCTTCACTCCAAAATTCTAGGTCACTTGGTAGGTTCACATGTCTGTTCGGTTGTTTTTTGAACATCAATAATATGTTTTTTTTACCTCTTTTACCACCCCATGTATATTAAAAATCTTAAGGATACTAATGAAAGTGTTGATAGTACAAACCAGTAGAAACTGTTAAAACACGTGGTGGCAAATCATGAAGAGCCAGAAGAATAGTAATTAAAATTATCTAAATATCTTACAACATATCACTTAATTATATTAATAATAAGAGGGAAATAACGTTATCCACTAAAACTAAAATTAATGTGTTATCAAGAAACGTAAATAAAATAATTGCTTAATCAACAAGATACTGTTTAATTGAAGGTAGTAATTAAAATTATTAAATTCCCCAGAAAATAAGTGAACAATCGACTAAATATTTTTAACAAAAAAAAATTATCATACTATTAATTCCAAGTTATCAACATAAAGGACAATATTTATTTTGAAGGTCAGTACAACACAGTTATCACCAATTTGTTGTCGTAACCTACATTCTACATTAAATTTAATATTTTGTTCTAATTTAAAATTATCAATAAGTGACAATACATTATTGACATAATATATCATAAGTACAATGTTATCCAATAAGATGCATTCTATACAGTTTTGATATAATATTGTTGTTCTTCTCCACCATTCTGTAACATTTCTGTACTATTAAAATTGTCTGACACAAGTCACTAAGCGTCAGTGATTTCGTCTGATACACCTTCGATTTAAGGTAAACCCACTAGACAAAAATCGAATGGAGTAAGAACCGATGATATTCCAATCCGTTCTATGAGTTCACGTAGTCCAATTCATAGATAAGAGATTTATATATATATATATATATATATATATATATATATATATATATATATATATATATATATATAATTTGGTCTCCAAATAATAGAATTAAACGGAAAATAAATTACTAGAAAACCCCCATAGTAATTTTAGGGACAAATTATACAATTAAATGGAAAATAAAGATTCAATTTTCAAACGCATCATGTAATATATCAGATAAAAGGCTCATTATGTGAATTACAAATATATCATATTTTTAAATCATTTGTATAAAAGATATTAAAAATATTAAACATCGACTTAATTCCCACTTTAGAAACTACACTATTTAAAATTTGAAAAATATATTTTATTTATATTTTTAAATAATTTGAATAACAGATTTAATAATTTATAATTTAAACTTTGACCTATTTTGCCGTTTTTCTTCCAATCTACAAAGCCTCAAAACTCAGACAGTAGGTTATAAAAGGCATTTCTGAAAGTTTATTAGTAAAATAAAACTCTAATGTTACTTTTTGGGGGCCAAATTAGAAAATTAAATACATATGTATTGTGATAAAAATCAAGCGAATCCTAAAGCAGATAAAATAAAAAGTCTATGTGTGGAAAATCAAAGTGTATATTTTTTATAAATTTAAAACGCTTCCTTTAAAAGATATAAGGGTAAGTATAAGAAAATGCACTCATTCCCTGCTTGTCTGAAACTGGAATTTTCGAATCTTGAAGGTGGTACGGAACCCTAAGTATGCGAGTCCACCTCGCATTTGACCAAATTATTTTAATTTGTACGCCCTCTGCCCCCCCCCCCAAAAAAATAAGAAACTTTCGTTCGTTTTAGGACCTAATCTTCACGATCCAACAGGCTCCCATGAAGCTTTAGTAACTGCAAATTTAGCATCCCGGGCTCCCCTGCTATTTTATGTTTTATATTTAATTTTATTATAGACTTTTATATGGCGTTTAAACAATTTATACAATTAATGATATTTCATCTACATTTATATGTTTTCTGTGTTTCTGTGAGCATGTTAGACATTTTTCAGAATTTTTGCAATCTGAAACAAAGTGATTAAGCAATAACACCCTACAGATTTAGATATTACCTGTTTTAATAAATTTAATGTCTTAACAATTTATAATAAGAACATAAGCATGACTATAATTTATTTTAGTTTTATCTTTATAGTTGTTAAATTTACTATTATATTGCCCCGCGAAATGAATATCGACATCTAGAAGTTTCTGGGAAAAATAATCCCCAGAGACCTCAAATGTTCTTTGTGTAACTACATATAGAAATTTCAGATGTTAATATTCATTTCGCGTTCAAATATTTAATTCATATGTATTTACTAAATACATAAATAATTATTGAAGTTTTCAATCACTATTTGGTTGAATATTTGAACCCAAAATAAAAACGCTATATCCAGAAATTCTAACAGCAGATTGAAGCTCTCTATGTCCCCGAGAGCCGGGTGTATCCATATTATATGAATAAAATACATTAATGAATTTGTGTGATTGAGTAACATTACCCCAGCTAAAAAGAGCATTCAAATAAATTGGCCAGTTTTACCACATGAGAAAATATATCGTCATTCCGATTGTGATAACTGTTTTACTATTTTATGAGATACACTAATCAACTTTATACCAAAAGAGAGGTTTGGATATATATATATATATATACATTTTTTTAATATAACCGACTTTCAAGTATAAGTAAAAAGTTGAAAATAATTAGAACAAAATACAAACCTAGACAATAAATAACACATTCCATGTTGTTAGTTAAGCACCTACACGCAAAGTAAAAAATGTAAACAGTAAAAAATGCTCATTCTGTACAAATTAATAACCTACCTATCTAGTATATTTTTGAGGTCCGGATGTATACTCTATTAAATAAGACCATAATCGTCCAAATCGGTGCACAACAGGAGAAGAAATCAGGTAACATACATACAAAAAAAACTTGGCGAATTGATAACCTCCTCCTTTTTGGAAATCGATTAAAAATGAAATTATAGATGTGTGCTAAACCAATTAACCCGTCCCCATGAGGCTGCTGTTGCTAATGTGGTTGGAATAATTTAAAAAATAGAATGCAAGAGTAAACATCTATCTATCAATCATAATGTAGAAAACAATTACTACTTTGTAATAGTTTTTCTTTTATTGTTTCAGCTCAAACGCTTATCACCACACTTTCAGAAGCAAAGAGGTTTATGGTTGATTGTTTTAAAGCAGTAGGTTCTAGTCCAGAAAATGCGGAAACAATCGCAAGTAATCTTATCGAGGCAGATTATCGGGGACACTACAGTCATGGAATGAATAGATTAGGTACGATTACGTTACCTTACAAAAGGTCATTGACTGATACTTTTCTTTGTAGAAATGTATATTAGAGACGTTCAAGGTGGATTCTGTGATCCTAAAGCGGTTTGTACAGTGGAGAAAGAAACAGTTGCAACCGCTTTAGTGAATGGTCATAACGGGTTTGGTGCTGTTGTAGGAAAATTTTCTATGGATCTTGCTCTAAAGAAAGCTAAAGATGTTGGTATAGGCTTAGTGGTAGCGCATGGTAAGTTCTAATTATTTGCAGTTTACAAAAAGTTATTTTTGTACAAAATTTTTAAGTAGATTAACACCTCTTTGTTAGATTTATGATACAAATGCATAGTTGGACAACAAAACACAGACATAACTTTTTTTAACATCATAAACTATTAAACAAACGGAAGCCCACATTAAAAAATGTACGATAAGATGGTTCAACATAACTTTATACTTAGATGCATTAATCAAAGCTATAAATTCTACTACTTAGATGTCAGACTAAAGGTCATGAATCATCGTCTGTGCAATAGGCAAATAAATTATTCTTACATTTCTCATATACTGGAAATACATGAATAGAAAAATAACAACAACAGTCTTAGTCAACACCCTAACCATCTTAACCAACTACAGAGATATAAAAACAGAAGTACAAACATATTGAAACAGAAACGAAGACAAGTTACTATAAGACCAATAACGGCATAAGCGGCAGCAATAACACGTGATACTTCATAGGAAAAACTAAGAGATCGAGTAAGAAGTGATAAAATCAGAACAATATGCAACGTGGAAAGAATAAACGAGTGGATATTGAAAAGGAACGGAGAGTGGAAGAATCGCATTAGCAGAATGGCAGACGATCGGGTAGTAAGAATTGCAAGGGACATATCTACAGCAGATAGAAGAGATGTGGTCCGATCGCCTAAAAGATGGAGTTATAATATAACATAAAGAGGCAACCCAATAATAGGCAGAACTGTCACAAAAGATAGAAGAAGAAGATGTATGGCCTCTGGTTCTATCATCTTGTTAACAATATATAATCCGTCTCATATATTGAAACAGGCGTTTCAAATTGCTCACAGGACCTAAAAACGCCACTGAATGGAACGGATGTAAAGTCGATGGACAGTGCGAATGCCTGGAAAGTGAAAAGAAAAGTATTAAGTTGCTAAAACGTTTCTTTTGTGGAGAAGAAAAATGATCAAGGAAATATAGGAGAATTAGCACCCTACACAAATGTGCTTTTAGCGAAAGAAAAAAAGACAAAGGAAAAAGAATTTCCAACAAAGATTTTTTAAATTAATTTACAACGATGAAAAGAATAACAACATATGGCACTCTAAAGCAACAATAAACAAAAACAATATTAAATTGCTAATGGAATATTTTTTAGGGAAATGTCGATGCACAATTAGGTAACACACTAATTAAATACATTTTCCTAAGAATTAATAACACATGTCTAATATTCTAACATTCTTTATACCCTAAATTGATTTTCTATATTATAAGAAACAGAAAGATACATAACAAAAAAATATGTGGGAAGAAAAACCTGTTTGAAGTTATGTAGATAGGTACTAGAAAATTATTTACGAATGTAAATATAACAGATTGCAAAATAACACTGTGGTTTGATGTGTGAATAAAAATACAGGCATAAAAGCTTTTTTAAATACAAGGGAAACGGTGAAAGGAACTAGCTTATTAAATAAGAAAAAGTAAAGTTAGCACCGCCATTCTACACAAACTAAAATTACGAGCTATTTAAAAGTTCTTGTTTTTTACATAAGCAAAGTTTGAACTCATTTTCCTGTAGGCAAAAAGAGCTAACTTTGCATAATGAACACCTCCCAGAAAATATATATATATATATATATATATATATATATATATATATATCCAGATCATTCAGATTAACAGACCCTAACACCAAAAACGAAGAAATTGAAATTATAACAGAGGAACTAAAGAAAAACGTCTACAAAAATCATACAATAAAACAAGCAATTAACCGCAAGACACGAGAAGAAAACCACAAAGACATAGAGGAATACAAACATACAGCTATCCTACCTTATATAGTACCTCTACTACTGATAAAATAGGACGGGTACTGAGAAAATACAACATAAAGCCAATTTTCAAGCCTCACACGAACATAGGCAAAGTCCTCGGTAACCAAAAGATAAAATCGAGTTAGAGAACCACGGATTCTATAGTATATCTTGCGGAGACTGTCAAAAGTCATACGTGGGAAGTACTAACCGACGCTTTTCCGTAAGAGCAGAGGAGCACAAACTAAGCATCAGGAATAAGCAGACGACATCGGCCTTATTCCAACACGAACTCCAAACAGGACACCAAATAGACTTCAGAACGTGCAAGGAAATCGGGAACATATAAAATCACCGAAATAGGCAAATACGGGAAGCAATCGAAATTCAATAAATCGGAGAATTAAATAAACGAGACGACGCTCTAAATTTGCCAAAAACATGGAAGGCACTTCTACAAAAATCCCATCATAAAAATCTTTGTAATAAATCTAATCCTAATGAAAAACAATCACAAGGGACAATAAACAGGGTGGCGGGTGGTCACAACCCAAGAGGATTAACAGGTAAAGCAATAAAGACCACTAACGGCACCGCACCTGAACAGTCATCATACAGTTTACGATCTAAAACCAAGGTATAAATAGAAAGCCAGTCACTAAATTTCTTCATTCTGTTTTCGAATTTCAACTTTTGAAAATGCCAAATGAGATTTTGGCGAAAAGTCGTGTTAGCTTAAGTTTTTGAGTGACTGTTTTCTATTGGGCCAGGTGTTCGGCTTTATCGCTCGAAATGCGATTAAAATTGTCCCACAGAATTGGATGAGGGTTGAAAGTATGTAATGATAAATAACAGTGATACAAATTTCGGTTGGTTTGGTCAAGTTGATATCTGATTGAATGGATGGAATTTCGTAAGAGGGCCAAACTTGCTTTGTTAAGAATACTGGAAACTGAACGTGAAGAGGTGTGATGTTTTAGTTTGAAAGTATTTGGAATGACGTTATAAGTTCTACAAGATTTGAGGAAAACAAGATCACAAAGAAGCAGAGATTTTCGAATAAGAAGTTTGCTGTATGTTTTGGTGAGTTGGAAGAAATCCTCCCCGTAGAGGCGAATGAAATGTTCTGAGAGGCTTCCGCGATCATTATTATGAACTAAGCTAGGTTCCGGGTGAGAACCGCGTCTGAATTTATTGAATACTCGACGTTTCGGCTCCTGCTTTGGAGCCATTATCAAGAGACAAAAGTGAAAAAGAGTTTCAGAGTCTAGATCGAACTCGGGGCCTCAATCTGCCTACTCCCCAAGAGTCACTAGGTAACTGAACTGAATTTGAGTCTGCTCTGCTTCTTTTATTTATAGTTAGCGCTGGGTTAGAAGAAGATGTCACGTGATGAGGCTGTGTTGTGATTGGTTGGGTATTGGTGGGCGTGTCTGCTTTGTTTAATCTGGCAATTACGGAGGTCCAAGCTGTGGGAAGGCGAGTGCTGTCATCGCGTCTATTTAGACAGAGAGGTCTTTTCTCTATTTCGATGGCTTCGCGAATAGTGGATGCCCTAAGAGAATTGAGAGATATGATAGTCCTACTGTCCTCGAAGTTGATGGAGTGTCCTGTTTGGATATGGTGATGCGCGAGAGCTGAAGTCGGATCTTTTTTACGAACTGACAGAGAGTGTTCATATACTCGATGGTTAACGCGCCTGTTGTATATATAACGTATATATATATATATATATATATAATACATTTAAAAAATTTAATTTTATTGACTGATAAGGAGTCTCAAATAACCGGAGCAAGAGAAAGTTGTGGTAAATTTTTTATAATTTCAATAGGATTTGAGTTTTGAAGAGAATTAAATTAATAATATATATATATATATATATATATATATATATATATATAAAGGTTCTTCAATTAAGAGTTATCTAATAAGACTAAACTATTATGTGTGTGCAACGTCCTGAAATACCTAAACCATGAGCTAGTCAACAAGAACAAGTCGTTGCTAGTTACACAATAACACTAAATGTAACAATACTAATGGGTTTCCTATCAGAATTTTCCGGTCGTGAGCATAATGCAATAATCAATGGCTAAAAGAGGTTATATCAGTTATGCAGCAGCTGACGCCACTGCATTGTGTTGTTATCTTCATAGGATCGGAATTTATAGGAACAGAAAGAGTTTCTTTATGCCGCCCAGTTTACATATTTTTTTTTTGTATGCAAATTTAAAATAATATATGGATTAGTTAATATTACATTGTAAAATGTGGTGTTGCTGATAAATCATCATGATAAAAAGCAAAATAACAACAATCATACTCAATAAAATATTTGTACCTGCTTACCCGAAATCTATTTCGAATTATTACATCAGATTTGGTAACTTTGCACTTGAAATATATACTGGAATACTTAATCTGTAGTTTTTCGATTATCCGATACTTGGGGGGACGCCCCACCGCCCCCATTCTGGATCCGCGCCTGTTAAATTGTATAATGATAAAAAAACTGTTCTACTCTCAACTGATAATTATAATTATTATTCCATTTCCAGCTTCTAATCATTATGGAATAGCAGCAATGTATGCCTTACAAGCTATAAATGAAGGAATGATAGGCATGAGTTTTACGAACACTTCTCCTTTTATGGTACCAACTAGAGCAAAGGCAGTAAGAAAAATTTGTTTTTCTAATGTTCTTTAGTTAGTTCTTTTCATTTTCAGCCTGCTTTGGGAACTAATCCTCTATCTCTAGGTGCTCCTGGCTGTAATGGAGATAGTTTTCTGCTTGATATGGCTACAACTGCAGTCGCTGTAGGAAAGGTAAAAATCAATATTAACAAAAGTCTATCAGAGAATTATTTGCTTAAAATTTATACAGGAACAATTGATTTTGAAATTCTAGCACGTTATTGTCACCAAAATCTGAATGATCAAAATACTTTTGATTTTACGCAATAAGTCAATTTTCTAAAAATAATAACGGGAATTAAATTTTGTCAAGTAAACAGAACTCAAGGTCTCTCTAATTAACAGAAAACAAACCGAATAGCTTTTCCACTGTAAGCTAGTGCAAACACGGTGTAATATTAAGAGTATTTTTTCAACGGCGATAACACTCCTATCTAATGCAATCGATTCACGATATCTGATCTACTCCCAATATGTTTTCATATATATGATGTTAACATGGATGCGTTGTATGTAAAAATCTTACTCGTTTACTCGACATGAAACAAGTTTATAATTAAAAGAATTAAAAACGTGCCTGACAACAAAGCATATTATCAAGAACTGGGTTCGAATAATGCAACTGCTTGTTTTTGATACACAATTAACCGCGTTTATTATACAGGGTGTACCTAAATTGGAGGTACAAACGAAAAGGGAGATTACTTGAATAGTTTTAGGAAGAAAAAGTCCCATAAACATAGGTCCGCAAACGTTTCGTTTTCAAGATACAGAGTGTTAAAGTTTGAATTTTTTTCAAGTTTTTTTCTCATAGTATCTGCACTTCACAAGATATTCAAATGAAATTTGGCATAGATATTACAATTAAGAGTTTACACCTTGTGACATGCCAATTTCGATTGCAAATCTACAGGGTGATATTTTTTCAGGAACACTGTCCACTGTGTCCTTCAGAACTTTTTTTTGGTGAGCCACTGGTACTTTCAAAAATTGTAAAGAAAAGCTTTGTTGTTATATCAAACTTTATGTTCTCTTGTAGTTTTGTCGTATCTACTACTGATTTCGAGAAAAAAATTTGAATTATTAAACTAGCAATGATTCTTAAAGATTCGATAAACTGGTATAATCATCAAAAAAAATGTATTACTGCAAGAAACGTACAACTCAAAAATTAATCATAATAAAAAAACTAAATAACAACAAAGGAACTAAACTACAGCAATTGTTGAAAATGTCCTCCCCCAACCCTTATACAAGCTTCTGTTCTTCTTCTCATAGACGATCGAACTCTTTCAAACACTCCTGGAGTATTCCTGATTGTATCAAACTCGCCTATTATACGATTTCTCAGTTCGTCTACGGTATTCACTGGCGTTATGTACACTAGAGATTTCAGATGGCCCCATAGCAAGAAATCTAAACTATTTAAATCTGGGGATCTGGCGGGCCATGGCTGATGTCCACCTCGTCCAATCCACCTGTTTACATAATTTTCCGTTCAAATACTCCCTAGCCAAAAGTGAAAAATGAGCAGGAGCACCGTCGTGCATGAACCACATTTCACGTCGCATCATAAGAGGTATATCATCCAATAACAAGGGCAAATCGTTCTCTAAAAAATGTCTGTATGATTGACCAGTAAGTCTCCCTGGCAAGAAGAAAGGACCAATCAAATAATCGCCAATATTACCACCCCACACATTTAATGAAAATTCCTCTTGCAAATAAGCTTCTGCAATTCCATGTGGATTCTCCTCAGCCCATATGTGTTCATTATGAAAATTTATGATTGAAGTCCTTGAGAAACAGGCTTCATCCGTGAATAGGATTTGGCAATCAAAATCAGGATTGTTCAATAGTTTGTTGAGGTATCACTGACAAAAAATAATTCTTGGATGACAATCTCGAGGCAAGAGCGCCTGCACCCTCTGAATGTGATAAGGATAGAGCAAAGAATCCCGCAAGATCCGCCAAACAACTTGCCTCTTCGAGTCGTGGTGTTCTCACACTTCGTGGTCTACCTGCATTAATATTTTTCGCAGAAAAAGATCCAGTTTCTGAAAGACGCCTGTGAATATTAGAGAACATCCGATAACTAGGCATCACTCTATTGGGATAGCGTTCCATGTAAAGACGCTTAGCTTCTCTTGAATTACCATTTGCAAGACCATACATGAAATGCATGTCAGCCATTTCGGAATTAGTAAAATTCGGCATGTTTTGATATTAAAATGCAACCATCTTTAATTTTCAAAACACAGGTGTTTAATTTGATGTGTCAAAACTAACAATAAATTTATTCATTCACCACAGCCTACTAGGTAGGTAACTAGATTTCTATGACAATTCGGAATTTTCTGAGGATTTTAAGAGAATCATTCAAAATTTTTTTCTCGAAACCGGTAGTAGATACGACAAAACTACAAGAGAACATAAAGTTTAGTATAACAACAAAGCTTTTCTTTACAATTTTTGAAAGTACCAGTGGCTCACCAAAAAAAGTTCTGAAGGACAACAGTGGACAGTGTTCCCGAAAAAATATCACCCTGTAGATTTGCAATCGAAATTGGCATGTCACAAGGTGTAGACTCTTAATTGTATATCTATGCCAAATTTCATTTGAATATCTTGTGAAGTGCAGATACTATGAGAAAAAAACTTGAAAAAAATTCAAACTTTAACACTCTGTATCTTGAAAACGAAACTTTTGCGGACCCATGTTTATGGGACTTTTTCTTCCTAAAACTATTCAAGGAATCTCCCCTTTTCGTTTGTACCTCCAATTTAGGTACACCCTGTATACAAAACGCCAAAACCAACTACCTAACATTATTTATTAAGTTAACTTTGTACTATATTGAATTCTTTTTATATTTTATATCAAATACAAATAGTACAATCCCGTCTTTGGTTCGAATTTTCTGCGACCGTCTAGATTAGCAGCATCCCGTTCATACATTTCGCTTCCCCTCTTGGGATAAAGCCAACCAGGAAATGCAAGATAAGTTTAAAGTAATATATGGCAGATACAGTTATTACAAAACACAGTCTGGCTGATTCTGACTGATACAAATATGTCCTAGCCTATGGTGCTAACGAGCTTTTTAACAATAACTGGAAGCATTCATTTTTAATTTATTTTCGTTATAGAAATATCTGACTGGGCAAACGTTGTTTTGTCCCTATCAGTAGGTAGGTAAGATACAATTTATTAGTAAACGGCATGTATGCAAGGTGAACCATAACTGGACTTCATTACCCAAATGCAACCAATATAAAACGAATTCCCATTTCAGGTACTATATCAATATAATTTACATGACATTCGCGGGTGGCGCCCGGGGCAACTGTTATATATATATATATATATATATATATATATATATATTAAGAGAGCGCAACAATACCACAACGTTGCATTCCGTCACTTGTAGCTAACTATCAGGACGCCCACCCTTCTAACGAACATCTGCGGCCGCCATCGGTACAAACAGAACCACGTCATCGGTACAATTTGCGAAACGCAATGGTGTCACCTATTCAAAACAAACGGCACCGCCCCCTCAACACAATCGGAGGCGGGGCAAAGAAATAGGAGGGGACTCGGGAGATAGAATAAATATCGGCGCGCACATATCGGAGCTCACTTCCACTTCAGACGCCACGGAGAGCAGACCAAGTGGAGAACGACCTAGCCGACGATCTCGGATACGAGGTAGTCCGGAAAGGTCCGAACCTGCAGCCACCCTTCGTGTTGGAAGAAGAGGAAAAGCCTTATGAAAATGCCAAGTCAGGCGACCGTTCTTTTAGAGGGACAAAACTTTCAACGGACGAACACCCGGACCATCAAGAGAGCTACACATAGTTCCGTCCGTGCCAAATTGTTTTCAAACATATATATGTATATATATATATATATATATATATATATATATATAATACCCCGGTAGCGCAGAGGGAATGTGCTCGAACCTCCAAAATTTCACTAATTCGGAGGCTGAAACCGAGTCTCGTACCCGGGTTCGAATCCCAACCATGCGATGGCTTTTAATTAAAATAAAAAGTCGTGACGTCATCTCGGGGGACGGTCGTCTCTGGTAACTGGCAAAATCCATGAGAAAGAGAATCATTGCTCCTTACCAACCCGCATTGAGGCAGCGTGGTAAGGTATGCCTCAGAACCTCAAACATGTCGAATTACAAAACTCACGGAATTGTACCCCAGGTGGGTAAGCAATCCCACACCGGCAAACATTCGACTACACGACATCTAGTAACATATAACTGCCGAACACTCGAGGAACACCAAATGGAAGAACTAGCTAGCGGTGTTGGATTCCTCATACATAAGAGATGGACAATAAGAAAGAGAATTGCAGAGGACATCAAAAAATACAACGAAAAATTGGTAGAAACTGCAATTGAAAATCGGAAAAGTTATAAAAACGCTAAGAAAGCATTGGTAATTGGAAAAAGACAAGTAATCGCATTGACAGAAGAAAATATCAGAATAACGGATAGACACAAAATAATGGAGCATGTCACGAAGTTCTACAAGGATCTATACAAAGCCACCGAATCTCTGGAAATACAGCTGACGGAAGAAGAAATACCTGAAATACTCGTGGAGGAAGTGGAATCAGCGGTCAAGAAAATGAAAATTGGCAAGGACGGCAGGTAACGACGCAGTAACGGCTGAACTACTAAAATACGCTGGTAGAGAAGCATGGAAACGCCTAGCCAAAATATATACAAATTGCCTAAGAACCAGACACATCCCAGAAAAATGGAATAGCCCTCATAGTATTAATCTATAAGAAAGGCAATAAAGAAGACATTCGGAACTACAAACCGATAAGTCTCCTGCCGGTAGTGTACAAAATATTCACTAAAATCATACAAAACAGAATACAGAGTACACTAGATTCCGCTCAACCCCGCGAGCAAGCCGGATTTCGTAGTGACTTTAGCACAATCGATCACATACACACTATAAGGGAAGTTATCAGTCGAACTAGAGAATATCAAATACCACTTGCCTTGGCCTTCATTGACTTCGAAAAAGCGTTCGACACTATATATCCGAAGGCGGTAATCAACGCTCTGAGTGAACAAGGTGTAGATAAGCCGTACATAGAAACGTTGGCTAATATATAAAAGGAAGCCAAAGCCAAAATCAGAATATACGAAGGCAGCCCCGAATTTCCTACTAACAGAGGAGTCAGACAAGGTGACTCAATATCACCGAAGCTATTCACAGCGGCATTAGAGAGTATCTTTCGACGATTAAACTGGGACCACAAAGGATTGAACCTAGATGGAGAATATCTGAACCATCTGAGATTCGCCGATGACATTGTCCTAATTGCCAATAACGCAGGAGAACTACAAAATCAAATCAATGAACTTATCAGAGTAAGTAAGGAAATAGGCCTAAAAATAAATATCGGAAAAACAAAGATAATGTACAACGAACTAGTAGACACACAAGACGTCACAATAGATAACACAATTCTGGAAACAGTAGAACATTACATATACCTGGGTCAATTAATACACATATCAGGTTCGCTACTACCAGAGATAAACAGAAAGATCAAACTTGCATGGATGACGTTTGGAAGAAACTCCATAATCTTCAAGTCACGAATAGCATTCCGCCTTAAGAAGAAAGTATTTGATAAGTGTGTTCTACCAGTACTGACATACGGTTGTGAAACCTGGACTCTGAAAACCGAACTTACAAGAAAACTTCAAGTAGCACAAAGGTCCATGGAAAGATGCATGATCGGAATAACGAGAAGAGATCGGAAGAGAATAGAGTGGATAAGGAACAAAACACAGGTAATAGATGTTATCCACAGAGTAAAATCTCTGAAGTGGCAGTGGGCAGGACATTTGGCAAGAAGACAAATAATAGGTGGTCAACAAAAATCACGCAATGGTATCCTAGGGGTGTTAAAAGACCAAGTAAACGCCCCAATGTAAGATGGGACTATGACATCAAGAAAATAGCAGGCATAACCTGGTCCCAAAAAGCGTACAACAGAACAACATGGAGAGAAATGCGAAACGAATATGTAAGAGAGGCTACACCATAAAATAATGGTTCAAATTAGCTGAACATGATGATGATGATGATATATTAAGAAGAAAGTATTTGATGTATTTGATCTGTGTGTTCTACCAGTACTGACATACGGTTGTAAAACCTGGATTCTGAAAACCGAACTTACAAGAAAACTTTAGGTAGCACAAAGGTCTATGGAAAGATGCATGATCGGAATAACGAGAAGAAATCAAAAGAGAATAGAGTGGATAAGGAACAAAAGAATTAATGGGGTTGGCAAAAGTTCATTGAAATCTTAGCATTGTCAAATGTCAAACATGTACGTTTCTTTTATATAATACATTTTTTTTCTCAACGTAAACAAGACACGTGCATCTATATATCTGTGTTAGATATAAAGTAATATATATATATATATATATATATATATATATATGTTTGTGTATATTTGGCTTTCTCAAAAGAGTTACTTAGTATTACATGCAGATTAGAGCAAAGGATAAAGTAATTGATAATTTAATACTCGCCCACAGTAATAAAGTAATGTAATCGTTGGTATTTGATAATAATTATTGATTTGCAATTTAAATCAGTAAATATAAAGCCATTGACAACAAAGTCAGAATAGAATTTGAAACGTTTGGTTTTCCTTCAATATACATCGTTTTAATTCGATTGTGGTGTTATTGCCCAAAAAACATAAAAGTAAACAAACAACGTTTAGAAGCCAACAATTTATATTTATAACATTATAATATAATTGTTGTTTGAAAGTTGAGAAATTAGTTGATAACCTAAATAATTTTTTTACTTTACAGTCTCAAATAGTAGGAGCATATAAAAGTATTGAAGTAAATAAATCAATAATTTTGAAAGAAATCATTGTCTCTATTTTAAAACTATTGTGAAACATATACTTTTGTGCTTTAATATTTGATAACATTTAATTGTTTCTAATACCAAAAACCAATTTTCTTCATTATACCCCTTTTAGCCTTATTTTTATTGCATTTACCTGTTACTCTTATTTTTGTATTGCATTTCTGTAAACCTGTTTATTATTTCTATAACCAATTTACCAATTTCTAAAATTTTACACTCATACGATATTTTACTATTTTGATTTATCCTATTTTATTTGATCTAATTTTTATATAAATTAATTCACAAATATTTCTAAATATTGTTGAAACACGTCAAGGTACGGTAGAACCTTACAACCTTGCGGAAATGTTCGCGATCATCCCTGAATATGACGGCAATCCGATCTTTTTAAATACTTTCATTAGCTCCTGTTCGACAGCACAAAATATCTCTGTTGCGAATCAAATAACTCTCTTAGTTTTGCACATTATAAACAAGTTGAGAAACCGTGTAGCCGCACGTATGAATTCAAGAAATGCTTCAAAATGGGATGAAATAAAAACCCTTCTAGAAAACCACTTCGGCTATTCACGCGACTTGTCCGCTCTAATCCAAGACTTACAGAGAATGCGACAACTACCTACCGAATCCCCACTAACTTTGTCAACGCGATTACAAAGCCACGAAGCAAAAATGCACGAGTCCGTCAACAAACAGTGTCTCACTACAAGAGAAAAAGATGCACAAATTTCAGTAATCGATTCCATGGCCCTAAATAGTCCTTTGACTGGGCTCGAACCAAAAATAGGCCAAATTGTTTGGGCTGTTAACCGTTCTGACAGGCTCCTGATATATAACCGTTATTTCACGAATAAAAAGAGAATTCCAACTTTGTCACTTGGAGAATCAAAAATTCTCAAGTACACCTAACTCTCAACAACATCAACCACAAAGACGACCAAATCACCCTACTTTCGTCAAACGAATGCTTAACAAGGCATCGACACAAAGTTTACATATATAACTTAGACATCGAATTCAATGGTCTACTAGGTTCTGACTTTTTAGAACATAACAATTGTGTGATTGACTAACAAAAAACTTCCTATTAAAACTATTGCACTAATGAAAGTAAACGACGAAACAATATCTACAAACAGGCAACTTCCAACAATAAATCCAACAATTAATCAAAAATTTCAAACACAATCACTATTGAACCGCGAACAGTAAGGACTTGCAAACTCAAATGTGACTACGCAACACGGAAACTATTCTAACCACTACCGTCGTGAGACTCCCGAGTCCTTTAGTCCAAGTTAACGACAAAGGCTAATTGTACACATCCATCCTAAACGCGAATGCCTTCCGAAAAACTGTAAATTTCCACAATATCATATTGGAACCCATACAAAATTTATCCTTAACGAGGAAGACGCCGAACTAATACAACAACTTTGTCTTGACTTTTCAGACATTTTCTACTTAGTTTCACGAATGAAATTAAACATTCCATCGACACAAACAACGCGAAACCCATATAAACTAAATCATCACCGTTATCCCCAAATTCACAAAGAGGGAGTCCGTAACCGAGTTTCTAAAATGTTAGAACAGGGCATCATTCGTCCCTCAAATTCTACTTGGTCTTCCTCTGAATAGGCTGTCCCGAAAAAACTAGACCCCTCCGGAAAACAGAAATGGCGCGTAGTCTATAGAAAACTGAACGAACTGACAATAAACGACAAATATCCGTTATCCAACAATACCAATCTTACAGACCAACTTGGCAAATGCCAGTATTTTACCACCCTAGATCTATCTTCTGGTTTCCACCAAATAGAAATCGAGTCCAAGGACATTAAAAAAACCGCTTTCATTGTAGAGAATCATTTTGAATTTGTTCGCATGCCTTTCGGGTTGAAAAATGCTCCTTCGACATTCCAAAGGGTGATGGACAATATTCAAAACGAAAAATGTTTGGTGTACATGGACGATATAATCCTTTATTCGCCCACCATTCACGAACACTTAGCACGACTAAGGGACGTTTTCTAAAGGCTTAGGAAGGCAAACCTTAAAATACAGTCTGACAACTGCGAGTATCTCCCCAAGGAGACACCTAATAACTAAAGATGTTGTAAAACCCAGCCCGTCGAGAGTCGACTGTATTTTAAATTTTTCTCAATCACAGAACCCCAAAGATATTAAGTCATTTTTGGTACTTGCTGGTTATTGTCGAAGGTTTATTCCAAACTCACAAAAATATCGAAACCCCTGACTAAACTTTTACAAAATGATGACTCGTTTAATTCCAACGCTGAATGCGTCACATCCTTTAACGAACTTAAACGTACTTTAACTTCGACACAAATACTGACCTATCCGAAATTCGAGGATAGGTCAGTGTCTTTGCAATCGGCGCTGTACAATCAATCCCAAGAGCCAATAGGTAAAGATTTACCCATTGGATATGCTTCTAGGACGCTTTGTCAAGCCGAAACAAGGTATTCGACTATTGAGCGAGAACTGTTGGCTATTGCCTATGGTTTGGGCCGTAACACAATGGAGACCAATAATTTATGGCGGCAAGTCACGGATCACCTCCCGTTAACGTGGCTGTTCTCGATAATAGACCCCGGAAGTCGGTTAGCCTGATAAAAACTTAAACTCGAATAATATGATTAGGAGATCATTTACAAACCGGGTAAAATTAACAAAAATGCCGATTTATTATTAAAATCAACCACGTAGCATATGATTCCAGGCTAAACTAAACTAACACCCCACAAAATCTTACCCCTAAACGATATCTCAACAATTCAAAACTTTTGTAGAACGTTCCAAAACTGTTTCCTTAATTGACTATAGTAAAATCGAATTTTCTAATTGTCAACTTCTAGACAAGACAAATAAAAATATTCTAATCTTTCTCCAATCATCCAATCTTCAGGAATTCCATCACGACATATTCGAAGATATTTTTGGTGAAGTCGCTGATTTTGAAACTTGTAAAATCAACGTATTCGCTAGCAAAACTGTTAGCAGAAGACAACAACAAGATTTTGCGTTGACTATCGGCAATTAAACCACTCTACAAAATAAGAAAGCTATCCTCCCCCAAGAATAGTCGATACTCTAGATACGTTGGCCGGATCGAAGATGTTTTCCACCCTGGACTTGAAGAGCGGTTATTGGCAGCTGGAACTTGCTAAAGAAGACTGAGAAAAAACTGCTTTCACCATCGACTCAGGACTTCACCAGTTCACGGTGATGCCGTTTGGGTTGTGTAATGCTCCAGCGACGTTTGAAAGATTGAAGGAAACAGTGTTAAAAGGGCTTTCATGGAAAACATGCCTGGTGTATCTTGACGATATTCTCGTGGTTGGAAGATCGTTGAAGACCACGTTGAAGACCTGGATGAGGTGTTTCGGCTACTTCGAAGTTCCGGACGAAAATTAAGCCCGAAGAAGTGTCACCTGTTTCACGAAGAGGTGCAATATCTTGGACATGTGATTTCCGCAGAGGGAGTAGCTGTTAAACAGAAAATCAAAGCTCTCCAGGAATGGTCGATACCTAAAGATATCCACCAGTTAAGAAGTTTCCTAGGGTTATGCACATACTGGTGCTGGTGGTATTCACAGAGTGAAAGGTGCGGTATCGGTATCGGTATTCGAGACACTGAATAGAGCATTGACGAGTGCCCCCGTTTTAAGTTATCATTTGCCAGATGGAAACTTCGTCTTAGATACTGACGCAAGCAATGTCGGTATTGGTCCAGTGCCCGAACGGAATTACTGCGTTACTCGCAGGGAACTTCTGGCTGTGGTAAAGGGGGTTGAACATTTTTACAAGTACCTCTAAGGTAAAAGTGTCTCCTAAGAACTGCATCGTGCAGCACTCAAGTGGCTCCTGCAGTTTAAAAACCCCGAAGGACAAGTGGCAAGGTGGATTGAGCGGTTGCAAGAATTCGACTTCGAGACGGAACATCGCGCTGGGACAAGCCATAAGAATGCTGATGCCTCATGATTGCAAACATTGTCACCGAGCTGAAGAAAAATTGGCTGTTCTCTGTAGAACTACCGCAGTCGATGACCATTGGCAACCTGAATAGATCCAGAAAGACCAACAATTAGTTGTTTTCTGAACGATATTTGTGGCATATTTTTTAATGTCTAAGCACTTCTTCGGAAATAACACCACATTAAAGAAAAATTGCTGTATATTCCAAACGTTTCGGGGTCTAGGTCAGACCTCGTTGTCAATGGTTAAGAAACTATGGATAAAAAAGGCATAATTCTAAGATGTAAATTAAAATACATTGTCAAATATTTTAATCCATTTCCAGAATCTGACTCCGGAAATAAGTACATTGTGGTAGTGATGGACTATTTTAGTCTTCGCCGAATCCAGAAGCTTTGACCGTTGCTGATGTCCTTGTCAAGGAATGGATTAGTCGTTTTGGTGTTCCTTTGGAGTTGCACTTAGAGCAAGGTAGAACTTTCGAGTCTACTCTTTTCCAAGACGTCTGCAAACTATTGAAGATCAATAGAACACGAACAACAGCATTACACCCTCAATTCGATGGGATGGTAGAACGGATGAATAGGACTATTAACCACTATTTGTCAAGAGTAGTCTCTTGATACCAAAGATACTGGGTCTAGTACCTTCACTTGTTTCTAATGGCATATCGTTCGTCTGTGCACGAGTCCACGGAGCAGACCCCGGCCAGTGTTCTTATAGGACGAGAATTAGGACTACCATGCGATTTGAAGTTTGGACGTCACCCAGGAGAAGAAAATGCAGGTGAAGACTATGTCAGCCAGTTACGTCAAAAGATGAACGACATCCACCAACGAGTCCGGTTAAATATCGTGAATGCCAGTGCCCGAATGAAGGAAACCTATGACATCAGAGCCGAGGGCGGGGAATTCCAAGTTGATGATCTTATTTGGTTGTATAACCGGCAACGTCGTCGTGGATATTCGCCCAAGCTACAGAGATCTTGGGAGGGGCCTTACCAAATTGTAAAGAAGATCAACGATCTTGTCTACAGAATAAGTAAGCTACCTCGAGGTGGTACATTTCAACAGGTTAACTCCTTCTGCTGGAAGTCATGACGGCGAAGTTGACCAAGTCCGCAGCATCCAACCACCCGATGACGAAATGACATTCGAACAGTTCATGGCACTGTACCCTGATAGGCAGAAAGTGCAGCAGGACGTAACCAGGGAGGAACCCCGAGACCTGTTTGAGGTGCCCGTAAAAATGCCATGGCTCATTGTGTGGCTCGAGATCTCCGGATGTCCAGAGGAATAGCCAAGGTGTTTGCCAAGAAGTAGGGCCAGTTCCAGAAGCTAAGGGAGCAAGATCCAGTGGTAGGGAAGGTCCTTCATCTCGATGATAAACAACCAGTGGGTCCAGAGACATCTTCTATTTGGTAACGAAACCATTCTCACAGGACAAGCCAATCTTTGGAAAAATTGAGGGCCGTGATGATGAAGAAGAACTTAATGAAATTGGCGGTCCCAAAGATAGTTTGTGGGTTGGATAAACTGAATTGGAGGGTGGTAAGAAGTATGATGGAAACTATTTTTCGATTCAGTGGCATCGACATCCTTGTATACTGCCTCAATATTCACAGCCCAGACTCGAAGACTGTTGACTGTTACTTCTACCAAACTTCCCGTTGTCGAAATGGAGAGTCCTGTAGATATCGCCACACCAGGAAGGATTCTTGGACCTTCCGGGACGAAATGGTCCTAAGGAGGGGGCAATGTGTCGGGAATTCCTCCGATAATTCGTGGAATCGGCATTCATCAGAAATTTCGGGGAATCCGAAATATTCTTCGGCTGGCGTATCGAGGTCGGCGGCTTCTCGAAGAATCTAGTCTGGTCTCGACGTTCTAGAGAATTGCGAGAAAAAATATATAAATACGGAGAGCTAAGGAAGCATTCATTCAGTATTCGATGGCCGTATAGTAAATATAAATTGTAAATAGTTCTGTGAATATGAATTGTGTAAAAGTAGTGGAAATAAATTAGAGTGAGTTGGACTGTGTTTATAAATAACTCCAAGAACCCGATTCTGAAAATAAATAAATAAAAACATTACAATACTAAATACTGATATATCCAATGGTTTATGCTAACTGCAATTCCTATTTCTTGTAGTACAGTGGTGGACTTAAAACACTCTCTAGTAATTGTTAGACATTCTTTTGCTGATTTATGTTCATAATATTTTACTTTTACAATGTTGTATTAATGATAAAATGAATTAAACACTTAATATATATTAAATTTAAGTTTTTTTATTGGTAATCGATTACAGTGATTCTCAAACAAATCACAGAGCATACATTATCTGATGTCAGGCCTTCATTAGGTTTCCAACGTTCACCACTTGCAATCTTCTAGCACCATGTCTTGTTAAAAATTCTACCCCATTACACTTACTGAATGTTTCATTGGTGCAGTAGTGGGTACAATCAAGCCCGTAGCAAGCGGGGGTCTGGGGGTTCAAACCCCCCCTCGAAATTTTGGAGATTGTGCTTTCAAGATTCAATTTTAACCAATTAATCATGTTTTTCATAACAATAAATTTTATATTTATACTATTTTATATATCCTGGGAATACATGAACAAAAATATACATTTTGCAGTCCTAATCAGCCATCACCAATCAAAAAAAATATCCAAGTAGGTTAACAAAAAAGTCCCACTCCATATAAAACATACAGTGTTTTTTCCTCCGCATTAATTTCTTCTATTATTGGATTCCGTCATCCATAAATGTCTAACACCAAACTGAATTACCTTTAAGTCCGCTTGGATTATATCGTTTAATGTTTGGATGAGTATTGAACTTATTACGTTCTTCTTTATTATCCTATTTATGTTTTCGGAAACTTTTTTTGCGATGTTTCTTGTACGGTATACATCTTACAAAGAAATATTTTATTTAATAATGGAGAATCAATTTCTCTGGAAATAATTTAACACTAAACTCTTTATCTTCTGTAAGGTCTTAGGCTGCTTGATGAAATGCCAGTCTTAAAATTATGTAAACCTCTCAGTATTTGTTCTTACTTTTTCTAAATAAAATACTCTCATATTGTTGTAAAGTCCGTGGGTTCAATTTAAAATTATAAAACTAATATTCACTTTCACTTTTACAATATTCTTTATAAAACTCTTCCAAGAATTATTTCTTCCGTTTCCAATTTCTCTTCCTACTTTTTGTATGCTATGTTTGTCATTCCTCGGTGAATATTTTGCTTTCCCTGTATCTTTTTATATTTTGTTTCTCAACCCTATATATTTCAGTGGTTGCTGTTTTGAACCTCTTTGTTTACTTATTCGACTTCCTCGAAATAAGGTCGTCTAAAATGAGAATTTTCGACATCATGGACTTGACAGTTATCATGACTATCGAGGGTAGGAAAGGAGGAGCTAATATACAATGACAACAATTAATTTGCATTATAGATCTAATCAAAGAGGTAAAACTACCTAAATTTTATTTTTAATTACATGTTTGAATTTATACTGAATGGGTAAGAGAGTAAGAAGCTTTTGCTTTTATCGGCCAGTGCCAATGACTGCCACCTTTTTTCCCTAATTGACTACAACGCCCCACCTTTTTCTCTAAATATGAAATTCATATCTCCAAAAAGTATGACTCCTTTTGTATATTAAATTTGCTGTTTAATTTTATAGAAGAGTTTCTCAATGACAATTATCAATATATTCTGTGGATAGCTTTTAGTTTTAGTTATTAATAATGATTTCTCTGTCCCTTGCGAATTTGAGCCTCCAATGCATAAACATTGTATAAACGGTGAAAGTGTATGTATAGACCGTAAAAGTTTATACTTCATGTATGCGCGGATCAATTTTTTCAAACCCTGAAAAAAACGGACTAGAAACATTATTTTCTATATTGTAATGGGTCAACGAGCCATCGGGAAATTTCTTTCATGTATTCTCGGAGATGCGAGGCAATTCCATGAATGTCTGTTAGAGCCAGCCGCCGGCCTGAGGTCGAAAGACCAACATTTCGAGTACCAGGAAATATCGGATGAAGGCCGATTGCACCAGCTGTGGGATGAATTCTCATAACAAAATACATAATAGTAAGTAACATTAATTATTTCGGAAAAATAAAAAATCAACAGTGTATTTAATTTAGATTCACTGAGCCATTTCCTTAACAGCATGCGTGTACAAATGAAACAAATACACGGGGTTTACATTAGAGTCAACAATACTTATTAATGCAAACTGTTGGAACGTTGACCTGCTATCGAAAAGTCCCGAGTTTTGATCGGTACATCTGCGCTTTGGATGCACAAATACACTGTGTATATAAGTTGTACTCAGATTTTTAATATGTCCAAGATATCCGTTCAATATTATACAAATTTCCACATCTACTTGCACATGTATAAACTACTCATTATTGTGACCACTTCATCTGGCTTACCTACACCTGTCAATCGATATTACTAGTGTAGGGAACTTAGCATTATTTTAATACCATTTTTGCAAAAAAGGTGTTTGAATGTTTTTTCTTAAAGTAGGTACACCGCGTAACACAAAAAAAGTTTTGTTAACAAATTTTTATTTCTTAGTTAATTATCCTAGGTGTTTAAAATAGCAAAAACCCTAATTTTAGCGGTTTTTGTGACTTCTCAGCAACAGAGGAAAAATTTAAAGAATCAAAGGTGTGTTGTATGCGCATTTTTAGAAGCTACTAATGTTGATCGATAGGATTGGTTAATTAATAAATGAGGTATTCGCGAAAAATGTGAAAAAAGGCGCAATTTTCAATCACTCGTAACTCTTATCTACAAAAATTTAGAACGATAAAACTTGGAAAAAGGTTTCATTTGTCTATCTAAAATAACTGTTCAAAATTTTAACTTCATGGCTTTAAAGATTTTCTCACAAATGTAATTTTTTATCGAGAGCTGTTTATTTTTAGTGATGTTTACAACACTCCCATTCTGCATCAAATTACTTTTTGAATGGAACATGTTAATTATCAAATCTTTCGGTACAACTCATCATATATTAATATTCTTTTGGGTTTGTTCTATTGTCTGTAAATTTAATTTGAAATTCTGCATTTTGGTATTCGCCAATGCTTACATATTAGTAGAGGGGGATCCATTCTCCCCCCACGGTAGAATAAAAATAGAAGGTCATCGCATTGACATGACGTTTAAAATGCTTTTTCCAAGAAAATTACATTATATACGAGGGTAAATCAAATATAAACGGGAATTTTGCTATTCTGCGTAGAATTCAGTTTCGAGCTAGATTATGTTGTTTGGAGTAGGTGTTTGGTTTATGGACACTGGGGAACCAGCCGGGTACGCGCGTTTGCTTGACTTTTAGAGTTACGTTCGACTGTTATGCAACAGATTATCATAAAGTTTTAAACCAGTAAAAGTGTTAAAGCCTCCGACATTCTAACTCACTTGAAGGCACAGTTTGAGAATAGTACACTGTCTCAGAATCGTGTTTATATGTGGGTGAGAAAATTTAAGGGTGTACGAAAATGATAACCATGATCGACGCACAAGGACAAGCCTTACAGCTGACAATGCCAATAGTGATCGACAGCTTATTGAACGTGAGGAATTTCTTTAGAATTGTGTGTCAGTTATGGAAGTGTTCAATCAATTATCATTAATCAACTTGGTTTTAGAAAAAAATGTGTTCGATGGGTTCCGAGGTTTTTGACTGTAAACTAAAGATCGTTGAAAGACTTCTAAATAGACTTCAGCGAGAAGGGAAGGTCTTTTTGAAGCGCATCGTCTTAAGTGGCGAAAAAATAATAAAATACAAAACTCGCCTCTCATCTGGAAAAGTCCTTGCCACGATTTTTTTTACTCTAAAGGAAATATACTCATTGATTTTCTACGTGCCCAACGTACAGTGAATGTGGCCAGTTGTTAAGGTTGGCAAAAGCCGCGTATTTGAAACAAAAAATAAGGAATACTGCAAGAAATGGGCTGAGAAGCCACTCACCCTCGATATAGCCCTGATTGCCTCTGAAAGAATAACCGAGAGGAAAACGATTTGGAATATATGAAGAAATTGAGCACATGCGCAGTTGGCTTGCAACTCGCACTCAAACCTTCAATGAACAGAGAATACTGAAACTCCCAACTCTCGGTGGAAAAAATGTGTAGATCACACAGGAGGGTATATTGAAAAATGCTAAATCAATCATTTCTGTGTAATTTTATTCAATAAATGTATTAAAAAATGTCCGTTGATATATAATTTAACCTCGTAATTGTTTTGCTGACTTTAATTCTCAGAGTTTTGAATCAAAGTCTATCGCAGTATCACAATTAATTTATTCGGCAATTTTAAAAGGAAAAAACTTTAGAAAGAAAATAATGAGTCAGAAAATAGAAAACAATATAGTTATGGCAAATCATTAATATTAATGTATAGTTATGAATTATGAAGTTAGTTAACTAATGAATAAATTTAAAAAGTATATAATGAAAATTATTCCTTAAAACACCATCTATAAAAATGGTATTGAAAGATCTAATAATTAATATGTTCCTTTCATATGGTTAAAATATTAATTTAGCTCAAAATGCATTGTAAACTTGACGTAAAATCAAAAGCCCTGGAGAAAAATTCAGATTTGCAAGAAAACCGTCTGCGCTGTAAATTTGAGATTCTTACCAGTTATTTACCTCGTAGAAATGATAGATTTTGCCGAGTTTCAAAATTTCAACGCATCTTATACAATAACTATGGGCGATTTAAAATTGCGTATTTTTACAGTTTAATTATCCAATCGGCTATATGAACCTTTCATTTAGTCGCTATTGAAATTACGTATAAAACAAACTTAGTTTCGACCCTAGAACTTTTCATACAGTTGCTGAAAAGTTACAAAAACTGCTAAAATTGCGATTTTTGTAACTTTAAACACTCCGTATAATTAATTAAGGAATAAAAATTTGTTAACAACAGTTTTATGTGTTATGCTATATAGGTTTTTCAAGAAAAGCCAATCAAATATCTGTGGAATATTTTTGCAATTGAAAATACTAACTTCCCTAGAGTATACCTATAAATACAGTTGTCACAAATCAAAATTAGGGATTGAACGTCATAAAATGCATGTCTATGATGTGATTTTTCACTTCCTTCTGTTGCATAAATTTGCGTCAAAATCATTTTGTATATTTAACAAGTAAACATGGATTTTTGGAGTTTTCGGAAAAAATTATAAAGGAACTGATGGGCTTTAAGAAAGAAAATAGTCATTATGTTCACAAAACAACATAAAATTAAAATTAGAATAGAGTTTTTCCAATTGTTTATCCCATACTACATAAAAAAGTGTCAACGATTGAACGGTCTTAAGTTATTCGGTAAATTTAGGAATTTGCAGTAAGTACCAACTATTTGATTAAAAATAATAAAAAAGATAAATACATATAAAAATACGACTACTAACCTATAAAAAGTCGTTGACTTATTATGCTTTTAAATTTAACGTAATTTAATTGATTTTATCTTCATTTGTTGATTCTGCAACTGGATTTTGTCTAACTGGACATCAGCTATTTCGATTTCTTCTTCATTGTTTACAAATATCTCTGCTAGAAATAATTAATATACATAAAATATTTAAATCGTAAAAGATAAGAAAAATGCAACTTGCAATATCAGTGTTTTAACAATCTCAATTTTTATTAATGATTAAAGAGTTGATGATATCATAATTACCTATTGAAATTTTATAAGTAGCAGACGTATTGTCACTCGAATCATATTAATAATACGTTCTTAACATTATTAATAGGAACCATGGAGTTCCGGTCAAGATGGCGTGGTGGCCACACACTTGTACAGTACTTTACAAGAAAACATAGTTTATTTTTAAAGATTCTACAAGTTTAATTTAAATATGCATAAAATAGAAGAAAGAGTTAGTTTGGAAAGTCTTTAAGTATTAAAAGTTTTAGTTTCGGGAAGGGATGTTTAAGATAAGTGTTGTATTAGTGAAGATGTGGATGTTCCAATTTGTTAACCATTTAATAGCATGCCTGGGAATGAAAGCTTACTCCTCCAAAGACACTCATATAGTGAAGGACGATTCATAAGTGATCGATATTTGTGTGAAGTCTCTAGTGATATATGTCTAGTATTTTTTGGTGAGGCCGGAACTCCGTGTGGCCGCCAAATTAGTATATAGCTTTGTACAGTTTAACGTATTAACCCTACAGAATTCTTGTTCAGTTTTACACATATAAATATAGAAAAGGGTAAAAATGGTTAAGGGATAAATTTTCTACAAAAAGTAAAACTTGGTAGCTGGTCAATAAGGACCCTTAGGTTCAAGACCATATTCGTCTGTACAGCAGGCACCCTTGAGAAGAAGAAGAAGAATAGGAACCATAGTTTGCACTAATCAATACAATCGATTTAGTAGATAATTAACATTTTTTACATGTAATTCTTTAACCTGTAGTTTTAAAAAATCCTCCTCCAAAATTCCATTAACACACGTTAGCCCTTAAATGCATGAAAATAAAAATTAAAAACTTGAAGATTTTACCAAACGGTACAGGGAAAATAAGAAAAAAAATAAATTTCATTTTGAACCATTATTTTTTCAAAAAAATTGTATATAGCCAATTGGCAACATCATGCATTGAGTTCATAATATGATATTACATTATCTGTGAAATTGTTTGAAACAATTATTATGTTTGTTGAGGGATAATTGTACACCACACTTTTCACACTTGGTATAGGTAAATCATTTGCAGTTAGGCAATTTGCATATCATTTTCTTATCCTCAATAATTGGCCAATGCCTAGTTTGGTCAGCATGGACTTCCTTTGGCGGTATATGCTTCATTGGTTCATCACTCCACATTGATCTAGTACTAGGCATATTTACCAATGAAGTATATATTATTATGCCAAAAAAACTGCTTTATTTTAGTTTTTTATCTGAACAGCATATAAATTGGATTCTTCGACAATTTTTGTTATCAACTCACATGAGAAAAAGTAGTTGAAGAATTGCAACGGCCGTTCCAAGGCTAAAATTTCCTCCAAGACTTTTATATCTCCATGGAAATGTAGCTGATCACCATTCAAGATCAAAGATTTCAATTTCTAAAGTATATCCTTTTTTACGGTTGCCTTTCCTCGTTTGGATACTAAGAAAGAAGAGAGTGGCAAGTTTTTATCTTCATCCTCTGACTCTTCTTGAACACCAGTTCCTCCTACACTTCTTCTAACGTCTTCCACTTCTATTTCCTCAGCACTTTCGAGCAAACATTGGTCTTCGTCATTATCTGAATTACTGAAATCCACTTCGTCGTCACTTAGACCTATAAGATTTATCCAATACTGTTCCAGATCATTTTCAGTTAGCAGCTTTTTCCTATCCATAGTGAAAGAAAAATAATAACAGTGAACACAATTGCACAACGTAGCCGATAAGGTACAGAATGAAGAAACCGAAAAATACCACGAATGCATGATGTTGCTGATCGGCAACAAAACAAAATTCGATTTTTCTGAACAATAATATATCAATATCCAAGATTAAACAACCTCGTCAAAAAGTAGATAGCTGTCAGATATAAAAATACAATTTTCTTACAATGAAACAGTTTTCTCAACCAAAATATAATCATTAGAGAAATCAATGTAACCACGTTGCTCATTGACTGTCTAGTGACTGGGAAATCCCAATAAAACACCGAGACGACCGCCACCTATCAACAAATGCGTGTAGCCTGCTATAAAGCGGGAAGTATCCGAAAGGATCGTTAATTGCTGTAGTGTGAGTTTGAATAGTATAGTAATAAGTATGTTGCCGAAAAGCAACAATATGCATTTAAGGGTTAATATAATCGAAACATTAAAATTTTAACTCGAATATTATAGGGCTATTATAATTATCATTCTGAACCAAAAATTAATTAATTAATTAATTAATGATCTAGAATTCTAACATCATTTTTTCGGTATAACAAATCACATAAATGACGTGCGTGGGTGTGTTCAAATGATACAAACTCCTGAAAAGTTCTCATAGA
Organism: Octodonta nipae; assembly: GCA_034190945.1. Classification (NCBI taxonomy): domain Eukaryota; kingdom Metazoa; phylum Arthropoda; class Insecta; order Coleoptera; family Chrysomelidae; genus Octodonta; species Octodonta nipae. Next base: position 92,358,357 of record CM067219.1, read on the forward strand.
CAATGCACTGACATGTTTGCGTGAACCCTTTCACTCAGATTTAAAATCTTGGCAGATGTCTATATGGACCTAGTGTGGACCAACTATTATATTTTTTTCTACAGATCTCGGCTAATCATTCGGCTAATAGAGTAATAAATCTTCTAAATTAACTAATTTATCAATACTAATAACATATTTTTTGTAACTACGTCGAGTTTAAAAGAATCTTTAATAATTATCAACAGATTTATTAAGATAAATCTTAATACTAATATGGATTTTCAAACAATTCCTCATATTATAACAAATGTTTACAAAACAATATTTATATTAAACATTGTTCGATAAAACAGGTAAAAATATGTGTCATCCATTTACACTTGTTTTTGATAAATGTTTCATTATTGTAAACAAAGTTAAATTAGTATAGATATGATAGACATATTTAATTTAATAATCGTGTACCTAAATACTAACAAAATCGGGGCAATGTTATTTTTAGTGTGAATATGATAATAAATGAATCTTTTAAAAAGTTTGTTTAAAATATGGAAAATTCTCAATAAGAGAAACTAGTTACATTCTAAAACCACCCTTTAAAATTGTGTCATTGAGGATTGGGGATGAAATACTAGACATTGATAAAATGGGAATTATAGCTGATGGGCTACAATCAATTAATAGAAAAGATGTTGTTATTGTAACATTTTGTTGTGTTGACTGGAAATTGACAGAATGAGATTATATGGATTGTTATCAAATTCCGATTATTTTTTAATAATTTATGCAATCCATGGATATACAAAATGATTTAATACCCTGAATGTGGCTTGTCCAACTGGTATGGAGCCTACATGGCATTGTAACTTTTGTCTTCGAACTCAGTTCTTGAAGAAATACAAAATATTATCGAAACACTTTAGTATTATACTAACTCGTTTTTCTAATATTCTGATAGTAATTTTCTCTGTAATCCAAAGTAGTTTTTTGAATAGATAGAACTGGCACGAAGAAAAGGAACAGCAATTCCAGAAGGTTGGGCAATGAATAATGACGGTCAAGTGGAAACCAATCCAGACGTTGCTTACAAAAGTGGAAAATTAATGCCGCTTGGTGGGGTTGAAATGAATTCTGGTTACAAAGGTTATGGCTTAGGAATGTTGGTCGAAGTCCTCTGTGGAATATTATCTGGTAATAAGTTTTAAAAATAGTATTTAATTGACCATTGGGATGAAACCTTTATAACTTCTATAAACGGCTAGTTGTCATTTTAGTTTCGAAATCTGACAAAAGAAAATGCAAAACTTGAAATTGAAAAGTAAAAAAAAATGTAACTCAATGCTCGAACGCTTCCAGATCAAGGCAAATATTTCCATCTTCAAGGTTCTGACTAACTGAATGTTTACTAGTAACAACATTAAAATTATGCAAACATGCTATAAGAAAATGAAGTGTTCTACGTCGAAAAACTTTATTGTGTTTATAAATAAAGCAGGAAAACGGAAGCATTAAATTTATCTTATCGTTTTACTTAGAAATATTCAAGATTTCACAATCTTACATTTAAAGCTACCCAAGAAAGTATCAGCATTTTTTAAAGTTTGCCAAATGGCATTGAGGGTTCTCGGGATTCGCGTGTGTATGATTTATTTGTCTTAGAGAAGACAGTTTGACGTTTCGACGAGATCTCACTCATCTTCTTCTGAATAATCACTACCTAAGCGTAGTAAAAAATGTACAGTAGATTCAAATGGACTTGGTCCTCGGATTCCGGCGAATGTGATAGATCATATCGTTGATCCTTTTAACTACCTCATCTAACCCATCAAAACCTGGTGTATGCTATGGAGAATTGTCCTTACTCCTCTGGGGGTTGTATAACCATTAGATCAGTAGAATTCCATTTTTTTTAATTGTTATCTAGAGTTTGGTAGGTGGAAGTTGTAGAGGGAGTTAGTACAAACAAGGGAAAAATAAATGCATCAGCTGAAAAGTGTAAGTGATGATTTGGAGAGTCGAAGAGGGGTGGAAAAGGGCATTAATGCGATATCCGGCCAAAGGTAAGGTCCTAGAAAAAATAGTTAAATATAAAAGTTGTAGATCTCAAAAAGATCTATAACTTTCGTATTGGAGACTTTTTCACATAACCTCAAAATGAGCACAAGAAACACAAAAAACTGCATTTTTCAATTTTTGTTTTTAATTTCGGCAGAAATTGTTCGATTTTAATGAAACTTTCGTAGAAGGTGGCTTTTATAGTCACAAACTATGAAAAAAATTATTCAAATTTAAATATTTATAATTTTTCGAGTTATGACTTTTTTTCGGTAAAAAAAAACACTTTTTTTTCAAACGAAAATTCTTCTTTGGAAAATTCTCGACCTAAGTTCCATGAATGCTCATTTTTTTCGTTTTTACACCAACTTTCAATTTAAATTAAAAAAATTGTAGTAACAATAGAAGAACATAATCAAAAATTCTAAAAATTGAAAAAGTACGTTTTTCAATTGCTCATTTGTGCTTAATTCTTATTAATTTGTTTAAATTAAAAAAAAAACAAATTTCACCCTTGAATTCTACGGGAGAAATACAAAAGAAACTGTATATAACTTATTTCAGTAAAAGTTTTATTAGCACTCATAAATGTTATTAACATGCAATAGATGCTACATGGCTTCAGGTAAAATAAGAAAGACCAAAATTTTTTGTTAAAAAATATATATTTGTAAAAATTTGATTGATGTATGTTAAATTATATACAAAATTACATTTATTACAATAATCTACCTCTTTTTGAAACAATTGCAGGACAGAATACGGTGACATCGTTTGATGAATTATCTTTTGTTAAAAAAATATATATTTGTAAAAATTTGATTGATGTATGTTAAATTATATACAAAATTACATTTATTACAATAATCTACCTCTTTTTGAAACAATTGCAGGACAGAATACGGTGACATCGTTTGATGAATTATCATCAGTTTTTTCCTGATCTTCTTGAAAAGATTAGATAAACTTTCTTCGGATAATTCTCAGTCTGAATCAGTGCGACTAGCTTCATTATTTTCAGTCTTATCTTCTTCATATTCACTTATATCTTGCGTAATAATGTCCATCTTTGCACATGAATCGTGACAATTGATACTTAAATGTGTGCATCGCAGGCCATGCTTGCGAAACCCACACCTATTGCGTTCGCAACTGGTTTTGCACTTGCAAGAAATAATTTTTAATAATCATTCGGGAATAACCGGAGCTTCCGTCGTATAAGGCATTAGCTTTGGGGTATCATTAATGGTGACTTGTTTCCAACCCCATTCGGTTGCATTTTTCTTATTACCGAGCCAGGTCTGTAATTGGAAATATGCTCTGCTTGTTTTACTATAAACCGCCTTGAAGTAAATATTTTTAACAATTCCTTTATTAAATGGATCTTATTTTTTTCATTTTATAGAAACTTATCTTTTATATTGATAGTACTGACCATGAAATAATTGCTAAAATCGGCTGCAAATTGATTAAAGCTATGTTTAAATGCAAAAACCAGAAAATGTTTTTTTGATGACTTTAGATTTAATCAATATCAAACTTTGACAGCCAGGAACACTTTTAAGTTGGAAAACTTAGTACCAATAATTGGAGCCGCAATGCAACACTCTTGTAGAGCAAATTTACAGTTAAAGACCTGGCTCAGTAATAAGAAAAATGTAACCGAAATAGGGTTGGAAACAAGTCACCATTAATGATACCACAATTTTCTTGTCTTAAACGACAGAAGCTTCGGTTATTCCCGAAGAATTATTAACAATAGGTGTGGGTGTCGCATGCATGGTCTGCGATGAACACATTTATGTATCAATTGTCACGCACGAAGAAGATGTGACTGAAAATAATGAGGCTACTCGCATTGAGTCAGATAGAGAATTATCGGAAGAAAGTTTTTCTGATGAATCTTTTCTAGAATATCAGGAAGAAACTGATATTAATGCATCAAACGATAACACCATATTCTGTCCTGCAATTGTGTCAAAAAGACGTAGATTAATGTTATAAATGTAATTTTGTATATGGGTCATTCTCAGATAAGAGGTAATATGTACGGCAATCATTATAAAATAGCTTTTTTATTCTATATGTTGCGATTTTATGCAATAAATCACAGCAACTCAATGTATTTTATAAATAGCATTATGATTCCCCAATTAAAGTACATTTTCCTGTAATTCGATATTTAAGTCTGAAAATGTCTCTACCCTGGCCTGTCCCTTTCACGTTTTTAATTAAACCTGCAGACAGTACTTACCTTCTTTAACACAGTTGCCAACTAAAGTATATTTAGCAGGAATTTAAACAAGTATACTTATGTATTATTAAGGTGAAATACAGCAATATTTGTTTATTTTCAATAATTTTCACACTTGATTTTTGTCCCGTTTTTTTTGCGTATCTCCCCTGGCGAATTTTTGTCCGTTAATACTAACAGAAATATTGGACGGCCATATTCTAAATAGTGCTCAAGGACGTGCATTAACGTGAAGTTAGTAACATAGATAAGAGATTTATATTGGTTAGTAATACTAAACATAAGAACCGTTTGATTGCTGCCATTTGTCAGTTGATGCGATGCAACTGTGAGGTGCACTGGTTTCGCAAGGTCATTGTCTCTCCACTGGCAATTTGTAAAAATTATACAATTTAGTTAATTTATTTGCACTTACTGTCTAACCTTAATAATACTGTGTTGGTTGAGGTGTGATATATTATTAACTCAATATTAACTTAATTCTCTTAAAAATTATGAATTTGTCATAAAAACGTCTCTCCCCTGCCGTATTTCCCCTGGCAAGATTACTGGCAGGGGAGATACTCACTGACAAGGGGAGATAATGTGGACTTATAAGATATTTGTGCAAACTAATTCAGATATAGCTAACTTCTACCAACGTTCTCAAGAAGCATTCTAATTCAATATGATATTCTCGAAGTTTCCTTAGACTTACATCGTCTTGAAATGGTTGATCTCACAACCCTTCAATAGCTTTATGTCTGCTATTGTCATCAGGGAAATGATGATATGATCAATATGATATGTTTTTTAATTTTTAAGATTAGCGATTTTGATCTTCCGGAGTAATTTTAAGCCCGAAGAAGTGTCAACTGTTCCAAAAAGTGGTGCAATATCTTATCTTGGACATGTAGTTTCCGTAGACGAAGTAACTGGATAAATAGAAATTTAAAGCCGTACAAGAATGACCCACACTTAAACATATCCGCCAGCTAAAAAGTTTCCTAGGGTTATCCACGTACCTACTATCGGTATGTAGCAGGATTTGCCAATATCGCCAAGCCACTCAATAGACTCACAGAGGGGAAGGTGTGGTACCAGTAATGAGACGAAAAATGTCAGGATTAAAAATTATCCTGAAAAATATGAACTGCAAAAACAAAAAGAAAGACAAGGGGTAATAAAAACGATCGACCAAATGACCCCCAGATAGCAACGAAAGACACGAACGATATAAAAAAAAGATAGCAAGTGGGCCTAGGCATCGATTTGCCCCTCGAAATATTACTAACGTCCTGGTGACGCTACCTATCTCGGATGATGATGTTCAAATGCCGAAAGGGAATTTTGATAGAAGAGTGATAGCTAAAATTAAATCAGATCGAGATAGAAAATATTTAGTTAATAAAAAAAGATGAAAGAATAAATAATCTAAGGACTAAATTAGCGCGATACAAAAAAATATTACGAAGATTACAAAAGCTAGAGGCAGAATAAAGAAAAAACTACTGTTTGCAGAATTGTTCTGCTCTACCAAATGAAATGGAAAGGCGAGTGTTTAAAAGAATTATAACTGAGAAATTGGTTAATAAGTATGGCATTTTACATAACGAAAAATAAATTAAATCTTTGAGAAAATTTGGAAAAGTACAGTTGATGGAAACTAACCGAATATTGCAGTTACAAGATGAGTACAATGTTAAATTAAAGTTGATTGTATTAATTGTTTCATTGCATCAAAGTCTCTCCCCTGATGTTGATGTCTCTACCCTGTCTAATGTATTTACCTTGGCCTTCTAAAAAATAACTAAATATGTATAAATTGAGTGGCCCCTTTTGGAAATGTTTACATAAAAGACACTAAAATCGTAAAATATGTGTTTAATCAAGAAACTCCAAGATTTTCCCTTCGCTGCATTCTCTATGGATACAAAACCTGTTATCTGAGAATGACCCATATAATTTTATATATAATTTATCTTACATAAATATTTTTTTCATAATTTTTAAAAATATATATCTTTTTCAATAACATAATTGTGGTTTTTCTTATTTTATCAGAAGTCATGCACGTTAATAACATAAACTTTTATTGAAATAAATTATATCCTGTTTCTTTTGTATTTTTTGCCGTAGAATTAAGAACAAATGGGCAATTAAAAACCGTACTTTTTCCATTTTTAGCATTTTTGAGCATGTTCTTCTATTGTGACTACTATTTTTTTAAATTTAAATTGAAAGTAGATGTAAAAACGAAAAAAATGAGCACCAACGGGACTTATTTCGAGAATTTTCCAAAGGAGAATTTTCGTTTGAAAAAATTGTTTTTTACAGAAAAAACGTCATAAACGAAAAATTTTAAATATTTTAATTTGAATAATTTGTTTCACAGTTTGTGACTATAAAAACTACCTTCTATAAAAGTTTCATTAAAATCGAACAATTTCTCCCGAAACTAAAAATAAAAATCGAAGAATGCAGTTTGTTGTGTTTCTTGAGCTAATTTTGAAGTTATGTAAAAAAGTCACTTATATGAAAGTTATAGATCCTTTTGAGGTCTACAACTTTTACATTAAACTTTTTTTCTAGGAACTCACCTTTGGCCGGAAATCGCAATAATGCCTATTTTCACCCTTTTTCGACCCCCCAAATCATCCCTCCCACTTTTCAGCTGTTGCATTTATGTTTCCCTTGTCTGTAATAACCACCTCTACAACTTCCACCTACCAAACTTTAGATAACGTTTTTTATTTTTTTTTACCAAAAATGAGATAATTCGCCTGGTGTAATACTTTGTCTCGCTCTTGGAACCTGCCTGAATTTGCCTTGAGATGATAACGTATTTTCATCCGATCGCTGCTTGCCAACATCTGCGTAAAGGATACTTTGTGTGTGCCCAGCATGTTTTATCCGTTGATCGGCATAATCGTTAACTTCTTGGGGCGGTTTTTCTGTTGAGCTAAAGGCCAAATCGCATGGTAAGCTCATCTATCCGATTCGGGCCCTGGCAGAAGTCAGTCCTGTGCTATTGTGTACGGCTGAGCGATAGGCCAAAAAGAATAGTGGAATCTGCTCTTCCGAATAACGCTGGTTGGTGCTGACGACCTTGGGTAGATGTTGTGCCAAATTACTGTTGACACTGTCTACCATTCCGTCTGATTGTGGATGCAAAGGAGTGTTTGTCGTTTTCTGGATTACTAACAGGTACACTTTTGATATACGTTGGATTCAAAATGCCGTTCTTAGTCCGATTGTAACACCAACCAGCAAATCTGGTGAATAGCCTAACACCTTCGCCACTTTGGTTGCCTCTGGATTGGGTATAGCATGTACCTCATTTTCAAAAGTAATCTATTGCGACCAGAATGTATTTGTTCCCTCTGTCGGACTCGGGATATGGACCGGCGATTCTTTCAAATGGGACGCCCACATTGTATTGCTGCATGCTGCCCTTGGTCTGAGCCTTGGTTTCCTTTTTGGCTGCGCAGGTGTCACATTTACGGCACCAGGCCGCAGGTAATTTACCAAGTAATATCATTGGCGAGTTTTATCCACAGTTTAATTCATGCCTAGATGACCTCCGGTAATCCCATTATGTACTTCAGTCAAGACGGTGGCTGCCTTTTTCTTTGTTACTACCAGTTGGGACTTGGTTTCTCTGCTGTCATTGCATTCCCAAATTCTATTTAATATTCCTTTCTCTATTTTTAAGGACTCCCATAGGGATGACTTCAGGACGCTCGAGTATCTAGCTACCTCATCCCATCGTGACCTGGATGCCCTTCTCTTCTTATGTGATAGGATTGGTTCAAAGTCTGGGTCCGCCATTTATTCCTGTACACCTTGCTCTATCCCCAACCTTCATTCACTTGCACACGAACCTATCGGATGGGTGCTGTCCTCGGTGCTGGTGGTGGATTCCTAAGCATTTGACCCCTTATACTAACTGACTGTTCCTGGAGGCCGTATAGTTGCGTTGGCCAACTCTGATGATCACTTGTATTTTAATATTTTTACCGCAATTTATTGCATTATTAAAAACAATAAATTAATAAGTGAAATATCCTGAAACAAACCAAACGATATGTGTAGGTGCAAGTTATGGACCACGAGTCAGAAAATGGGGAGCCTCCCATCAACTAGCAAATCTTGGACAATGTTTTATTGCAATTAATCCCAACATGTTTGCAGATGGATTTGAAAATCGAATGAGCGATCTCATGGATACAATTAGACAAATGACGCCAGTAAGTAACTCATTCTTAAACAGTTGATCCACTAACATTAGGTAGGAAACAATAAATATCAATAAGTAACTTTCGAAAATTACTTTTTGCCTTTTTTACTGAAATGTTTATATCCGTCTCTTTACATATTTTTGTTGAACAACCCTCACTTCTTCAGGTAGCTTTTGGACCAATGCCTTCAGTTTGTTTTTTATTTATTTAATGAGAAATTATTTGGTTCCGTGTGGAGAGAAATTGGATTTACAAAATTTTTATTTATAGCCATTTTTACTGCAATTTAGCATACGACTATGAATTTATATTTTAAGACCTTTTTTGTTCTGAATTGCTTGAATACCTCAGATCTTTGCACAAGTCTATGGTATTCACCTTATTGCCGAGATTCTTCAGTAAGAACTTATATTCATCTCAAAAATTACACACGACCCAATTTTTAAGTCTCAATGATTAAATATCAAAAATAAAATACTCAATGAGATTTTCTCTCTTCACTCCTTTTCTGTAACATCAAAGAATTTAAAATTTGCAAGCGAGAAATTTCAAAAAATTGTCCTGATTACTGTATATCTTGGTCTGCTGTGGATATGTGCCAATCCCAAGTCGTTGCAATGCACAAATGTTTGTGTTTGTCAAATAAATGTCAATGTCTTTTGTGTATTACAGCCAACTTTCAAAAATATATGATAATTGATATGAATAATGATTGACAACGATTACAACGATTAATTGGAATTGAATCGACTTCGCAGCAGATAAGTATTTATAATAGCCAATACACTTTTTTGTACAGAGGAAGACTGTGTAAAGAGTTATCTCTCTCAGAACATTTCTGTAGAAGACTTTCTGTGGAGGAATACCAGTAATCCGGGCAATTTGTGAAATTGCCTACTATGCTTTGTCTCTATTACATATTTGAAATACTTGCCTGTTATAGAAAAGGATTGAGGAGATAAACTCCTAATGAGTATGTAGAATAATAAAGGACCTCATCAACAATCGTTTCGAAATATCTCACTTTTTTAATTTTGGAAAAAAATGAAGATTATAGATACGAAGAATTTAAAAGTTCAGCACAATTTGCAGTATGACTTCTGAAAAGTTATCGAAATAAACAACGAACCCTTTAATAATAATAGCTTTTAAATATTTCAAACATTTGTTGTTTTAGTGCTTTTTCAATAAAACATTTTGACTACTAAAATCAAAACTTGTTAAACAGACCTATTATTTCTTTTTGACGGTAAATTATGTAAATAATTTTAATGCTCCCGGATTTGTTAATCCTTATACTTATATATTATGAAACAAAATCTGCTTCACAACGTCTGTCTCTCTATTTTTTTTAACGCGATAAACTCGAAAACTACCTAACTGATTTTCAAATGGTTTTCACGAATGAACGCAGTAATTCTAAAGAAAGGTAAAAAAATCAATCCCTTTTAGATATAACAGAACAATATATGATGGAATTGTTCCTCATTAATTGGTCTACAGGAGTCCGCGATGACATAAGTATTTACTTTAAGGATACCTTACTTCCATGTTAGGGTTATAACATTTCATTTTACGCAACTCTTCTTGAAATGAAGAATCTTTAATAAAAACTAATTTTGCGAAGAAATAAGCTGATAATAAAAAAAAAAGAATTCTTTGAACGCAGGAGTAAGGAAAAAAGTGCTAAACAAAAAACAAACCAAAATTATTTACGTTAGCAGGCCCGGATCTTAGGGGAAAGTTCGTAAGTATGGCAATTAATAAAACGGCTGACGTACCGAGGTGAAGACAGTAGATAGCATCATAGCGAACATATGATCGAGTTCATGGACGGTTGAAATAAATATTTATGTAACGAAACGTATTGTGAATTTATTTCGGTGCGAATAAAGGCAATTATATTTCGTGTAAAAATTTGTTAAGAACCCACGCGGAGTTTATAATATTTGGCGTCTGAAAGTGGTATTCAATTGCAATTTATTTATTGCAGAAACTAGAAGTATGGAATTTACCATGGACAAAAAACTGAATAAGACCCTTTTTATGAGAATTTTGTGTTCACCATGGAAGGTAAACAGCAAAACATTGTCTCTACAATAGATGAAAAATAGCAAGCTCGTGCCATTACCATGAAAAAGAAACAATAAAATTTAGGCGATAGGTTTTTTTTAAATTACAAGATGAGCTCAAAATATCCGAAGAAAAACGGCAGCCTGATGAATTAAAGAGACACGATGAACTTAAAACGTTTGAACTGAAAAGTCACGAAAAATTTGAACAAATAATGCAATTAGTAATACAAATTAACGAATCAGAAAATACATATTGTGGAATCGGACAAAGAAGATAAAACGGTCCTGAAAAATTCTGTAGGTACTTTTGAAACCAAAACCGATAACATCGATTTTATACAAAGCAAGGTACATGATGAAATCAATTGAATTAAAATATATATATATATATATATATATATATATATATATATATATATTCAAAGAGTACAAATGGAAATTAAAAATATGCAACAAGACCTACAGCGAGGAAAATATCAGAACAGCCTAAGTACCAAAGGTTCCTTTAACAAACCATATACATTTGATGATAGTTCATCTTGGTCTAGGTACAAACGCAATTTAAAGGAGTGTCCCAGCTAATGGATGGGAGGGTCTACAACAATTCGAAGCAGAGATTAGACGTTTAGTGCACCTGTCCTACCCAGATCTACCAGAGGAAACTAAAGATCAGTTGGCCATGCAGAGTTTTATAAATGGTATAAGAGATGTTGAAGTTAAAAGAAATATAGTACTTAATACCATCAAGAAGAGCCATGAAGCTTTCATCCGCGCTTTGAAAGTAGAGGCTGTCATAAATATATCAATGCCGAAGGTTCAAGCAATGTCTTCTAACCAGGAGGAATCAGAACCATCCCTTCAGCCAGTGTTGACCGGAAAAAGCAAACTACTTGAAGGGTCGCAAGGGACTAACGCCATAGAGCATGTTACCGTTGTTGGCGGACAGGGCATTTCCAACGTGACTGTAAAGTGAGGCTACCTCAACGATCACTAACCAGAGGTAGGCAACAAAATAACCACACCGACCAGGGAAACTCCGATCCAGTGCCGCCGTTTCTACCGATTTTTTACCATTTTCAAATTGTTCTACCGATTTTCGAAATATGAAATTCGGTAGATTTCATATGAAATTTTACGATTTTTTAGAGTAACCACCAAACTGTCAATTAAATACCTATTTTGTCAATAAATTCTTTCATACTATTTATTTTCCTACCAAATATGTATCTTGATTTTCTATATAACACAGTTAAACCAACATGTAATTATACTAACTTTCCTATGGCTACCGAAATCTACTGAAATTTATCCTTGAAAGCTACCGATTTCTGTACTCTGGGTTGTGGCAGCACTGCTCCGATCAGTCAGCGTAAGAGAGCGAATGCGTCAGGAAGAATCAAAGCCGACTCTTCGGGATATCATTGTAAACGTACAGGGCATCTCGAACGTGACTGCAGAGTGAGGTTACCAGACATATCACTAGTCAGAGTTCACCACCACAACTATACCACCATCAGTCAGCCTATCAGTATATTGGCCAAACGCCCTTCACCAGCCCCAGGACAGTATCCATCATTAGCCAAGGAATCACCATCACTTTAGACACCGGCCCCGCTGTTTTCATTGATCGGTCCAAAGTTTCGAGGTCGTCAGTAATCCTTCCTATTAACAACTAAGGACAGTCACCAGCAAGTTCTTGTTAATACAGAGCGAGGGGACAACAGAATCCAGCATAGCGGATATTGAGGACGCTTTTATACTGGACCTAATTGGTCAACCTTAGTTCATGTTCGACCCGAGATACGTCCTGAGATTTTTAAATGAGGAATTTGTATTGACACGGCCCGTCAGCAACTCGTCGACTTTCATAAAAAATCCTGAACCAGTATTCCCGGTCGAACGGTACAAATTATTCATGGACAGCTAGAAAGAAATTCTAGGAGCTGCTTTGGAATGGTGAAGCCCGTACAGTTAGCCCATGACTACTGGATTGGACGAAATATAGTTAAAACTTGATTAGACATACCAATTAGAGTCCTGAAATGTTAACGATATCCGAATTGCCAATGGTGAAGAAATATTTCCAACAAGTGGACACCATCGTCAATTGCGAAGAAACGTCCCAGACCTCGGTGAAGGAGACAGGTCAAGTAAAGAATTTTTTAAAACAGTTTGGCAGTCATTTGACATTCCTTATCCCAGAGAAATAGCACAATGCCAAGCAATTTATCTTAAATCACTGACAGAGTTTCAATAGACAAGATGGTACTACAGGGCGTACATCATCCAGCACAGAATAGATAGTGGAAATGCTCAACCCATAACAAAACCACCTTTTTTTGAAGGTGGAAATCCATTATGGACAATTTGAGCTTAGAGTCTAACACTCAAATTAGTGTGGGACTCACACCCACTAAAACCACCTTGTTGTTTCTGCAGTTTCCGAAGGTGGTGGTACTGTTACTTTTAACTTGCGTCACCACCTTCCTGCCTTTCTTTGCCTTCATCGCACCATTCGGTTTAAATCTTCTTTCTCCTTTTCCTCTATAATTTCCCTTATCCATTTATATATAATTTCCTTGTTCTCTTTACTTTCTATCATTTAGTTTTATCACGTTAGATGGTGTTATCCTTTCACCAATCGTTATTTCTGTTCTTGTTTTATGCCTTGCATATCTTTCGCAGTCAAAAACCACGTGCCCCATTATCTCCTCAATTTGGCATATATCACAGTTACTCTCCCTCATTTTCCCTATCCTTTTCAGGTATACTTTGACCCTACCATGCCTTGACAAAAATTGTGTCATAAAGTAATCTGTACTTTCTTTGTCCATTCCGCTTTTCCCGTTAGCACATCCCATTCTTTTTGCCATTCTTTTAGCGTATTATTCCAGTTTTCTCTGTATTTTTTATTTTCGTAAGTTCTTGTACCATCAGATGGATCGGAGGGATACCGGCTATAACTGCCGTTGCCTCATACGAGATCGTTCTATATCCGCTTATTACCCGCAGCAGCGCCTGTCTTTGTATTTTTAACATCATGTTCTTATATTATACCTCTGTGCCATGTTGGTGCTCCGCATAAAAATGTCGATGGTACCACTTCATATAGGAGTCGTCTCTTTGCAGGTGGTGGTCCCTTTATGTTTTTTTAATTTTTCCAAGTTTTGCTAACTTATCACCCGCTTTGCTTACAGCATTTACAATATGTGTCCCGTATGTACTTTGGTGATCGATAAATATACCGAGATACTTTACGCTCTTTTGTAGTATTATATTTAGATCCTCTATTTCTATTTTTATTTTTTCTCTTACTTTCTGCATTTTTGTACCCTTGAGTAGCACCGCCTCGCTCTTTTCCGGTGCCCATTTCAACTTTGCCGCTTTCATCCAGTCTCCGATTATTCTTATTGCCTCATTTGCTGTTTCAACCAGTCTGTCAGCGTTTGGCCCTTCCACATATAGTACCAGGTCGTCTGCGAATGCTATCGTATTTGCACCAGTTGGCAGCTTCTGATTTAGAAGATCGTCGTACAATATATTCCATAGCGTCGGTCCTAGTACTCATCCTTATGGTACGCCTGTGCTCATTTTTAACTTTTTTCTTTCCCGAGTATAATACTCCTTTTGGAGAAATAACTTTCTGAGTTTCTTTAATTCTTTCCTTTTCCTATTCATTTCCTCCATCATATCCGGTAGTTTTGTTCTCTTTTTCTTTGCTTCTTTTGTGATTTTCCGCCATATCTCTACGCACTTCCTTTTAGATTCCGAGATTTCAGCTGTCCACCAGTATGGGATTTCTCTGTTTTTGTTTCTGTTTATCTGCCTTCTGTTGGCCTTCAGGCATTTTTTGATTTCTGTGGTTATTTTTTCTGGTGTCAATTCTTTATTTATTTCCCCGGTTATTGTGTTAAACATTTTTTCATATTCTACGATGTTATATTGTGTTCTTGTTTTTAGGATTTCTTTCGCCTTTCCCCCCTCTTGTAGATGAACCAGAATATATCTGTGGTCTGTAAATATGTTTTCGTCTATGGTTTCCCATATCTTAATGTGCCGTACCATGTTGCTCGAGCACATGGTGACTTCTATGTGTGTTTGTGTACTACATCTAACAAATTTTTGGTTGCCGTTATTTAATATCTCTAAAATGAATGTAGCAGCCAATTCGGCTATTGTTCCTCCCCTGGCATCCGTCTTAGGAGCGGTCCATAGCGGGGATTTTGCGTTGAGGTCTCCCAATACCATGATTTTGTTCCGTGGTAATTTCCTTAGTGATTGTGCATCATCTATCCTACTTCTGTATTCTTCTATTATTATATTCGGAGAAATATAGCAACATGTTATATTGACATCTCTATGTTTAATAACTATGAAACCTTTATATGTCTTCTGTATTTCTGTTTAGTTGCTGTTTTTTCCTGTTTTTGCATTTTCCATCATTATATCTATGTCCTTTCGATTCGCACTTAAAGCAGTATTCTCCGTTTCCGCAATCAGCTGCTTTGTCGCCTGTCTTGCAGCAGTTCCGACACCAGCCCATTCTATCCTCCCCTTTGCATTTCCTCGCCACGTGTCCAGTTTCCCAGCATTTAAAGCATGTCTGTATTTCTCTTTTCCTTTTAATTAGGCCTGTTGTCAACCCTATCCTAATCTCTTTCATTTCCAACAGTTTTTCAATTGTCTTTTCGTCCGCTATGATTGTTATCATCTGCATACCGCCATTTTGCGGTCTAAGAGCTTTGACTTCTAAATCCTTACATTCCAGTTCCGTCTTAAGTTCCAATTCAATGCCTTCTCTATCCGTTGTGATGTCCAGATTGCCAATGTTGACCGCCTTCTTCTTGTTTTTCTCCTCGGCCAGGTTACTTACCCGCATCTTTCCAGGTACTCCTTCTGGCACTTCTGCTATAGGAGCCGCATTTCCGGTTCCTTTTTGTGTCTCTATTAGTATGTTACCGTTTCTAATCTGCCTAATGGTTCTAATTTTATCTCTTGCCCCTTTATTGATTAATGTGTTTTTGACTTGCTTCACCAGGTCTGCATATGTCTGTTCCCCTGCATCAATTATAAGAGCTTCGTACTCCGGATTCCTCTGTTTATTTTTTTGATCTATTTTTTCATGGAGCACTACTTTCCCTTCATAGTCATTGAAGGCGCAGTGTACCAGCTTTCTATTTCATCCTGTTCTTTCTTCCGTTCCAATAATGGCTATATGTATCTCCTTAATTTCTTTTTTGATACACATCTTTTTGAGGTTCACTAACGTTCTAAATTTGTTTCCATTTCTACTATATCTATCCTCTTCGTCTGCATAGTTCCCGTAAAAAGTATATTGCTCTTCTGTTTCCTCTTATTCCTCAAACCCTATTGTCCCAAATGTCTTTTTGAATATTATTTCCGATTCCTTTAGTTTATTTTGTCTTATATAGTTTCTCACTTTACTCGATTCACCTATCATTCTTGATATTAATTTGTTCTTTTTGAATGTAATCTGCTATTAACGCCCTGTCCACCTCACTTTATTTCTTCCTTCACTGTTTGCACTTTAAAAAAGACCACCTAGGCAAGTGCTATTTGGACAATAACAAGCAGTCGAGGAAAATGTCGTTCCCATATTACAAAATGGAGTAATTGAGCCACCCATCAGCCCATGGTCTGCTCTCTTTGTTGTAAAAAAGAAGGATATTGTCAACCGATTTTGAGTGGATTATAGAAAATTGAGCGACAACACGAAGAAAGATCCACTCCCCGAATAGACGACACCTTTACCACCCTAGCAGCGTACCGTTGCTTCTCCAACCTAGACCTAAAAAGTCGATATTGGCAGGTTGGAATTCCCGAAAGCGACAGAGAAATGAAAATAGTTTTCCACCTGAAAGGGCTGTTTCAATTCACGGTCATGCAGTTTGGGTTATGCAATTGCAATTGGGGCATACCTTGACGACATCTTGGTCATGAATCACACATTCGATAACAATCTGAAGAATCTCGGCGAATTATTTTCTAGAATTAAGAAGACTGGGACGAGGTAGCTAGATATCCTGAATTCATTGTATGCCCAATGGGAGTCCTTAAAGTAGAAAATGGAATGTTTAAGAGAATTTGGGAGAGCAATGATGGCAGAGTCCCAACTGGTGGCCCAAATAAGAAGGTACCCGCCGTCCTGACCGAAGTAAATAATGGGATTACCGGAGGTCATCTGGGGATGAATAACCCTCTGGATAAATAGCCAACGATTTTACTGAGTAAATTAATTTCAGAAAGTTAGAGCGTGGTGTCGGAAATGTGACGTCTGCGTAACCAGTAATGGAACGAAGATCCGGAGCAAGGGCATAACGCAACATATAATGTGGGTGTCCCTTTTGAAAGAATTGCTGTTAATGTCGCCGGTCCTTTTCCCGCGTTCAAGAAGGGGAACAAATATAATCTGTTCATAACTGATAACATTAGCAAATGTCCTACCCAATCGAGAGGCAACCACGGTGGCAACGGTACTGGTGGAACAACTATTCAGTATGTTTTGAGTCCCGTTAGAGTTACATTAGGGACAAAGGCGGAATTTTGACTCCATCTTATTCCAGAAGGTCTGTACGTTGCTAAGCTTCAAGAAAACGGGAACCACACCCTTGCATCCACAATCGGACGCAATGTTCGAACAAGTCAACAGGTCCTTGGAACAACATCCATTCAAAGTCGTTAGCGATAATAAGCGTGATTATGAACTACATATTTCTCAATTCCTGTTGGCCTATTCGGAGAGGAGCTGAGACTAATATTTAATTTGGCCTCCGGCTCACCAGAAGAACCGTCCCTTGTAGTTAACGATTATGCCGAGCAACTCCGGCAAAGCGTGCTGGCTACACACGAATTAGGTTGGACACATATATTGGTAACCAGCGATCGGTTAAAAACACGTTAAGATCTCAACGCAAATTCAGTCGAGTTCCAAGAGAGGTAAGGTCTGGCTGTACAACCCCCATAGCAGTAAAGGCAAGTGTCCAAAGCTCACACCAACCTGGGATGGTCCATACGAAGTGGTCATGAGGGTCAATGACGTTCTCTTTCGTATTCTCTGGAATCCGAAAGCTAAGATGATTCATTTGGATCGATTGGCTCTCTACCATGGAGAGGACGACTCTAATCGGGACGATCAGAATTACTTAGGCGTCCCCAAGCGAGTATTTCGGAAGGGATAAGCCCGTGTTTAAAAAAAACACTTGAAAGACAAAAGGATTTTACCACAGATCATACAATAAAGAGATTTTACTTAGTAATCATATTTTATTAATAATTTCTTGTACAGCAATTCTAAATACGTAAGGCTTAGAATTACTTCTCTGCGTTAAGTCCACCTAGTAATAACTGTAAATGAAGATGCAGTGAATAATATTTGCTTAATTTCGGGAGGGAATGAACCCCCCCAAATTCCCCTGGGTACGCCTATTGAGAACAGTACCATAAAATTTTACTTTACCCTGCCAAAATGCCCTTTTAAAAAATAATTTTGCGAAGAAATAAATTGAAACTATTTCTCTAAACGCAAGAGTAAGGATAATAAATGTACCTGTTCGAACGAAAAAAATTATCTACGTTAGAAGACCCGGATCGTAAGGAAGGTTCGAGAGGATAGCAACACAATAAAACGGGTGACGTACAGAGATGAAGGCAATAGATAGCATCCTAGCGAACATATGAAGTGAATATTTATGTAATGGAACGTATTCTGAATTTATTTTGGTGCGAATAAAGACAATTTTATTTCGTGTAACGAACGAACCCACGCGGAATTTATAATATTTAATATTTTATCGTGAAATAAATTTCGTCATCTAGGAATTTCAGGAAAAACTAGCTCACAAAGACTCAATATCGGGAGACGTACTGTGTATAACGCCGTTTCCCTGTGATTTCTAGGATAGAAATCCCCCGAAAATATAGTGTCATAATTTCTTTGATAGGAATATATATTGGTCAAATGGCATTTTTTTAAAGGGATACCTAATATCTTGAGGCAAAATAGAGATATCGAAACAATTTTTTTTAATTGAACCTTGGGTTATGTACATTAAGGAAAAATTATGTAGAATGTCATTATCCACTATTATAGGGATAGAAATGAGGGGTGAATTGGCGCTTCAAAATTCCATCTTTTTTTTCTTTTGTTTATGGTATCTCTCAAAGACATATAGAGATATTTAAAAACAGTTTTTTTTAATTGTAGGGTTATTAATATAGATTACAGATATTTATTTCAAAGCTATCCTCCCAAAAGAATAGGTGAAAATAAGGGGTGAGTGGGTGGAAACGTGCAAAATAGCCAAAAAATACTGTTAGTGATTCACTGGTCGCTGAACAAACCAATGTGGAGGTTGTTTATTGTTATCATTTTCCCTAAAGGCATCAAAAGTGGTTGTCTGATTTCACAAAAATAACAGTTATATACGTTTTTGTTAATACCTACCCAAAGAATATTAGATGATAAAAAAGATGAAAGATATATAGTATGAATGTAATGCATTGCCTCTGACCTTTTAGCACATATTCAAAAACAATAATTCCTTAAAATGGCAAAAAAATATATTGATGTACCTAAACATTGTCGAAAAATATTCAAAATAATTGACTGAAAATTCACTTTCGGGATTCTTTCCGGGATTCTTTCTTTCACTCCTACAGTGAAAAATAATAACGATAAACGATCTCCACAGTGGAAAATGATAACGAAATGGTTTTTAGAACCGTTGTCAGCGTCCAATGAATCACTAAACAGTATTTTTAGAGGATTTTGCACGCTTTCATCTGCTCACCCCTTATTTTCACCTTCACTTTTGGAAGGATACCTTTGCATTAAATATTTTTCTAATCTATATTAATAACCCTACAATTAAAAAAAAACATGCGTATAAATATCTCTATTTGTCTTTGAGATATACCATAAACAAAATTAAAAAAAAAGATCGAATTTTGAAAGGTGCACCATTTTACCCCTCATTTCCACGCCTATCATAGTGGATAAAATAATTTTTCCTTAATCTGCATAACCTAAGGTTCAATTTAAAACAAAAATTGTTTCGATATCAAGATACTAGGTTTCCGTTAAAAAATGCCATTTACATATATTAATACATAAATAATTATTAGATTATTTTTAATTAGTTGAGGGAAGGGCAACTGATGAAGGTTCTGGACTCGAAACAATATATATGCTGGTTCATTGGGTTTCTTGTTTGTGTAATTTGATAACAAAAATAACCAAAAAGAACAGCTGGAGTTAACATGTAATTATTTCTTTTTTAGGTAGATCCGGACAAACCTGTATTAGTGCATGGTGATCCAGAGAGAATTCACATGGAAAAAGTAAAAAAAGATGGTGGATTATGTTATGTAGAAAATCAGCATAATACAAATGCGAAATTAGCAGAAGAATTGAAAATAAAGCCATTATGTTCGTGTTTATCATAGATGTATGAAATCTAAATAAACCCTCACATGTTTTGATTTATAACATTTTTGTGATATTTCATACTCTCCCTTTTGAAAATATCCTATAAATTCCATTGGATTGTTGTGGCTGATACTTGATGTAAATCCTTGATGAGAAACACAAAAACGAAAATACCCTTCGAGATTTACACTTTATTTTGACACAATGACACGTGTTTCTGTTCTTTATTAAGTTTCACATATATTTATATATATATATATATACAGTGATGGGCAAATGTGTGGAACCAAGCAAATATCAAATCAAATTTGGAAGGTGGATACTGCAGTAGATTGCCTATTTGTTTCCAAATTTGTTTACAATTTTGAACTTCCTGTTTTACCGGAAGTAATGTCGATTTTAAAATTTTCAATGAAACACCCTGTACCTATAGTATTTTAGTTTCTGATGAAACATTTTATTGCGAATACAAAAATATCGGGTTTGATATTGTTTACTTCAATACCTACCGAGATATTAACAGAAAAGTAATTAAGGAAAGGAAAAATCTAATATCCATTAAAGAAATACATAATCATAATTATTAACTAAATCTAAGTGATTTTCAAAACATTGAAACTTAACTTACCTAAACTTAATGTATTAGATGTTCAAACTGAGCACCGTTTACTTCTTGACAATAAGCAAGTCGGTTTTTAAATTCTCTAGTAACATTAGCTATTACTTCGGGTGAAATTCTCTAGATGTCTTGAGTTATTCTTGCAGCTAATTCTTGCAAATTATTTGGTCTATCAACATAAACCTTAGACTTTAAGTAACCCCACAGAAAATAGTCTAGTGGATTAAGGTCGGGACTTCGTGCAGGCCATTCATAAGTACCCCTTCTTCTTCCAATCCATCTGTGATGAAATGTCTTATCTAAATGATCTCGAACAATGCGAGCGTAATAGGGTGGTGCTCCATCCTGCTGAAACCAGATATTATTTGGTAATTGTACATTTACATCCAATGCCGGAATAACTTGTGTCTCCAAGAGCTGTAAATACCTATCTCCGTTTAAAGTTTTTTTTAGGAAGAAGGGTCCCACGATTCTGTTGTTATAAATGCCGGCCCAAACGTTCAATTTTTGAGGATGTTGTGTATGAGCCTCTTGTACCCAATTAGAATTACTACCATTTAAACAAAATGTAGCCTCGTCTGAAAACACTACATTTCTTATAAAATTATTTCACGGTTACAAATATCCATCATCGTTTCACAAAATTGCAAACGTCTGTCGAAATCGTCTTCGGAGAGTTCTTGAACGAGGCGGATTTTGTGTGGATGATATTTTTCTCGCCTTAATATCCTTCCTACTGAACGACGGCTAATTCCATGCATATTGGCGAGGTCGGTAGTGGATAAGTGAGGATTTTCTTCCAAAGATATAGCAACATTTTGAGCTACACCTTCTTAACTTGCACTTTTTAACCGTCCACTTTTTGGTAAATTGTTAACTGTTCCACTTGTGTCGTACCTTCGTAAAGTTTTCGTCACTACTGAACGGGATATTTGTGTATTCGGATGAACAATTTTAAAAAGGTCACAAACTTCTTGATGCGTCGTTTTCCTTTCCCCATACCCAATCATCATTAATATTTCTATTCTCTTCTCTTTCATTTAATTCGGCCATTTTACGATCAAATTAAAACAATACAATCTTTTTACGTTCAAATAAAAAAACTAATAACTTATTTTGACAACTACTGTCACTTCTGCAATGAATTTCATGGACTACTAAACTTGATTCAGATTTAATATGCGCCTGATTTAAACAAACGCACGTGTATTCGACTATGGAACAAGCAGTGCTGTTGGCTGACGGTAGCAATACAAATCCTTACCGAGCGGTTTGTTTATATCGGGACTAAATGAAATCTGAACCGAGTTTAGCTACCATCGAATTTTTCCTTTCCTTAGTTACTTTTCTGTTAATATCTCGGTAGGTAGTGAAGTAAACAATATCAAACCCGATATTTTTGTATTGGCAATAAAATGTTTCATCAGAAATTAAAATACTATACAGGGTGTTTCATTGCAAATTTTAAAATCGACATTACTTCCGGTACAACAGGAAGTTCAAAATTGTAACCACCTTCCAAATTTCATTTTGATATCTCTAATAATTCCACAGATGTTTACTTGGTTCCAGACATTTGCCCATCAATGTATATATACATTGTAATGTACCTAAAATAATTACAATCATTTCTAGGGATTCTAATAAATTTGTTTAACGGAGATTAGTTTCTAAATGTAAAATTTTTACATTATCATTAAAGTTATGATTATCCTCTTATTTTATTATCCGACTTGACCATACAATTTATGGCAGCACACTCCTTCTAAGGCACGCATAACGTGCCTTTAGGGGAAAATTCACTAACCCCAGATATCCAATATATCAAAAGGGTATAGCTCTGTGGGAGTCCTTGCCAGGTTATCAGGCCCGTGGTTGGAGTCGTGGCAGCTTCCCATGAATTTTCTAACCGTCTGGGCTGTTCCTAACAAAACGGCTTTTTGCATTAGGTGGTAAAGATGTTCGTCCAGACCGAGGTATTTTAAATTATTTAGTAGAAGTTTTGGGAGTACTCCTGTTGTTGACATAACAATTGGTACAGTTCGTTTGTTGTTCATGTCCCACTGTGTGTTTATTTGAAATTCCAAATCCCTATATTTGGCTATTTTTTCAGCCTGCTTAATATTTATGTTATTGTTGTTAGGGATTGCTATGTCAATTAAGGTTGTTTTCCTAGAGATTTCATCTACTAAAACTATATCTGGTTTATTGTGAGCAACAGTCCGTTCGGTCAGTATCGTGCGGTCCCAGTACAGCTTGCAGTTGTTATTTTCTAAAATAGATTCTAGTTTCTATATATAGTAGGGTATTCTTACCGACTGTGATAGCTCAAGTTTCAGCGCTAGTTCCTGGTCCAGTATTTTTGCCACAGCATCGTGTCGTTCTTTGTATTCAGTTGCAGCGAACGCTTGGCAACCTCCTGTAATATACTGAATAGATATAGATGTTTGGCAACCATACCTGCATGTGTCGTTGTTGATAGAAGGGTCTTTGACGATGTACTTTAGATAGTTCTTAATTGGAATTACTTGATCTTGGATTCCCAATATAAAGCCTTCTGTTTCAGGAAACATATTACCCGAGATCAACCAGTAGTTCGACGCTAAACTGTCGACATAATCTTGGTTGACGTCATTTATATGTCTTCCATGAAGGGGCTTCTCTTTCCATGTGAGCAGTTTCTGATCAGTTGTCTGGTGGTATACTTGAACTTGTTCTGTCAGAGGTGTTGAGTCATCAACATGACATATGATTCTGTGTAGATCAGAAAATTCTGCGAGTTTCTGGAAATGATTACGCAAATTAGAAATGTGCTGATCACGTAACTTGCCTATATCTGCCAATCCTCTTCCTCCTTCACACCGGGGCAATGTTGTACGTTCGACACAGCTCTGATGATTTTGAGCTTTTGTTAGTATAGTACTCGCACTTTCTGTTGTAATTGTTCAATGTCGGTCTTGGTCCAGTTAACTATACTGAAAGAGTAACTAAGCACTGAACACGCGTAGGTTTTAATAGCCTGAAACAAATTTTTACTGTTAAGTTTGGTCTTCAGCAGTCGTCTTACCCTTCTATAAAACTCTGTTGTTAGGTCCTTCTTCATGGCAGTGTGATCATTTCGTTGAGCCTGCTGTATTTGTAAGTACGGCCTTCCTCCATGGATTCAATTGAGGTGCCATCTCCCATTCCGTAGGGCCCCTGTTGTAATTTGCCTTTAACTATATTAATAATTCGGCATTTGTCTAGGCCAAATTGCATATGGATGTCACTACAGAACCCTTCTACTATTTCAAGCATATCATGCAGCTGTTGTTTCGTAGCTGCCATCAACTTTAAGTCGTCCATGTATAACAAATGGTTTATCTTCAATGCTTGTACGTTTTTGTGCTTGAGACTGAACCCAAAGTTAGTCGACTTCAGTTTGTATGAGAGGCAGAACCACAGCGGGCTAAGAGAGTCTTCCTCGAATATACCCCTTCTGATTGGGATAGATTCGGTTTGAATCGAACAGTCGGCTTCATTCACAAAGATGTTGGTTTGCCAGGTAGTCATGACATATTTTAAAATGTCAACAATACGATTATTTACTATATAGAGTTTCAGCACCTGAATGAGCCAATCATGTGGAACTGAATCAAAGGCCTTTTTGTAGTCCACATATGCCATGTAAAGATTTCGTCGTTTTTCGTGGGCTTGGTTGCAGACAACGGAATCAATTATTAGTTGTTATTTGCACCTCATCGAGTTTTTCGCGCATCCCCGCATGTTGTGCGGTAATAATGTTGTTCAGCTCACAATGTCTGAAAAGGGGATGATTAATGCACCACGTTATAAGTTTGGGAAGCAAGTCATTGGTCGGTACTTTGCTGGGTCCTGTGTACATAGGTTATCCTTTGGTAAGAGGTATGTAGCACCATGCGTAAGGAAACTATGCATCTTGTGTGGATGGATAATTATGTCATTAATGAGTACTATTAATTTCTTTTCGTGGGTGGCGTAACGTTTCTTTATCCAGTAATTCTGCACACCATCTGGGCCTGGTGCTTTCCAGTTATGGAGGTGTTTCATTATGTTGGACGTGTCTTCCGTTGTAAATAGTTGGTGTTGCATCTTATCACAATTCTGAAATGCAGCCTCCTCCTCACTAATCCAACTCGCTCTGGAGTTATGGGAAACTGTTGTGGAAAGTTGTGTTTTCCAGAACTGCTCGATGGCCGTTTTACTGGGATAACTAGGGGTTCATTATTATTCATGTTGAGTTTTCTATAAAATCCTTTTTTCTGATTTTCGGAATAGTGCGTTGTCTACTTTCCATTGGTTACTGGTTTTGTACCTTTTCAATGGACATGTGTATATGGAAAGCTTTTGTCGTAGACTATCCAGACATTGCTGAGACGTGATGTTTTCTCCATCCCACTGGGAGTGTATTCGGTTATTGTCCATAATATTCTTGATAACTCTTTCTATTCTGTTGTTCCTGACCCCTCGTTGGTACTCAGTCAGTCTTCCAATGTATTTCCGAAGAGAATTAATTTTCCCTTCAAGCCTTCTTTGCCAAGGTGGTATTCGAGGTGTTTGTCTAAATTGGGGAGGGTCTTGCTTTGGTCTTATAGCGACCCCAATTGTTCTGCAGATGGAAATTGCAGCACAGTAGATGGTTGTGTTATTATTATTATTATATATTACTAGCGATCGCCCAATGGTCGAAATTCGACCAATTCTGTCAATTCCTAACAAAATTCAACTTGTTTTTCATATGTAATTAATAGGACTTTATTTGTGAGCACATTTTTAATGATATAAGGTATGGCAAAGAGGCAGTAAAAGACTAAAATTTAGTTAACATGATATTTCTTAAAATTAAATAATTCAGCTGTTAACAAATAAACGTAAATGACAATTCTATTTGAATCGAAATTTCATAATAATCTGTTTCATTTTACTACTAATACTTATTCAATTTCCATTTGTATGTTTAATAGTACATGGGTGACCGAGCTTTACTCGTAATTGCAAAGTTCATTAAAAATGTAGGTTGGTACATACATATATACATATAATCCGATATTTGGTCTAATTTTTCTCAAGATGAAGTGATTCAGTATAATTTCAACTCTCTAACACTTACTAAAATACTCATTACAATAATTCCACTTTATAATGTATTTCCACCACCCTGTATATGTAACTGTCTACGGACTACCCAATATATATATATATATATATATATATATATATATATATATATATATATATAATACACTGTGTGTATGCAACTGTTTATGGGCCACCCAACAAAACATTTGGTTTCTAACATTTCTGGAATCACCCTGTATAATTATAACCTACAGTGCCTTAGATCTCAGTCAGTTTATATATGCATGCATATGTAACTCCTCATGGCAACTTCATTGAGGGCCTCAAATTAATATAAGAACACATAACTTTTTACCCATCAAAAAATCGCCTAACCAGCACTTTTTACTTTAAAATCTTGAAAGGTTCCACTGTAAAAATGTAATGTTAGTAAAATATCAAGTAGTGATAAAATTCTTATAAGATCCTACACATCAATTTGTTAGAATGAATTTTTCTAGAGCAGTTTTAATTGTCACAATCTCGTTCTTTATCGGTAATATGATTGATCCTGATTTGTACATGCCAAAACCCCGAAATGGAATTTCGACAAAATCGTAGAATAAGATGCATGTAAATAAACAAACATTATAGGTATTATATTATTAGATAAATAACAAAAAATATATTTGCAGCATATCACATCTCGTTAAAAGAACATTAAAGAATTTCTGACTGACTGCTAATTTTTAGATGAGTTGTTAAAATTAATTTATAAGATTACCTTATTTCCTGGTTACGGCCTTGTACATACTTAACTTTCAGGTTCGAAAATCAAATGTATCAATTAGCTTTAGAGCTCTAAATTGTGTACTTACATAAAACATTTCATTTGGATTCTTCTGTAAATGCGCAAACTTCGTATAAGTAAACACATTCACTTTGGTTACTTCAGTAATAGCTGTCATCGTTTTTGTAAAAAAATAATAGAAAAGAAGCTTTCACAGCATACATCTTTCTAAGTAAAAGTCGATTAATTTGGTAATATTTTTTATACCTCGCTATGATTGTCCACAGTTGGATTTTTACTATTGACAATTGTCAAAATTCGAATATTAGATTAAGCTACTTGTTCATAGTGGGCGCCACTCACTTGAATTTTATTAATAATTTATTTCTAAATTAGTTTTTTTTAAAAGATGTAAATAAAGATTCTTTATATATTCTGCACTGAAGGTCGTCACTAGCTACTTAACAAAACAAAAAGGAAGAAAATCGGTTGACAGACAGAGGAGAAAATGGTACTTAATCGTTTTGTCTTTGCCTATTTATATATAGAAGATTATTAAATGACGTGCATTATAAGATTTATTATCCTGTGCTAAATAACTTATTCTGTGCTCTCTAATACGGCTATTAAAATTTCTAAATGTCGTACCGATATACAGCTTATCGCAATTGCCGCAGTTAATTTTGTACACCCAACAATGAAATACCCAGAACGACTCGAAGATTCCATGTTAGGTATAAAAGACATTGTGCAGTTCAGGTAGTTTAGTTGAATTTGGATGAGTTACTATTTCGAAATCAGCTGTTGTAAATATTGTATTTTTATGTGTAAATAAAATTCTAGAAAGTGGAAGTGAATACCAGTTTTTAAAATTCAATTTGAACTCAGGAATTTGGTGTCGAAGTGTGGAATTTATTGAAGTTAATATCGTTAATTGATTTATGGCTACAACTCGAAGTATGGCCGAACTAGACGAAAAAATAACTCAGATCCTGGAAAAACCTGACAAGAAGGAGAAACAACATCAAGAAGGAATCAAACAAATCTTTTGATGAAAAACTTGAAAGTTGAGTTAGAAAATCTTGTTACTAATTTAGATGAAAAAAAAAATTAATTGAAGGATTATTCTCGAAATTTGAAGAATAACAAGAACAATTAATGCAAATAGTATTGCAAGTTAATGAAACAGGTAATGAAAGAATGCAAATAGTGGAAATGTGACACCTGTGCAGTCAGTAAGGGCCCGAGGACCCGGGCCAAGGGCAGAATGCAGCAGTACAATGTGGGCGGTCCATTTCCCGAGTCTGAGAGGGGGAACAAATACATTTTGGTCCCAATGGCCTTAGACATGTGCGATACCCAATCAAGAGGCCACCACGGTAGAGACGGTGTTGATAGAACAGCTATTCAGCAGATTTGGCGTCCCGTTGGAATTACATTCAGACCCAGGACGTAACTTCGAATCGAATGTATTCCAGAAGGTCTGCACGATGTTGGGGATCAGGAAAACGAGAACAACACCATTACACCCACAGTCAGACGGAATGGTGGAAAGATTCAACAGGACCTTGGAACAATACCTATCCAAGGTCGTCAGCAATAACCAGCGTAGCAGGGATGAGCATATTCCCCTATTCCTGTTGGCATATCGCTCTGCCGTACATAATAGTACAGGCCTGACTCCAGCTAGAGTCCGATTCTGAAAGGAGCTGCGATTACCCTGCGATTTGGCTCCCCCGAAGAACCTTCCCAAGACATCGACGATTATGCCGACCACTCCAACATAACATGCTGGCAATACACGAATTAGCCCGAACACAGATGTTGGCCACCAGTAACCGGATGAAGAGCGCGATACGACCTCAAGGCCAATTCAATCGGGTTCCAATGAGGGACAAAGTCTGGCTGTACAACCCCCAACGGTGCAAGGGTAAATCCCCAAAGCTTACACCCGTCTGGGATGATCCATATGAGGTGGTCAAGAGGCTTAATGACGTCGTCTACCGGATCCGTCGAAACCCCAGGGTTAAGTTGAAGGTGGTCCATTTAGATCGACTCGCTCCCTACCATGGAGAGGATGTTTCTGACCGGAACGATCAGAATTAAAGGGGGGCGGTGTATGGAATTTCCTTAAGCCGGCCCTGGTTTCATTCCAGTACGACACCGATCACTTTTAGGAAAAAAATTGTTCTCGAAATGGCTCGGCAGCTGTTCGGGATTGATTGTACGAGAGTTTTCGATGCAGGTTTTATAAAGGAGCGACCCATAATCGCGGCAGTTAGTTAGACAGTGACAATGAGCGTATATTGTAATGTATTGTGAATCAGCTGTTCTGTATAATTTGATGTAAATAAAAGTTCTAGAAAAGTGAAAGTGAATATTAGTTTTATAATTTTAATTGAACCCACGGACTATATAACAATAATTTTGGTCTAAACAAACTGTCAGAACAATTAAAATATCTTCTTTAATGATTGAATTGGTACGACTATTTTCTAATAACTCCTCTATTAGGTTAACTGTATCTCGTGGAGGGATACTCGGATATATTTTTTTACATCAAAGGTAATGAGTTTAGCATTGGAAGGAACAAAGATATCTTTAATATTGTCTTTTAGTTGATATATATTTTTAATTATTGGAATTTGATATGATTCTACCCCAGCATATATGTCAATCACCTTGAATAGCATCTGCTAATGGCCACCAATTGTAACATTTTTTAACCACTCTCTATAGCTATAATTCCACTCTACCCTATATTCCAACCACCCTGCATATGTAACTGTTAAGGGGCTACCCTACAGGTATAACATTCTTTTAATAATTTTAAGCACCCTGAATAACAATTGTTGTACTCCGCCCTATCTTTCAACGATTAAAGCTAGCTTTTTTTCTAACCACCCTGTATAACTATAGTTTCTAACATATTTTGAAGTAACCTAAATAATTATAATTCTACAACGCCTTATATTTCAAACAATTGTCTTTTAACTAAGCTGTATTACGATATGTACTGACATGAAATAATAACGATACACAGAATTCACCTTCAATGTTTGACAAACCTCATATACAATTATTGATAAAAGTGGCATGTGTTGATCTCGTTTTAGGTTATAGATGCATGCAGATTTTTAATGAAAAATTTTTTTTTCTAAATATTATTAATAAGAAAGTTTTGCGCGCGCTTACAATTAAATACACACTATACAGACAAATTCAGAACATTCATCTTGAAAGCGGTTAATTAACATATATTTTGATCTAATTCCACTCAAGTTTTCAATTAATTACATGCTAGATTTCGAATAACGCTACTTATTTCCATTAATACTGTCACATTCGCCATAATTATGATGAATAACAAGAGTTTCCCAATTTTCTGCAATAACAGACCATATCATTAAAAAATATATGGGACCAATCTGGAAGTATATCATTTCAAATGAAAAAAGAATTCTTAAAATGGGTTCTTAGTTGACGAAGGTCGGATGTAACAAATTCTAAAAAAGTATATTGTAAAATTCAGTTTTACGCCACCAATAGAAACATTAACAAACCTTCTAAATTAATCATCTCGACAAAACAAAAAATCAAAACGTAAACATACAACCGGCTGAGATAATAAAAAAGAAATTATCCGGAAATTTCGATAGGTATAAAAAGTGGCGACCTCGAGAAATTTCTTGAAGAACGCTCCGACAACAAAGAAATAACAATCGAGATAAATTCGGGTATATTCCACGCTAATTATAAAAGACTACGATCGTACAAGTTGGGAGTTAGTTGGTTGGTTGAGTTTATATTCATTCGATTGAGTCGGAAAAAGTCAGCTGTAGTATTAGTCATTATTTTGTAAACAGTGAATTATTTATTTTGGTTAGAAAAAATACATTGAAAGTGTGCACATTTGTGAATTGAACCTACGGAATCTATTGCAATATATACCTCCTATAAAATACCCACCGAGATAATAATAATAATAATAATAACATTGTGCTAAGGAGTAGATGCCTCGGAAAAGAGCCGCTGCCTGGAGATCGCCAGGGCATGTCTGAAGCCGGCGCTGGACGTGACAGCATGCGGGACATCGGTGGCAGGGTGCTGAGGAGGCGGGCCCCTGCCGTCCAAAAAGCTACAGCCCAAGAACCAGAAGAACCACAACAACACTCACCAATACATGAAATGGACTGGCGCCATGAATGAATTTATAATGCGTACGTTTTACAGAATTACGAACCTTGGCCAGGACAAGACTGGATATCGCCAAATACTCCATCAAGAGTTCTGTGTGAGTACCCAGAGCTTCAAGTTACTGAACAGAGTCGCAGATCAATATCGTGTCATCTTGAGAAATGGCCTTATTTCGCCTGAACAACTGGATAGAATAAAGAGCGAAGTGGAGCGCGAACTATTTGGTCGAAATACAATCGATCCAGAGCCTGAAACACCTTTGTCACAAAGAGCGGCCGAGACTCAAGAACTACAACAAGAACAGCCAACCAACGCTGACCTGCTTGAGAATATCCAAGCAGAAATGGAAGGAGCTCTTAGAGAGTATGGTGGAACAGATCCACTGACTAGACCAGCTCTTCCCAAACTAACGACCTTCTAAGAAACTGGGTATCGTCTTGCAGGCTATGAACAAATTTATCTTGCCAAACTATGTTTTAGGTGCTAATACGTTACAGTCGCTACACACAATCATCTACTGTGCTGCAACTTCCATCTGCAGAACAATTGGGGTCGCAGTGAGACCAAAACAAGACCCTCCCCAATTTAGACAAACACCTCGAATACCACCTTGGCAAAGAAGACTTGAAGGGAAAATCAATTCTCTTCGGAAAGACGTTGGAACACTGACCGAGTACCAACGAGGAGTCAGGAACAACAGAATAGAAAGGCTGTCAAGACTATCATGGACAATAGCCGAATACATTCCCAGTGGGATTGAGAAAACATCACATCTCAGCAGTATCTGGACAGTCTACGACAAAAGCTCTCCGTCTACACAAGTCGACTGAGAAGGTACAAAACCAGTAACCAACGGAAACTAGACAACACACTCTTCTGACAATCAGAAAAAGAGTTTTATAGAAAACTTAACAACAACAATAATAATGAATCCCCTAGTTACCCCAATAAAACAGACATAGAGGAACTCTGGAAAACACAGCTTTCCACAACAATCTCCTATAACTCCAGAGCAAGCTAGATTAATGAGGAGGAGGCTGCATCTCAGAACTGTGAGGCCATGCAACACCAACCATTTACAACGGAAGACACATCCAATATAATGAAGCATCTCCATAACTGGAAAGCACCAGGACCAGATGGTGTACAAAATTACTGGATAAAGAAACTGTACGCAACCCACGAAACACTAACAGCCCTTATAAATCACGTAATTACCCACCCACACAAGATGCCTAGTTTCCTTACGCATGGTACTACATACCTCTTACCAAAGGACAACCTATGTGTACATGACCCAGCAAGGTACCGACCAATCACTTGTCTTCCAACCTTATACAAACTCATAACATCGTGCATTAATCATCGCATTTTCAAACATTGTGAGCTGAACAACATAATTACTCAACAACAAAAGGAATGCGCGAAAAATTCAATGGGTTGCAAAGAACAACTGATAATTGATTCCGTTGTCTGCAATCAAGCCCACGCCAAACGGCGAAATCTCTACATGGCATATGTGGACTACAAAAAGGCCGTTGATTCAGTTCCACATGAACTTTTTAGAATATGCCATGTCCACCTGGCAAACCAAAATCTCATTGAATGAAGCCAACTGTTCGATACAAACTGACCCCGTTCCAATCAGAAGTGGTATATTCCAGGGAGACTCTCTTAGCCCGCTGTGGTTCTGCCTTGCCATGAACCCTCTCTCAAACAAACTGAACTCGATTAATTTTGGGTTCAGTCTCAAATACAACAACGTACAAGCATTAAGGATAAACCATTTGTTATACATGGACGACTTAAAGTTGATGGCAGCTAAAAAACAACAGCTGGCTGCATGATATGCTCAAAATAGTAGAAGGGTTCTCTAGTGACATCCATATGAAATTTGGCCTAGACAAATGCCGAATTATTAATATAGTTAAAGGCAAAATACAGCTGCACTTCGAAATGGGAGATGGCACTTCAATTGAATCTAGGGGGGAAGGTCATACTTATAAATACATTGGAATAAAGCAGGCTCAACGTATTGATCACATGACTATGAAAAAGGACCTAACAGCAGAATTTTATAGAAGGGTAAGACGACTGTTGAAAACCAAACTAAACAGTAAAAATCTGTTTCAGGCTATTAACACCTATGCATGTTCAGTGCTCAGTTACTCTTTCGATACATGGAACAATTACAACGAAAAGTTCGAGTTTTACTAACAAAAGCTCAAGATCACCATCCAAAGAGCTCTGTCGAACATACAACTTTGCCACGGTATGAAGGAGGAAGAGGATTGACAGATCTAAGTAAACTATTAGATCAACAAATTGCTATTTTGCGTAGTCATTTCCAGAAACTCGCAGAATTTTCTGATCTACATAGAGTCATGTGCCAGGTTGATGACTCAACACCACTGCAACTGACACAACAACATGTCCAATTACACCACCAGACCACAGATCAGAAACTGCTGAAATGGAAAGAGAAGCCCCTTCATGGAAGACATATAAATGACGTCAACCAAGATTATGTCGACAGTGCAGCGTCGAACTACTGGTTGATCTCTGGTCATATGTTCCCTGAAACGGAAGGCTTTATATTGGCAATCCAAGATCAAGTAATTCCAACTAAGAACTACCTAAAGAACATCGTTAAAGACCCTTCTATTAACAATGATAGATGCAGGTACGGTTGCCAAACATCTGAATCTATCCAGCATATCACAGGAGGTTGTCAAGCGTTCGCTGCAACTGAATACAAAGAACGACACGATGCTGTGGCAAAAATACTTCACCAGGAACTAGCACTGAAACATGAATTATCACAGTCGGTAAGATTACCATACTATAAATATAAACCAGAATCTGTTTTAGAAAACAACAACTACAAGCTGTACTGGGACCGCACGATACTGACCGATCGGACTGTTGCTCACAATAGACCAGATATAGTTTTGGTAGATAAAGTCTCTCGGAAAACAACTTTAATTGACATAGCCATTCCTAACAACAATAATATAAATATCAAGCAAGCTGACAAAATAACCAAATATAGAGATTTTGAATTTCAAATAAAGACTCAGTGGGACATGAACAACACACGAACTGTACCTATTGTTATGTCAACGACAGGACTAGTCACAAAACATCTATTAAACAATTTAAAATACCTCGGTCTGGACGAACATCTTTACAAACAAATGCAAAAAGCCGTCCTGTTAGGAACGGCCCGGACGGTCAGGAAATTCATGGGAAACTGCCGCCACGACTCCAACCACGGGCCTGAAAACCTGGCAAGGGCTCCCACAGAGCTAAACCCTTTTGATATCTAGCATATCTGGGGTTTAGTGAATTTTCCCCTAAAGGCACTCATAGGGTGCCTTAGAGGGAGTGTGATACCATACATTGTATGGTCAAGTCGGGATAATAGTACAATCTGTACTGGGACCGCACGATACTGACCGATCGATCTGTTGCTCACAATAGACCAGATATAGTTTTGGTAAATAAAGTCTCTCAGAAAACAACTTTAATTGACATAGCACTTCCGAACAACAATAATATAAATATCACGCAGGCTGAGAAAATAACCAAATATAGAGATTTGGAATTTCAAATAGACTCAGTGAAACATGAACAACACACGAACTGTACCAATTGTTATGTCAACGACAGGACTAGTCCCAAAACATCTATTAAACAATCTAAAATACCTAGGTCTGGACGAACATCTTTACAAACAAATGCAAAAAGCCGTCTTATTAGGGACAGCCCGGACCGTCAGGAAATTCATGGGAAACTGCCGCCACGACTCCAACCACGGGCCTGAAAACCTGGCAAGGGCTCCCACAGAGCTAAACCCTTTTGATATCTAGGATATCTGGGGTTTAGTGAATTTTCCCCTAAAGGCACTCATAACGTGCCTTAGAGGGAGTGTGATGCAATACATTGTATGGTCAAGTTGGGATAATAGTTTATGAAATGAAATTTATGTTTCAAATGCAGACAATTAGGTCACGTACTATGAACTTTATGCTAGTTGATAGGTCGCAAATCCTAATTAACACTTCAAAACAACAGATGGCTATACAAAATAGTACTAATATGTACAACATATAATTATGTAAACTTGCAATCTAATCAAATTGAGAACCTCCTCCTTTTTGAAGTCAGTTAAAAACAGTGCACATTAATTGGACTGAAAATAGTTTTGTGATATTAAAAATTTTATTTCTTTTGTATAAACCTATATAAAGGAAGCTATATTCCATAAAGGATTATTTGGTCATAAAATTAAGTTAAACTTAATGGTAATGGATTAAAAAAGAAAACATTTTAATAAATCATTTAATTAAAACTAATTGAAAATAAAAATTATTGATTTTACACAATATTAGCATAACAATGCTTCTAGAAAATTATGAAACAGTTCAGTAATAAACATTTATATTCATTTAAATTATCACACTATTAATATGTATATAGAGGATGTAAGATTCATTTTGTGTAGTACAAGCCAATTTTAAAGTATACATAATTCAAAGCAAACCCTAAGCCTTAGGCACGCTAAATGTTATTATACTTTACATAACAAAATATATTTTGTTAACTTTTTACAACAGATAACCATAGATTTTTTTAGGAGGCCCAAGCTTCAAGTTCCTTCATTTCATCTTCATCAACTTTCTCTGTAAAATAATATTACATTTAGAAGTTGTACTTATAAATTTCTGGATACTTATCCAGAAATTTGCAATTGTAAAAAAACAGTTTTGCACCTTAACACCAAACCTTTATTTAAAACACTTAATGCAGTTTCAACAACTCTTAAGTTCTTGAAATGGTGTTGAGTGTCTAAAATAAAGGATTGGTTTTAGGGTGCAAAACCGTGTCTTTTAGATTGGTGACACACCAAAGGCATTTTGATTAAATTAGCAATATTAGTAAAATCCTTACTTGCTGGTTTGACTGGTTTATCAGCAACTGCACTTGTTGGCACAGCTGGTAATTCACTAGGTCCAGGAACCTTGAGGAGATTTTCTTCCAAACCTTCCTGTTCCAATTCTTCTAGTTCTTTTTCTAATTCATCTTCATCAAGATCATCTGTAAATCCGACTGGAGTACTAATTGCGTTTGAAATTTCATTAGCAATATCATGTTGCTCAGCTATATTGTCCATAATGTCATGTACATCATCCACATTCCTGAAATAATATATATTTTTATATTCCACAAATCTATGTTGAGTGAAAGTATTCTAGGCATGTCAGCATTATAAACACAACACAAAATAAATATATGTTGTGATCTGATAAATTTGTAAAAAAATGTAACATATTGCATAAAAAATAAGCCTTGTTTTATTTTATCATTTGGTAACAATAATACAATAGAAACTATTATCCTAATAAATATATTAATGATCTAAATATTGTGGTACATGACTTTTACAATTTTATTATAAGCAAATTCCATAAGAGTCTTTCAGTTTACATGTAACCTTTGATAACTAACAAGTCAATTTAATTAACACCAATTAAAAAAACAACACTGTTACAAAATGAGTAAGCAGTAAATATTTGTTCTAATAAAACAAACTTTAATAGCATATGAATATATGAATAAAATTTCAATGAACATTCTAGCCATTGCAGATCACCATGAAACATTAAACTTAATTGTTTTGTGCAGTTCACTTGTTTGATCAAACATTTATTACAAAAATATTCATTATGTTTTTTATCACATTAATAACATTATAAGCTTGAGAACATTAATACAATTAAAAATTAGAATATTAGACAATAATGTCAAAATCAAATTTATGTTTCATATTTTGACTTAACATCAGGTCAAATGACACTGTTTTGTTGACTATGTTATGACTTGTTCATCTGCATCTGCTCTTCTAATGAACAGGTTCAGTTCCTTTCAAAGAATAGGTTCACAGAACAGTTGGTGCAAACCTGTTCTCAAGAACCTGTTCTGTTCTTTTGGTAACAAAATTAATCAGGAGAACTCACGGTTTGACAGACAGCAATAAAAACTAGTTCTCCATGGCTCAATGATCCTTTTCAAGCAGTCTATGAGGGATCACCTATGCCTACAATATGGTAGCCATATATTAAAATAACCATATATGTTTGTAACTGAGTGAACAAATCCTTACATCATAGGCTGCATGCTTGCCATGAATGTAATAGTGATCATTTGATCATATTCTTCCATTGTTAATTTCTTAAAATTTTATTGTTCATTAAAGTTTTCAAAAAATAAATGTCCATAGTTTCCTTCAGCTGATTAATTAAATTATTTAACACCCTGTGACTTGAAAACTATTTATGTAACCCTTAAGTACAATCATAGCAAGAATAACATCGCACCTGCATGAATGCTGATTCAGTGACTTAGCCTACTCACAACAAAAGAACAGATCACAAATCAGATTTGGCATAACTGTTGTATTAATAACATGTATTATTTTAAGCAAACATTTTATACATTACATACATAAGTAATTAATTTTTGAATTTATAATTTTGAATTGAAATAATTTTTTTAAAAAACCTTGTACATGAATGCAAGTTTGTAACTAACTGAACAGTTCTGGACCTACACTTATATAATTTTTTTAAAGAAATTTCAGAATGATTGATAATTAAAGTGTAATAAGGGGAATTTTATTACTTATATGCATTTTTTAAAGAATTTTCAGAATGATTGATAATTAAAGTGTAATAAGGGGAATTTGTGGAATTTGTCAAAGAAAAACTTTCTAACAGGAGATCTGGTGGAGGAGATTTTAATAGAAATGAAAGTCAAAAACTCCCTCGACTGCCACTGGCCAATCAGGGCATGTCATCACTCAATGGGCACTGCTCCCCACTGCTTGATAGTCCTATTCCACATGAGCAACTACAAGGTATCACCTAAGCCAATGCCACTGAAGATGTCTGCCACAGTTGCAGATGAAACTTTCAGAAAAAACTCCAACAGACCACTACAAAACAACCCAGAATAACATTGCTCATCCACTGACACTGGCTGTGAAAGCCTACACACCTCCCTTGTCTAAAACACTTAGATACATTAAATCATGTCATTTTCATCAAGTCTAGATATACAACCTGCTTATTTGTCAAAAAATAAACTTTTCAATATAAAAATCTACATAAAAAAACTATGTATACATACAGATTTTTGTGGGCAGCTTCTAAGGCTGCTGCAGCACCTTGCATAGACTGCAAAACAGCTGTGTTTGTACTTGCTCCTTCTAATGCTTCCCTTTGTATTTCAATAGTAGTAAGTGTTCCATCTATTTGTTGCAAATTTTTCTCTAACCTTTTCTTCTTTTTTAGTGCTTGAAGAGCAACTGTGGAATAAAAATATTTAACACATTAAATGCATGGTGTTAAATTTATATTTATATACAACTTACCCCTTTTGTTTTTGGAAGCATTTTTCCTAGCTACTAACATGTAATCCTCTATTTTCTTTTCTAAAAAATCTTGCTTTTTAATAAGCATTTCTTCCGTTTCGCGAAGCTTCTGTATAGCATCTCCAGTAGTTGGACGATCATCTTCTTTTTTACCACCAAATATCTTTGAAAAGAAACTCATTGTAACTATATCAAGCAATGAAGGAATAAAACTCAATTAAAAATATAGAATTATAACACTATTGTAAATTATAACTTGTAACTCAATAAATGATGATAACATTCTTTGAAGTATGCGTCATATTTATCTTCTTCTTCACAGGATTTTGACAGCTTTCATTAATCTGACATTTAAAAAAGTCTTGGAACAATCGAGCATATATAAGGGGTGTTCCTACCGTATAATAGCTCTATGGTTCCTACCCGACATAAAACCGATAAGCAACCGGTAATTGTTAATTGCCAAACCGGCGGAAAACCGATACAAACGTGCGCAGTGATCTCATTGTATAAAAGTTGTATAAGGCCGGTATTACATTGTCAAATCTTTTACAAAATATCTTTGATAAAACATCTTTGTCAAAGAAATTTGATAGTGATATACCTAATCTTTTATAAAACCCTTCATTGACATATATCTTTGATAACATTTATATGCGTCGTCATATCATTTATAAAAGATTTTAATTGAAAATGAAAAATTGTACCTGCGAAGTTTATTGTAGAATTGTATAGCAAAAATTTTAATTTTTGAGTATCAAGAACGTTGATTTTGTATAATGTTATATATAAAACTGAAATAAAAGGTTATTTGCTTACAATAAAATTGTTAGTACCATTGTGGGGAAATGCAAATGCTGTTAAAGAAAACTCGACGCATTGAAAAGTTAATAAACATGCCGAAAAATAAAAGTATCTAATATTGTGTGATATTTAATAGTGAGCTTGTGAGCTGTAAATCATATCACAGACCTACATAGATAATAAAGTGCAATGTTGTACGACTAAAATAGCGAAGGTGGAACCTCTATACTAATTAAAAAAATGCATGTAATGTCTTCGATGGCACATTACATATAATATCCAAAAAAATGTTATGAATTAGATGT
This sequence comes from Octodonta nipae, assembly GCA_034190945.1. Taxonomy (NCBI): domain Eukaryota; kingdom Metazoa; phylum Arthropoda; class Insecta; order Coleoptera; family Chrysomelidae; genus Octodonta; species Octodonta nipae. The sequence goes on from CM067219.1 coordinate 92,397,617, forward strand.
TGCGGTTTTAGTTCAATGCTGGTTCAATGCAAGTATGTAATTGACGAAGGACCTTTAGCGGAACAATCAATAAAACAATGTACCGTCGCGTAAGTGAAATCACCAAGTAAAAGTTAATCACTGACCTTTTAAGTCGAAGCCCTGCAGGTGGTGTTTTCTTGGTTCTTCTTTCTTCAAAGGCTAGCTCCGCAGCAGCAGGAACTGTTTTAGAGCTTCGTCTGTTCTTAAAGTAATCTGGACGACACGTTATACAAAAAATAGCGACGTAATGTTCACTGATTGAGCAAACAAAAAATGCGGGTTTAACAAACAAATGATATGCTTTTGTACGACTAATAACGGAACTAATAACTGGCGAAATCGTAACACAATAACAACAAAAAGCGGTCGCCTTAAGAATGAATCAAAAGGAGCGTCCGAACTGGTTGAAAATCACAACACGAATCATAGTTCTCTCTGTTTTAGAGACAAAAAATGAACAAATATAAATTAATTAGCATTGACGCGACGGAGAGTTTTCGAAATAGGTGCAGAAGTTTAAAAATCAATTGAATAATTCAATCAACTTTAAAAACTAAGAACAAACAAGTTGCGGGGACGCAACAATTCATTTGTATATTTCTTTAGCAGTTAAAATGACAATTATACTGTCCACATCTGTAAGGTGGCATCATCCATGATGTTTTATCAAAGATATTTGATTAAAGAATTGACAATGTAATAGTGGCCTAAAATATCTTGAAATACTAATTTCAAAACTAAGGATCCACTGGTAGTGGACAGAGCTTTACAAAAGGTCGCTTCAAAGTACCACTTGCAGTTCTAACTGTAGCAACGCGTACAACACCATCACCTCCAGGTTGTACGTCAATAATGCGCCCTAATGGCCAATTCAAAGGAAGGGAAGTATCTTGCTTCAAAATAACAAGAGTACCTGGCTTAACAACCTCCGAGGGATCAGTCCATTTGTCCCGTTGATGAAGAGAATGTAAATATTCTTGCGACCAACGTTTCCAGAATGCCTGATGCAAACGACGCAGTAACTGCCATCTGTTGAGACGATTAGATGAGACAGATAAGAAATCAGATTCAGGAGGTGCTGTTAAAGGTTCCATTGTAAGAAACATTCCAGGACTCAAGGCGGTAAGATCCGATGGATCGTTGCTACAAGGGGTTATAGGTCGCGAGTTTAAAACTGCTTCGACCTGCGCAAATACAGTAGAAAGTTTTTCGTAGGTTAGGATTTGATCCCCAATGACACGTCTTAAGTGAGTTTTAATGGATTTAATTCCGCTCTCCCAGAGTCCAGGAGCCGAAGGGGGATTGAAATGCCAAGAAAAGGTTTCTCGTGCAGCAGTAGCTCGAAAAGCTTTCAAGATCTGCTTGTGAGCACACACAAAATTAGTACCACAATCACTATAGATATGGCTACATCGTCCACGACGTGCAATGAATCGTCGCAAAGCTGCCAAGAACGCATCAGCAGACAAATCTGACACAAGGTCTAGATGAATAGCTTTCGTTGCAAAGCACTTAAACAAGCACAGATAAGCCTTTAAAGTTTTTGACCCTCTAGTTTTAACCATGGTTATAGTGAAGGAACCAGCAAAATCTACTCCAACATGAGAAAATGGTTTCAATTGTGAAACGCGGGAAATGGGCAAATTTCTCATGAAGGATTGGTAAGCAGAAGGATTAAGCTTCCAACAAGAAACACATTAAGAAATGACACTACGAATTACTTTCTTTGCGGATAGAATCCAAAATCTTTGCTGCAAAAGAAATTGAACAGTTTGGATTCCTACGTGCAGATTGGTGACATGACAATCTTCGACAATTAGAATAGTCAAACGACTTCTACTTGGTAGCAGTGCTGAAAATTTAGTATCAAACGGCAATGGAGCATTAGCCAATCTACTACCAACTCTAAGAGTTCCCTGTTGATCAAGAAACGGCGAAAGTTTACGAAGCGATTTGGGCAAAAGTTTTCGTTCTCGAAGAAGGAAAATCTCTTTAGAAAAATATTGATCTTGAACATATCGAACAATGCGAAGCTGAGCCTGATATAACTCAGCAGCCAAAAATGATCCAGAGCCCCTACGGTCTGGATTGCGAGCGTTATCAATTATCAATAAAGGGACAAATATTAGCTATAATGCGGGTAATGCGATTAATAGAAGAATGTTCTTCTAACAAAGTACCAAATAAATTAGGGAAAGCGATGACTTGAAGCTCCACTATACGGGCTTCAGTCATGACTAGCGGTGACATGCTTGAGTCTGAGCAAGCATGTGGCAAATAAGCGGTAATCAACAATTGTGGGCCTTCCCACCAAAGTGTATTGTCTAATAACGCTGATGGCAATGTAAGCTGATTACTGACACATGTCTTCCAACGGTGCGGGGAAGAACTAAGCCATGAAAGGACTACCGTGGAATCTGACCAGCAACGAACGACCTTGAACAACAAACGACTATTGAATTGCTCATAAACATAATGAGCCAAGTTAACGGTAAGAACTGAAGCACACAGTTCCAATCTGGGAAGTAACAAAGTTTTCAAAGGGGCAACTTTCGATTTAGACAACACAAAAAAACTTTGACGAAATCCAGATGCGATTTCGAACACAAAATAAACAACAGCGGCATAACTTTTCTCAGAACCATCACCAAACGCGTGAAGTTCACAACTAGAAAAGTTTTCTATAGCAAGCAGGCGAGGCAAAACTAAATTCTGCAAGGTCAACAAAATAGCGATAATGTCTTGCTGCAATTTGGGACCGATAAGCAAACAATCATTCAAAGATAACCGATGAGGTATCTTAGCGGATGCATTAAACATTACACAGAGTTTGGTTATGCTACTATCAAATTTCAAAACACAAGAATGCGATATGTAGTAACAATCAGAAGAAGTAGATGGATCGGGAACCAACTCCATGTGATCAAGGTCTAAATACTCTTTGAGAAAATCACAATATTGTTTGTAGAGCTCTGGTTGCCTTAGAAGACGTCTTTCTAAAGATTAGAAACGTTGTACGGCGAGATTATACAAAAGCAGAAAGTGTATTTCGAAAAGCAAGGGGCACAACGAATCCACTTGAATCTAATCTCCTGCATCCCTCGGAAAATATTTTTTCGCAGATAAGATCATCAGGGGACTGAACCAGTGCGGTAGGAACATCTTCAATTGTCCAGAACCTTTGTAGTGAATCATCTAATGATACTACATCTTCAATTTTACAAAAAAGCGAAGTTCGGTTTATGACTGACTGAGAATGAGAGTTACCAGAACTCGAAGACACTCGACCCATAAGGATGTTACCAAACACAGTGTTAATAGCATCAGGAACACCTTCCTTTCCCAGAAGGCGTCCATTCAACAAAATTTGAGAGAATATATCGGCACCTAACAAAAGATCAATAGCGCCTGGACTGTTGAAACCAGGATCAGCAAGTTTCAATTTGGTTAAATATGCCATATTAGCCATGTTAATGGGCGCAACAGGCATCTCATTGCAAATGTGGGGCAAAACAATAGTATCAACAACATAATTGCACTCGCGCTTAACTATAGAGCGAAGAGAACGGGTAAGAGAGCCCTCAGCTGAGGTACTCTGCATAGAAGCTAGCCCGTTGAGTTGACACGAAGCGAGCACAGGTTGAAAGCCAAGGCGTTTCACAGCCTTACTCGCAATGAATGATGACATGCTACCAGAATCTAGCAGACATCTCAAAATTCGATAAGAACCTTGCTTATCTAATACCTCAACTAAAGCGGTAGATAACAACACATTTGAATTGTATGACAAAAGTGAGCTAGGACAAAAAGTCTGCGGTAGAGAAGATTCGGGACTTTCAACAGTATTAATGGTACTGAACCCACCAGATGTGGAAGCCCAAATACTTCAGTGCTTCCAAATTATCACTGAAGTCATACAATAACTTCTGAACTTCTGAAGGGCTATCTGAAGTTAGTTGGGGAAATTGTTCTAAAGCTGACCAAGGAGACTCCGCGATTAAACGAGTTCGCTTGAATTTTTGAAAAGTATTTTATAAGCACTCAAGTAATGGTTTTGAGTTAGTTTAAAATTTCTACTAGCCTCAAAAGCAGGCCCTTTTAAAACTAACTGCAAATATTTGAACTTCTGCATACTACTGAGTTTTTCATTATTATGAATTAATTAATCAAACAAATCAATAAAAGTACCAAATTCCAATATGTCTCCACTAAACGAAGGCATATCAATTCGCAGCAAAGCAACAGTTTCCTGTTCCCGAGCTATATTTTTTGGCGTAGAATTCTAAACAGATTTAAGTTTAGCAAAAACAGGCCTAATTGAATAAAACAATTTTTCAAATTTATTGAGAATGTCATCCTCAAAATCAAAATCATCGTTCGCATCTGAGATCAAACCTACAATCGAATAGTGATGTTTAAAAAATTCTGAATGAATTGAATCAACCATATCAATCATGCAAAAAAAAAATTCAAAGTCGTCACCTCTTAAGGCTTTCTCGGCAGCAAAATATATAGCCTCTAATCTTTTAAACTCCGATTGTCGATGATTTTTAAATTTTCGTAAATTTTCAGCGGTTTTTGACATCTTAACAATAAATTAAAATCATTGTAACGCCACTGAACAAATCTAACACGATAGAACGAAGCAAAATACTATTTCAAAAATCTACAATTTTTTACTGTTGAAGTAGAAAAACGAATTATCTGACCTAATGTCAAATAATGAAAACAATCGAAAACGATCTCTTGCAAGTTTTTTAATGCGGCAAAAATATGCGAAATTTATTTCCAATAAGAATGAATAAATTCGGAACTTGTTTTCTCTTAACAACAAAGAATCGAAAAAACAATGCTTTATTAAGCCTTCGCCACACAGAACGCATTATAACGCGACGCTCAGGGAACGTGCGTTCTCCTCGGCGATCACCGATATGGCTATGACACGCACACACAGCGTTATCTGGGAAACAAATTCAGTACTGCGTGTGTGTTTCTATTGCAAGTACATATCTGAATAGAAAGCAATGCTGTGCTTCTAGCTTTGAGTTGTGAAAGGAAAAGACGGTGTTGGGTACACCCTATTAATAAAAAGAGGCATGAACTTGGCTAATAGCCAGGAGCTGCGCTCACATGAAGATCGTTTTTTTTGTATATACATGATCTACTGCTGCCAAATATTGGAAAGATCACCACGAACTGGAGGAGACTGGTTGAAACTAGGGAAAGACTACATAATAATAGTAATACAATTTTTACTACCTTGAAATACCCAGCTCTTCAGCAATCACATCCCATGCCTCCGCCTTTTTGACGATATTTTTTGATATCAATTATGGGAGATATCATACAATAAACACACTTTCTCACGTGCTAGATTATTTTTTCTGTTTCTTCACACATCTTGATTGAAAAAGAGGCAAGTAACGCTCGGTATTTTGTATTTTGTGACAACCCGAAGGCCTAACGTCACGTTAGGTAAGGTAACGCGACGTCATAACTTCGTGAGTGGCAGGGATGATGCAAACTTGAGTAATACAAACGTAACGCCGTAACGCAACGGTACAAAAACGTCGAACGTCGCGTTATAACGCTTTCTATGTGGCGAAGGCATTTATTAACAATAATTAAAACGAAAAATCAATGGTTTGATCGATAAACTTTGCACGGAAGTAGATAAGCAAAGCGGTTTCTGGAGCGGAAGTGGGCATAAAGGTAACCAGTCATCGAGTTCTCGCCGGGAGCTGCTGCCGAGCTGTTGGTAGTTGTTGTTTGGATAAGAAGAAGAAGTCATTGGGAAGAAGAAGACATTGGGGGTGGTCGTAGGGGTGCGCGAAAGACATTTGGGTGTGTCGCAAAGGTGCGCGCCATCTGTTGTTAATAAATGAAAGCCATTGTATTGTGGGTTGCGTGTGTGGCAGAGGTGCGCGCCATCTGTTGTTAATAATTGAAAGCCATTGTATTGTGGGTTGCAGGGTGCACACCATCTGTTGTTGGTTGTGGTGGTTAGAGAGAAAAAAAGCTAAATACTTGGCCGGGTATCGAACGCGGCTTGCCTAATTACAAAGTCAGGTGTCCACCGAGCTGCGCTGATGCGGTTAATCGAGAAATGTTTATTTGAAAAGGTATAGTTGGTTGGATATTTGGGGGCTGGACGGGGGGATATGGTATTTTGTTGTCTGTAAAAAAAAATTAAAATCTTGGTATTTTGTTGTCTGTAAAAAAAAATTAAAATCTTTTGCTTAAGCCTGCATGCGCGAGAACGTCCACTCCTTTGAGTCTATAGTTTTCGTAAGCGACCGCCTACCTGCGCAAGAACGGCAACTCCTTCGAGTCTCTGATTTTGTCGGATGATTCAAGGCATTGAACGCCTGCATGCGCGAGACCATCCACTCCTTCGAGTCTATAGTTTTCGTAAGCGAGCGCCTACCTGCGCAAGAACGGCAACTCCTTCGAGTCTCTGATTTTGTCGGATGATTCAAGGCCCAGCGTAATAATTTTGAGACTTGGAAAAATGTTTAATGATGAATCAAGAATTTGATGTTATGGTTTCTAGTAGTCTGCTAATAATTTTTAGAATAAATTAACGAAAGAGGTGCAAGATGAGCATAGTGTCTCACTAACTACTGTTGAATGCAGATCGATAAAAATGACTTTACTTAAATCAAGCTTTATAATATTCACATTAATTTTGAAAAATGTCTTGTATGTTAATATACCTTATGGAACCAAGGACATGGCTGTATGTCCTTCAGGGAACTGTTTGAACTGCTCCAACTATACATTGATGGCTCGAGATAGATTAAACGATGGACGGTTGCCTGTATATTTTGCTCACCTGTCAAACACAAAAAAAATTTCAAACTGAAGCTGATATTTTCTGATGACACTGAAGGTGACACTGACTGGATTTCAGCAGCTTCTTGCCAAGATGAAAAAACTTTACTATCGAACAGCTCAATGACTATACGTGATGCTAACCTACAAGATGAGCTCCACAAAGTGCTAATTCTTATTTGTGTAACACTCTCTACAATTACAATATTATTACTTAAATTAATTGTGAAATGTATAAGGAAAAGAATGAATAATTAAAACACATAGTTATATACAATGTTTTATTTATGTAAAACACTATTCAGAAGCCAATAATAAACTACATCAACATTTTCTTTTGCACATCGTACTGGATCATTGCAGCGGCAGTGAAAAATGCATGGAGAGTCAGAAGGTTTCAGTTCAACAGCGCCATTGAAGTTCTCCAGATTGATTAGGTGATAGTGTGATTCCCCATCTTCGTTAAGCAGTTTTCTCAAATTGTGAATTTTCAGCTCTTCAAATAACTTGATAAATAAATATACATATATGTGGGTGCATTTGGTTAGGTAAATTCTCAAAATGTCGTTCATAGTATTCAAATCATAGTGGCCATCAGAGTAGTGGAATCTATGTAGCCGTTGTTCCAAATATCGTACTTGTCTTTTGTCTGCTGCTGATAGATAGTTAAACGGTTTGGGTGGTTTAAATAAAAACACACCTGTGCGTTTACGTGTCTTGATAACCAATTCCTTGGGAACAAATCTTCCCTCGATTTCGGAACCTTGAATGTCGACAATTGCAATATCCATGGTGAACCGTTGAAAAGCTATACCGAAACTGATTTTCTAAACAGCTGAGTGATCTAATATAAGCTTCGGACAATTTCGCTGAGTGGGAGAAATTCCATTAGGCAATCGTGGATAATTATGCAGAAGGCTCGGGTCTTATCGGGAAATCCCGTCTGGCTTTCAATATCCAGGCGAATATCTACAGTCAAGGATTTCATGGTGTCCTCACGTCGGGAGCAATCGATGACGAATAGGGTGTGCGTCTTGAATGCAACATAATCCAGTAGAGGGTGCTTGCCGCCGCCAAAGCTGGGATACAAGTCCGTATACCTTTTGTACGCCTCACCGAACTCACTCTTTGAAAAATCTAAATCAAATCTCTCCATAGGCCAAAATTCACTGTTTAAATTTAGACGAATATTGGAAATGTGAATATTATCAAATTCCGTGGGATCTTCTTTGATGTTGCTGTGGCGATCCGTTTGGAAGGCTAAGATAACGTAACGAGGGATTTCCAGTGCGGCATACGTCTTCACAGCCCAAATTTCACGAGTAGTACCTGTTTTGAGAGCAGGCAACTCATTTAGCTCCCATTTACGAAACGGTAAAATTATACTGGAATCCGCTTTGACGGCTTGCAGTAAATCCAATTTAACGTCATCGTTTGGAAAAATGTGACGGACTTTGAGTTCGATGTTGTTTATTGTCACTTTACCCTTGGTAGCAGCATCCGTGATTATAAGGCAATCATCATCGGCTACGGCTTCGCATCAGACGAATTGTTTGTTTACCACACATCACCTGCTTGTAGTCGTTGAAGATGGAAAACATGTCTCAATGGAATGTACATGTGAAAAGTTTTATCGGCGGCATTCATATACGCTTTATGTGGAAAATTCCACCCGGCTATGAATAGGTCTTTTGAACTGTTGGGGTCGTAGCACAAGTATCCACGAATTGTACTCACGCGACCAGGGTCTCTCACGGTTTCAATTTCCTGGCCACACAACTCGTACGTAACGCTGTCGAAGAAGAAAACTCCAGCATTTGGTGATAGAGAAACATCTCCATTGCCTGCTGTCTTCACCACTTGTCCCTGGATTGAGATGCAGGAATCAGCCATGGAAAACCAACAATCTATTTGATTGACGGTGATTTCAACGAATGATCAATTTTGCCGAATGACTTGACGTATGGATAGTAGGTTCGCAACTCCTCGCGTCTTACACTATCATCAAAATTTGGTTTGCGGAAGATATCGAACATTTGAGGAGTTGACTGATGATGGTCGAGGAGCGGTTGACCTCTTATATGGTTCTTCATCAAATACAAGTCGACCCATTATTATTGTAGTTGTTTCAGCTCAGGTCGAATGATGATTTCTTCACCACGAAAATTCACAAGTTCAGAGTCTTGATTCAAAATTTGCAATTTGAGGTTATGTATTTCGCTTCTGTTAATCGGCAAATAGATTAAATGCTGAGGTGTTTCGTCGATGGCAAAACCAGGATCAACTGCAACGGCAAACTCGTAAATGGTGTGTGAAGGAGTGTTGTTGTAGAAGGCTCCCGATGTGATGTTGCTATCGAGATGAATCGTTGTAACTTTTATAATGTTCACTGGCAAATCGGAACTGTGAACTTGATTGCGTGGTAGCAGCTGTTTAGAGAAGCCCAGAATATCACCGATGCTGTCTTGCGGTTGAAAGTCCACAGCGTACTTGCTGCTGAAAAGCTCCCACTTGAGAGTATTGTTGTTGGGTTTCAATGAGAAAATATTCTCAACGTCCTTTGCCAAATGAATGTCAAGTGCCTTTCTAATATAAGCTTCGATGTCACCAATTTCGTATGAACCTTCAGGCAAGTCGATGAATGTTTGCGTGTTGTGATCGTCAAACAGGTAGATCTTGTCACCTCTCTCAATGTTTGGGATGCTGTTGTACGAGTGAAAACTCAATAAAGCTAGTCCGTAGTTGTAGTTGGGATCCAACTGAATAGGTGGTTGAAAATCAATCGACAGTATTGGGCTGCGACCTTTCAATGTGATGATCACAGACATGACTGAAAATTGGCTGCTTGTTAGCTGCTAATATAGGTAAAGGTAAAACAACAATAATGCAAAATATTTATTTTTTATTATAGAGAAATTTCAAGCATAAATGGCCACAATTTGATTGATTGTACGTCTGATAAGAGTCATTGTTGTAGAGGATTTTCACTCCATTGCCAAAGTAGTTGGCTAATTCTCGGGGTGGTTTCAAACATCCAAAGCTATCAAAGTACTGAACGGTGTTTCCATTTTGCACATAAGCTACCCAATGCGTACCGTGACGACTGCTGGTATCCAAATTAACGATGGCAGACTCCCTTGTTTGTGAATGTTTAGGTAAGGCGTCTCGCGTAAATACTCCCCTAAAGTGGGGGATCTTCAAATGTTTGGCATATTGCTCAAGCTCGTGATTGTAAAGTGCTCGATTAGGTAGCTTTATTGGGAGTTTTTTTGCTTCTTAAGTAAAGCCCGAAGCCGTTGCGGGACTTTTTAAGAAAAATACCGCTTCCTTTCTTCGCAAGCTCTTCCATGGCTTGATTATGCCGCTGGTCCTCCTCCAACTTCTTGCGGGCATTCTTTGCATTTATCACGGCTTTGGCTACTCCACTGGCTCCCCCGGCAAGAGCTCCAAATGCTGACAACCCCGCAAATAGGGGTATTAGTGGGAGAAAACCATCAATTTTCGACTCAAAAGGAATGACTCGAGGTACATGGATTTTCTTGCGACCACCTGCCTTCTTAATGACTGCTCGGGCTGCTCTCAACGCCAATAACGATGTCTTACGGACATCACTTCCAGATCCGACAATAGCTCTCTTGATTGGTAGAACCACATTCTGTCGAAAAGATTTTTTTCCACATCGTTTTTTGATTCCAAGCTTCATCTTGCGTTTAGCCTTCATGCCTGTAGTTATAAGCCAAAAAGCTGCTTTTTCTCCAAGTGAAGCGTCCTTTGACTTGAATCTCTCCCAGGCTCGATTTTCCAACTCGTAATCAGCCTCATGACGATCCGCCAAAGACTTGTATTTACTGTAGGCGATATCGTGCGCTCGACAAGCAGCGTCTGTCTTATTGATTCCCTGCTGACCCTTGGAGAAACGGTCTTGAAGTTTTGTACCGGGCCCACAAAACTGATAACCAGGTAGATGTAGTTCAAATGGTAATTTATTGATTGTGCTATTCAGTAGACTACCTCCTTTGGGAGTTAGCATGATACTGATTGAAACTGAGATAGACTGCTGTATTTAATTAGTATCCGCAATAAGGATGATGTCAGTATATCCTAAGATGTATATGAAGCAACAAGATGTCCAACTGCCTATGGAAAATTTGAACTTTGTCGAAGAATCACCATCATCAGCAACTCGTACAAGGACAATTGTTACCAAATTCCCTACGAGCAGCATTCTGCGGACCTAGTGGTTGCGGAAAGACCAACGCATCATTATCACTGCTATTCAATGAAAACGGTCTACGATTCGAGAACGTCTACATCTATTCCAAGTCACTCTACCAACCAAAGTACCAGCTCTTACAAGACGTTCTCAAGCTGGTTAAAGGTGTATCGTATTTTCCCTTTAAAGACAACGAAGAAGTAATTGATCCGAGTGAGGCATGCGAATGTTCAGTATTCATTTTCGATGATGTGAATGGTGATAAACAAAACAACATTCAGAATTTTTTTTCGATGGGAAGGCACAGGAATATCGATTCAATATATTTATGCCAAACGTATAGCAAAATACCTAAGCAACTGATTCGAGACAATTGCAACGTAATTGTCATATTCAGACAAGATGAGGTAAATTTAAAGCACGTATTTGATGAGCACGTTTCTCCCGACATGGACTATGATAAATTTAAGACAATGTGTTCGGAATGCTGGCAAAGTCGTTTTGGCTTTATTACAATAGCTAAGGACTTCAACTTGAATGATGGCCGCTACCGTAAAGGATTCGATAAATATATAAAGGTTCAATAAAGATGATTGCTGTTAGTTGATAAAAATGTCTTCATTGAGTAGCAACATTGCTGCCACTGCTCAAAAGAAAAAGATCAAGCAATTGGCACGTTCTATTCGCAAGAAATATCTTAGTCTAAAGCTGGGAAAGTCGGAACAAGATGAAACATTGAATAAACTTTTTAGACCGGTAATGACACCGCTACAAGATATTGCCTCAACTACGGCAAAAGTTCTCACTAAGATGCCAATACAGACAATTAAACGTGAAGTAATTAAATAAGAAGTGCGGGAACTGCCACCAGTCAAAAAACATGAGTTGGAAGAGACACAATACCTCGATGAAGAACCAATCGCTGAAACTAGTATGCATACCAATGATGATGATGATGAGGTGGAGAACGAAACCTTTTACGAGGATCCCAGTAATCTCTCTAAAGAAGCAAGAGAACACTACATGGATCATTATCCTCCAGTTGGACACAAGTATCTTGAAGACTATATCACTAAAAGCGATGATATTGACAACATATATGGACCTATATATGACGCTGCAAGTTCCAAATGGTTTCTTGGGCAAAAGGAAATCAATTTCAGTCGTAGTACAGGTAACATTATCGTTGGTGGGCTACAGTTTCGAGGTACTTCAGGGCTATATCAATTAACATTTTACAAGTCACCTGATTATGCTCCCGATGATTTAGAAGCATACCGAAAAGTGTTGGTAATGACATCAGCACACAAGAATGCAGCAGGTCGTTTGAAAGCTTCAAGCCTATATAAATATACTGAAATTATAAAGCCAATGTTTCCTCCTCAGTCGAAAAAACAGCGTTTTGCTGGAACTGGAATGAAGTTAACTTACAATAACAAGCCAATGGAATACGTCTACTGGGATGACCCCAACGAATTGGTTGAACGGTTGAAACTACTGATTGCATCCAAGGAAGCAGGCAACACCTCTCACGACAACGAAATAATTGCCATTTTAAATGAACTTAAGGAAGCTAATATTATACGAGATAAATAAATTTTGAAATTGTAAGTGTATATTATTCCTTATCCTATGGCAAACATGTCAGTTTCACGATGACTCTAAACAAGTTTTTGGCGTAGTGCCCATCAGCAACTAATGTCATCAACATCACATAACCTAGCTTTTATGAAAGTGTCATTTTCCTTTACCGCGGAGGAAAATATCGATGCTGAGAAGCTGAAAATTACCAATGTCGAAGTACCGACGAAGGCCATGGATGCCGCCAACAAGCAGTACGTTGATAAGAAAATAGCAAACGGACTTCAGCAACTACATAGTGATTTTCAAATAGCTTTCAGCAACTACACTGGTGAAGTTCAGCAAACCTTATCTATGTTTAAGCAAAACGAAAAGGTTAGCGAGGAACGTGGAGCTCAAAACTTTGCTGCAATGAATACTCGCATGTTGAAAACCGAACAAGCTATGGAAACCCAACTACAAAATATATCGCTTCTCATTTCAAAATTCAATACATTAGAAGCTCAGTTGGAATCTGCCCGCAAAGAATATAAGGAAACCATCACAAAATTTGAAGCCTCGTTTAATGACAACCGTATATTACAGGAAAAACGTATAAATGATCTGGTACTTTCTCTGAAACAAGCTCCTAAAGGTGTTGATGCAGCAGAAGTATTAAATATTGTTCGAAAGGATAAGGCTAAAGATCTTTCTGATCTAACTGAACTTAGAGACAAGATGACAAAAGTAGTGCCTGACCTGTACCGAGACAGGCAAAAACTACATGATGATATTGCAAATCAAATGTTGGACCAAAATCAAAAACTTGAAGCAATCGCAGACAGTATTGCTGCAATTAAAAAGCATCATTAGGGTCAATAAAAACATGCCTTTGTCTATTTTTAAGCAGTATACAAGATGGCTCCTATAGCGAAACATTTTAAAGAAAAAGTTCAAGTCGTTAAGGAACTGCATAGACCTGTGAGACGAAAGTTTCCTCGCCGACGTGTAACAATCAAAGGTTTCGATGACTCCTGGCAGTCGGACCTCGCACAAATGGATCTCTATGCAAAATCCAATCGTAATTTCAAGTTCTTCCTCGTGGTGATTGATTGTTTTTCAAAGTACGTGTGGACGAGACCGCTGAAAACGAAATCCGGTGAAGAGGTAACTCGTGCCTTTGAGAGTATTCTCAAGGAAGGACGGCACCCGAAAAATCTCCAAACCGACCAGGGTAAAGAATACTACAATAGTTGCTTTCAGAAACTAATGAAGTCATACGGAATCAATCATTATAGTACATTTAGTGGACTGAAAGCCGTAATAGTTGAACGAGTAATTAGAACGCTGAAAGAACGGCTCTACAAGTACTTTAGTTTGAACGGCACCTACAAATAGATGGATATTCTACAGGAAATCGTTAAGGACTACAACCATCAAAAACATTCCAAGACAAAGATGAGACCTGCGGACATTAATAGGAAAAACGCTCGAGATATTAAAGTATACAATAACCTGAAAATTGCTGGACCAAGAAAACTGAAAGTTGGAGATGTTGTGCGAATAAATAAAACCAAGCACGTTTTTGATAAAGGTTACCTTCCCAGCTGGAGTACGCAGGTTAAAATAACTAATCCAGTTACGTATATTTTGGAAGATATGTCTGGTACACCGATTCAAGGGAGCTTTTACGAACAAGAATTGCAAAAGGCTGCCTATCCTGATGTGTATCTCGTTGAGAAAATTTTGCAACGAAAAGGCACCAAGGTTAAAGTTCGGTGGCTTGGGTTTGATTAGAGCCACGACAGTTGGATTGGCACTGAAAACAGACTATAACACCAAGGTCAATCATAAATTGATATTAATTATCATAAATATAGACATGCATTGCAAAATGAAGACTCAGGGTGAAAACATCACTGTAAAGTATTCGAAAAGTTTAAGTCAACATATCACCAAACTTAAACAATTACAGAAAGATATCAAATTTTATTGTGAAAAACAACAAGTGATGCAACATTTAAAAGCCTTACATATATGATGATGATGATGGGGAACAGAGGAGCTCTTAGCAATAAGAGATCTACTTTTCCATCTTGGCGTAGGAACACATAATTGAAATCAACCGCAATCAGGTAGTGGAAGGGGTACAACTATAAAATTGTGAAAATTCCCCGCATATATTCCCAGTCCCAGTTTACCTCTCGAGTAATTTGTGAAAATGAGTAGTATCAGCAGTTTTGAAACCATGGATAGTGGTTATAGTAGTGATTCCACTATCAATTACAGTGCGGACTTGGATAGAGTGTTACAAATGTATGATGAAGCTGCCAAAAAAAAATGCTACACCTCCAGAGTTTGCTGCCCCAGTGACCTGCGGAGATTGTCTCCATCTATCCCAGATCCAGTATGAAGACGTCAAACAAGTGTTGGTGATGAAAAACATTTGCGCGCTCTATTTGGATTATAGTGATGTGATTGAACTCTTAGCTATTAACCCTATTATCTCAAGTAAAATAATTTATTTGGAGCGCTTAAATTACTGTACTTTTTATTATAAAATAATAGATGAAATATGTTTATGGTCAAATTTACTAAATCGTTTACCGATTGAAAAATTGTTAAAACCATTTTGTTTAGATGACAGGTCTCCATTATGTATTGCATTAAAAGAACATATTTATTATTATAAAAACATTATTTTAAGAGATATTGACATTAGAAAAATTGAATAAATGCTTATAAATTAAAAACATTGTTGTTTATTTCATCAGTTCTACACCATGGAGTGTCGAGAATACTTCCAAATATACGAAAATCGATTACGTACCTTTGAAAACTGGCCTTCCGACTTCCCTGCTGAAAAGTTAGCAAGAGCAGGGTTTATCTACCGACAAGATGCAATAGAATCCGATGGCAGCTTAAATGATGCTGTTGAATGCCCATTTTGTGATACACGTGGTTTCAACTGGGAAGATGGTGATGACCCTGTTGCCGATCATCTGGACTGGAATCCATATTGTCGCTTTTTTGATTTTGATGACACTTACCACATCACCAGACCTATCAGACATAAAAGCAAAGTGACATTTGAGACGTTCAAAGACTGGCCTATTGCCTTGAAGCAGACACCCACCGAGCTTGTCAACGCCGGCTTTTTTTACACGGGCTACGGTGACAGGATCACTTCTCATTGCTGTGGCTTAGAGCTCAAGAATCTCTTACCTTATGATGATATTACAGAGCTTCACAAAACGGGATCAGCTAAATGTTTATTGCTTAGAGACTGCCCACCAAATCCCCACACACTGACTCTAATCATAATACTTGTAAAATTTGCTTAACTAATGAAATGACAATTGTTTTTATGCCATGCAGACACTTTGCTAGTTGCTTTGATTGTTCACTGAAAATAGATCATTGCTGCATATGTAGACCGAAAATTGCAGGTAATTTAAAAATATATGTATGCTAAAATAAAAATGCTAATTTGAAGATATTTTGTTTTATTTAAACATACAATATTTACAATATAATTGGGAAACAAATAACACTATTATACAAATACTTTATTCTGGGTTGGTAATTTGTTGAGCATCGCTGGAAATCTCCAAGGCAACGTTTTCATTCATGATAGATTCTATATTATCAACCAGGTCAGAATCATACAATGGCTCAAGAGAATGGTGCTGATTTCGCAGTGTGTTGGCTCTAGCGAACACTTTTAAGTTCCCAACTCGGAACTTGAAAGCGTTACCTATATTTATGGGATGTGAGACATTAAACCATTCTTTAACAAGTTGAGCATTTGGATGTTTCTTCAGCACTGCCTTTATAGCTGCTTGGAAAGACCGCCGCTGTCTACGTATGAGGTACCATTCGCTCTTACTAAGAGCTAACAGAGCCATACATCTCTGTTTTTCGTGGTTGATGGACTTGGGAACTACACGATGAACTACTTCGTTCCTCAAGCGTTTCACTACCTGAGACTGTATTTTGTTAGAAACCACATTCAGAACGTCACAATGACGTTCCGATGCCTTGACAGATTCCTCTTCTAGTCTAACTCGATACAGTTCGGCTTTGGACCTAGCTTCCTCAGCTTGAATACGTTCTTTTTCAGCCTTAACTCGTTCCTCATCAGCCTGCATACGATCACGATCTGCTTTGTTTCTCTCTTCTTCCGCTTGTAATCGTTCTTTTTGCATTTGAATCATCTCAGCCTCAGCGGTATTCTTTACTTGTATCATAATTTGCTTAAGTTCATCCAACTCAGTCATCAAATGCTGGTTTTGTGCAGAAATTAGATCGTTGTGTGCAGAAAGTTGTTTGAGGCGCATTTCGTCGTGATACTTCTCGTATTTGATATATTTCATAGAGATGCGTTTAATTAAAGTATAGAGGATGCGAATTTCTGTAGCCTTCTTGCTCCGCATCTGCATAAGCAGCATTTCAAAGTCGATGGTGCTCATGCAAATGTATTTCTTTTGAGTTATATAACTATAACTCAAATTATAATAATATAATTATAAATTCAAGATGCATATATATGCATCTTGAATTTCCTCGTACTCCATAGTTGGTTGCTGCGTCTTGAGCAAATCTATAAAATGATATTTTTTATGTCTGTACTCACCAGCGTAACCACACCACTCCAAGACATTATAATCGATGAGTACTTTGTCTGTCCACGTCAGCTTCCAGAAGAAGGCGTTGCGTCTGTCATTTTCAATGTCGACACCAAATTTGAGACATACTTCTGTATAGGTTAATTTACCCATCGGTGTAACCCACAGTCTAACATCTTGATCACTTTCAAGTTTATTTTGGTTAGGTTGAATAGATACCATCTTGGAATTGTACTGAATATGTTAATTAATTGTTGCAAACTAACTGAAACTTATGTCTTCGTTAACATAACTAAAAGATGTATCTTGTGACGTCACAGAAAAAGGGAGGGGGGCCCGCTAAGAGGTGCCATGATTGCCAGATTTCCATATTTCCCTAGATCTCGGAAAATGCGTCATTTTAGTCATATGATTAAAGTGATAGAGCAACATTGCCATATTTCTCTAAATCTCTGAAAAGACACACAAGTTTTATGGAGAGATAACAATGTTCGCACTAGCGTTCTAATCGGAAGTAAATTTCAAGTACTTATCTATGGTCTGTTATGACAATAAAACAATGTCTTGTATTTAAAATTTTATTTCAAAGCTACATAATATATTATGATATACCATTACCAAATTCAAAGGCATTTATGTTTATTTCCAAAGAAATAATACGTTTTAAGACCCAGCCACTACCTTCTGTTGAAAATTCTTCGAGGGAATTCATAATTGAATCCTTTACGTGATTGTCAAACCATTCATCCAAGTCTGTTCCCCGATCAATAATTTCATTTTTAGTATTAAAATATTTGTGATTCGTAATTTCATCCATATCTGACTTTATAAATTCTCCACAAAAACAAGTATTCACTTTAAGCGTAAATAGTTTTTTCAAATTGTTACTAATTCTGGACTTGAACATAATTGAAGCATCATCCAGAAACATCAAGATATCTTTATGTGATTTGTTAATTATTATCCCAGTTCTAACACGGTTTTGAAAACATGAAGCAATGTCATCCCATTGAACTCTACTAGAACGTTTATTATTTAAATCCATTCCAATTTTTGATTGTTTCGGCAAAGTCCGAAAGCGTTTTAAATAACCGACGTTGTTTTATAATTTTTTCAAAGTTCCCACACATAAATTTCCATGGCGAATAGCACAATTAAAAAGTCTCATATGTTTTCTAATATCCCTAAGCCACAATGGTATTTCAGCAGAGGAAATAGAATGATCCAACTCAACTTGTTTACATTTTTGATATAGTTATCACTGTCTGCACCAATTTGATTAAACATTTTGATGAATCTCCACCACAGTAGTTATTTGCTGATTTTATTGCGTCTGATTTCTAGCAATTCTAAACATAAAATGACGTTAATTTAAAAAAATATTATTCTTATACATATTACAATTATTTACTACAACATTCAGCTAATGGTACTACAGTAAATGCAGCTCATCATAGGCAAGTTAGTCTAAAGTTAGATTGGGCTCTTCAAAATACAATTCCAGCTCATCTGGTATTTCAATAGGTACAAAGTCCAATTTTTAATATTTCTAAAATATTAATGTTACAATGAAATAAAAATTCGCAATTATTTTATTTATCAGCATCAAACTACGTCATTTGCATTTAACGAAATTGCTGTTAGTTCTAGTAAAACAACTAATTAATGCTTATCATATGGGAACTTCCTGCAAAAGTTTATTGCTGCAAACAACATGATAACTTTATCAAACCACAGCTTCCTGTAAATTTTATTTAGCTCGGTTTCATTTACCGTAAACAAGATATCACAGTTTCCTTTCACTGCGGTCATCATTTCCGTTGTGGTTTTGATATCTAACATACAAGATATAATGTGAATTTATTATCAGAAATTTTTAAATAATTACGGATTCATGATTTATATTATTTTTCGGTTTTATTAACATTATTTTTTAAATACAGGTTTCAGAATTTATTATCAGGAATTTTTAAATACATTTATGATTCTATTGGCATGAATTTTTAAATAAATACAGATTTTTATTCATCCCTCAAGACGTAAAAAATTCCTGGTTCCACCACGAGTAAACTAATCGTATCTGGAAAGCCTTCCTTTCTGAACGTTGAGTTCTAGCTCCTCCACGGGCGAACTGAGCCTCTATGAAATCAGTACGACCGCCCATACCTGCACGTTTCATTTGGGGTGGTCCTATATCTATTTCAACCCCATTTGGTAATCGATGGCTAAACAAGCAAGTATTTCCAAACGGACATTTGGGTTTGCTTTTTCGGAAATACCTACATCGAATTTTCTTCATTTTTTCGTTTTTCTCAACTATATAACGATCTTTTTCCGCTTTCTGGTAATAAACCTCAAATTGATAGACATAAGGAGACACAATACGGCATTCTGGACAGCCTCTGCGAATATTCAATTCAAAGTCTTTATTTTGATGCCATCTTTTTACGCATGGGAAGCAAAAACAATGATTACAATTTGGCAATAGCCCAAAATTATTAGTGATCTCTTCCAAACATATTCCACACCTTTTATTCATAGTGAATTGAATAAGACTGCACCTATAGCCACAAAGATCTAATATTTGTAGTGTTTGTTGTCGTCACACACTCACGATAATAAGTTAAAAGAATTTATTTCTTTTATTCAGTCTTGAGTTGAAGCTGTAACAATCCAGTCATGAATTTGGAAAATTTACTTGATGACCAAGAAAGATATAATATGAGTGCAGTGCCAACGAGAACTATACAACCGAAAGATTTAACTGGAAAGCAAATCCCAAAAATGGATGTTACGTGGTACCAGACGTTTTAACAACTGTGATTACCTACAACGGGCGCACTTGCAATTATGCGGCAGTACCAGAAATTTTAACAATTAATATTACTGATAACGAGACCACTCTCAAAATTGGTGAAACAATTCTACATTTAACGGTGGAGAGTTACACGGTGCTTAAAAAATACTTGGAATTTGCATATGGTTTCCATAACTATCCTTCACATGGAAAGGATGAACCTGACACTGTATGGGATGATTGCCAGCTTTGTTCTGATGGTATTTCTTTGGATCTGTGTATGTGGTTGGATGAAGGCGGCCTTACTATATATTGTACAAAAACAAAACAAAAAATAGCTTTAGTTATTAAGGATGCTCTGAAAATTCATAATATTCTATATGCTAATAAACTTATTTAAACAGTTGTCTAGTTTTAATATATCCATTATGTTCACCTTAATTAAAATTCAGACGCTTGAAACAAATTTTCCAAGTCTCAATATTATTACGCTCGGCCTTGAATCATCCGACAAAATCAGAGACTCGAAGGAGTTGCCGTTCTTGCGCAGGTAGGCCCCCACTTACGAAAACTATAGACTCGAAGGAGTAGACGTTCTCGCGCATGCAGGCGTTCAATGCCTTGAATCATCCGACAAAATCACAGACTCGAAGGAGTTGCCGTTCTTGCGCAGGTAGGCGCTCGCTTGCGAAAACTATAGACTCGAAGGAGTGGACGTTCTCGCGCATACAGGCTTAAGCAAAAGATTTTAAATTTTTTTACAGACAACAAAATACCAAGATTTTAAATTTTTTTACAGACAACAAAATATCATATCCCCCCATCCAGCCCCCAAATATCTAACCGAACAACGCCCAAAAACACGCGCCCGCGCAACGGGCATGTACTATACCTTTTCAAATAAAAATTTCTCGATTAACCGCATTAGCGCAGCTCGCTGGGTACCTGTCTTTGTAATCAGGCAAGCCGCGTTCGATACCCGGCCAAGTATTTAGCTTTTTTTCTCTCTAACCACCACAACCAACAACAGATGGCGTGCACACCTGCAACCCACAATACAATTGCTTTCATTTATTAACAACAGATGGCGCGCACCTCTGCGACACACCCAAATGTCTTTCGCACACTCCTACGACCACCCCCAATGTCTTCTTCTTCCCAATGTCTTCTTCTTCTTATCCAAACAACAACTACCAACAGCTCGGCAGCAACTCCCGGCGAGAACTCGATGACTGGTTACCTTTATGCCCACTTCCGCTCCAGAAACCGCTTTGCTTATCTACTCACGGAATTAACTCAAATTGCCTCCGGCTCGAAGTTGGACCAAATTATGTAATGTCTTCGATGGCACATTACATATAATATCCAAAAAAAAAATGTATGAATTAGATGTTGCGGTTTTAATTCAATGTTGGTTCATTGCAAGTACGTAATTGATCAAGGACCTTTAGCGGAACAATCAATAAAACAATGTACCGTCGCGTAAATGAAATCACCAAGTAAAAGTTAATCACTGACCTTTTAAGTCGAAGCCCTGCAGGTGGTGTTTTCTTGGTTCTCCTTTCTTCAGAGGCTAACCCCGCAGCAGCAAGAACTGTTTTAGAGCTTCGTCTGTTCTTAGCCACGTAGTATCCATTGATTGGGCAAACAAAAAATGCGCTTTTAACAAACAAATGATGCGCTTTTGTAGACACAAAAGAAACAAATGAATTCGGTTTAACGGTTGTTACGACCGGAATTAATAAGTCGCGAAATCATAAACACAATAACAACAAAAAGCGGCCGTCTTAAGACGGAATCAAAAGGAGCGTCCGAACTGGTTGGAAGTCAAACACGAATCACAGTTCTCTCTGTTTTTTCGAAAAAGGTCCACATCTTTAAGGTGGTATCATCCATGATGTTTTATCAAAGATTTGATTAAAGAATTGACAATGTAATAGTGGCCTAAAATATCTTGTCAAAGATATTTGATAGTGTAATACCTAATCTTTGATAAAATATTCCTTTGACATATATCTTTGATCACATTTACAGGCGTCATCCTATATTTGATACATCTATAGTGAGCCCTTATCCATTCAAAAGAAATTCTTTTGCCATTCTTGCCTTCTGTCTCAGCTGTTTTAATAAGTTCAAGTATAGGGTAGTTGCTTGCTGCGTCGATTTGCTGACCGTTGACGGTTATCGGTCCTTTTTCTATTCTTCTACGAAGGATCACTCGTTTGAAAAAATTCCATCATCTGATCCAATAACAATTTTGGTTAAATTACTAATAAGAAGTTTTGCTTATTAGGCCCACTACTGATAAACTATACCTTTCTAAGCGCCCATTACTTTTTCTTTTTAAAATTACTGAAACTGTAGGCATCAAAATACACCACAGTAGCACAAACAAGCATAAAATTACATAAATTCCTCATTTTGAATAGAAAATATTTGATCAAATATTTGAAGAAATGTAATGTGTCATTTAATGAAATTTGTTCTGAGGGTCATACCAAATATTTGATCAAATGTTTTATAAAAGATTTTATCAAAGATCTTTCACAATGTAATACCGGCCATAGAAAATAGTTGACATAATATTCGATTTTTCCGAGAAGGAACCCGTCATGGAAGTGATTCAGGGCCGGCGTAATTAACAATTGCCAAGATTTGCGCCATGACTAAATTTCTCCTTATTTTCCAAATTATGGCCATATAAAGGTGAAAAAATTCAATAGTAAAATTGGAATTAAATTCTTTCCATTATTTATGAAAACTCTAATAATAATTCACATTTTACATAATACTTTGGTTTTCTTGAATACGAATTGAAATTATATTTTGATTAAGGAAACGATATCGAATAGAAAGTATCGATGCTGTACTAATGAGTAGTATCGAAAAAAATGTATCGTACTCGTAAAAGTATCTAAACAAAAGTATCGATACTTCATAGTATCGAGTACTTTTCTTAGAGCCTAAGGCTGTGTCTTATGCACAAAAAAATCCAAAGGTTGAAAGGTCGAGAAAGGTCTCTTGTGATTTTTCGTTTTTTAATTAATAAGCGATTTAATTAGTTGGAAAAACCTAAAAATGACCATTTTCAAAGCTCTATACCTCGGATAAAAATCATCATTTTTGAACCCACAAAAACCCAAATGGCAGTTTCAACATTCCTCTACAACATGGGATTATTTAATAGCAAGGGGTTTGTTTTTAAATGTTTATAACGCCCGCTATCGATACTTACCAGTGATATTGCGTCTCTCCTGTGGTCTCTCCCGCCTATGGCGAGCGTTATTCCGTCGCCTAGTGTCGCAGTGGGCCAACATTAATAAAGTGTAAATTCAGTGAAATACCTTGTACGTACCTAGATAACTATGACTTAAAAGCAAAACTTTATTTGCACATTTTTTTAGGAGTCAAGATAAATATCCTACACAAATTAAACTCTGAAGAACTTATTATTATGATTATGGCATTGTCCATCAACTCGAGAACTTTAACAAACTTCTGAAAATATTTTTCCAGGGGCATTCACCAGGAAATATTTAAAATAGACCTACAGCAGAAAGATGCCAAAAATATGTCATTTAATTGTAGTTAATGGAGACAAGAAAAAATATATGGAAAACCAGTGTGTGAAAATGTTAGAATTCTTGAAAAAGAAACTATTCTAGAATAAAATGCAAATGAAATTTGTTCCATAATGATAACAGAAGAGATAACTTAATTATAGCAGTTTATTCAGTGATGAAAAGAATTGTTAATTACTTTTATCCAGAGAGAGGTGAACAAGGAAGTAGAAACACCAACTTTTCAAAATAAATATGTAATGTGAACACAAGAATGTAAAAATAAATAATTTTTATTTACATCTAATTCACCAACATCTATTTGTTAATAAGTATAAAAATATTACAAAAATACAAATTTTTCCCAATGTTTAACTGTTTCAAAAAGTTTTATAACAAAATAACGATTATAAAATCACGCCGTTTTATAAAAAGTCAAAACGCCTATTATTTATTATTTGTGTATTTCAATCCGTTGACAATTAACTTCATAGCATACTCAGTGGTCACACTTGCGCCATTCTGGTCATTTCTTGAACTCTTTATTTGAAACCGTCCGCTGGACACTTTTTCAGTTTTATTCCCATATAAGTTTGTCCTCCTTTCACTCCATAAAAAATACACAAAATGAAAGGGGAAAATGTACAAAAACAGTTTTTTTGAGTTTGAGAAAGGCTAGTATCGATGGCGTGACTTATTAAGCCTGTTCCAACCCAACGTAAAACCGATAAGCAACCGGTAATCGTATTGCGTGTAACATCACTGTAAACTGTAACACGTCACCGCGCACGACGATTATCGATTGTGTATCTGTAATTCGTTCTATTGGAACGACCTATTTACATGGGCGAGTTGGTTCAAAGTATAGAAAGGCAGTTATTTTTCTTCTTTGTACGTTTCCCCTTTTATCTCTGTGTATTTTCCCACAACAACTTGAAAAAACAATGTTTCAAGCTCTAATAGAATGTAATGAGATGTATTGAATTTTTATAACTAATAAGATCAGATACGATAAATGCGTAATTTCGTCTGTTATGTATGGTTATTAATAAATAACTTATAATGTTGTAACCGGCCTACAAAATGACATAAATAATGCCATGGAATTATTTATATCTTTATAAAATTATCTTCTACCTCGAATCAAGTTCCGCTTCTTTTCTGTTGATTTTCTTTATTTTTTCAGTTCCGCTATTAGAAAAAGAGAAATATATAAATATGAACAGCTGGCGATTGGAGGCATTCAGTTTTCGCCGGTCGATAAAATGTAAATAGTTCTGTGGAAATAAATTAGAGTGAGTTGGACTGTGTTTTTAAATAAATCCAAGAACTGAATTGAACCCGTGTGTGAAATAAAAACATTACAGTCGTGTCAGGTGTGGGGTGTATTTGTGGAACTTTGGAAGTGGAAAACAATCCCGATACTTATTTGTTTGAAGTTTCTGGTAATGGAGATATGAGTATGCTATTAAATAAGATGGAAGAAAATTTAGAAGGTAAACTAGAAACATTACAAGAAAAGTCTAAAACAATAGAAGACAAATTGCTAGAAAATTCTGAAACCCTAGAAGAGAAATTGCTAGAAAATTCTAAAACCCTAGAAGAGAAATTGCTAGAGAATACTAAAAACTTGAAGGAGGCGTTAGAAGATAAATTAGCAGAAAATTCTAAAACCCTGGAAGACAAATTACTAGAAAATTTGAAAAGCATGGTACAGAAAAACTCAGAAATGTTGGAAGAGAAAATATTCGAGAATGAGGCTCGGATGGAAGAGATAAAACAAACAATGGTCGAAGAGTCAGTCAAAAATGAAACGCGGATAAAAGAGCTAAAGCGGACAATGGTCAAAGAGCTGATACAGACGACAAACAAAAATGAAAGCGAATAGAGGAGCTAAAGCATATAATGGAGGGTGAGATCAGCAAAATAAAAGAACAGGTAGTCACAATACAAAGAGGAGATACTCAATCAAAAACCGAAAACAGAAACAGTCCAGCAGTAGTGGAGTCGAAAATTGGCCTCGAAGGAGCAAGACACAAAATGAAACGTCCACAATTTGATGGGAAATCGTCATGGACTAACTATAGGCGCCAATTCGAGGCTGCAGCAAAGTTAAACGGATGGTCGGCAGAGGAGAAGGCAATAGCCCTAACACTCACCTTAAGAGGGGACGCTACAGATATTTTGCAAACATTGAATACCGCTGAGCAAGAAGACTACGATCAACTGGTTAAACACTTAGAGCTGAGGTATGGACAGACCCATTTGGAGCACGTGTACCACTCCCAACTAAAAAATCGCCATCAGAAATCTAATGAATCCCTACAAGAGTTTGAAGCTGATATTGGCCGTCTGGTTCGCCTTGCCTATCCAGTCAAACCGGAAAATGTAATAGAAAGGTTAGCAGTGCAAGCATTTTTGGATGAACTTCGGGACCACGAAGCCAGACAAGCATTGACCCTAGCTCGACCGACTCAATTAGTGGATGCACTGGCTCGAGCTCTAGAATTCGAGGCTGCAAAAAATACCTGCAGAGGTCAAGCCAGAGTCCGAATCGTTGATGGAGAATCTGAAGATGGCGGAAACGATGAATTCTCTGTAAGAAAGATAATAGAAGAAGTCCTTACCGAAAAAAGACTAGTGAGATGTCGGAAGTGTCGTAAGGTAGGACATGTCCAGAGTCGTTGCAAGGAGAGCAACGGAGTCCAGACTTCCTCGCCGGGGAAACTAAAGAAGGCCAATGTAAAGGGACCATCGTCGACCTGTAGCAAACAAGTGTCAACTACCAGCGCACATGTCGCTTCGCTATGCAACCACGTTATCAGTGTAGATGGCCTTATTAATAGGAAGCAATTTGCAATGCTGCTGGATACTGGTGCGACGAAAACAGTAATAAGGCCCAACATTGTTTTAGAGACAATGATAAAACTAACAAAATGGCAACTGCGAACAGCGACAGGAGAAGCAGCGAAAGTCCTTGGTGAAAGAGAGGTTGAAATGATCTTGGGAAACACAACTTTCCTACATCGGGCATTAGTGGCAGACATCGAAGACGAAGTAATCAGTGGAATGGATGTCATGAGCTCCAAGGGATTCCAGTTAAATTTCAAAGATGAAATTCTGAGAGTGAATGACGAAAAAGTGGTGCTTCATGGAAAAGATGACATAAAGCTTCGAGCCATCTTAACAGAGGATGTCAATGTTCCGGAAAGAGCTGAAATCATTATAGATGCTTGCTTAGATGGGAAAGCTCAAGCTGGAACAGTAATGATGTTTGATCCCGAATTTAACGACGGAAATGTAGGCACAGGAGCCGCACTGGGGAAGACTCTGTTTCGTGCCAGGGAGATTGTTCCAGTAAGAGTAATGAACCTGAATCATTACTCGGTTGTGCTAAAGAAAGGAACAACTTTGGGCCATTGTTGAACAGTTTCCTCTGTAGTCAGAAGCACGCAGCATGCAGATATGCCACCAGACAAACTATCTGAGGAACTGGAAAGACTCATCACCGATTCATCTAATTTGAAACCAAACCAGAAAGCAAAATTGAGGGACATCGTTAGAAACTACCAGGATATCTTCGATGTAGGGATTGGCAAAAGAGGACGAACCGATCTAGTAAAACATAAAATTAATACTGGGGACGCTCAACCTATTCGACAGTCGGCGAGAAGACTACCCCTAGCTAAAAGAGAAGAAGCTGGCAGAATAGTCCGCGAGATGGAGGAAGAAGGTGTTATTGAACCATCCAATAGCCCTTGGGCTTCTCTAGTTGTCATGGTTAAAAAGAAAGATGGTTCGACCCGATTTCGCGTGGACTATCGGGAATTAAACCACGCTACAAAGAAAAGACAACTATCCCCTTCCAAGAATAGACGATACCCTAGATACGTTGGCTGGATCGAAGATGTTTTCCACCCTGGACTTGAAGAGCGGTTATTGGCAGATGGAACTTGCTAAAGAAGACCGAGAAAAGACTGCTATTACCATCGGCTCAGGACTTTACCAATTCACTGTGATGCCGTTTGGGTTGTGTAATGCTCCAGCAACTTTTGAAAGATTGATGGAAACAGTGTCAAAAGGGCTTTCATGGAAAACATGCCTGGTGTATCTTGATGACATTATCGTGGTTGGAAGATCATTTGAAGACCACTTGAAGAACCTGGAGGAAGTGTTTCGGCGACTTCGAAGTTCCGGACTAAAGTTAAGCCCGAAGAAGTGTCAGCTGTTCCAAGAAGAAGTGCAATATCTTGGACATGTGGTTTCCGCAGAGGGAGTAGCTGTTGATAAACAGAAAATCAAAGCTGTCCAGGAATGGCCGATATCTAAAGATATCCAGCAGTTAAGAAGTTTCCTGGGGTTAGGCACGTACTATCGTCGGTACGTAGCCGGATTTGCCAATATCGCCAAGCCACTTACTAGACTCACAAAAGGGAAGGTGCAGTACCAATGGGACGAGGAATGTCAGCGATCATTCGAGACATTGAAAAGAGCTTTGACGAGTGCTCCCATATTAAGTTATCCTTTGCCACATGGAAACGTATTGGATACCGACGCAAGCAATGTCCGAATTGGTGCTGTGCTTTCGCCGATCCAAGAGGGCCAGGAGAGAGTCATCGGATACTTCAGCAAGACCTTGAGCAAGCCTGAACGGAATTACTGCGTTGCTCGCAGGGAACTCCTGGCTGTGGTAAAGGGGGTAGAACATTTCTACAAGTACCTCTATAGTAAAAAATTCCTCCTGAGGACTGATCATGCAGCACTGAAGTGGCTCCTGCAGTTTAAAAATCCTGAAGGACAGGTGGCAAGGTGGATTGAGCGGTTGTAAGAATTCGACTTCGAGACTGAACATCGAACTGGAACAAGCCATAAGAATGCTGATGCTCTATCGAGAAGACCATGCCCTGATGACTGCAAACATTGCCAGCGAGCTGAAGAAAAAGGGGCTGTTCTCTCTAGAACTACCACCATCAATGACCATTTGCAATCTGCGGAGATTCAAAAAGACAGAAATTAGATCCAGATTTGAAAGAGGTTATCCGGTGGAAGGAAGAAGATCGTAAACCTACGTGGCCTGAGATTTCCCGATACTCACCAACCATAAAGTCGTACTGGGCTCAGTGGAACTCCCTCATCCTGGAAAATGGACTTTTCAAGCGCGTCCTGGAAACTTCAGAGGAGGGAACGACAGAAAACAGATTGTAGTTCCCAGAAATATGAGACCAGAGGTTTTAGGAGAACTACATGATGGTACAACTGGAGGACATCTGGGAGTAACGAAAACCCTGGTGAAGTTGAGAGAACGCTTCTATTGGGTAAACTGCCAAGTGGATGTCAAGGACTGGTGCCGAAAATGTACTGTTTGTGAAGCAAGTAATGGGTCTCAGAAGGGTCCAAAAGCTCCCATGAAGCAATATAACGTTGGCAGTCCATTCGAAACAATAGCCATTGATGTTGCAGGTCCATTTCCTGAAACCGACTCTGGAAACAAGTACATTGTGGTGGTGTTGGACTATTTTAGTAAATGGGCCGAAGCGTATGCCTTGTCGAATCAAGAAACCTTGACCGTTGCTGATGTCCTTGTCAAGGAATGGATCAGTCGTTTTGGTGTTTCCTTGGAGTTGCACTCAGACCAAGGTAGGAACTTCGAGTCTACTGTTTTCCAAGACGTCTGCAAACTCTTGAAGATCAATAAAACACGAAGGACAGCATTACACCCGCAATTCGATGGAATGGTAGAACGGATGAATAGAACCATTAACCGCCATTTGTCAAAGGTAGTCTCTGCCACCAAAGAGACTGGGACCAGTATCTGCACTCGTTTCTAATGGCATATCGTTCGTCTGTGCACGAGTCCACGGGTAAGACCCCGGCCAGTATTATTATGGGACGAGAATTAAGACTACCATTCGATTTGGATGTCCCCCAGGAGAAGAGATCGCAGGTAAAGACTATGTCAGCCAGCTACGTCAAAAGATGAACGACATCCATGAACAAATTCGGTTAAACATCGAGAATGCCAGTGCCCGAATGAAGGAAGCCTACGACATCAAAGCCGAGGGCGGGGAATTCCAAGTTGACGATCTTGTTTGGTTGTATAACCCGCAGCATCGTCGTGGATATTCACCCAAACTACAGAGATCTTGAGAGGGGCCGTGCCAAATTTTGAAGAAAATCAAAGATGTTGTCTACAGAATAAAGAAGCTACCTCGGGGAAAAACCAAAGGTCGTACATTTCAACAGGTTAGCCTCTTATGCCGGAAGTCATGACAGCGAAGTTGACTAAGCCCAAGTCCACAGCATACAACCACCCGATGACGAGATGACCTTCGAGCAGTTTATGGCACTGTACCCTAATGGGCAGAAAGTGCAGCACGACGTAACGAGAGAGGAACCCCGAGACCTGTTTGAGGTGCCCATATAATATACACTGGCTCATTGTGTGGCTTGAGATCTCCGGATGCCCAGAGGAATAGCCAAGGTGTTTGCCAAAAAGTACGGCCAGTTCCAGAAGCTACGGGAGCAAGATCCAGTGGTTGGGAAGGTCCTTCATCTCGAAGATAAACAACCAGTGTGTACCAGAGACTTATTTTATTTGGTAACGAAAACATTCTCGCAGGACAAGCCAACATACAGCGATCTTTGGAAGACTCTGGTAGAATTGAGGAATGTGATGATGGAGAAGAATCTGATGAAATTGGCGATCCCAAAGATAGCCTGCGGGTTGGATGGACTGAGTTGGAGAGTGGTGAGAAGTATGATGGAAACAATCTATCGATTCAGTGGTATCGACATCCTGGTATGCTGTCTCAATATTCGCAGCCCAGATTCGACGACCGTTGACTGTTACTTCCACCAAACTTCCTGTTGTCGAAATGGAGAGTCCTGCAAATATCGTCACACCAGGAAGGATTCTAGAACATTCTGGGACGAAATAGTCTTAAGGAGGGGGCAATGTTACGAGAATTCATCCGACAGCTGGTGCAATCAACCAATTGGCCATCAACCAATTCGTAGAATGGACGTTATTCCGATACTTCTGAGAATGCGAAATGTTTCGTCTCTCAACAAGCCGACCGCTGCCGTTACTGGGAATTCCCTTAAAGCTTCCAGAACATGAAAGAGTTTCCCGATTGTTCGTGGACTTACCAGACAATTCGCAGAGAAATATATAAATATGAACAGCTGGCTATTGGAGGCATTCAGTTTTCGTCGGTCGTATTGTATAGTTAAGATAAAAGGTTTTGTGGAAATAAATTAGAGTGAGTTGGACTGTGCTTTTAAATAAATCCAAGAATTGAACTGAACCGGTGTGTGAAATAAAAACATTACAATATAATGTAATGATAACAAGGAGCATAGTAAAAATAAGCTGTTGTTGCTGTCAACGCATCTATGTAGCGTTCACTGGTATTCAAACATATTCGGCATGTTTGAGTGTTTTGCGATATGTGTGGATGACACGTATGGAATATTTGCGAATAAATCAAATATTTGGACGAATATAGCGATACAAAACAAAAATACGCTAACACTAAGTGAAGTGCCGCCATAAGAGCAAATACACCTTATACCGTCCACTTGTCGGTTTTCAATGCACATCAAAGAAGTCAAATAAGCGAAATATTTGCTTTAGCTGTGCACACTGGGTTCACATACCTGCTCGCAGCGCTTCCATCACGATCAACTAGTGTTGTTTTTCATGACAAGTGGTGTTTGTGGCAAAATGCACTAGTCGGCCCACACAACTAGTGCTGTTTTCACGACAAATGGTGTTTGTGGCAAAATAGACTGGTCGAACCAAAACTTTATGAAGTTCCTAGAGTTGTACCAAATGCATCCTTGCTTTTAGGACCCCTGACATAACAGAAATAAAAATAATAACTTTGTAATTATCTAGATATATCATGTAATAATAACGAGTAGCATGATAAAAATAAGCTGCTGTTGCTGTCAACGCATCCATGACTAGTGTTTGCAAGCTAGCTCCAGACTGTATGCTCTAAGCTAGGACATTAGGACCAGTGAGTAACTATATACTCACTGATTAGGACCTAAAGAGGATCAAGAATGGACGTCCTGAGAACATAGAGACTTCTGAAGGTAGCCTGCAATGCACAAATATCGTGCTAAGGATAGAAAGAGGGGTCAATAATAGAGAGGGTAAGAGGCTATTTCACTCGATTGGGACTGCATCCAAAAGCTACGTGCAGGTATGTAGTTCATTGGCTGCACCTACCAATCGAGTGAAATAGCCATTTGCTCTCCCTATTGTCCTCTATTTCTATCCTTGGTACGATATTTTTGCAATGCAGGCTACCTCCACAAGTGTATGCTCTAAATTTGTCCTTTTAGGGAATGTACATAATTCCGCGGACGTCGATAACTTGTTATATACATAGAGCTATTATATACGTAGAGTGAATTAGGTATGGGCGTTATTGTAAGTGGCAGTGTAATAACAGTAGAAAGAGAAAGACAATATCAGGGAGCGCTTGCTATGTCTCTACCCTACCAATAGTAGGCGTCATCACTGACACTGACCAATCAGGAACGACACGCGTATTCTCTCTCTCTTTCTATTGATATTACATGAATTCCGCTACTTCACGTGCTCCACAGTATTAACCTCTTTGGTTATATATCGGTTTTTCGGCTGGTTGGAACAAGCCTATGTCAAGTTCACAAAGAATGAAATAAGTCACCAGTGTTGCCACAAGGTTACATTTTGACATTTTTTGTAAGTTTTCATGACTATAAGTACATGTAACTTGTATGTAAAAGTTTTTAAGCATTTTCATGTAACTTTTGAAATGGTTCTGCCTCTACTTTAATTAATGAGTACAATGGGATAGTTCACGAAATGAGTCTAAATTATTAGGATAATTCACTAATTTTAGAAATCATAACAAAACTAGTGATTTATAATATTCACAATTAACTAGTAATGATGACAGATATCCGCAATAAACGCATGAGTTCTAATTAAAAAATGATTTAAAATATCTTTACTACTGTAGTTCAATTGTCTTAAGATTCACATACAAAAATTAAATTTATTTGATCAATTGTTTTAGAATGATTTAATTAAAATTTTAGAACTATAAACATTCTTCTTCTTCTTCTTCATGCTGTGTATAGGCATCTTTGCCTGTTTCTCTTCACATCCTTGCCTCTGCTCAGTCACCTGGGAGGTTGTCACTTCACCTTTTCCTAGGTCTTCCAAGGCTTCTTCGTCCTGCTGGTGATTTGTCCCTTGATATTTTCACAATTCGTTCTTCCGTCATGCGGTCAATGTGCTCATTCCATTTTATCTTTCTGTCCAATACCCAGTCATTGATGTTATCTATCCCGCATGCTTGTCTTATGTTTTCACTTCTTTCTCTATCCATTAGTGATTTTCCCGCTATTCTTCGAACTATTTTCATTTCTGTGGTCTCCATTGTCCGTTTTGTTTTAGAGGTCTCAGGTCGTGTCTCTGCTGCATAGGATAGTATAGGCCTGATTGCGGCCTTGTATATGCGGGCTTTGGCTTCAGTTCGAATGTATTTATTTCGCCAGATTGTGTCATTTAGGTATGCTGCTGCTCTTGTGGCTCTTGTAGCTTGGTTTCTTACTTCCGTCTCCACTTCCCCGTGTCCAGATATTTCGCTTCCCAGATATTTAAATTTCATTTCCTGGTGTATTATTTTGTTATCCACCACAAGCTTGCATCTGATCGGTGTCTTGGAAGTAACCATTGCTTTTGTCTTTGCCGCTGCTATTCATCATATTGAACTTTTTTGCTGTTTTGTTAAATTGGTACAGTAGCCTCTGCAGATCGTCCTCGTTCTCCGCAACCAGTACCGCATCGTCTGCATAGCACAGGATTTTGATCTCTTTATTTCCCATTTTGTATCCTCTTAGTTTACGTACTTGTTTTATGATTTCGTCCATCACGATGTTAAATAGTAGCGGGCTGAGAGAGTCCCCTTGTCTAATCCCATTATTTGCAGGTATCTGTTCAGTTAGGTCACCATCTATTTTTGCTTGGATCGTATTTTTTGAGTATATATTTTCGATTGTTTTAATTTAAACTATAAACATTGATTTTATTAATTAATATTCATAAAATAATTATTTTTAAAACTTGAATTAAACAAATAGGTATATCTACATAAATTTAACTTTCTAACCTTATATCATTTAGCATCTAGATAGATCACAATCTAGATAAAGCCTGTCAAGCATACAATCGTGGCAACGCTAGAAAGAGAGGGCAATAGAGACAGTAAGAGGCTATTTCACTTAGTGGGTGGAAGCAGCCAATGAACAACATGCTGAACGTATTTCATTGGAAGCAGCTCCCAACCGAGTGAAATAGCCTCTTGCCCTCTCTCTCCTTAGCCTTACCACGACATTTGTGCACTGCAGGATATCTCTAGAAAGTAGATGCTCTAAGTTTCTAACTGTCCGATGTAACTTTTGGAGAAGTCACGGTGGCAACACTGTAAGTCACCTCATCTAGGTATACTTTATGGTTAAGTTGTCAACACTTCACACAATTTAAAAGTTAGGATTGTTAATTTGGTATTTTTTTTATTTGCATTATTTATAAATATCTGAGTAAATGTATATAAAAAGAAATTAAACTGAATATTAACTCTTATTCTGCACCTGATTAAAAATGAGTAATATCTATATATTAGAACCACCTACTTCTGGAAAGGTACCATTAACATACAATATAATAACAAATTTAAAGAGTATGTTTTAGGTTTTATTGAAAACTACTGTGGGTGATATAGATATTGAATTATGGGCAAAAGAAACACCCAAAACATGCAGAAATTTCATTCAGCTTTGCTTGGAAGGATATTATGACAACACAATTTTTCATAGGGTAGTTAAGGACTTCATTGCTCAAGGTGGAGATCCAAATGGTGATGGTACAGGAGGAGAATCAATTTATGGAGAACCATTCAAAGATGAATTTCATCAAAGACTTAGATTTACGAGAAGAGGATTAGTTGGAATGGCTAATTCTGATAAAGATGATAATGCCTCACAATTTTTCTTCACACTTGGTCCTACACCAGAATTACAAAATAAACATACACTCTTTGGAAAAGTTACAGGTGAAACTGTGTTTAATATGTTAAAACTTGAAGAGGGTCTTATTGAAGATGAAAGACCAGTTTATCCACATAAAATTTTAAAAACAGAAGTTTTAAATAATCCATTTTCTGATATAGAGCCCAGAATTAAAGTAATTGAAGTAAAGGAAAGTAAGAAAAAAGAAAAACAAACTGGTGTAAAGTAAGTGAATATTATAAATACTCCAGCCAAATGAAATTTAATAATAGAAAAATCTTTTACCTCAAAACTAACTTCAAAGAAATTTAAAAATAAAAAATAAACTTTAATCAAAGTCCAAATATCTGAGTATCTAAAAAATGATAAGTGTAAATTGAATTCTTATATGTTTAGTATGAAGAGCATGAAAACATTGAAAGTGATTTTTAAATGTTAATGATAAAACTTTCATAAGGATATATTTTTTTCAGAATTAAGTTATTACAGTTTTATGACTTACTGGGTGATTCTTAGATATTTGTGATTTTTTATATCAAGTACTTTATTTATTATTCAACATGATTTTTTTTGATCAGAAAATTATAAATATGATAAATTTGATAGTATTTTACTGTCAACATTGTATATTAAAGGATAGTATTCATAAATCATGAATAACTACAGAAAAATATCCAAAATGTCAGTAGTATGGTATGTCTGATTTTAGTTTTCAAACTATATGTAAATTTTTTATAGATTCTTATAATCTAAAGTTTAGCTTTTATAACTAAAATCTATTGTATAATTCATCAAATTATGCTGCAATAATACTCCAATATTGATTGGTAGAATGGAATAATAGATTTAACTAATGTTAAACTTTGTTATATTCTAAGACTATTATAAAAATTGTTATTTCAAATTCTATTGTTAATAAATTTTAAAGATTGTTAAAATCAAGAAAGAAAATACTGTAAATGTCTCTGTATGATTATCAAAGTCCTATAATTTATCATTTATTTAGTTATTTTAAGAACTTAAAGAGATTTTTTAGGCAAGTAGGTATTTTGAATATTTCATTTTGGTGTCAGTACCATGGGAAGATACCATATTGAACCTGCAAACCTGCCATGAAATTTCTAATTTTTGTTCTAGTTTCTTTTCTAGTGAAGTTGTAGTAGAACTACATTACAGGCTTAATTTTGAGTATAATAAAAGACCAATAGCACCCAGAACACAAGTTTTAAAGCATTTTTTACTTAAAAAATGTTCATTTGTAAAAATCACAGTTATCTAAGAATCACCCATATATGTTGTAATACAGAATAAAATAATAATAAAACAGACTTTTCTCAGTTAATCATGGGAGAATGTTCTATAAGACAACAACTAGTTTTATGGCATTTAAGGGAACATTTATAAAAGTGGTCCAAGAAATAATGCTTATTTAGGCCCCCTCTTTGTTATAACTTGTCACAATTTAAAAAAAAAAAATTAAAATTTGTTAAATAAAAGCTTTTGTTTGAAAAAATTAAAAATAGCATCTAATGTGGGTGATAAATGAGTTATAATAAGTAACTAAAAGTAATGCATCAGTTTAGATTATTTATTTACAGGTAGAATTGTATTGTATTGTGTGGTGTTGTTTTATTAGCTTATGTATTAGTCACAATAGAATAGAACTCAAACTTTTCATTGTAATTGTTTAATGTCAGTTAACTATAACAAGAGAGTAATAGTTAAGTTTGGACTTCAACAGTCATGTTACCCTTCTGTAAAACTCTGTACGGCCCTTTTTCATGGTGGAGTGATCAACCAATCATTTAACCTGCTTTATTCCAAGGTATTGTTATAAACTCTGTGGGTTCAATTACTTAATTAAAAAAAAAATACTCATATACATTACACTTTCTAGAACTTTTATTCACATGTGAACATCAAATATTTTTAACAGCTGATTCTAATACAATAACATCGAAACCATAACAATAGTTAAGCTCTTCTAACTAACTACTGAAATTAATATAGCCTTTTATAGCGTATGCCAAATTTTCTGGTAGTTCTACCTTTGTTCACACAGTGTCCAGATTGATAGTTCTTGCTCATTTTGACAACTCTAGAAATTGATGTTCTTATGTTCTTTCACCAGGGACATAGTGGATAAATTTTGTTAACACTGCCCTCCCTTCGGACTTGGTTTTTCAGCCATCAGTCCTTTCCCAAACTCACTTGAGCATTCCACTCTATACTCTTAGATTGTCCCATTGGGCCCATAACGATTTCAGCACGCCCGAGTATCTAGTTACCTCGTCCCATCGTGGCCTGGGTGCCCATCTCTTTTTGAGTGACAGGATTGGTTCAATGTCTTGATCAGCCATTTGGTCCTGGATGCACTGTTCCGTTGTTCAGTCTTCATTGGCTTGCACTCGGATCTGTCTGATGGAGATACCCTCTCGCTGTTTCGTCTTCAGACAATCTCCGCATTCTGCTCTACAGGGTCTTCTTGATAGGGTAACGACCGACACGATGTTCAACCTGGAAATCGTATTGCTGTAATTTCTCCATCCACCTGGCCACTTGTCCATCTGGTGTCTTCATGTCCAGCAGCCATTGAGGGCCCATGATCTGTTCGGATTAGGAAATGACTACCATAGAGGTATTTGTGGAAATGGTCTACCGCCCTTATTATTGCAAGAAGTTCTTTTCTGGTGACGCAATAATTTCTTTCTGGTTTCGAGAATCCACGGCTGTAATACTCCATCACCCTCTCTTCACCATCTTGCACCTGGGATGGGACGGCCCCCCAAACCTGTGTTGCTGGCGTCGGTGTCTAAGATGAACTTGCCGGACTGCGTAGAAAATGCTAGGATTGGGCTGGATCAGAGTGCCGCCTTCAGTCGTCTGAATGATGTTTCGCAATCCTAATTCCAACGGAAGGAGTCTTTCTCAGTGATCTGCCGATGTAGAGGCGCGGCAATGGTGGCAAATCTCTCCACAAATCGCCTGTAATATGAACAGAGACCCAAGAAGCTTCGGAGTTCATGCTTGTCTCTTGGGACTGGCCAATCACGAATGGCTTCTATCTTGTCCTCGTTGGATTCCTTACTAGGAAACGACGTGGCCCAGAAACTCTACTTCTTTTTGGAACATGGAACACTTCTTCAAAATCCCCGGATGAATAATTTTTTGGGGGCTGGTGGAGGGTCAGTCAGTATTCGCCCCCTTATGCTGACTGGCTGACGCTCCCTGGACATGTGGTTGTTTTGTTGGTTACGTCTGGTCGCTGATCGTTCCGATAGCCTCACTCTGTAGTTTCGTTGTAAGTGTCTGTCCGCCCACAACGATAAAATGTTCTTCTGGTCTCAGTTCTCTGTGCTTGTTCCAATAGTTTGTTCATACCAGACAGCAATGCTTGAAATGGTGACTCTGACTCTTCCTGGTTCAAGGAAACTGCTCGGACCCTCGGCTTGGACATGTTCATGACGGCCTCTACCTCCGAAGCCCGAAGCAAAGCTTCGTTACTCTTCTTGATACCGCTAAGTCTTAGATTTCTCTGTACTTCCACATCTATGATACCGTTTTTGGAGCTCTGCGTGGCCAATTGTTCCTTAGTTTCCTCTGGCAGGTCTGGGTAAGACAAGCGTATTAACCGTCTAATCTCTACTTCGAATTCTTGAAGGCTCTCTCCGGATTTTTGCATTTTTCCGCTTAGTTGCACTTGGTATGCTTGGCTCAGTGATTGATTTTCGTATTTTTTATTCAGGATGGCGATTGCCTTGTTCATCGACTGGAATGCTTTGGAGTAGTTCTAAGACCGGACCTCTTAAGGAAATTACAAGAGACGTAGATTTTTCTTGGTTACCCCATCCTTTAGCTGCAGCCACGGCTTCAAATTACGTTTACACATGAGCCAAGATGAGCTGCCATCAAATGTGGGTGGTTTGCTAACGGAACCTTGGGTAGTCATGGTGTTCTGGTATTTTTCTCGCTGTAAGTCCTGTTGCATTTTTTAAATTTCTGTTTCTACTTTGTTTTGGATGGCACTGTTTTTTTCTTCTAATTTACTTTGGATGGAATCGAGGTCATCTACTTTGGTTTCAAGAATATCACGGTATTTTTATGGTCTTCATGTCATCATTTATCTCTTTTATGTCTGACTCAACTATTTGCATTCTTTCATTAACTTGCGATACTATTTGCGTTAATTACTCAAATTGTAGTTGTCTTTTTTCTTCAGTTTGGCCATGTTCTAATTCAATTTATTCTTGTTTTTCTTCAGATTGCGAGAATAATCCCTCAATTAAATTTTGTTGTTTTGATTTTCTAATTCTATTTTACGTTTTTCATCAAAAGATTTTACCAACCTTTGTTGAATTTCTCTTGATGTTGTTTCTCCCTCTTGTCACGTTTTTCCAGGATCTGAGCTGTTTTTTCGTCTAGTCCATCCGTAACCTGTTTAAATATTTTTTTGGTAGTCTCGTCCATTTTTTCTTTTTCCATACTTCGGGTTTCCATAAATCAAATTGCGATTTTAACTTCACTTAATACTGCACTTCGACACCAAATTTTTATAAATTCCGTGGGTTCAATTACTTAATTTAAAAAAAACTTATATACACTTCACTTTCTAGAACTCTTATTCACGCGTGAACATCAAATATTTTTAACAGCTGATTCTAATACAATAACATCGAAACCATAACAATAGTAAGCTCTACTAACTAACTACTGAAATTAATATCGCCTTTTATAGTGTTCGGCGAATTTTCTGGTAGTTCTACCTTTATTCGCACAGCGTCCAAAATAGTTCTTGCTCATTTTGACGACTCTAGAAATTGATGTTTTTATGTTCTTTCGCCAGGTACGGAGGGATTTTGTAACAGTATTTATAACTATGACTTTCCTCTATAGATTCAATTGAAGTGCCATCTCTGAAGTCAGTAGAGAACTCTTGTACCTGCAAATTATAAAGCTGTTGTTTTTGTAGCTGCCATTAACTTTAAGTGGTTCATGTATCACAAATGTGTTATCTTTAATGCTTGTACATTGTTGGGTTTGAGACTGAACCCAAAGTTAGGCAAGTCAAGTTTGTGTGAAAGAGGGTTATAATTCAACAAATTTTATATTTGAATTAAAAATTAACATAGCATCATATGTTTCTTTGCACTTATATTTAAATTAAGAATTAATTTACACATTAGGGTTAATACTTGAGTTGTAACAAAATAGTGACAATTATTCTCATTGTCCAGAAATTAACTAATACTGACATAGAGAAAGAGAAACACGAGATAATGAAAAATGGGCAAGTATATTTTGCAAAGTGCTTTCACTTCCATTGTTTAGTCTCAGATAACTGCTCAGTCAGTTCTCAAAAGCACATAAGTTATTAGCACTGTTTTGTTGGAAATGTTTTATGTATGATGTATTAGACCATGGTTTTATATTAAGTTGGTATACTTACATAAAACATCCAAAGGCACAGTTATTTCTTGTGTCCACTTGTGTGAGCCAGTGATGCACATTGTGGGCAGTTGTGCAGTAATTGGAAAATAGCTTAGTTAATCAATGTCGATTCTATTTTAGAACTCCAGTTCTTAGCCAGCATTATTATTTTGCAGAAATTTTAAACTATTGTCCTTTGGCGAGGAAGCTGAAGAAGATGAAGAGGAGTCTACTAGAGAGAATGAAAAATTCATTGGTAAAGGAAAATCCAGTCATGATGTTCTTAGTAAGTTACTTTATAACAGTTGTTCAAAATGTGTATCAGCATTATAAATCAAAAGGAAGTGTAAATTTATGAGCTGAAATCAATGTTGTATAAATGATGTTTTCCTTTAATTTGACTCCCGGCGCAGTGCTGCTGCCTGATTTACAATACATAGCCTAAGGAATCAGACCCATTTTGGACACTATGTGATTTAATATTTTTTTATTGTAAATTCATTATTATATACGTTTTTTCTTTATTTTCTATCATCAATTTTATATCGAAATACTTGGAGACTATAGTTTCAACATCTAACTTGTTCAAATAAGGTGGTACATTAGGCGTTTTAGGCAAACTAAACATGTTAGAAAATTAAAAATTTGTGTTTGAGGGTTTCAAGAATGCTCTTTTTGGTAAAAATATGTTCAACTGTCGACCACTTCCGGTTATACCAGAAATTGTCTCCAACATTGTTATTTTAAATGGAATGTTATATTTTTTAGTATAAATTCGCATAAAATTCAAAAAAGTAAGTTCCATAGCCACTGAATGTATCTAAGACAAACAGTTTCTGGAATATTTTAAATTATATGAACAAAATTCAATACAACCGAAATTATAAAATGTCATAACTTCAAAACAACATTAAAT
Source organism: Octodonta nipae (assembly GCA_034190945.1). Taxonomy (NCBI): domain Eukaryota; kingdom Metazoa; phylum Arthropoda; class Insecta; order Coleoptera; family Chrysomelidae; genus Octodonta; species Octodonta nipae. Next base: position 92,438,646 of record CM067219.1, read on the forward strand.
AGGATTTTGAAATTTTTATCAGCTATAGTTGAGATTCAAACTTAACTTGATACCAATAAGAGTAAATTGTTCACAAAGGTAAATTGTCCAAACTAACATGAATTCAAATTTCCAACATAAATAAATTTACTAGGCCTACTATTTTCATTAAACAAACATTCTGGTATCCACATTCTCTTGAAGCAAATATATTCATTATGTTAGTAGTAAATATTCTGAATTTGGTAGAACTTATCAGGTTGCTTTTTATGTAAAAAATAAAAACATAAAATAACTCTTTTTGCTAAGGTAGCAATAGAAAATATTGACATTAATGGCAAGAGAATAAAAAGGATAATCTAATAGTAAAGTAAAAGTTATTCATGGCTGATTTTTTTTTATATTTTCCGAGACGCCCTATGTGAATTAGCGTGCTAAATTTGAGTCTAGTATGGGCCTTAATAGGTAGAGAGCCGGTAACAGTGCCATCGGGGAATTGATAGATATAAGCTGTTAAAAATTTCAAAATTCAAACGCATTTTATGTGGAAGTTAGGCCTTTTATATTTTGAGTGGTACTGTATTTTTCCGTATAATTTAAATTATCACAGAAATTGTAAATACGATATTAAAAAATAAAAAATAATTTGAAGGGAATTTAACAGTTTTTCATTGTTACCTAATCATCTATATATGAAATTTTATCTAAGAATTAAAAATTAATAAGGTAGACCCGTGGTCGTCAAATTGCGGCCCGCGGGCGTTATTTGTGCGGCCCGCGGCAAAGTAAATTGCATTAATAGTCAATTATACCTACATATCATAATCATAAACAAAATCAATATAACGACTTTGTGTTCGAATTCGGCGACGGTTACTAGCGAGTGACGAACTGATGATACGATAGTCTCCCGCACACACGCGTCGCGTCGCTCATAATACGGGTGCGCTGACCTGCGCTCCTCGCTCGCCGCGCCGCTCGTGCTGATACCTACACCGCTGCACCGGCACACCGCACTGGAGTCGAGAGCGACACGAGCCGCGCGCGATCTATTTCATTTGTTTTAACGCACGCACAAGACGACGTTTCTTCTTTCATCGAATGCACTAGCGGTATATATTCTATGTACCTATAATGGCGGGAGTATCATCTAAATGTGCTACTAAAAGGAAGATAACTGACGAAAATAGAAGTTTTCAAGAAAAATGGGAGGAAGAATTTTGTTTTATAAGTGGATATAAGGAAGGTACTGCTATTTGTTTAATATGCCGGGAAACTGTCGGAATTAAGCGATACAATTTATTTCGCCACTACACAAGTAAGCATAGTTCATTTACCGAAGCCTACCCTTTAGAAACGATTGAAAGAAAGAATAAAATAATTCATTTGAAATCGTCAATTCATCGTCAACAAAACCTAATGACGACAGCAGTTGGGCAAAATGAGGCTATTACAAAAGCATCAGACCAAGTGTGCAATATTCTTGCAAAACGCATGAAACCCTTTACTGATGCTGAATTAATGAAAGTGTATAACTGTTTCTCAAACGTTATTTCAAAATTTTTCAAATAGTAAACAAATAATGGCACAAGTAAACAAGCTTACACTTTGTGAATCCACCTGTCGCCGCCGTGTTGAAGATATTTCGAAAAATTTGTTTGAGGCAGTAATTGACAAACTGAAAAACTGCAAATACTTTAGTCTTGCTTCCGATTCCAGTACGGATATAACTTCTATGTCTCAGTGCTCATTATTTGTTCGGTACTGCACAATGGACGGAATCATAGAAGAAGACTTCTTAGCAGTGATTACCATGAAGGGTCATACGAGAGGTTGTGATTTTATGGAAGTTCTAAAAGAATTTGTAGAAAAACACGGAATACCCGTAAATAAGTTGATATCAGTGTGTACCGATGGTTGTCTGTTAATGGTGGGTACAAATAATGGTTTGATTGCTTTAATGAAGAAGGAATGGAATTTACCTAATTTATTGCCCATTCATTGCTTGCTGCATCAAGAAACTCTGGCATGTAAAATTTCGAATAACATGTTAAAAGATGTGATGAATACGATTGTAAACATTATAAATTTTATTCGCGCCCGCGAACTTAATCATCGAAAATTCAAAGACGTTCTTGAAGAATTACAAGCTAATTATGCCGATGTTATCTTACATACAGCCGTCAGATGGTTAAGCAAGGGAAGAGTATTAGAACGGTTCTTTCATTTGAAACACGAAATAATACTTTTTTGCAACAAAGTGGCAAAGAATACCCCCAACTACAACAAAATGACTGGTGGACAATTGCGGCTTTTTTGACCGATATCACTATGAAATTCAATAGTCTTAATTTAGACATGCAAGGACCTAACAAAATAATTGGGCAAATGATAAATAAAGTTTTTGCATTTGAAGACAAACTGCGATTATATTATAAACGAACTCGAAGCAGGAGATTTTTCAAATTTTCCAACTGTTGCTGCTCTGCAATCCGAAGTTTCTATTCCCGACAGTACTATTCATCAAGACTTGATATCCTATTTGAAAGAATATCTGAGAGAAATATAAAATAGATTTGACGATGTGCGAGAGATTAAGAACTGCTTTATACTTGTGGAAAATCCTTGGCACGTTCAAAACGAAGATATGAAATTATTTTGTCAGTTTGGATTTTCTAAAACACAGTTGATGAATGAAATCATTGAACTAAAACACGACACGCATCTAAAAGCTAGTTTCAGTGAGCACCGTGAAAAGCAGGAGTACAATGAATTTTGGAAAAATCCCCCTAGCAAGTATAAATCTTTGCAAGACTGCGCACAATTCGTCTTAACCATATTTTCTTCAACATACCTCTGTGAAGCTTCATTTTCGAAAATGAGCTTCTTGAAAAATAAATACCGTAATCGTCTTTCCACTCATTTAGAAGACACAATGAGGATCGCATGTAGTCCAAAAGATGCCAATATACAAGAAATGATTAAAAAAGTTCAACACCATAATTCCTAATTATAAAACATAGGTATTTTTGATTACCATGTTGAACTTTTTAATAAATCATTCCTTACTTACATATGTTTATAAATTGAATTATCTTTTTCTAATAAATATTGTAATTAATAATATATATGAGTACCTACTTTTTTTTATATCAACTCCCACACGAACCACGTCGCGCACGCTAGTGCGAAGTGAATAATGAAATGAGCTGAATACCTACATATTATGTAATAGTTATTCCCGGGATAAAAATTATCCTATGTCCTTTCCCGGAACTCAAACTATCTCCATACAGTCCAGTGGTTTAAGCGTAGAGAGGTAACACACAGACAGACAGACCAACTTTCGCATTTATAAGATTAGTATGGACTAGTATGGATAAGTGTGCAAAGGCTCTTGAAGCGCCTTCACATACTCTGCGGCCCGGCCCGGGTACTCACATTGTCATGTGTGGCCCTTGGCTAGTAAAGTGTGACGACCGCTGAGGTAGACCGTCAAAGTTTATGTTTGTTCAACGATTACTCGCAAACGGCTTAAGGAATTTCGACCGTTTATACTGGATCCTGTTCCGGAGCATCGCGAAGTGATCCCATATTTTTTTCATTAACATAGCTGTTTCTTAGAAAATGGGGAAAAACTTTTTTACCGATTTTCTTATACACTATGCTTTGGTGGAGTCGGCGGATTAAAAAAACTTTTTACCGATTTTCATACACTATGCTTTGATGGAGTCGTCGGTATTAAAAATCTAAAAAAAAATTATTCGTAATATGGGATAAATTAAAAATAGGTTTCAAAAAATATATATATTGTTTAATTAATTTAATATATATTTATTTTTTATAATATCTCAAATTATAATCAAACAAAGTTTCTTAGAATTGAAAACTCCATCCAATTGTGCTGTATTATTAAAAATTGTTCTCAGTTTGTTTCTACATACAGTGTGTCTTCATAAGTTGAATTCAAACAGAAAACGTTCTTATGAATATTATTTAGAGAAAAAGTTATTCTTCATAAAAATATTTGCATAGGCAGAAATGTATACTCTAATTATTACATGTCACTTTTTCAACTGTAGACGAGGTTTGTCAGCAAATATGAATTTTGCTTAAATGTGAAATACCTTTATTTTTCATATATAAAATTCTTATCAAACAGGGGTAATAGGAATTATAAAATGAATCTAATTATGCCACATCACTAAAAATTGTATAATAGATTTTCATGTCACTTTTCCAATTTGTGTACTAGGTTTGATAAAGGATATAAATTTTGGTTTAGTTAAGTACCTTTATTTTTAATTATAACTCAAATTGTTATTAGACAAAGTTAAATAGAATTGACAATTACGCTATATCAATTAAAACTGTATAACGATTATTCCGATATTAAATGCTGTCAGTATAATTAGCAGACCTAAAGAATGATGATACTCAGATCGGTCTTTCAGATGATCCAAAATTAAGTTCAAAAACTGATGAAAGTGAAAACAAAGAGGATGAGGTTGTTAATTCTGAAGAACAATTAGAGAATATTAGAAAAAAACTCAAAACAAGTCATCAGAAAAAACCCGGAGTTTCCAAATTGCCACCAAAAATGGACGAAGATGGTGAAGATGAATTTGAAGAGTATTATTTGCACAAAGAAAGAGATTTGGAAAGACAGAAGAAAATGTAAGTTATAAAACAATTAAACAGAAATGTTATGATTTAGGTTTTATGTTTCTATGTTTATTCCATTAAAACTGCCCAAAAGTTGTATCGAATTTAACGTAGCCTAGCACAGGAAGTAGGTTGCCGACTTTATTTGTTTAAATAGTTTTTCAAATAAACAAGAAAATGTTAAGTTGATCTATCGATTGCTAATTGTTTGATATTTCGTCCTATGGAGTACTGGATGTCTATTTCCCCTTTAATGAAAACATTACTTCAATATTTGCTTCAGCCATTTGATGCTGTATACAGTGTTGTTCGGTTGTCCAGTCCTCATGTACCTACCCTTGAATCTGTATCCTTTGTGGCTATAAGAAAATAGTGAGTTTATCTATCGATTGCTAATTGTCTGATATACCGGGTGGGGCATTTAACTTTAGACAAGGTAATATCTCGATTTCGGAAAAGTCTAGGGTTTCAAGTCGGCTATCAAATGGTCCATATTATATATAAATTCAATATGAGAACATATTATTAAGTTCATATTGTCATTTCCAAGTTTTAGGAATAATTTGTATTCATGCATTGGTTATCTGCTTAAAATGTTACAAAATTTCATACAAAAGTTTCAATTTTCAAAGTTTCTTGAAAAATAAAAAATTGCCTTCATGATTCTTAATTTCATAAAACTTTGAAGATAGAATTACTATTCTCTTTGATATTGTTTATGATAAAACCTAGAAATTGACGTATAATGCATTAATTTACACAATTATATATTTAACTGTACATTAAAAAAATAATATCAACAAGCTAATTCTTAGACATGTCTTGTTAATGATACACTTAACCCAACTGGTATCCTTTTAGCATCAGCATAGACTCTTTTTTGTGATCTATAATGAGTTTACAAAATATTTTTTAGGGAAGATATTAAAAAAGAGATAGAAAATGTGAAAAAAGATTACCATCTGAATAAATTAAGAAAAGTTGAAAAAATTGCTGAAGACAAAAAAGAAGAAAAAAAGAGCGAAGTATTTGAAGATTACAAAAATGAATATGATAAATACAAAAGCAAAAAGGAATCTTTACCTAAAAAAGGAGCAGGTAGAGAACAATTCACTTTAGACCTCCTGGCTAAATTTAAGAAAAAGTTGCAGACTGCTAAAGAAGAAGAACCTGAAGAAACTGATGACACTGCTGATCTAGACAATGAGAAATCATGGTAAGATTTTCTTCACTATATATTATAAAGTTTACAAAATTAGAATTTATTTTGTACACTAATAAGCTATAAATTACACCATCCAGACAGTTTATAAAAGTAAATTCTCTACGATTCATTCGCTATGATAAGGTTCAGTGGTGAACATACAACTATTTATTATTATTCTTATGATAGTATGAAGCTACTCTGCTAGTAGTTCTTGGCTTGCTTCTGTTTATTGTTAATCATTTCGATTTTTAATAAACTCTCATATCCATTACAGCCGCCATATAATAAGAGGAGTTTTCTGTATACGACTTTAACATTGGGACGACATTCTTAAACTTATTTATTCTTTACTATTACATATAAACAGTCAAACTTAATGTCATAATTTTGATTTGTTTGGGTAAACAATCGTTTTGCAATTTTTATTATATACTGTTAATTATGAATGTTTAACTTTATTAACAATATTAAAAATTAATGATGAATAACAATAATTTATTTATTTATTTATTAGACCAAATAAGTAGTACATTGATTAAACAAGAAAAAACAATGCATTGCATCCTGTGTATGTTATACCTGTACATAAGTGTGGTGTACTTACAAACTAAAATATATTCGGAAAATTTAAGAAAAGTGAAAGAGAAGAATGAAAAATAAAAAAGTACATGTAAATATCACCTATAGAACTAAAATACAATAGTAATCCTAATATACATACATGTGCCTAAAAATACATACAACAGATTCACACCAATATATCATGATGCATAATGTATAATAAATAAGCAATAATGCTTTTATATTCATAATTTATAATAACTTACCAATTACAAATATAAGATATTTAGTCCTATTAATAATGTAATTGATATGGAAGTCCTATTTGAGATTTAGGTCAAAATAAACACCAAAGTATTTGTTTTTTTTTCAGTTCTAGTAAGCGGCTTATCATTAATTTGCTGAGATTTTATTATGTTGCTTAGTTACATGTTTATAAAAATATTAATTGTCAAGTAGAAATAAATAAACTGGCATTAATGTTAATAATAGTTCATGATTATTTAATTATAAAGCAATAATTTTAACAGGTTATGGGCACAGACACTATGAGTTTATTACAAGGTTTACCTCTGCTAGCTGCCGATAATTTCAATAGTTGTAAGTTTCGAGTAAAATGTTTGTTAGATGAAAAATCGGTAGCTGATGTCATTGAGAAAGAGATCGACTAAACAGCAAGTGATGAAGATAGAAAAACTTTCAAAGCTAGCGATGCTAAAGCTAAATCAATAATAGTTCAATTTACTTTACTGATAAGCATTGAGATTTAGTAAAAGATGCTACTACGGCTAAGACAATGATGGAAGCCTTGGGAGCAGTATTTGAAAGGAAAGGTGTATTTACAAAAATTAGAAGATTATTTTCTGAAATTCGATTCTATTATCAGAGAATTGGAATGTATGAAAACTAAATTGGACGAATCTGATAAAGTATGCCATCTATTAATTAATATTCCTGAAAAATATAATACAGTAATTACAGCCATAGAAACATTAGATAATAATATTACTTTGGAATTTGTTAAATCAAGATTATTAGATGAAGAATTGAAATGTGAAAATAAAGATTGTGATAATAGTGACGATCAAGTATAGTTTAAAGCATTTTCATGTATTTGTTATAAGTATGGTAAAAAAGGTCATAAAAAACCAGACTACCCAATGAACAGTAGCAATAACAAATAAACTGACATAATAAAGGAGGAGGATGATCATTCCACAGAGAAAACTCAAGACGGGGACATACAGGAAATGATCATCAAGTAAACGACATTGAAACAACGTTTATAGCTGCAAATTTTATAGCACATGAAAATAATGGCACTTTTATTTTGGATTCTGGTTGCACAACACATCTTGTTAGAAGTGAACTTGAAAGATATCTGTCAAATATACAAAGATTACCAACAGAAGTTGCCAATGGCATGACACTGAAAACTGTAAAGAAATGACAAATAACAGGAAACTTAGAAGCTTTAATTATTGAATGTTTGACTCATAATTTATTGTCAATTATAAAATTAACCCAAAGTGATAATAATGTAATTAAATATACAAAGAATGAAATAAATATCACTGGAAAAAAATTTGAGTTAAAATGTAAAAGTCTAAATGATTTATATGTAATCAGCATAGAACTGGATAATAATAACATAATATAACACATTAAAACTCCAAATTGGCAAAATGATTATCAGATGTCTCCAGCATACTGCTAATTAACAGAATAGGAAGACACTGAGACATATCAAGAAGCGTGAGTAGATTTAGATTGGAAGGAAGCACTTAATAAAGAATTGTATGCTTTAAAAAATTAGAAACGTGGAGTGAAACAGATTTACCAAATAAAATTGCTATTGCTACTAAATGAATATTTCAAACCAAAGAAGATGGAACAAAGAAAGCATGTTTTGTTTCAAAAGGATTTCAGGTATATGACCAAGGCTTTATGTAAAGATAAATTAAGTAATTTCGAAAAGGTTGTTGAGGAGGTCTTGAATTATTTTGCCTGTTCATTGGGTTTTCTCTCAAATTATCTTCCTGCAACAGATAAGTATTTGAAAATTGTATATGTAGAACAAAGTGTAGTAAGGCAATTTCGTAAAATTGTCCGGATTACTGGCTGTCTGTACAGAGATTCTTCCTCAGTTATTCTGAGAGAAAGAGTAGTATTCCTGTATATAAGTAATACTGTGTTATACTTATCTTTGTTTGGTTATTGAATTCAACACTAAACGATTGACGAGTCCAGACTCGGGACTCGGAGATGAACCTTGACATATTTGTGTATTGCAGGCTACCCCCAGAAGTGTGTGCTATAAGGTCAAAACTGATTAGCCTGCAATGCACAATTACGGTGGCAAGGCTAGAAATAGAGGGCAATAGAGACAGTAACAGGCTATTTCACTTGGTGAGCGGAAGCAGCCAATAAACAACATGCTGTACGTATTTCATTGGAAGCAACTCCCAACTGAGTGACATAGCCTGTTGCCCTCTCTGTTGCCCTCTCTCATTTTAGACGTACCACGCTATTTATGCATTGTAGGCTACCTCCATATGTACAAGCCCTTAGATGAAAACTAATGGGAATCATCGTAATTTTCTGGCCCTGTAGTCTTTAAAAATAACTTATTGAATCAAAAACGGAAATAACTTTTTGTACACCGAGAAAAGATCTGTTGAACTTTTATGGGTCATTATATTCTATATAAGATTCTAAAATCCTATCACTCAATATGTTATACCGTACTAGCATGAAGTCATATTTCCCCTGTTAACTCGTTTAATTTAAAAATTAAAAAACGATCTGCTCCATCGATTTTTAACCTTGAAGTAAATAATGGTATAAAAGTTTCGAAATTCCAATGAACCCCCTGCTGATGGCAAATTTTTTTATAGCAAGAGGGTCATGTGAGACCCCATTTGAAAGAATATAAAAATCTAATTTCATGAAGGTATTACAAGTGCAGTTTATTCTTAGAAAAATTCTAAAAAAAAGGAATTAATAGTAAAAAAGGTAAATAAATCTATCAAGGGGGAGTACTCGCATACTAAAATATCTTTTTATTTTCCGTTTAATTCTATAATTTGGCCCCAATATCAATATTAGGGATTTCTTCGTATTTTTCCTGTTGTTCGGAACTCTCTGTCTTTTTTGGGTTTAAAAGAGACAGCCTTTATATTGTCATATGTATATTTTCAATTGCTTGGAAAAAAACTCTCGTTGCTCGTCTTTCGTCCAGTACGGACCTCTCCTGAAACTCTCAAGGAAAAAACGTTTCCCTATTGCTCGCTAGTGCAACCCCAAAGTGTGTGTGCAGCTATTACTCACTTATCGTAAACCCCCTCGTGAGTGCGCATTGCGTAACATATAAACTCTAGTTGTGCCTAAAAACCCAGGGTTAAGGCCGGCAACCCGCGACGAATGCAGACAAATAGATGGATGGCAGATTTTCCGAGACTTTTACTAGATCTAACTCGTAGACAAGGTAAGAGTTTTCTTATGAAGGTCAATTGAGTTTTTTATCAAAATACATTTTTTGGTCCAATCGAGCCGAATTACATTTTTTGGCCCAATCGAGACAGATTGATTTATTTTGATTTATCGCTATCGATTTGGTACATTTTTTAAATTCTCAAAAAATAAAATTACATTCATAAATAGTAGCCATCCTATTTGTTTCCCGCCTATTATTGCCACACATTCAGGGTCAGATAATACGCATGTCTACAAATCAACACGCAAGCGTCACTCACAGAGGAAAGGTTAATTTAGAATAACATTTCTTTCTACAATTTTGGCCTTTAATTTACTCTGTTTATTTAATCATACGCTCATATATTAATTTCTCATTATCCTCAAATATTTATTAATACATTACTCGCAATTATAAAATAATAATTGTAATCTCTTAACGTTGCACTAGTTTAATTTTTGAATCGATCGCCGTTTTGTTTATTTCAATAATAAAAACTCGTTCACTTTGTCGATGTTTATCAGATATTTTTTGTCATTTAAGGAATTTGCCTCTCATTTGCATTTGATTTATGATACAGATATACAGTCTGTCTCTATAAACGTGTAGTTTATTAATTTTGTGAATATTCATTTATAGTAATTGATATTTTTCTCTTTAAATCTAGTAATTGTAATGTTAGTGTACAGTGGAGTTCATAAATGCTGCTCTCAAATAATTAACTCGTATTAATTTTCAATATTTGTTGTTTTTTAATTTGATTCGCTTAGTTCAGCAGTTTAAGTTACTATTTGTGTTCGGCTTATATTAATTTATACTTCACAATGGCGGATAGAAAATTAAATCTTGCCATTTCTCAACGCAAAGCTGAAATTGTAATGGTAGAAGAATTGTTGAACATTGCGAAGCAATCTCTTACTGATAGAACTATGCATAATAACTTCAAATGTAGATACAACCGCTTAGAAGCAACTCGCGAAGCCTTTGATAAGCAACATAATAACATTCAAACTCTCATGTCTGCCCAAGATAATGCCGATTTGGATGCTCAAATGGAGATAGCTCGTGCTTTCTACACAAGTTTTTATGACATTCAAGCTATTCACATGCAGCTTTTTGATAACTCTAGAGACTCATTTGAGTCCCATAACACTAATATCCCTCGCACTAATGTAAAACTCCCAAAAATAGAAATGCCACACTTCTCTGGTGAATTCCGTGAATGGCAAACATTTATTGATATGTTTGACTCTTTGCTTCATAATAATGACTCGCTCTCAAATGTCGACAAATTTAATTACTTAATAGGCATGGTTCACGGCGCTCCACTTAAACTCTTAAAATCTTCCCCCTTGACAGGTGATAATTACTTAGTTGCTTATAACGTATTTCGCAAGCGCTATGCGAATAAGCGTTTAGTTGCTAACTCTTATTGGCAGGCTATTTCTCGATCTAAAAAACTCTCCAGTTCCCAAGGACTCAGAGAGCTAGTTGATGTTTTTAGTGAAAACCTTTCTGTGGAAAATATGGGCTTTCCTGTGAAGCAATGGGACGTCATTCGCTTCACAATGCTATTCGAACGACTCGACTCAGATACCGCTCTGAGGTTTGAGTGAGACTGCGCTTCGGAACTTGAAGATCTATACTTTGATATTTTGCTGAATTACTTGGAGAGGCAATGCGCCGCTCTGGATTCTCTCAATATTAACCACACTCCACCCGGTGCTGTTAGTACGGCTAAAGTTCATTCTCCCCGTTTTAAAACATCAAAAAATAATTCTGCCAGTACATATGTCATAAATACTCAATCTCAATTCTCTAGTAACATCATCTGTCCATTATGTAAAACCGCACACAGCATTTATAATTGCCCTGAGTTTCTCTCAAAATCTCCTCATGACAGATTTGCTATCACTCGTACCCATGGATGATGCACAAATTGCTTAGGATATAAGCATACATCTTCTCGATGCTCCTCTACAAATTGCTGTAGAAAATGTTCTCGCAAGCATCATACTCTTTTGCATTTTACTGATGCCTTGCACAACTCACACTCGCCTTCGGGCTTATCAAATACTCAGCTCGCTTCTAGTATTATACCCTAAGAAACCTCATCTCACACTCTCAAGATTGCCTCAGCAGATCCTTGTATTAATTCTCAACCCAGCACTTCAAATATTTCTCTTCTCACAGGAGTGCAGGGTTCCGTTCTCTTATCCACTGCTCTAGTGGAAATAAAGGATGCTTGTGGTCATTTTCAACCGGTTAGGGTTCTTCTAGATAGTGGAAGCCAATGTAATCTTATAACCAGTAAGTGTTGTAAGAGACTCGGATTATTCAAGCGCAAGTGAAATTAGTTTCTTCTTAATAAACGTTTTTAAAAACAATTTATTTTCAAATAAGAAAAACTAATTATTACAATTAGATCCGAACTAAACAAAAGCGACTATCAGAATGAATTCTTTACTGCATAAAAGCGACAATATAAAAATAATGATTAAGCAAGTTGTCCGTGAAGCGGCATTAATTATATACGAGTAAGGGTTATAAATTATTTAACTCTTCCCTCCTTAGGAGAAAACAATACGGATGAAGGGTTGTTTTCGGAACTGTTCTCTGGAACTTCCTCGGGACCATTGTGGTTGTTTCTTCTTCTCCACCATATGTATATGCTGATAATAATGACTAAGCAAATTATACTGATTAAATAGTTTGGTAAGGTCCATATAACAGGGTGGTTTTCTATTGCTAAATTGTTCAATGAATTGGCTTCTTGCTTTAGTTCTTTAATTTTGTCCAAATTGAGGGTATGCAGTGGTATTGGTTTTTCTTGGGTTCTGTCAAATAACTTGTTATTGGTTATTTCTGGAAGAATGAGTGGCTCTCCAGGGATAGTAGTTTTGACGTTGTTAAATGTTATTCCATTAACATTGATGCTGCAGTTTCGGGGAATTGACACTAAGCTGTTTTTCTTGATTAGAATCATGGCTTTTGTTTCGCAAGATTGGTATAGCTTAATGGCTCCATTAGCTGGGATGATTAAGATAAACTGGTTGGTAATTTCTTCAATGATTGGCTGGTTCAGGGATGCTTTACTGGTATGGCAATTCGGTTGCTCTGCTTTCATCATTGGCAGAATGCAGGTGTCTTCTTTAATAGCCTCATTTTTCTTGCAAAAGAATGTTTGGTCTAGTACTGGGCAGATCCTGTCTTCGAACTGGTGCTGATTCGTGCTGAGTATTAGGTAGGGATATTCAGGTATAATTATTGAATTTTCTCTTGGTATGGGAATAAGGTGATATGTTTGAAAGTTTTCTTCATTTAGAATAGGTATATGAATTGCAAATATTATTTTATCTTTAATAAATTTTACCTGAAGGGTAGCTAATTCATAATAGTATCAAGGGTTGTTAAAAGATTGTATTTTATTTGCGGGATAAATTTCTTTGAGATAAGTTATTAACTTGGTGATGTCAACTAGAGAAATAACTGAATTATGAAGAACACCTAAATGAGCAAACATAATTGCATTTTCTAGATTATCCAAGAAATTGATTAAATTTTGGCAATTTAGTATTATCTGGTCCAAAGTATTTGAAAGCGAAATATATGTAAAAATATTTTTGAGGTCTTTGCTAACGTTTTTTGACAGTTCAACAAATTTATTTTTGATTAGCATTTGATTATCGTATAATTTAGTTATCGTTTCATTATAATGGTCAATTAATTTTTGACTTAAAGAAGCTTGTAGTGTCAATTGATTTTCGATTGATTTTTGGTTATTTTGTAACGATGTAATTTGAGACTAGATTTTTTCTTCGTCTTCGGAGTCCATAGTGCCAAACAAAAATATTTTTGTTTTTCCTATTACATTTATTAAACCTCGTTTTGCCTATTTCTTGGGCCTATGTTACTCATTTTATTCTGAACAACATTTAATAAATATTAAGCCTGGTGTAGAAGGTTATTAAGGGGTGAATGAAGTTCGTTTGAATTTTTGCCGATAATAGTTTCGATGTTTTTGTAGAAGTATTTTATGTTGATTAATTGGGAATTTAGCGATGGCGTTTCAATAAAATGATAAAAAGTATGTTTTGTTTCAATTATTTTCGTTTGTCCTAAATTAAAAGGTAGGAGAGGGGAGTTAATTTCTTTTATTTGAATGTCTTGACCATTTATGGTCCTAAGGGTTATCAGGAGTATGAGAAGGACCCGGATCATTGTTGGATGGCTCCTGTGAAAAATTTTTGTTTTTAGTTTTTTTTTCTTGGTTTCTTAATTTTTGATTTATGAATAATTTGATTTTTAGTAGTATTGACCTTTATGCCAAGGTCTTCTTTAACAGTGTCTCTAAAGTATCTAGGATTAAATTTTTGGCGAATTGCTTGTCTATTTTCTACGTAAATTGTTTGATCTTCGTCGAAGTTTATAGGGTTTTCTCGAGATCTGTTTCTGTTGGTTATAATAGTAGTTTTTGCTTTTAAGTTGTTGTCGTGAATTGTTTTGTAAAGTTCTTGCAACCGTTCTTTTCTGTCACTGACATAGTTGCTTAGTATATTTTCGTCAGTAAGGTCAAAGAGATCAAGGGCGTTAGTGTTACCTAATAGTAGGTATATCATATGGTTTGTATTTTGTTAAGGAGTCAACCGAAGAATTGTAACCTAAGATTGTGAGTGTTATAAGTTGTTTGATGGGGATGTTTGGCGTTTGCAGTTTTAAAACACGAATATTTTCAAGCAAACTTGAATGGAATCTTTCCACTAGACTGTTGCTGTTTGAATTACGGGGTGTAGTATAGTGCAAATTAATTTTATGAAGTTTGCAGAAGTCTACTAACGGTTGAGATTTAAATTCTGTTCCGTTGTTACATGTTATAGCGGCTGGTATACCAAAGTGTGAAATAAAAAGCGAGAGACAGTCTAGCACGGAAATCGCCGACAGGTTTGGTTCAATTGGGTATGCCTGCACGTATTTTGAAAAAACATCAAAAACAGTTAAAAATTTCGTTTGTAGTACCTGGAATACGTCAATATGAAGGCATTTTAGTGGTTTGGTGGGTGTTAATGTCAAATTATATTTAATTTTTGGGGGATGTCTATCATATTTAGCTTTCTCACATATTTCACAAGCATTAATGTATTCGGTAATGTCGTTGTTCAAATTAGGCCAATAATATTTGTTTCTCAGGGCTTCATAAGTTTCGTTTATGCCCCTATGGCAAGTTTTAGTTGTGTGGTGATGTTGTAAGATTTCTTTTTGTGTATCTGTGTCCTCTATATCAATTAGAAATTTGTTCAAACAGAGAAGTTGATAAGCATTATTTTTGAATGTTCTCTGTAAGGTTGTTGTCAATATTGGTAGTAAGTTTGTTGTCGTTTCTTTAAAATGAAGACAATATAATTTTTTGGGGTCAACAAAATTTTTGAAGAAGGTAATTGTTTCTTCTTCAATGTTGTTAGTTAAATTTACTATTATTCTTGTTTTAGTGTAAAATGGTTTGCTTGTTATAGTGTGAAAAGTTTTGTGTTGCCTTGAATGAATATAATTTGATTATTATACGAATTTACATTGTTTTCTGTGATCGGGATATTGAGGATAGGATTTTCAACGCTAGAATGTGTCGTTTCATCATCGCTAGATTCTTTTGGCCAAGCCCGTAGCCAGCGGTGGGGGGGCCTGGGGGTTCAAACCCCCCCGAAATTTTGGAATTTTTGGTTTCAAGATTCAATTTTGACCAATTAATCATGTTTCTATAAAAATAAATTTTATATTTATACGAATTTATATATCCTTGAAATGGATGAACAAAAATATACATTTTTCAGTCCTAATTAGCCCATCACCAATCAAAAAAATTTAATTTCGATAAAAGGTAAATCCGTTGAACATGAGTCAGAAAATATATCATTTATGTCGTTTGGTCTTCTAGGCCAACTAAAGGAAAATTTTCAGTGTCATTAGTATCATTGTAACTATAGAAATCAATATTTTGTTGGTCATAAAAGTTTTCAGCTGAATGATAGTCGTTAACTGCGTTGTGTGGGATATTTTCTACGATGTTTATGTAAGATGATTGTTCTTGTAAGGGGAAACTTTCGCCTACATGATCTGAAGCATTTGTTTGATGCAGTTCTTCAAATGAAAAATTCGGTGGTCCGGCTGATTGGAAATAATTATTAGGATAATTATTTTGGGGTTTTAGAGGTAGATAAGATTTTACGGTGTTATGACTTATTCCAGACATTGGTTCGGTTTCATTTGTCGGAATTCGACCAGTGGGTTTAAAGACATTTTTTGGGCGTCCACAGACTTTTTCGTTTGTTGGAAGCTTCCTATGAATAGGTCGTGGTTGAACATGAATAGGCTGACTTGGAAAAGGTTGTGGGTTTTGAAAGTTTATTGGTCTCTCAAATGAATTACTGAAGTTTGGTTTCATTGGCTGATTGAAATTTGGTTGGAAATTCGGTAATGATTGGGGATGAAAGTATGATGGTTTGTAATAATTGTTTGATTGATAATTTGGTTTGTTATTACCTTGGTTGAGCATTGGTTGTTTTTGTGTTTGCGGTATTTGTGAGGGTTGCCTAAATGTCGTTAAGGTGTAGTTAAAGTTGTTTTCCTCTAAAATATAATTAAGTGCTGTTTCAAGTGAGTCAGGTTTTTTTCAATCTGATAACTGTTTGTAATGATCCAGTTAAGTTTCTAATAAGTGTTCTAAGGGCAAGTTCGTCATACTGTCTAAGATAAACGATTTTAGTATCTGTATTCATTTCCGTAGAGTTATTGATTCTTTGTACTAAATGACTTCGTAAGATTTGAAGACGTTTTCCGAAATCTAATGGTGTTTCGCCTTTGTTGGGGCGACCATTAAGAGATCTTGCTCAAGACACTCCAAACTTCTGTTGTCACCAAAACAAGTTTGTAAGGCATCCTTGATTAAGGGCCAATTATTAAGTTCAGCTCTGCTGCCAACTAAAAGATTAGCACGACCAACTAGTTTGGACTGGATTACTTTAATTAGATAGCTTATGAAGAATGGATCAGGATTTCCTTCTTAAGCATTCATAAGAAAATCACAGTTTGAAATGAATTGGTTAAGGATATAAGAGTTACCATCGAAAGGGGTAATCATGTCAACATATAATTTTAGCATAGGAATATTAACGTCTATGGGTGAAGAATGAGATGAACCTTCTTGAGGCATGTTTGTTAGGGTAAGATTTGTATTGAAAACTTCACCAAGAGAATCGATGTTCATGAAATATGGTTAATATAGATGACAAAATAGGTGCAAATATATATAGGGAAACACTAAATTGTTATATTGAATACAAGAGGTTATATAAAATATAGCAAATAAAATATATCTTAAAACTAGATTGATTGAAAATATAGTTAGATACTTCGAAATAAGTATTAACTTTCAAAAACTTAAAATCAAATTCTTTATATTTTCTAATTGGACTCTAATATATTTAAAAAAATTCTTAAACAATATTTATTTCAATATAGATCAATATTAAATATCTCTTTAATCTTTATTTATTTTATTTCAAATTAAAAAAATTTCTGAACCTAATGTCTCATATTCAGGGAAACCTATTCTAAACTTTCTCATATTATGGCAGAGGATGAAAGTTTGGAAGGAGGTACTCAGCACTTACCTTCCTTGATTCTGTAGTCCTTTTTCGTCCGGGGTACCACAGACGCTAAAGAGTTGAAACTCAAGTACTGCAAAACTGGAAAATCGATCTGTTTTCCGTTCTTGTACTGCGACTATCCTACTGACTGCGCCAGTGAAATTAGTTTCTTCTTAATAAACGTTTTTAAAAACAATTTATTTTCAAATAAGAAAAACTAATTATTACAATTAGATCCGAACTAAACAAAAGCTACTAACAGAATGAATTCTTTACTGCATAAAAGCGACAATATAAAAATAATGATTAAGCAAGTTGTCCGTGAAGCGGCATTAAATTATATACGAGTAAGGGTTATACATTATTTAACTCGCACTACACCTCTTAGTATTGGAGGTGTGGGCAGAATAAATACTCAATCCTCACATATTGTTTCTTGTATGCTTCGGCCTCGCGGAGCTTTGACTCCAGTTTTCGATTTTGATGCTGTAGTCTTACCTCAAATTTCCGCTGATATGCCCTCATCGGATATCCCATTGGACTATTTCAAAGATTTCAATCATTTAAAACTCGCCGATCCTCAGTTTAATATTTCTCGTCCAGTAGATATGCTCTTAGGTGCTGATATGTTTGTTACATTGTGGAAGGGTAATATCTTGCAACCCCGACTCGGTGGCCCTGTAGCCTTGGAAACTACTCTGGGATGGATTCTCATGGGAAAGGTAGACTTTCCTTCCGTCTCAGTGAGCACTCTTATAACTAGTATTTCACTAGAAGACTCTGTAAAGCGCTTTTTCCAAAATTGCCAGCAATTTCTTTGGAGGATAAACAGCCAGAGGACCTCTTTTCTCGTACTATTTCTCGTATATCCACAGGGAGGTTCACTGTGGAATTACCCTTTAAACATTCACACTTTCAGTTACAAGGATCTCGTGCTGTAGCTCTCAAAAGATTCTTGTCCCTGGAACGGAGGCTGTTAAAAGACTCTGTTTTATATGAACGCTACAAGGACTTCATGCAAGATTATTTGAACTCTGGCCACATTGAATTAATACCCAGCCTCGAAATATCTCAACCCAGTTATTACATTCCGCATCATTCTATAGCTCCTACTAGTTCCAAATTTAGAGTTGTCTTCGATGCTTCTGCTGTTGATACTCAAGGAGTGTCTCTTAATGACATCCTACTCTCCGGTCCCAAGTTACAGCAGAACATAATCTCGATTCTTTTGCTCTTCAGACTCTATGCAGTATGCTTCACTGCCGACATAAGGCAGATGTTCCATCAGATTCTCATCGCTGAACATCATCGAAATTACCGACGTATTTTGTGGCGTTTCTCTCAGGATACCCCTATTCAGGATTATCGATTGGTGACTGTTACTTATGGAGTTAGTTCTTCTCCGTATTTAGCAATACGTACTCTATTCCAGCTTGCTCATATGTATAAGGCTGATTACCCCGAAGCATCAGAAAGAATTGATATCTCTACTCCAAAAAGGTCAGTTTGAGCTGCGTAAATGGGCTAGTAATAAACCTGCTCTATTTTCTCATTTGCCCGCTTCGCAGATTCATTCTGAGGCTCTTTCTCTGGATTTCGATATCGTATTTAACCAAACAGTAAAAATTCTCGGACTCCAATGGAATCCTTCTCAGGACCATTTTTGTTTTAAGGTTCATGCACTTAATAATTTATGCACCAAACGCTCAATACTTTCAGAATTGGCACGAATCTTTGACCCATTAGGATTTCTAACACCCCTTACTCTCTCAATGAAATTAATTATTCAGCAATTATGGGCTAGTGGTATCGATTGGGATGCTACTCCTGATTCATAAGTGGACTACTATATGTTCTCAGATAGACGTTCTCAGATAGACGTTCTCTCTCAAGTTCACATTCCTCGACTAGTTCTCACATTTCTTTTTTGTTCGGCACAGTTGCATGGATTTGCTGATGCATCGGAAAGGGGATACGCTGCAGCTGTTTATCTTCGTCTTGAGTCATTTCCTAACAAATATTGCTGTCATTTTATATGTAGTAAATCGCGCGTTGCTCCACTCAAGACAATTTCTGTCCCTCCACTGGAATTGTGTGCTGCTCTACTTCTCTCAGAGTTATTAGTCGTCGTAAAAGATTCTCTAGACAGAAAGCTTGAATTTTCGTCGATCACGGCCTACTCGGATTCTACTGTTGCCTTGGCTTGGATAAGAAGTTCTCCTCACCGATGGGTTACATTTGTTTCCAACCGGGTAACTCAAATTCAAGAAAGATGGAGCCATCTCAATGGCGCTATGTGCGATCTGAAGAAAATCCTGCCGATCCTGCTTCTCGAGGACTATTACCTCAAACTCTTGCCGAGAGTTCCCTATGGTGGCCGGAAACGTCATGGCTCTCTCTCTTCCGAAATGTAAACTAGTATGCACTCTCTCAGTTCAGTACAATTTTCTAGAAAATCTTCTTAATAAGTTTTCATCTCTACAGAAAATTCTCCGTATAATCTCTTACTCTATGAGATTTATTCACAATTCACGTCATCCTCAATCTGTCCAGAATTTTCAGTTGCTGATTTGGACAAAGCTTTGTCAACTCGCATTAAACTTGCCCAGACTCAACATTATTCTCAAGATATTGCGGCTCTTAAGAAAAACTCTCGACCTCCAAAGGTTCTCTATAAGCTCAGTCCGTTTCTGGATAAAGACGGTTTACTCAAAGTGGGTGGTTGTCTGGTGCAGGCCCACATACCATTTTCTCAAAAACACCCCATTCTCCTTCCTGGTAATCACCGTCTAACACAACTTATCATCGAAAATACTCACTTAAAATATTTACACCCAGGACTTCAAACGCTTCAGTATATTCTCTTCCAAAGATACTGGATAATAAATGCTAAGCGTACAATCTCTAAAATAACATCACGATGTTTTCGCTGTTTCCGTACACATCCCAAATCGACGCAGCCGCGTATTTCGGAAGTTAAACCATTCTCCAAAGTAGGTGTGGATTATGGTGGCCCTTTTCCGATCTCCCTCGCTCGCCTTCGAGGTGCTAAAGTTCTCAAGTCTTATATTTGTCTCTTTGTGTGTATGGTTACTAAGGCAATACACATAGAATTCGTGTCAAGTCTCTCATCTGATGCGTTCATTGCAGCGCTTCGACGTCTTATCTCTAGAAGAGGTCGTTGCGATGATATATACTGTTATGAGAATTCATCTGACAGCTGCAATCGGCCATCAACCAATTCATGGAAGGGACATTATTCCGATAAATTCTGGTAACCCGAAATGTTTGTCTCTCAACAGGCGGACCGCTGCCGTTACTGGGAATTCCCTTAAAGCTTCCAGAACATGAAAGAGTTTCCCGATGATTCGTGGACATACTAGACAATTCCAACATATATATAAATGAACAGCTGCGAGAGGAGGCATTCAGTTTTCGTCGGTCGTATTGCATAGTTAAGATAAAATGTAATTAGTGGTTTCTTGTAAATATAAATTGTGTTAAAGTAGTGGAAATAAATTAGAGTGAGTTGGACTGTGTTTTTAAATAAATCCAAGAACTGAGGAGAACCCGTGGTGAAAATAAAAACATTGCAGTGGTGACAGGTGTGCGGTTTATTTGTGGAACTTTTGAAGTGGAAAATAAATAGACTAACAATGTTTAAAAACGTGAATTTGGACCAATTGAAAGTGACGGACTTAAAAAAAGAACTTGAGGAAAGGGATTTAGAAATTAGTGGAAAGAAAAGTGAATTAGTGCAACGGCTACGAGATGCCCTAATAAATGAACGATCCCGATACTTACTTGTTTGAAGTTTCTGGCAATGGAGACATGAGTATGCTATTAAAAAAATTGGAAGAAAATTTAAAAGAAACCGTACAAGAAAAATTACAAGACAATTCTAAGTCTTTAGAGGATAAATTGCTAGAAAATTCCAAGACATTAGACGGTAAGCTACAAACATTACAAGAAAATTCTAAGTCCTTAGAAGATAAATTAGTAGAAAATGCTAAGACGCTAGAGGACAAACTGCTAAAAAATTCTGAAAAATTGAAAGAGGCTTTAGAATATAAATTACTAGAAAATTCTAAAGTCCTAGAAGACAAACTAATGGAAAATTCTAAAACCTTGAAAGAATACTTAGAAGCCCAATTGAATTGAAGATCTGAGTCAGACGACAGTTAAAAACGAAACGCGCATAGAAGAGTTAAAACGGATAATGGAAGGTGAGATCACCAAAATAAAAGAACAGGTAGTGGCAAAACAAAGGGAAGAAACACCATCAAAGACCGAAAGCAGAAACAGTCTGGAGGTAGTGGATTCAAAAATTGGCTCGAGGGGACAAGATAGAAAATGAAACCTCCCCAATTTGATGTAAAATCATCATGGACTAATTATCGTCGCCAATTCGAGGCTGCACCTAAGCTAAACGGATGGTCGGCAGAGGAGAAGGCAATCGCATTAACCCTATCCTTAAGAGGGGATGCTACAGATATCTTACAAACATTGAATACCTTGGAGCAAGAAGACTACGAACAACTGGTCAAACATTTAGAATTGAGGTATGGTCAGACACATTTGGAGCACGTCTACCACTCCCAATTAAAAAAATCGCCACCAGAGATCAACTGAATCCCTACAAGAGTATGAAGCTGACATTGCCCGTCAGACAAGCATTGACCCTAGCTCGACCGACTGCGTTAGTAGATGCACAGGTATTGGGAAATACAGCATTCCAACATCGGGCATTAGTGGCGGACATCGAAGACCAAGTCATTATTGGAATGGGTGTCATCAACTCCAAGGGATTTCAGTTAAACTTTAAAGATGAAATTCTGCGAGTGAATGACGAAGAAGTGGTGCTTCATGGGAAAGACGACATAATGCTTCGAGCAATCTTGGCAGATGATGTAAATGTTCCGGAAAGAGCTGAAATCATTGTAGATGTTTGATCCTGAACTTAACGACGGAAACGTAGGCAGAGGAATCGCTCTGGTGAAGACTCTGTTTCGTGGCATGGAGATTGTGCCAGTAAGGGTAATGAACCTGAATCATTACTCGGTTGTGAACAAAGAAAGGAACAACTTTGGGCCATTGTTCAACAGCAGAGAGCATGCAGAAATGCCACCAGGTAAACTATCTGAGAAACTGGAAAGACTCATCACCGATTCATCTAAGAATTTGAAACCAAACCAGAAAGCAAAATTGAGGGACATTGTTAGAAACTACCAGGATATCTTCGATGTAGGGAATGGCAAAAGAGGACGAATTGATCTGGTGAAACATAAAATTAATACTGGGGACGCTCAACCTATTCGACAGTCGGCGAGAAGACTACCCCTTGCTAAAAGAGAAGAAGCCGACAGGATAGTCCGCGAGATGGAGGAAGAAGGTGTTATTGAACCATCCAACAGCCCTTAAGCTTCTCCAGTTGTTTTGGTTAAAAAGAAAGATGGTTCGACTCGATTTTGCGTGGACTATCGGCAATTAAACCACGCTACAAAGAAAGACAGCTATCCCCTTCCAAGAATAGACGATACCCTAGATACGTTGGCTGGATCGAAGATGTTTTTCACCGTGGACTTGAAGACCGGTTATTGGCAGGTGGAACTTGCTAAAGAAGACCGAGAAAAGACTGCTTTTACCATCGGCTCAGGACTTTATCAATTCACGGTGATGCCGTTTGGACTGTGTAATGCTCCAGCAACGTTTGAAAGATTGATGGAAACAGTGTTAAAAGGGCTTTCATGGAAAACATGCCTGGTGTATCTTGACGACATTATCGTGGTTGGAAAATCTTTTGAAGACCACGTGAGGAACCTGGAGGAGGTATTTCGGCGACTTCGAAGTTCCGGACTAAAGTTAAGCCCGAAGAAGTGTCAGCTGTTCCAAGAAGAGGTGCAATATCTTGGACATGTAGTTTCCGTACAGGGAGTAGCTGTTGACAAACAGAAAATCAAAGCCGTCCAGGAATGGCCGATACCTAAAGATATCCACCAGTTAAGAAGTTTCCTGGGGTTATGCACGTACTATCGTCGGTACGTCGCCGGATTTGCCAACATCGCCAAGCCACTTACTAGACTCACAGAGGGGAAGGTGCAGTACCAGTGGGACGAGGAATGCCAACGATCATTCGAGACACTGAAAAGAGCATTGACGAGTGCTCCCGTCTTAAGTTATCCTTTGCCAGATGGGAACTTCGTTTTGGATACCGACGCAAGCAATGTCGGAATTGGTGCTCGATGGTAAAATGAAAATCTTACCATCGATCCCGGCAGGGATCAGTTATCAACTACGCGGATGAATTCCCGGAAACCACCTAAAACATTTAGTTCCCGCGAAAACTTAAAACAATATATATATATATATATATATATATATATATATATATATATATATATTTTATATCACTTCTTATCAAAATGACTTTTTAAAAAAAATTATTTATTAATTAACAAACTTTAATACTTTATAAACTTGAGTACAGTAATATTAACACTAGGAGTAAAGGAAATCATCTGCCGGACTGAAGGTCTTGAATAACAATTTATAATAAATAATGTGCTGACTCTATATAAACTTAAACAATGAAAAGGAAAGAAATTCTGTGAAGTGAAAACAGCAGATGAGCATATTTTATCTATACGAGACGAAAGTAATTTAATATGAAAGATTAAAATATGAAATGAGATATAGTACGTGACAAATTGAAAGAAAGGTATAATATTACATTATGCGAAAACAAGGTGTTATGAATTACAATGTTATACAATATAATATTAGAATTTATTATTTTAAAGAGTCTATTAAATTAATATATATATATATATATATATATATATATATATATATATATATATATATAGATTAAACTCATCTCTAGAGTACAACTAGGCTCGCACCCTGACAACTGTTTTATTTTGCATAGATAATAATTTTTTTATTCTCTCTGTCTCAAAAGATTTTTTTTTATTTTTATCTCTCACTCGTGTTTTGAAAATGTACCATTTTGGTGGCCGGTTTGTTCGGAACACTCTGTCTTTTTTTGGGTTTAAAAGAGACAACCTTTATATTGTCATATGTATATTCTCAATTGCTTGGAAAAAAGGGACTCGTTGCTCGTCTTTCGTCCAGTACGGACCTCTCCTGAAACTCTCAAGGAAAAACGTTTCCCTATGTGCTCGCTAGTGCAACTCACTTATCGTAAACCCCCTCGTGAGTGCGCATTGCCCAACATCATAAACTAAATAGTTGTGCCTAAAAACCCAGGGTTAAGGCCGGCTACCCGCGACGAATGCAGACAAATACATGGATGGCAGATTTCCCGAGGCTTTTACTAGATCTAACTCGTAGACAAGGTAAGAGTTTTCTTATGAAGGGCAATTGAGTTTTTTGGTCAAAATAGAACCACTAAAAACGACAGTCCACTTAATTCAATTTCACTATACCTGTAAACAAAAAAATTTAGGCCTTATAATTTGGGGAATAAAGGGGGAATGGGGAATTTTTTAAAATATTTTAAGATATTCATTTTAAAAATATGAAAAAAAATATATACTTGTATTCGTCTTAATGAGCCCTTTGATTTGATATATTACATGATGCGTTAGAAATAATTTTAATTTTATGTTTTCCATTTAATGCTGTAATTTCTCCTTATTTTTCAGTAAAGTTCCGGTGAGGTCCTAGATACCTATTTTTTTAATTTTTACGGCTTATAGTTTTAGAGATAAGCTGGGGGAATGGGTAAATTTTTTTATATTTTTGTTAATATCTTTTAAATAATTTATTTTAAAAATATGAAAAAAATATGTTTGTATTTGTCATAATGAGCCCTTTGATTTGATATATTACGTGATACGTTATCAACAATTTTAATTTCATATTTTTCATTTAATTCTGTAATTTGCCCCCCAAAATTAGTATTAGGGGTTTCTCCTTATTTTACCGGTAAAATTCAGGTAAAGCCCTATATCTCTAATTTTTAAGGTAGGGGGAATGGTTAAAAAATTTTATATTTTTGTTAATATCTTTGAAATAATTTGTTTTAAAAAACATGAAAAAAATATATTTGTTTTCGCCATAATGAGCCCTTTCATTTGATATATTACATGATCGGTTAGAAACAATTTTAACATTTTATTTTCCATTTAATTCTGTAATTACGGCAGATTTTTTTTTAGTTTTCCCCCCCTGATGTTCCCCCAAAATCAAAATTTCTTCATTTACGATAGGTACTCCTGATCAGAGATGTGAAAAATAGTTTTGTAAAAGTATTTAAATACAAAATGCAAATGCATCGTTGTTAGCACTATTTCAAATAGAAATACAAAATAGTTTTAAATAAATGTATTTAAATACAAAATGCAAAATACGTATTTTCAAAATAGGTTTTGAAAATAAAATACCTTGTTAAGCATAAGCATATTTATTTAACTGATTTTAAAACTAGTATTTGTTCAAAGAGTTCATCTTTCATGTTCCGCCTATGGGGCCTCATAATCATTCCACCAAAAGAAAATAGTCGTTCAACAGGGGCAGAACTCGGTAAGCAGGTATTATATTTAAGGAAGAGTTTTACATTTGGATACCTGTTCAAGGATTTTAAGGTATTGTCTTCATCTTTTAAATATTGTAGTGTTTCCAAATCTATTGTAGTAGTATTAACATTATCACTGGCTGCTGAAGAATCAGAGTCTTCCACAAACATATAATAAGATCCTTTCCTTTCCTTCTTTTTATCAGAGTCAGTATGTTGGACTTGGGAACTGTTTTCGTCTTCTTGTTTTATCTTTCTCACTTCTGAAACAAATACTTCTTTGATGTATTCTCTGTTGGCTTTTGGCACCCATTTCATTTTGAAAAAAGGGATAAGATACTGATGCTAATATGCCATCTTTTGCTTTTGGCTCTTCTAATTGATAAAATCTATCAAAACGCCTATTAAGACTTTCTTTAATAACATCTACCAATACATCACAATATGTAAGGTTATCCATTTTCAAACTGCTTAGAATTCTTTGCATTCTCATCAGTTCTGGTATAAGACATCCATAGTAAGTATCTTTGTCCCCTTCTAAACTTCTGATGCCATCAGCAATAGGCTCTGAATAGCTTACATATTCAAGAAGAAATTGAATTTCAATTTCTTTAAAAATGGCCAATCCTAGTTTTTTTAAAGTTTCATTTAGGGTTCCCTTTACTGCCAATAGATCTTGAATGCAATTATAGTATGAATTCCATCTTGTTGGACATGGATAATTAGGGGATTTTCCAGTTGATTCAAGATATATTTCACAGGCTTTAGGAGATCTCGAACATAGATTCCAAATTGCTCGACATTTTGCCATAGCTGTATCATACATTTTTTTGTATGAATTACTTTGGGATCTAGCCTTATCCATATCTTGTGAAGCTATTAAATGTAATGTGTGTGTGAACACCTTTCATGATTAGGCAGTTGCAACTGTTCAAATTCTTCAAATGACTCCGGAAATGGTCTTAAGGTTAACACATTATCATCATCTCCATCGTCAATATTATCATGCATTACATCAATATTTTGAATAAGAGTAACTTCACTTATTCCTGTATCTGAATCTTGTCCATATATTCTAAAAGCTTTGACCATATTCGATCCATTGTCCGTAATAGTCTTTACTATTTTTGACAGTTTCAAATCAAATTCAGAATGAATCTCTGCAATCAGCTCATCTACTTTATCATAACTATGTGTTCCTTTAAATCTTCTGCAAGCCAAAGTGACACTTTTCCGATTAAATTTATGATTATCACAATGAATTCAATGAGCAGTTAAGGCCAGATAATACTGAATTGTTGCGGCCAGATAGCTTCTCTTAGATGATGACCATATATCAGCTGTGGTGCATATAAAATCAACCTTTCTCAATTGTTCTTTTGTATTTTCTATATATTCTGTGTATTGTTCTGCAATTTTTTTATTACATGTTTGCCTGCACATTATTTTCGATGGAACACTTAATTGCTGTGCACCTTCAATTAAAGCCTTAAAGGATTTATTTTCTACAATTGATATAGGCGACATGGTATCCACTAAAAAATTCACAAGTAACTTGTCGAAATTAACTGACTTTGGTAAGATGGCTGGAAGAGTGGATTGTTTCAATACTTTAGATGAACTGCATCCCTCACTAGCATCACCATAACCAACATCTTTTCTCTTCCTGTTATGTTGGATTTTGAGTTTCTCATACTCTGCTAATATATCAGCATGTCCTTTTCTCTGCAAAAGAATAACTATTAGTTTAAAGCATAGAATATCTGTGATTATATTATTTCATATTAAATAAAATCCTATTTATTAGCTAATCAGTTTTGAAATCGAAATAATTTGTTTAACAAAATAAAATACAATTAAAAATTTTAATTTTATTTACTTTTAAATGATTAAAAAAGTTGGATGTAGAATTTAAACTTCCTTTTAGTGTTTTCGAACACTTTTTGCAAGTTCCAGATATATTTACGTCACTTCCAGGATTAGTTGTAATGTCTTTGAAGAAGTGTTTAAATATGAATGGAATGTTCTTGTCCCTGAAAAAATAAGAGGTTTTATATCACTTACTTCTGTACTGTACCTACCTACAATATACATATAAAAATGAATCCCTTGGACATGGTATCATCACTCGTAACGTAAACGGCTGGCACAGACGTACACAGCCTGACAGACAGACGAACAATGTGATCCTGATCCTATAAGGGTTCAGTTTTTATTTTCTTTTGAGGTACGGTAAAATTAACAACGGTGCTTGATAAAATAAAGAAATTGAGTAAACTCAACTTTTTTTACGACAGGACAACGTCTGTCGTAAGAAGCTAGTGTACTAGTATAATAAATAATAGCTTATCGCGCAGATTAAGGGTTAGTAAATAAATGTGTTATAAAACGTGAAATCCATGAATTAAATAATAACATTGAATGGGCACGAATAATGCGATATTGTGATCAACTAACGTTGGTCGATATCGGTTAAATTATATTTTAGGTTATGTTAGTAAAAATTGCAATAACTAAGTACTTAACTACTTCTAAAAGTAATGTATTAGTTGTATTACTTACATTTTATTTATTTATATCCATCAAGCGAAGAAAACTGATAAAAATCACAAAGAAAACTAATAATCAACACACGAACACGCCTTTGACCTCATGTTTGTTTGACGATGGTTTGGTTTGACAGTTGACTGACGTGCAATGTTTTTTTTCTGGCTCGTACGGTACGGGCCGCAATGTTGGCATTATTGTTCTAGTTGACAAATTTGACAATGACAACACTACGATCACGATCAGTGCGTTCATAAATAAGATAATCTTGGATTTAAGAATGAAAAATTGGAAAAATGAATTATAAATGTAACAAAACTATTTTGTATTTTATAAATACTAAATATTTATATAAAGTATTTCAAATAAAATACAAAATACATTTAGAAAAAAAGTATTTCAAATATAAAATAAAAATAGGTATTTTGCATTTTGTATTTGCATTTCAAATATATGTATTTCAAATAATTCACATCTCTGCTCCTGATCGGGTCTCCAAACTATACACTGATACCAAATTCCAACCTTTCCGTCCAGTAGTTTAGGAGAAAATTGCTGTGATGTGAAAGAGAGAAATCCGGAGTGACATTATAAGAGTATCCGTATATTGTATATATGGAACCCAAAAAAAAAACACACTGCGTATAAAAAGGAAACAAAACTTATGTCTCCAATCCCACACCCTAAGCAAAGATCCATGCCCATTGGCTAGTTGTCTCGTATTTTACTCAGAGTATCATTCCTATTGGCCTTCTCAGCAATTGACCATCTGCTACACATCTCATAACAATCTCATGCAATCGGAAACAATATGTTTTTAATGTTAAATTATAGAAGATGCCTCCGAATACATTAGATTTTTGTATCAATGACTACGAATTATACTCTCAACAGAATGAGTATATTGTTATTTCATTGTGATATTAATATCGTGGGGATTATGAAGTACTTTGCGTTGGTTAAACTACTAATTATTAATCGATATAGAGATCTACTTCGGCTTATATGGCTTATCTATTGGTATGTGATTGAATTTGTTGTACTGAGATAATAATTGGGGATCATCCGAAAATTACGACACACGAATATAAAGATTTCCAACAGAAATATCAATTGATAAAATGTGTATGCCATAAATCTGAGATAACCCCCCCCCCCTCCAAGTGTAACGTTATATATATATATATATATATACGACCTCATAATTATGATAACTATTGAATATCAAATTCAAAATTACAGTAAAAAACTGTAAGCGAAATTCGATATATTTCTAGATACTAAGATGTTTATAGACCCGAGATGTAATGATCGCAACTCATGAAGATTCCCAACCAGAAACATTATACATACAAGTACATACAAGGCTTTCATTTCAAAACTTGCCATCCAAAATAACTTTTAAAATATATTTAAAATGAAAAGACAATTTATATTTACGGAGAGAAACATTTTACACTTATCGGTCACTTTGCAGTTTCAACCCCTGAGCGGGGGTGAATATCACTTCTACAAGTTTAAATACTAAGGGGTATCATGTGATACCTCTTTTTAAAGGTCTTTTTCTTGCCAATCTTTTTTCAGATCATTTTTTTAAATCAGATCATTTTTTACAGAGTAATGACCTAGTAACCGCAAAAAATTTAAAATTTTAAAAATAATTGCCAATTACACCAAAATTGGTTTCGGGTGGTTTTTAGGGTCTCTGATCACGAATCCGAGATCATATTACCAAAATTCAAAATGACGGATGGAATTTTTAAAAATCAACCGATATACGCCAAAATTGGTATATATGGGTTTTTAGGGTTTCTGATCATGAGTCCGGAATTTACAAAATTCAAGATGGCGGATGAAATTTTCGTCTCGTAGGTTATTTTCATCCGGCATCTTGGATCCGCCATTTTGAATTTTGCAAATCAGACGTTGGATTCGTGATCAGAGACCCTATAAACTACCCTAAACCAATTTTGGTATAATTGGCAATTATTTTCAAATTTTTTATTTTTTACGGTTTCTAGGTCATTACTCTGTAAAAAATAATTTGGTCAAGTGCGAGTTGGACTCGCATACTTAGGGTTCCGTACCACCTTCAAGATTCGAATATTCCAGTTTCAGACAAGCAGGGAATGAGTGCATTTTCTTATACTTACCCTTATATCTTTTAAAGGAAGCGTTTTAAATTTATAAAAAATATACACTTTGATTTTCCACACATAGACTTTTTATTTTATCTGTTTTAGGATTCGCTTGATTTTTATCACAATACATATGTATTTAATTTTTTAATTTGGCCCCCAAAAAGTAACATTAGAGTTTTATTTTACTAATAAACTTTCAGAAATGCCTTTTATAATCTACTGTCTGAGTTTTGAGGCTCTGTAGATTGGAAGAAAAACGGCAAAATAGGTCAAAGTTTAAATTATAAATTATTAAATCTGTTATTCAAATTATTTAAAAATATAAACAAAATATATTTTTCAAATTTTAAATAGTGTAGTTTCTAAAGTGGGAACTAAGTCGATGTTTAATATTTTTAATATCTTTTATACAAATGATGTAAAAATATAATATATTTGTAATTCACATAATGAGCCTTTTATCTGATACATTACATAATGCGTTTGATCTTGATTTTCCATTTAATTGTATAATTTGTCCCTAAAATTGCTATGGGGGTTTTCTAGTAATTTATTTTCCGTTTAATTCTATTATTTGGAGGCCAAATAATAGAATTAGGTTTTTTTCATATTTTTCCTATAAACGAAAAAAAAATGAGATCTTAGAGTTTGGGGAATAACTGGGAGAATGGGAAATTTTAAAAAATATTTTTTTAATATATTTTAAAATATTCATTTTAAAAAATTTTAAAAAATATATTTGTACCTATTCATCATAATGAGCCCTGGGATTTGATATATTACATGACTCGTTAGAAACAATTATAATTTTTTATTTTCCATTTAATTCTATAATTTGCCCCCCAAAATGAATATTGGGGGTTTCTTCTTATTTTTCCAGTAGAGTTCAGGTGAGGGGCTATACTTCCAGTTTTTCAAAAATTTTCAGCTTATGGTTTCGGAGATAAGGGGGGTAATGGGTAATTTTTTTTATATTTTTGTTAATATCTTTTAATTAATTTATTTTAAAAATATGAAAAAAATATATTTATTATCGTCGTAATGAGCCCTTTCATTTGATATATAACATGATGGGTTAGAAACAATTTTAATTCAGTATACTAAGATGTGTTTGAATCAAAATAATGAAAGTTTACTGTAAGAAATCTGTTGAACCACTCACTAACAGATATATTCGTGAATATCATAGAGGACTAACTGAATGTCTAAACATCCTAAATCGAAAACATTCATTAATTAGTATAATACAGTATGGTTTACAGGCTTTACGGCTAAAAATGTAATACATTATCAGCCAACAAAATAAAGGTATTTGACTTGATTATTAGTAGAATGAATAATAAACATCTATTTGTGTTATACCTTATTCATGGCACATTATCCGAAGAATTTCGTACAAAAATGTATATCGAGATCAAGACCATTTTCCAGCAATATAATCTAATGAAACATTTTATTTTCTAAAATTTCTTTGTGAAGCAGGTATAAAACGAAATGATTTTTATTCAATCAGGAAACAAGTATTGCATATTTTATCAATGGGATAAAATATGTGTCAAGTCATTTGATAATGATCCATAATTTGTCATGTAAAAAATAAACATATCAAGATTAAATTATTCATATGATTGAATGAATGGTTCTGCACAAATTACATAAGACCAATATGTAAAATAGGTTATTATGTAACTTGATAAAAGAACTGTGTACCCGAAATTCAATATAATTGATGCTGATTATTGTTTTGTATGACCTTTATTGAATTTTCAGGCTTTCCCATAAGTTGAAGTTCGAAGAGAGTAACCCAGTACTTGCAAAAGACGCAAATACCAAAGATGATGACTGGTTTGAAATTTATGATCCAAGAAATCCATTGAATAAAAGACGGCGTGGGGAGAAAGCAAAATTAAAAAAATAAATCGAATGCGAAAACTTTGGAAACATGTTATTATTATTCACTAAATAAATATTTATTTGCAACATCTTCCTTATTACAAACGGTTTCGAGAAACTATTAATTTTATAAAATTTACTAGATATCTTTTATGTTGGTATGTGCAATATTTGCTGTGAACTAAAATTTTTTAAACACCTTGAAACATTTGTTTTTTAATATAAGTTCTTAATGTTAAGTGTGGTGTAATTATAACAAAGCTTGGTTAGAAAAAAACATTGATAAACCTTCTATTACTTTATCATCGAGTTTTTTACATTGTAAAAATAATTGACATATTCAGAAATAAAGACAACAATGCCTGAATGGGTCACTCAGCTTCTTCCGGACATGAAAATTGCTTGTACCTTTGCTTTGGACATTTAACGTCCTTTGGTTGGTCTGGTTACGATGTGTTAAACGGCTACTGTCTGCTTTAAAACTTTCACCAATTTGTGTTTTTCCGCTCGGATGAACTTGGTATATTTGAGTCAGTGATTGGATGTCATATTTCTTATCTTATAATGAAATCGTCTTCTCAAAGTTACCGTTCACCCACTGGAATATACTGAAAAAGTTCTAACGCTGGACTTCTAAGCGAAATTACAAGTAGACTTTTCTTTGTTATCCCATTTTTCTTGTATTTTATTTAACTTATCGTCCAGCTTATCGGTAAACCGTTTGGAAATTATTACGTATTGTTACGAGAATTCATCCGACAGCTGGTGCAATCGGCCATCAACCAATTCGTGGAAGGGACGTTATTCCGACACTTCTGGGAAAGCGAAATGTTTTGTCTCTCAACAGGCCGACCGCTGCCGTTACTGGGAATTCCCTTAAAGCTTCCAGAACATGAAAGAGTTTCCCGATGGTTCGTGGACTTACCAGACAATTCGAAGAGAAATATATAAATATGGACAGCTGGCGATAGGAGGCATTCAGTTTTCGACAGTCGTATTGTATAGTTTAGATAAAATGTAAACCGTTTCTGTGAACATAAATTGTATGAAAGTAGTGGAAATAAATTAGAGTGAGTTGGACTGTGTTTTTAAATAAATCCAAGTACTGAACAGAACCCGTGTGTGAAAATAAAAACATTACAGTGGTGTCAGGTGTGAGGTGTATTTGTGGAACTTTTGAAGTGATAAATAAATAGACTAACAATGTTCAAAGCGGTGAGTGAATTAAAAGTGACGGACTTAAAAAAAGAACTTGAGGAAAGGGATTTAGAAATTAGTGGGAAGAAAAGTGAATTAATACAACGGCTACGAGATGCCCTAATAAATGAAAGTAACGATCCCGATACATATTTGTTTGAAGTTTCTGGTAATGGGGACATGAGTATGCTATTAAAGAAAATAGAAGAAAATTCTAAATCCTTAGAATTTAAGTTACAAATGTTACATGAAAACTCTAAAACTCTAGAAGAGAAATTGCTAGAAAATTCTAAAAACTTGAAAGAGGCGTTAGAAGATAAATTTGCAGAAAATTCTAAATCTCTAGAAGAAAATTTGAAAAGCATGGTACAGATAAACTCAGAAATGCTGGAAGAGAAAATATTCGAGAATGAGGCTCGGATGGAAGAGCTAAAACAATGGTCGAAGAGTCAGTCAAAAATGAAACGCGGATAAAAGAGCTAAAGCAGACAATGGTCGAAGAGCTGATACAAACGACAGACAAAAATGAAACGCGGATAGAGGAGCTAAAGAATATAATGGAGGGTGAGATCAGCAAAATAAAAGAACAGATAGTCACAATGCAAAGAGGAAAAACACAATCAAAAACCGAAAGCAGAAACAGTACAGAGATAGTGGCTTCAAAAATTGGCCTCGAGGGGACAAGACACAAAATGAAACCCTAATTTGATGGAAAATCATCATGGACTAATTATCGTCGCCAATTCGAGGCTGCAGCTAAGCTAAACGGGATGGTCGGCAGAGGAGAAGGCAATCGCATTAACCCTAGACTTAAGAGGGGATGCTACAGATATCTTACAAACATCGAATACCTCGGAGCAAGAAGACTACGAACAACTGGTCAAACATTTAGAACTGAGGTATGGTCAGATACATTTGGAGCCAATTGAAAAATCGCCACCAGAGATCAAATGAATCTCTACAATAGTTTGAAGCTGACATTGCCCGTCTGGTTCGCCTTGCCTATCCAGCCACACCGGAAAATGTCAATTAGTGGATGCATTGGCTCGAGCTCTGGAATTCGAGGCTGCGAAAAGTACCTGCAGAGGTCAAGCCAGAGTCCGAATCGTTGACGGAGTGTCGTAAGGTAGGACATGTCCAGAGTCGTTGCAAGGAGAGCAACGGAGTACAGACTTCCTCGTCGGGGAAATTAAAGAAGGTCAATATAAAGGGACCATCGTCGACATGTAACCAACAAACAAGTTCCAACTACCAACGCATATGTCGCTTCGCTACGCAACCATGTTAACAGTGTCTTCGTAGATAGTCTTATTAATAGGAAGCAATTTGCAATGCTGCTGGATACTGGTGCGACGAAAACAGTAATAAGGCACAACATCGGTTTAGAGACGATGATAAAACCAACAAAATGGCAACTGCGAACAGCGACAGGAGAAGCAGCGAAAATCCATGGTGAAATAGAGGTTCAAATGACCTTGGAAACACAACCTTCCTACATCGGGTATTAGTGGCAGACATCGAAGACCAAGTCATTATTGGAATGGATGTCATGAGCTCCAAGGGATTCCAGTTAAACTTCAAAGATGGAAATCTGCGTGTGAATGACGAAGAAGTGGTGCTTCATGGAAAAGATGACATAATGCTTCGAGCCATCTTAGCAGAGGATGTCAATGTTCCGGAGAGCTGGAATATTATAGATGCTTGCTTAGATGGGAAAGCTCAAGCTGGAACAGTAATGATGTTTGATCCCGAACTTAACGACGGAAATGTAGAGGCAGAGGAGTCGCACTGGGGAAGACTGTGTTTAGTGCCAGGGAGATTGTGCCAGTAAGAGTAATGAACCTGAATCATTACTCGGTTGTGCTAAAGAAAGGAACAACTTTGGGCCATTGTTCAACAGTTTCCTCTGTAGTCAGAAGCACACAGCATGCAGAAATTCCATCAGGTAAACTATCTGAGGAACTGGAAAGACTCATCACCGATTCATCTAAGAAGTTGAAACCAAACCAGATAGCAAAATTGAGGGACATCGCTAGAAACTACCAGGATATCTTCGATGTCGGGAATGGCAAAAGAGGACGAACTGATCTGGTGAAACATAAAATTAATACTGGGGACGCTCAACCTATTCGACAGTCGGCGAGAAGACTACCCCTAGCTAAAAGAGAAGAAGCCGACAGGTTAATAGTCTGCGAGATGGAGGAAGAAGGTGTCTTTGAACCATCCAATAGCCCTTGGGCTTCTCCAGTTGTCTTGGTTAAAAAGAAAGATGGTTCGACCCGATTTTGCGTGGACTATCGGCAATTAAACCACGTTACAAAGAAAGACAGCTATCCCCGTCCAAGAATAGACGATACCCTAGATGCGTTGGCTGGATCGAAGATGTTTTCCACCCTGGACTTGAAGAGCGGTTATTGGCAGGTGGAACTTGCTAAAGAAGACCGAGAAAAGATTGCTTTTCTCGGTCTGCCCATCCCATCTTCACCATCGGCTCAAGACTTTACCAATTCACGGTGATGCCGTTTGGATTGTGTAATGCTCCAGCGACGTTCGAAAGATTGATGGAAACAGTATTAAAAGGGCTTTCATGGAAAACATGCCTGGTGTATCTTGACGACATTATTGTGG
The DNA here is from genome assembly GCA_034190945.1 of Octodonta nipae. Taxonomy (NCBI): domain Eukaryota; kingdom Metazoa; phylum Arthropoda; class Insecta; order Coleoptera; family Chrysomelidae; genus Octodonta; species Octodonta nipae. Next base: position 92,475,118 of record CM067219.1, read on the forward strand.
TTGGAAGATCATTTGAAGACCACGTGAAGAACCTGGAGTATGTGTTTCGGCGACTTCGAAGTTCCGGGATAAAATTAAGCCCGAAGATGTGTCAGCTGTTCCAAGAAGAGGTGCAATATCTTGGACATGTGGTCTCTGCAGGAGTAGCTGTTGATAAACAGAAAATTAAAGCTGTCCAGGAATGGCCGATACCTAAAGGTATTCACCAGAGACTGAACATCGAGCTGTAACAAGCCATAAGAATGCTGATGCCCTGTCAACGAGACCGTACCCTCATGATTGCAAACATTGTCAGTGAGCAGAAGAAAAAGGGGCTGTCCTCTGTAGGACTGCCGCCATCGATGACCATTGGCAATCTGAGAAGATCCAGAAAGACCAGAAATTGGATCCGGAGTTAAAAGAAGTTATCCGGTGGAAGGAAGAAGACCGCAAACCTACGTAGCCTGAGATTTCCCGATACTCACCAACCATAAAGTCGTACTGGGCTCAGTGGAACTCCCTCCTGGAAAATGGACTTCTCAAGCGCGTCCTGGAAACTCCAGAGGAGGGAAACGACAGGAAAAGATTGTAGTTCCCAGAAATAGGAGACCAGAGGTTTTACGAGAACTACATGGTACAAGTGGAGGACATCTGGGAGTAACGAAAACCCTGGGGAAGTTGAGACAACGCTTCTATTGGATAAACTGCCAAGTAGATGTTAAGGAGTGGTGCCGGAAATGTAAGGTTTGTGCAGCAAGTAATGGGTCTCAGAAGCGACCAAAAGCTCCCATGAAGCAATATAACGTGGGCAGTCCATTCGAAAGAATAGCCATTGATGTTGCCGGTCCATTTCCTGAATCCGACTGTGGAAATAAATACATTGTGGTGGTTATGGACTATTTTAGTAAATGGGCCGAAGCGTATGCCTTGCCGAATCAAGAAGTCTTGACCGTTGCTGATGTCCTTGTCAAGGAATGGATTAGTCGTTTTGGTGTTCCCTTGGAATTGCACTCAGGCCATGTAGTCTACTCTTTTCCAAGACGTCTGCAAGCTTTTGAAGATCAATAAAACACGGACAACAGCATTACACCCGCAATCCGACGGAATGGTAGAACGGATGAATAGAACCATTAACCGCCATTTGTCAAAGGTAGTCTCTGAGAATGCCAGTGCCCGAATGAAGGAAGCCTACATCAAAGCCGAGGGCGGAAAATTCCAAGCTGATGATCTTGTTTGGTTGTATAACCCGCAACGTCGTCCCAAGTTACAAAGATCTTGGGAGGGGCCTTACCAAATTGTAAAGAAGATCAACGATGTTGTCTACAGAATAAAGAAGCTACCTCGAGGAAAACCGAAGGTGGTACATTTCAAAAGGTTAGCACCTTATGCCGGTAGTCATGACAGCGAAGTTGACCAAGCCCAAGTCCGCAGAATCCAACTACCCGATGACGAGATGACCTTCGAGCAGTTTATGGCACTGTACTCTGATAGACAGAAAGTGCAGTACGACGTAACGAGAGAGGAACCCCGAGACCTGTTTGAGGTGCCCTTAAATATACCCTGACTCATTGTGTGGCTCGAGATCTCCGGATGTCCAGAGGAATAGCCAAGGTGTTTCTAAAAAGAACGGCCAGTTCCAAAAGCTACGGGAGCAAGATCCAGCGGTAGGGAAGGTCCTTCATCTCGAAGATAAACAACCAATGGGTACCAGAGACATCTTTTATTTGATAACGAAAACATTCTGGCAGAACAAGCCAACATACAGCGATCTTTGGAAGACTCTGGTGGACTTGAGGAATGTGATGATGGAGAAGAATCTGATGAAATTGGCGGTCCCAAAGATACCCTGCGGGTTGGATGGACTGAATTGGAGGGTGGTGAGAAGTATGATGGAAACAATCTTTCGATTCAGTGGCATCGACATCCTGGTATGCTGTCTCAATATTCACAACCCAGATTCGAAAACCGTTGACTGTTACTTCCACCAAACTTCCCGAGTCCTGTAAATATCGTCACACCAGGAAGGATTATAGTATGTTCCGGGACGAAATGGTCTTAAAGAGGGGGCAATGTTACTAGAATTCATCCGACAGCTGGTGCAATCGGCCATCAACCAATTCGTGGAAGGGACATTATTCCTATAAATTCTGGGAATCCGAAATGTTTGTCTCTCAACAGGCCGACCGCTGCCGTTACTGGGAATTCCCTTAAAGCTTCCAGAACATGAAAGAGTTTCCCGATGGTTCGTGGACTTACCAGACAATTCGAAGAGAATTATATAAATATTGACAGCTGGCGATAGGGGGCATTCAGTTTTCGACGGTCGTATTGTATAGTTAAAATAAAATGTAAATAGTTTCTGTGAACATAAATTGTGTTAAAGTAGTGGAAATAAATTAGAGTGAGTTGGACTGTGTTTTTAATTAAATCCAAGAACTGAACAGAACATGTGCGTGAAAATAAAAACATTACAGTATATTAATTTTCTTGAACAGAATGTAATTTTCGGTAATAATTTTTACAATCGTTAGAAAATATTTTTTGGCTAGTATCCGATCCAAAATGGAGAAAATTTTAGTCTAAGCTGATAACACAAACTAGCCTAAGGCCGCTATTACGTTACCAAATCTTTTATAAAATATTTTTTGTCATATATTTTTATCACATTTACACACTTCGTCCTATCTTTTATGAAATATTTGACGTTGCCAGTGAAAATGAAAAATTGTGGCTATGAAGTTTATCGTAGAATTTGTACATCAAAAATGTTATTTTTCTATTCTCCTACGAGGTATCACCTAAGCCGCGCTGCAAAAAATGTCTGTCACAGTTGCAGCTGAAATATTCGAAATAATTTTCAATAGACCACGGCAAAACAGCTCAGAATACCACAGTTTATCCACATTTTAATATAATACGTCGTAACTGGAATATAAGGACACTTTTAATATAAACCAAAAAGAAACACAAAATCAAATTAACATTTTGATTGAAGTGGTAATAAGAAGTTTCATGGCGCCCATGACTTTTAATTTTTTTAAATAAACTATAACAATAAAAAAAGGCCACATCAACTCAAACATAAAATTGCTTATCTTCCATTTTGAATAAATTGAAAATATTTGATATAGTGTAATACGTCATTTAATGAAATTTGTTTTGACATTCATATCATATATACCTACTCACTGACAAAGAAATCGCAACACGCAAAAGGAGATATTTAAATTTATTATTGTTTTGGTAAAACATAGATGCTATAGTAAGGAGAAATTGGTTAAAATTTGGTGGATGTTTTTTCATTAAAACTTTTTTTATTATTATTGTGGTTGTTTTTTGAATTTTTTAAATGTACCAAATAACAAACTGTTTGATGGGATCCAAAATCGATGTTTAGTAATTTTAAAATGGCTAGAGTACGTGTACGCCGAATTGCCAGCTAAGTGAATTTAAAAGAGGTTGAATTATAGTTTTACTGGAGGCCGGTTTTTCATTTCGAGAAATCGCTAACCACAAACCACACGAACAGAAACCCAACTACTGTTATGAGATGTTGTCAAGCGTGGTTTAATAATACCCTAAATCCAAGACGGGTATGCATCGAACGTCGAAGTTCGAGGCACAAATGAAAGTCAAGATCGACGTCTAAGACTTATCGCCTTTAGAGACCGATTTTCGACATCTCGAAATCTGGCTGATGAGTAGTTAGGAGAACAAGGCCATTTTGTAAGTGTCTGAACGGTTTACCCCAGTATAAGGTCTTTTGTACTGCGGCATTATCGACTCTATCTTGTGCTACCTTTGACAAATGAGCATCGACGGCAACGACTACAGTGGAGAACGACAACATTGGAATGTGGAATGTCATCAGGTCGTCTTCTGTACACTGAACAGTAGTATGGGGTGCTATATCACATGGAAGTAAGTCACCTTTAGTCATGTTCGAGGCAACATGATAGCGCAACGTTATCTTCAGGAAGTAGTGGAGCCGTATATACTCCTTTATCTTAATCGGCGAATGGATCACAATGAAGATAATGCTGGGCCTCATCTTCCTCGAATTAGTTTAAACTTTTGTGAAGAGACCCATGTGAATCTGTTGCAATGGCCGTCCAGATCCTAAGATCTTTCGCCCATAGAACATGTTTGGGATATGATGGGTAGAAGGCTTGGAAATTTACCCCAGCCCCTACGGATTTTGGACGTTCTAAGTCATGAAATAGAGGTAGCTTGGGATAGTATTCCTTAAGAATAAATACACCACCTTATTGAATCAATGCCAAGACGTGTTGGGGAGTGTATAAATAACCGCGGTGGACAGACACATTATTAACAAACGTAATAATAATAAAAAATAAACTCCTTAGTATTTTTTATTAAAATGTTACTCATTTACTCCTTACTGTAGCATCTTTTGGGTGTTGAGATTTTTTGTCAGTGAGTATATTTTATAAAATCTTATATAAAACAATGTAAGTATCTTTCAGATATCACTTTCACGTCTACTTCAATACAAGAATAATAAGTCATATAGAAAATTTTTGAAAAACCTAATTGCATTATTTGTAGGTAATGTTGATGTTGGCTTTTGCGATTTGAAAGCACAGCTTCGTCCGTAAAAAGTTTTCTGACTGAATTTCATTTCGCACTTCATGCAGTTTTTTGTGACTTTTCCATCGGAATTCAACATGTTTTCTATTAAGACAGGTATAGCACGCAATTATATTTAGAACATAAGTAACCTAATTAGTTTTTAGGCTGAAAAATATAGTAGTTATAGTTAGTTTACAGGTTATATTTAAATTTTGTTGCTCATAATTGTTTTCTGTTTTATGCATAGGTATTTGTTAATTGTAATTTAAAACATAGCTAATGTACACATCATAGTAATTTTTGCACATAAAAACAATTGAATGAGATACAATACTCTTTGCTTCACCTTGTGCATAGAAACAGCTTTTGATAATTTATTATATTTATTCATTGTGCCACTACACACCACATATACACCATTTTAGTATACAATGAAATACAAATTCGAAAAAAGTATAAAAATTAGTTTCATCTAGAGTATTGCTTACTCGCGTATCACGTTACACGTACCACTTGACCATGGTCTTTACAGAAACTGCTTTTTTGTCAGTTTGTACTCAATTAAACTTTAAGTGATATTAATAATGGCGTGCTTATAATATGGGATTGAATCTATGTGTGTGTATGGATGTATATAAGTATTTGTACATATCTGTATATGTGCTTTATTTAATTATAATACCTTTAGAAATTACAATATAGGTAGCTCTGTAAATTGATGTTTTTCCTGTTAGGCTAATAAAGAAAATCATTTGCATGATTACAAAAAGGAAATATTGAGGAATAAACAGAAAATACTTTAAATGAGGTAACTCAATTGCATATTGTTTCCTTTGTTATATTTAGACTTCCCACTCCAACTTCTGTAAATTAGCTGTGACATTCATATAATTAAACACACTTTTTAAGAAAAATTTATATTTGTAACTATTACAAAAGAATATAACGAGTAAAAAAGAATATTTACAATAGTATATAATCGGGGATTTCAAGAAAGGCTTTATGGAAATCATCATTATATAATTTTTCAAACTAATAACAGATTCTTCATAAAATGTTTCCCAATTTCGAAACTTTACTACCCAAATAAAAACTTTTTCATTTGTTCTCACAGTCCACATTTTTATTTATTACATACTAAAAATATTTTATTGCCAAAAGTAAATATTTTTTCTAATTTTCCCTGTACAGTAAAGAATAATTTATAGACAAACAATAAGTTAAGTTTTTAAAAAGTAATAACAATATAAAAACAAAATGCACCTAAAGCACTCAATTAATCAAAATATACATACAATCTTTTTAACTTGATATTTTTTGAGTGTAGGTATAATACCTCTATTGCAAGCTTCATGTGTTAACTAACTAGTAACTCTGTATCATCACAAGAATTGAGTATATTTACATAGTTCACAAAACAGGTGTATTGAATTTGGCCAAGATTGACAAATCATCCCATTATCACTACACAAGTTTTCTGTTTCTGGGGATTTCAGAATTAGATAATAATTTAAGACAATATATACATATTATTTGGAATTTAACTACACTTTTACAAAAGGTTTATTCATTAAGGGTTTTTATCAGATCCCTTTTTTGTTGCGATTCAAAGAGCAAAACCATCCTTTAAAAAGAATTATTCATCCTATATATAATAACAAATTATTGTTTTGATTTTTATTCTTTAAGTAAAACAAATCAAGCATCAAAATAACAAAAGCCAATCAATTTTGGGACAATCACACCAAAACAAAGATTATGTTAATAATGGAGAAAGAAATATTTCTGTGGAAACTTCATAAATGTTGTAAGTTTCAAAAACATTTCTTGGAAACAAAAAAATATTTTCCACTCCAGTAATGAAATGATTAATGAAAATTATGAAAGAAGCTTATTTTCAAGTTGGCATTATCTAAATATAGCACATGCCTATAACATTGAACTTGAATTAAATAAAGAACAAAACTCAAAACACAACATTGCTACTGGCAGTTTTATAATGAAAATAATGGCTTGAACTACCAAAACAATATATTCTGAATGAAAATAATTAATACCCGTATTTTATTAGAAAATTAACTACTTAATGATTCATAAAAATATGCATGTTTTTAGAGCCATTACAAACATAAATATTTTGAAAGTTCTCAATTGTGTCGCTAAAACCTCATTCCCTTTATAATAAAAAATATAACTAAATTATTTGCTGACTTTTTTGATATAATTAATTAAGAACAATATCTCAAAACTTTATTTTCATAAGCATTCCGAATATACGAAATTTTTTATTATCAATATTTTGATACTTTTTGCGTAACATTTGAGAACCTCTTCCTGTAGCCAAACAATGAAACATTTGTTAAAACTACTGTTTGTAACAATATTCATAAACTAGGAGGTAGAGCTCTTGTGGGTATACTTAGATTCGGCCAACCTATGAAGGGATGTTTCGCCATCACCCGATTGCGCCACCTGCAAAGCACCAAACACCTTTATATTTAAATATGACGAAACTGAAGATGTACGAAACAACAGAAACTTCCAAAAAGCATTGTCTTATGCATACAATATGATATAATAATATCACACAACGTTTTCAACAAAACATAGATATACCAATATAAGCAAAAAAGTTATTCATACAATATGTGAGATCTGTTTTATTCATCTCAGTAAAGATCTCATAATCCTTTATATGAACAAAAATAAACTTCTTTCAAAAACAATAATTGATCCTAACAATCCCTCACAAAGCACTTTCATAAAACTGGTAAATGTTTTAGAATTTAAATCAATGTAATTATATGTAACAATTTTGCTTATTTGGATGAACTACATTACCCACACTGTTTCAAATATCGCTTACTCGAAAACATATTTCAGCCCTTTGTTATCTAAAAAAACAAATTAACAAAAGCTAATGGAAAATCAAAGAATATTAAAATTTCCAATATTATCAAGTACTTCCTTAAGCTGAAAATGAAGAACTAGGAAAACGTTATAAATACAAATGAACATCCCGACACAGAAAGCGGTGCTGTGTAAAGTTGGTAGGTATCCTAATAAGGAACAATACAGTATAAAATCAAGTGCGCCCCGTTATATATAAGGTGTTTTGTAAATATAAACATATTCAAAATTAAACAAAATTAATGCAAAATCTGTTAGCCTTCAGTAGAGAAGACAATAATTAATCGCAATGTTGTTAACGAGAAGCTGAAATAAAGCCCAAATGAAATTATTCAGTCTCAGTCAAAAATAATCTGAAAACTGAAATCTTCGAATAAAACACATTAAAGTTTTATATAAGATCAATCAGATAATATGTATCTAATTAAACACAGCTTCATCTAATGTAATGTGCAAATATTGGAGATTTTTCTGATTGATTAATTGCTTTTGAATATTCCCACAATATATAAACCTAAATATCTGGTTTCCTTCTTACATACAGTCCATCTGCAAATGATTAATTACCAGAGCGCCCCTCTTCAGATACTAATATATATTCAGAAAATCACAGTATTTTGTTCACATTTTATTCCATAATTGAGTGCTCAATACCATAAAAATCTTCCATTGTTGAAAGACATCAACAATTAACTTCATTGTTTTAATATATAGTTAAAACATTTTCCGTCAAGTAACTTGTGAGAACGGAAAGACTTATTGCACTGCAGTTCCATCTTAACTTCATTATGTATTTGTAATTAGTTACATAATGTCTCTCTTAGCTCCAGGATGTACGTTTTATAGTTCCACAAATTGTTTTGAAGTTAAACTAAAAATTAACAAGGACCCAATACCAGGTGTATCATTTATCACTACTATTTAAAGGATTTTTATTTGTCCCCAAATTTGATAGAAGTGTAATAATTGAAATATAATTTATGATAAAAAAACTTTATTAAAATATATTATTTTTATGGATAAAATAAATAATCAATTCTTAAAAAATAAAAATATCTATATTCTTAAAAATATTTACCCTGGAATAACACAATTAATCACATCTACATACAACATGCCACAACTTCATTAAAACTAATAAAGGAAGAGAAAAAGTGCTAACAAAATCTATTTGTGGTTATTAACAGTGATGCTGCTAGATCTACAAATACAAAAATCATATTATTCATATGGCAGAGTGTGTTAGAGCTATAAGTCTTCACTTAGGACATCATAAAAATAAGTCATGCATTTTTGAGCAACACTAGGGTGTTTCCCGATTTTGGGAGATATATAATTATAATAATTTTTATATAATAATTATAATTAATAGTAAATTTTTTTCTTATGATTTCTTTTCTAAAAATAGTATTTATATGGATTAAATATATGGAAAGAAACATGGATAAAAATACACTAAACAAATGAAGGAATTAAACATCTCAATGTTCACAAGCAAAATTTGACACTTCAAGTGTTTCTTTAAAACTGTAACTTCAAAGGTAGCATGAAACTGTTAGTAGAGTGAAAAATAAATAAGTTTAATCGAATGAGTTCAGATTCATGATAAGACCCTTTATATGACTGTGGAAAGCAATGAAAGTATATCCACCTCAAATGTATGGAGCAACAAAAGGGTGATAACATAATCCATGAAATAATTCACAATTCAAATAACAGAACCAAAAATGTGATAAAACTTGTAGCTTCCTTAATTTTTGTCAAAACAATATAAAAAATAGGGCACATGTAATTTCTTCTCTCATAAAAAGGAAACGGTAATTAAGAACTGAATCGCAAAAATAGTACTTAACTGAAGTTTGTATTGTATTTTGTAGCTAATCTAAATAACTCGGAGCATCCATTTGGAATACATAAATTTGGATAAATGAAGATTCTTGGACAGGAAAAGATAATATTCTGGTATAGTAACTATCTAGTTTGCATATATTAAACAGTAGCTACACTCTTAATAACCTACTCCAGAATACTCATTCTGAGAACATTAGTACCCTCAATATTATTTCTTTCTCGGATCATGAGGCAGTAATAGAAACATGTTTATGTCTTCAATATGCAAATGAAATAACGACTACCAAAATATTGAACTATTAACCAAGTTACACTGCACGTCACAATAAATGTTTTTTGGTAAAATGACAATAAAGAGACGGAGCCAAATATTCAAAATGAAAATCATACTTTTAACATGATAATTTAAAATAAAGATTAGATTTGATGATTTTTGAAAATTAACATTTATTTTGGTAATATATACCTAGTTATGTAAAGTGTAAAATTAACAAAAAAAAAAAAACAATTTTAATTTGGTTTTCAAAACCATTAAACAGAAACATATTATGTGCGTAAAAATTATGGAAGTTATATTGAATTAAATAATTAAATATTATATTATTAAAAATTACTCATTTAAATCCAAAATATCCATTTTGTCTATAGATTATTATAATTTATATTAACATAACATGCTCCCACTTAATTGATCAGGAAAATTCCCAGTGTGCTAATGCTTAACTATTAAAGAAAACTACTGAAGTGATCAGATTAGAAATATATACACCAATGATAATATATGGGAAATAATGTCTATCACTACAACTATAACAGTAATATGATAAGGAAGGAAAATACATGTTGCAAGGATGAAGTATTTGGTCTTGAGAGAAATTAACTGTGTAGAATTTATATTGTATGAAAGTATAATTAATATCTTTCTGCAATGCAATTTGTGAAGAAAATGCACATTGAATATGAAACATTTCAAAACGTTTAATAAAAAATGTCTTTAAATTAGCAATCTCAAATTTTCCCAACAGATCAGTTGGATGTTAGATCTACCATCCGTTATAAAAGCATGTAATAATAAAATGCTGTTACTACACAAGGCACATTTTAAGTACTCTAAAACATTGGTGATTTTGATTATTGATTATATATGGCAAAATTCAGCTTTGGATTTCATCTTCATAAAGAATTGCTGGGTTGTTGGTTGAAAAATGTCAAGAACAAATAACTAAAAAGTTGAAAGTACATTTATTCTAATAGGAAACAGGTAGTAATTTCTTCATTTTACACTGTTTACTAACAATAAATTTTAACAAACCTCATTTATCATTTAGATGATTTATATATAATAAAATCGTAAAACTTTTTATTTAATCTATATGTACTCTTACAATTTTCCTTTTCTCTTTACTTAATGTATGGTGTATGAAATGACAGAAACTCACAAAAAGCATTACCTTCTGCAATATAGTATAGTAATGGCACAAGAGTAAACAAAACATGGATATACCAATATATGCAAAACAGTTAATCATACAATATATAAGATTTGTTTTATTCAATAATTTCATTCTTGTCCAATTCATTTCGTAGCTGATTTCGATATTATATGTATAAGAGTGTCTTGTTTTCAAAAAAGGTTCTCTTTCTCAGCATACACTAAATAACTCATATGAAGCAATATTATTGTCGGCAAAAGAGCAGAATTAAGGAAATGCCATATTTTCTGTTAGAATAACTTTTTTTTGTTTTGGTTACCTTAGAAGACCCTGGATACAATCTATGATCACTGGACTTGTCGAGACAAATTAAACTCTAATAAACTTCATTGGGATCCAGAAGGGAGCATCAGAATCCAATAGCAAATACCGCAGTTGAGCTTAGTGACACCCGCCGTCTCTGACTATAGGATTTCACATTTGTTTGCGAGTCCATTTAGTAAGAATAAAATTTCTGGACATTTCCATCTACCAAAGGCGGTCCATCCTGTTTTGCCTAATATATATGAACTTCTGACATACCTTGACTTGGGACAACACTCATTTCTTTTTGTAGACATTCTAGATTGATTTAAACGAGAATAGAAGAGCCAGCAGGTTTAATCTATGATTGGATTGCTCATTTTGTTCCAGTTTACGCAAATTAGATCAACTAGTACTTATAGCACCAGGTAAAATCAAGCTCAAACTATAAGAGGAAAGGCAGTCATAAAATAATATAAAAAATGTTGTGCAATTTGCATAAAAACAACACAGCTAGGGTACAAAATAGGGTGAAACTGCACGCTAATGTTTTGGAATTGAGAATGTCCTGCACAGGAATTACAATAATAGAGATGAATATCTTTGCAAATTTCTTTTAAAACATTAAGGTAACTAAATCAACCACTACAACTTTAACATCAGTTAAAAAATGCGATAAATGTCTTGAAGTGAACTTGTAGAATATAGATGTCCTAATATTTTAAAAGAAATATGGACATGTAGGAGTTTCTGGGAATGGATTGTAAAATATTGAAAAGATAGAATCATATATATTCTAATCTATTCCTGGAAAATTGTTAAGCAAACTATATGAGCTGATAACAACCTACATCTTACAGTTTAGAAACTTCCTTTGGTTAGGGAATGTAATTAATAACTGTCAGTGCATCCAGAGTTTCCCAAGATTCACACCTTTACTCCATCATATTCAATATCAGAAGTGAACTACATTAACACCAATTTTATCAAAATTATGTTGTTGACAAGCCTAATTTCTAGACTTTCAGTTATTATTGCGGTAAACAGCATTACATCAAAACAATGTAATACCAATTTGATAGGTGTAAACTTAAATGAGTTTATAAAAAAAATTGGCTGTTTTCTGAAAATCTCTGGTTTTTATTTTTTGGGAATAACACCACATAAACTTGAAAGTCAGTATATTCAAATGGTCCAAACGCTTGAAGGTCTAAATCAGACCCCGTTTTCAATAATAATTAACTTAACACAAATAAACAAGAAAAAATTTAAAGGGTTCGTAATCAGAAATTTAGTAAATCATAATTTGACATTAATGTTTGACAATAAAACTGATGTAACTAAGGAAATTTACGGCAAATTTGATATATAAAGGATAGCACTGGGAGTTCTAAAGATTATGTGAAATAACAGCTTCTTTCAAATTGGAAGAATTTGAAAGAATTATTTTCAGAATTTCATGTGGTACGACCGTCGCCAACAATGAGATATCATTAAAGTCACAAGAGAAAACCTAGGAAAAACCTTATGAACTATCCCGATATAGGATTGTTCAAAGGATATGTCCATTATTAATTTCATCATTGATTATTGGTAACCAGGAACGGCTGAATTCTATAGAAGTAACTGGTGTTTTTTAGAGGTATAGAACTTTAAGTTGGCAACACTCTTTTAACCGGCGGCCATCTTGTCAGCTGTCAAATGATTTATGTTTAATTTGGTTTAGCATTTCATCATGAATAGATTGACGCCTGAAAACAGCTTCCAAATTGTGCAAATTTATTTTGAAAATCATGGTTCTGTTCGAAATACGTATCGCGCACTACGTCCATTTTACGGTCAACAAATCGTCCATCAGAGCAATTAATTCGATTAACTATGCAACGTTTTCGCACCACGTTTACTCTAAATGATAATACGCATCCACAGAGATGTCGTACAGTGCGTACAGAAGAATCCATTGCTGCTGTAGAGCGTAGCGTAGAGGAAAACCCGAATCAGTGTATCCGCCATCGTGCACAGGAATTGGCTATGTGTCCATCCACTTTATGGAAGATTTTGCGGAAAGATCTTGGTTTGCGTGCTTACAAAATTCAACTCGTGCAAGAATTGAAGCCACACGATCATCTAGCAACGCGTACATTCGGTGAATGGGCCCAAAACAAAATTGCCGTTGATCCCGATTTTCATAAGCGAATTTGTTTAGCGATGAAGCTCGTGATGATAATCCTCAAGTTCATGTTGAAACACCGTTACATCCAGAAAAACTGACTGTTTGGTGTACTTTATGGGCTGATGGAATAATTGGTCCGTACTTCTTTAAAAACGATGCTGGCCAGAATGTTACAGTCAATGGTGATCGCTAACTTTTTCGTTCATCAATTGAACAATCATGATGCACACGAGCTGTGGTTTCAACAAGACGGGGCAACATGTCACACAGCTCGTGCCACAATTGATTTATTGAAAGAAACGTTTGGTAACCGCATAGTTTCACGTTTCGGACCCGTGAATTGGCCTCCAAGATCGTGCGTTTTAACGCTGCTTGACTATTTTTTGTGGGGATACGTGAAGTCGCTAGTCTACGCCGATAAGTCCGAAATGATTGACCACTTTGAGAACAAAATTCGCCGCGTTATTGCCGATATGCGGCCACAAATGTTGGAAAAAGTCATAGAAAATTGGACCTCCAGATTAGACTACGTCCGAGCCAGCCATGGTCATATGCCAGAAGTCATATTCAAATTATAATGCCAGAAGATCTTTCATGTCAATCTAAAAAATATATCCTTGTTTTATTCCATATCAAAGTTCTATACCTCTAAAAAACACCCTTTACTAGCTATACAATCGCTTTAACTTAATCAAATCAAAACAGACTCTTTCAGCTTTCGTTTTGTATTGTGTTCTTTGTGTAATATGGTTGAATTTTGCAATTGTATGTTATGACCAACGTTCCAGACATGTTCGCACAAATGTTTGACTTTTTGAATTGTCGTTTCTTGATATAATTTTTGTGTTCATTTCTCCAATAAAAAAATTGTTAAATTCGCAAGAAATCTTATATATGCAATTTTTTGAGTTATTTGGTTTAGTTTTTGATATAATTAATTTCAGTGTATTTTTTGTTTTGAATGTTTTAATATTAAATCTGTTTCCCACTCTTCAGTCTTTCTGAAAGACACTGTGTGTATGGCATTGTTTTTGTAGTAATGTGGTTATCCAGGGCATTAGTATTGTTTGGAGTAGTTTGGTGTTGAATGTTAGTGATTGTTTTGTGTTCAATTTGATCTAACTTTGTATTGATAAACTTTTTGAGGTGTTCCTCCCATGAGGCCAAATCACAAATGTATCATCCACATATCGCAACCATAAACTGGGTATAAGACTTGCTGTTGTTAGTGCTAACTACCCAAAGTTCTCCATAAAAAGGTTTGCTATTACTGGTGAGAGTGGTGATCCCATTGGAGCTCCTTACACTTGTTTGTATCGTTGGTTCTCGTAAACAAAATAAGTGTTCATCAGACAGTGCCTTGTTAAGTCTTCAAGGTGTTGAGGTGGTTTGCATTTTTCTATTATGATATTCAAGGCTTCGTCGATGGGGATGTGAAAAGGGACACTACGTCAAAGCTTACAAGAAGACACTCTGGTTGTAAGATCATATTTCTAAGTATTTCGTTGAAATGTGTCGAATTTTTCACGTATAAGTTTGCCCCCTCTGCAAACGGTTGAAGTTGTTGGGCTATGTATTTGGCTAGCTGTTGTGTTGAGGATCCAATTAAGCTTACTATTGGCCTCAAAGGTCTGCTTCTTTATGTACTTTTGGCAACCTATATAATTTCGGACATCTCGATGACTTTTCACGAGGCATGAGTTGCAGTTGGAGCTTTTGACGATCCTACTTGCTTGAATTTTGTCCTTGGTTGTTTTCTCCAGATAAGTTGTTGGGTCAGTAGTAATTTGTTTGTATGCTCGATCTTGTAGCAATGTTTGTATTTTGTTTGAATAATGCGCTGTATCTAAAATTACAGTCGCATTTCCTTTAACAGCAGGTAGAATGACAATGTCTTTGTTGAGGCGAAGTTGTTTCAAGAGCTCATTTTCTTCTATAGGTTCCTTTTGGATGGTTTAGACTTTCTTAAAATTCTACGCAGACACAATATCGATACTATTTTCCATAGACAGAAAAATAAGCACGGTGTTGGGAACTCCGAAAACGAGGATCCCTTTAGAACAACAGGGAGTGTACGAGATTCCATGTGCAGACCGTCATGAAACCTATGTGGTGCAAGCTAACAGAAGCAGGAAAAAACAACATCCATTGCGGAACACGCCACCAGGTCACACCGAATAGACTTTGAGAACACCAGAGTACTGGCAAATATAGAACACCCAAAATCGAGACTCGTAAGAAAGGCAATTAAAATAGCGAAGAGGCCTCACAGTCTAAACACACGCAATAAAATCCAGAACTTATCGAATTGTTGGAAAATTCTATTAAACACCGTACCCGCTCATTAACTAAACTGTTCAATTACCTAGTGATTCTTGGGGATTAGGCAGATTGAGGCCCCCAAGCTCGATCTAGACTCTGAACCTCTTTTTCACTTTTGTCTCTTGATAATGGCTCCAAAGCAGGAGCCTTGTCATTTAAACCTCTTAATAAATTAGTTAAAACAGTTTATTTACAAATATTTTTTAGAAAATTCTTATTATAAATAGGGCTCAGCAAGAAAAAAATATAACATATATATGAACCATTCGCAATGCTGACTGACTACATAGTTCATGATGTCATATTAAACATTTTTGAAGAATTTCATATTTTTAGCAATTTATATTCAAATTCAGTCCATTCATGCAATAAAACTAGTGGCACTCTATCATTAGAGCAAAAGCTGGTACTACTCCCCAAATGAAAAAACTATTTTCAAATTCTACACAATGGAGATTCAATATGGAACTCTATAATCTCAAATTAAATTTTGTCTATAAAAAAAATAATTATCAAGTAAAAGCACAATTGATCTCAAGTCCAAAATTTCAAATCTGTGTTAAAAATGTACATTTTTATTGTAATATCAAAATAAAGTTAATAGTGCGGTTCGGGGGGTGGAGGAGGAGGGATATTGCTTGGAGGAGCCTCTGTAGGAAGAGGAGGATTAACATTTTTACTTGTCGGTATAGGTGGCTGCCCATAAAATTCCGTGGTATAATGGTAACTTGGGTAAAAATTATACATGTAATTAGGGGGTGGTATGCTTAAATTAGGTAAGTTTGTGTGAGGTGGAGGTGGTGGTGGCGGAGGAGGACCCATATTACTGTAGTAATACATGGATGGATTAGGTGGAGGTGGCCTCATAGGATCCATACCCATAAGATGTGGTAGCCTCCCAGTGGGTGGATGATGTGGAGGTGGCATATAGTTGTTTTGCATGGATTGGGGATGAGGAAACCTTTGATGATGATAAGTGCCAGGATCTGGAATATTCTTTCTTACCTTATTGTATGAATGCCTGCCGTTTTGCTTTGAATCTTTATGACTGATTTTAGCCATTTTGCTAGGTGGCAATTCTGTAGGTGACGATCTCTCCCTTTCACGTTTCTTCGTATTCGGCTGTTCTAAACTGATGCAGTTATTCAGTTTTTCCTTAGGAATTTTCAACTTTATGCCAATTGATGGTTGAGATGGGGGAACTAATGATTGTTGATTCAGTTCATTTATACTTTCAGTCTTTATTTTGTCTTTGGGAATTTTTATTTTTAGTCCTGCGCAAGGTGCGGAAGGTTCAGATATGGGCTGTATTCTGAAAATATATACAAAATTGTATGGAATTTTGCTGAATAATTTTTAAGGTGATGGTACAGATATTCTGCATTTAAAAGCTTAATTTTATTGTTACTAGGTTTAGGGAGTTTATTTAAAAATATTCAAAACGACAACAGTAATTTATAATTAAACAGTGCTAATAATTTATAACTTTTATTTCAATAAAAATTGTATGAATCAAATGAATTACGTTTATAATAGTATATGAAATTTTTATTAGTGTTGAACAGCGAAATTGTAACCTCCAATGTCCCAAGTCACAGTTAAAGTTACATAAGTGATCTACACATATATAAAACATGAAAGCACCCAGCTGATTGCATTTGTTCGCGAACTTGCTTAGCTTTTAAAATGATTTGATATTTCAGAGAAAAATAAATGGAATATTTATAAGGTTTGAATCTTGGCAAAATGGTTAAAATATCTGTTAATTCAGACATTGGATTCAAAAGTTGTTTAGTTTACAGCAATCAACTTAGGGTATCTACTTATAAAAATGAAACATAAATGTTATTTTTTGTATTTTATGAATAAAATAAATGAACGGGTCCCACATCATAAATAAATTTATGTTAATACGAAATGCTATTGCTGACTCAGAAGTTAAAATAAATTACGCTACTCATTTGAGATAATAAAATGTTGAATAATTTGTTATAGTATAAAGGTTATATATTACACAGCCCTTCAAAAAAAAGTCTTGTGCATCGGACCGGATCTATGTAGGCCCATGTTTTTGGGGTCGCTGAATCCGAATCCGGGGTCAGTTGAACCTAATCAGGTCAGGTTCAAGGTCAAATCTTCAAAATCGAATCAAAAAATCTGAAAAAATCCATACATATGTTTTTTGGGTCGCTAAATCTGAATCTGGAATTATTTCTAATGTCAATGATATCGAGTTTTTTTTTTGTTCTAGTCTATTGGTTCAACTACAACGCAAGATCGAATTAACTTGAAAGAAATATAATGATCTCGACACTGACTTGAAATAAAAATAAACCAAAATTCGGTTTCAGCGATTTAAAAGACATCTTAATTTACTACAATTTGTTTCGTTAATTTCTTTCAAGTTAATTCGATCTTGCATTGTAGTTGAACCAATAGACTAGAACAAAAAAAACTCCATGTCATTGACATTAGAAATTCTCAGTAAGACTTTGGAGTAACACTTGGGCTGATTCCAGATTTGCAGT
Organism: Octodonta nipae; assembly: GCA_034190945.1. Lineage (NCBI taxonomy): Eukaryota > Metazoa > Arthropoda > Insecta > Coleoptera > Chrysomelidae > Octodonta > Octodonta nipae. The sequence goes on from CM067219.1 coordinate 92,493,210, forward strand.
GACCCAAAAAACATATGTATGAATTTTTTCAGATTTTTTGATTAGATTGGAGATTTGACCTTGGCTTGACCTGATTAGGTCAAACCGAGCCCGGATTCGGATTCACCGACCCCAAAAACACTTATATGATTTTTTTCAGATTTTTTGATTAGATTATGGCAATTTGACCTTGGAATGACCTTGACCCTGACCTGATAAGGTTAAACTGACCCCGGAGTCGGATTCAGCGACCCCAAAAACATAAGCCTACATAGATCCGGTCCGATGCACAAGACTTTTTTTGGGGGGTGTGTTATAAATAATAATTCCTTCTTTGTGAAATTCTAAAACGGTTTAGTTGTTTTGTTTATGAAAGATTTAATAGGTTAGCACTATTCAACAGACTTGCAGTCTACTGACGTTTTCTATAAGAAATTATCTAACAATCTATCTCCATGTTACATGATCAGGAATACAATAAGTTAACACACACTAACTAGAATGACAGTGTTATTCTGGACATACACTCTTTAATTAGCTAGCATTAAGCAGTAAAGATTAAAAAATAATATCAAAGATGCCCTGGCTGTGACCCGTCTGTGACCGATAGAAGTATCAAAAACAAACGCGGGGGCAGCGAAACAGTTGGACTATTCGGAACAAATAAGTTAAATTGTGAGTTATTTACTAGTTAAAGGACCTCCTATGAAAATCCCCGATTATGCAGACTAGGTTTACTTTCTATAGTTTAAGATAAGTTTTGTAGCTAGTTCATGTTTAGCAATGAATAAAGCAATTTAAAAATGAACTTACCTGTCTTTTTGGATTTTTAATTTTATGGGTTCTGCAGGAACTGTAGCAGGTTCTGGAGGAGCCTGATGTTTTTCTTTACGTTTATGTCTATCCCTATCTTTATCTTTGTGCTTCTTTTTCTTTTCTTTATCTTCCTTACTTTTATCCTTATGTTTGTGTTTTTCCTTATTCTTCTTTTTACTTTTATGATGATGATGTTCTTTTTCGGGTTTAGAATCTACAGGAGCCGCATTTGCTACGGAATTATCAGAACCGTTGGTGTTCCTTATTGTCGTCGTAGCTGTTAAATGAGGTAAGGCGGGTGCTTCTTTCAAAAGATTACTTATAATAGTTGGGTTTGTTTCTAAACCATTAACTACAGGACCTCTTTCCATTCCTGAAGCAGGCTGAATTTCTTGTAGTTTGGCGTCACTATCATGTTCTTCCTTAACTTCAGGTTTCATCTGGGATGCAATCATATCAGGAACCTTATTGATTTTATTAATACCTATTGTGTTATCCCTCATAATGTTCTCAAATCCTTCTACCTGGTCGATTTTCTTTATCACTGGTCGCAACTCAGGTTCAGAACTGCTAGTAGAATGATTTCTGTCTCTCATTACAGCAATAGGAGATGAAAAAGGCGAAAAAGCGGGTGTAACAGGAGTATCTGGCTTTCTGTCTAATAAAGGAGATAATTTGTCTAGTTTCATTTCTTTTTTGTAGGGTGGCGTTTGTTCAGGAGAGAACAAACTTGGTCTTTTGATAACAGGGGTTAAAGGCTCTTCCTTAATTTCTAATGGTTCGTTTTTTATTTGAGGCGGGGGTTCTATTGAATTTCTATTAATGTATGCATTATCATTAGCATTTCCATTGAAAGGTTGTTGTGGTTTTGGTGGAACACTAGTTAGAATGGTGTTTGACTTAAGGACGGATTTCGATGGATCTCCATCGAAAGGCGACTTGGTTTTCTGTGAGGTAGAAAGCATTGGTTTATTTAAGTAGGTGTTATTTTTATCTTGAGTACTGGCACTTAAGTGTTTCTTTATATTTTCAGCTTCTAATTTAAGATAAGGCTTAACTTCTTCCGATTTTCGCACGGAATCATGTTTATTTACAGGCGGTAATTTCGCAGGATCAACCTTAGACCGCGGGTTTTGATCTATTCGTTGCTTATCAAGGTTATAACTTAACCGATTATCCGGATAAATATTCGAAGTGTTCAGTTCAGGTTGTACGTTTGGTTTAAGAATATAATCACGTTTCTGTAAGTCACTACTGCGCACAATATTAGGGTCTTTTACATGTTCCCGAACAGAATCCCTAAATTCTTTATTAGCTAAACCGAAAGGAGAATCTTTGGCAGCTTCTCTGAGAATATCGCGAGGTTCAACACGGCTTCCCGGAAGATAACCACCACTGTTACTACTACTACCCCCACTACTAGCCCCCATCGACGGCGGTCTCGAATGCGGTTTCATTTTCTGATCCAACGGAGGTCGATGATGTAAATGTGGAGCCTTATTGTTCTGAGTACTACTAAACACTTTTTGCTGAGCAGCCAACCTGTCTCTATCATGGTTTCTGTCCCTTTCTCGTTGCTGCTGACTGCTAGATCCTGCCTCATGTGGCCTCGTTCGGTGTTTATGAGGATCATTTTCAGGGCCTAAAAAATACAACTTTTTAAAAATCGTAATTTGTTAACTTAGGAGTAATTAGTATTGATATATCATTATTCTAGCAAACCACCTTGGTGAATTTTGAAGAAATAATGTCTCCAAAACCATAATAGATATCTCGCCCACTTAGATCAACTTAGTACGCGATCCGCCCCATCCCACCCAAAAAAGTCACCCTAATATAAATAAGCTCTAATGAATGTTAGTGATAAGTTCTGATACTTAATTTGTATAGCTGTTTTTGTGACTAGTCAAATGATTCTGAATGTAATTAAAATATGAAAATAGTCATACAATTTTAAAATACTTACCCAATTTATTTTCATGTGGTCTATGTGGGTGTTGACTTTTACTATCGTCTTTTACAATCTTCTTTGGATCATTATCCTAAAATGATCATTACCTATGAATTTGTAAAAACTAACAATAAATAACTGGCACACCAGTAACCTTATTTAACTATGGTTTAAGGTTGCTTCTAAAGTAAAATGTTTGAAAAATTATTTAATTTCAATAAGCTCTAAATTTGGTGTTAGAAAAATTTGAGGATGAATATGGTTACTTGGTGATCAAATAAAAACTATTAGTTTGTGTTGTCCATAAATAAAATAATCCAGTAGATAAAAAACTTGCAGAAGTCTTTTTGAATTACAGTGGCTACATGACTGAAGTTTGACATATTGTTTTGAGATTTTTAAATGAAAATACATGTCCTTTAGAAGTTGTGCCTCTATAAGAAATTAATTATTTATCTTGTATTCTAATACATGTAAATACTGGTAATAAATGTGTATACAACATCTAAAGCTAACTTAGCAGGAATTGGAAAACTTTTTACTTCCAATCCAGACTTACACCAAATGGATAAAGGAATCTCTATCTCACACCTAATTCAGAATTCAGCTTTACTTTACCCCCCCCCCCCATATCACTGGGTTAAGATATATGCATTAATGAAATATCAAGATAATTGGAATAGTTGTTAAGTTTCATTAATAATTTACAACTAATATCAGTCTTACGTTTAAATGTCACTCAGTAAACAACATTACATTCAATATAAACATGAGCTTACTTTTACAGAGACCCCTATTCAAAACTTGTCTTTTAGCGTCTTGAAATAACCGAATGAGGCAGTGTGCAGTCTTTAGTTTACCTTTTGTTGTATTTTAGACAAATTTTAATGTTTCAATAACACATGTTGGATGGTTACTGATGTAACTGCTATATAATGGACATCTTGTCACAATAAAATCTGAATATGTGTTTTATAACTATTTTGTTGATTGCTAAATAGTGGCTCTGGTGTTTATAACTTAATCTGTGTCACTTGAAATAGTTATCTATGGATACAACAATATGTTATAGAGAATATTTTTGCTCACAAACATGATTCAGGACACATTTTCCACAACTTTTTCTAAGAATATTATTCTTAATGATGGTGGTAAGCGTGTATGAGAGAAATTTGTCTTAAATTTATGATTCTAGGGCGTTTTCCATATTATCACAATAGCCATTTAAAGTAAATTAATTCCATAATAATTCACAATAACAGTAATTTATTATAAAAGCCTTCTACATTTTTTCAAGTACTAGCATGTTTTCCATATTTCAATAACTCATGTATCTTCAATTGAGACTTTGTTCAAACCAAATAATAATAGTTGTTAATTAATTACCACTTTGTTGATCAGTTGCAAATATAATATTTAGTTTGTTTAATCAATCAATTTGCTTAACATGAATAGAATACAATAAATACTTACGAAAAGTGTGCTGCCTGAGTGACTGCTAGGAATGTGAGAGACATTATCAGCTATTGCCATGATTTTCTCTTTTAGCCTCGATGGACATGCCTCAAAAATAGCCAGAAACTCTTCTGTGAGTTGCTGTAATAATTCTGCAGTAACTGTCTGGTCTACATATTTAAACCATTCTTTTTTCTCATTCGATAAGGGAATTTCCCAATTTGACCATTTGCATGCTACCAAGATACAAAAACATGCCACTACTGTTGGTTTGTACTGTATACACATCGTGGTTAAATGTAAGCTACAAAAATATAAAAACTTAAAATTGTATATTGGTTCCATTATCATTATTTTAAGCATTTTTTATTTTGTTTACAGTTTAAAATATGTTCAATACATGAAATGTGCAAGATTGGTTCAAGAATGTGACTCAATTTAGATGCCTTTATATATGCATCACACACAAAAGATTCCAAAAAAGTAGATTGAAGTTTCCTTCTTAGAAATATTTACACAGAAAGAATTTTAAAAAATGTTTATGGAAATAATTGTAGACCTCCTGGAAAAATTAAAATCCTTGGCGATAAATGTCTTTTACATTTTAACTTTGGTGCTATGAGAGTGGCAGATCATTTTATAAGGCGTATTCCAACACGACCTAAAACCGATAAGCAACCGGTAATCGTATTGCGCGTTAACATCATTCTAAACGGTAACTCGTCACAGCGCACGAAGATTATCGGTTGTGTATCCGTAATTCGTTCTGTTGGATCGAACCTATAGTGTATCTAAACAATATAACAGAAACTTACCTATTACTTGCCATAAAATATGAAGTCTGAGCCAAATCTTTGCTAGCTCTAACTAAATGACAACATCTAACTACATGGGTATGTGGATGATCTATTGCAACATCAAAACCTAATGTTTGCAATAAAACATTTTCATTGAACACTAAATCCTGAGATTGGGCTATATACCTGAAATCACAATTATTAATTAAATTTTTAAGTAAATAATTTGAGATTGTTTTTTATTGTCTAACAATAATCAAAATAACTTGAAACTAAACAATTTTTGGCTTGACAATATTAAAGAACTATTAAGAAAATTTTAAATTCAAAACATTAACTAAGACATTTGAAACATGTTATATAAGTAAAAGTACAATAGAAATATCAATATTTTTATTGTAAAATGTAAATAATCTTAAATCAGACACGCGATTTAATAACATTTTATTCCAGAGAACCAAAAAATAAAACCTTACATTATAATTGTCAACACAAACTTTGTCAATTAGAAAAAACTAACTGTTTATTCAACACAATCATAATTTGTTAACCAAACAACATATTTTTCTTTTAATCACTAATAAAACAATTGCAGGCTACTATTTATACTCACTTTTCAGAAGTGACGTCTATATTGACATCTTTAATATTTCTACACATATTTGCTACTCTAATAACATATTCCAATTTTCTTGGCTGTTCTTCAACTTTGGCCGCTAGAAATAAAGCAGCTGCTGCCATCTGATACCATGGGAAATGCGTGAAAGAGTGAAATACATAGAATCGATGCATATATACGATGGCAGTATTTATACATAGCTGTGACCTTAAAAAGATTAAAAAACAATATTAGGAATATCAAATTAATTACCGAATATGGGGTTTGAAGACTAAATCAAACAAATATTAATCTCCCTTTACTAATGACCCTAAAGTCGTATTTCCCAATTTTGTACACACAATTACAACTACTAATTTCAGAATTGAATAATTTCACCCATTATCAAATAAAATGGAACACAACTATTTATTTAGCTTGTCAGAAAAATATTGAACACCCCAAATCTAGTAGTTGTAAATAAACAGGAAATATGATTTTCATCAAAATGTTAATAATACTTGAGAGATAAATCCCTCAGTTCGAATATAAGATTACAAAAACAGCTCGAAGATTTCATTTTTAAGTTTTCCCTTTCAAAGATTAGCCACGCCCACATTTTTTTAATAGCAAAGGCTACTTGAAAAGTTATACGAATTGCAAGGATAAATCACAATAGTAGTTCTGAGAATTGAATAATAGTAAAAATGTATTAAATAATACATATATTAAGATTTAACTTATAAATAATAAAGACTGAAAATTCTATGATAAGACATGTTTAAAATTATGTTAACATTTATCTAGTAACACTGTTACATTCTTCTTCAATTCTCTGGCGCATGTTACCAATAGTTTGTGGTTTCATCAGACAAACCTTCGATTTAAAGTAACACTACAGGAAAAAATCTAATAGGGTAAGATCCGGTGAACTGGATGGTCATTTTATGGGTGCACGTTGCACAAACCATCGCTCGAAAAATACGGTGTTTATAAATTAAGTACCCTGAGAGCATAATGAGACGAAGAAGCTCCTTCTTGCTAAGTATGCCTTGATAAAAATTCTTGTCGATGATTCGTGTATATTTTTTTCCTTTAAATTTCTGTCAATGTACATTGGGCCTATAAGATAAACGCTCAATATCATACATCTAACTTCTCAGAAACATCCTGGGAATTTCATCACACCAGTATGTGATATTGTGTCGATAAACGTAACCATTTAAATGAATTGTAGATTCTTTACTAAAACAAAAATGTTTCAAATAACTAGGATTATGTCCAAGAATTGTAGTTATTTTATCGCAATACTTGGTTCACCTGTCTGGGTCATGTTCTATTCATCCGTGCAACATTTGCCTTTGTATAGATGGAATTTAATACTTTTTAAGAATTTTCAAAACTGTTCTCCAACGGACATTGAAATGCAGACGGATTCCGAACAAACTGCATTAACACCTTTATGTTAGTCACCTGTAGTTGATTTTAGGCCTGTTCCTACACGACGTAAAACCGATAAGCAGCCGGTAATCGTATTGCGCGTAACATTATTGTAAACGGTAACTCGTCATGAACATTTTATATCAGAAGTATATACACTAAAATAGTATATGTCAAACTGGTCCCTATTGTCCACATTGTTTTAAACGTTCATTATCTAATTATCATTTTTTACGAGGATCGTTAATTGTAACCTACTAGATTTTAGAAATCAGTGAGGTATTAAACGTGCCCGTGCTATTTAAAAAAATTGAGAGCGTGTCAGTTGAGGAAATGTCAAAATTTTTATAACGGTAGATACCCGCATATATTTGAAAATAGAAGTGTCCAATTTACTCTTTCAATTAAACGCGTTGACAGGGGGAGGGGCAAAATTTGTTCTCTCACAGTTTACTGAGCGATACAGATGGTAAGTGAAAAAAATATATGAATAATGATTACTATATTACCTAAAACAATGAGAACTATAAAATCTTTCTAAATTACAGAATTAGAAAAGGAGGCACCAAGCCTCAAAATGATATCATTGGCATATTTTGCGTTCAGAAGAATGAAGAACCAACAGACATGATGTAGGTAACCGCTTCTACGATCAAAGGTCACAATCGGGAAGATCTAACGGAGTTGGATTCCTCATCTACAGGAGTTGAAATACACCCTGTCACTTACAATTAACACATGCATGTACATATTAAACTAATTGTTCAAGAAAAAGCTTTCTCCATGTCAACACTATGAAAGACATTAACTTTTAAGTAAATACAGGTCAGGAAACAACTATAAACGTGTCAGTGCGAGAATTGTCCTTACTGCAGAACTAACAGAAAAGGCTCAACCTTACAGGGAAGAAACTACCAAGCATTTAAACCAGATAAAGCTAAAATGAGACTACTTATAGAGAGACGGTAACATTGAAGGACCCGTCATCTCGGAAGTGAAAGATTTCTAGGTAAACCACAAATAAACTCAGTAACTGTGGATTTAATCACCCGAAAACATGTCAAATTAAATTAATTATTATCATTCTTGTTTTTGTCTGCTCACTTTAAGTTTTCGTCTGCTCTGCTAAATACCCTGTGTGTGTGATCGCTCCGGAAACCAACTACTGACATGCCATTTCTAGCCTGACATATATTGCCAGTGTTCTACTAGGCGGCGAACCAGTGACACTAAATGCTCCGTTATCACGAAATTGAAAAATGTTCAGGTAAATGGCTAGTTTACAGTTATACAATCACAATGAACTTGTACTCGTTGATGAGCCGAAAATGTGTTTAATAAAACTATTATAAAAAAACCGTGCCACTATTGTCGCGGATTTTGATTATTTGATAGGAATTTTCGGATTTAGCTGATTAATTTTATTCAGCCGAAAGGTCTAGAATCCTCATTTGAAGGGTATCAAAGATGGTAAACAGGAATTTTACCCCCTCCAAACGTAAGTACGTTAACATCGAAAAAAATTTTTAATTTTATTCATTTTGTGATTTCCTAATTGTTTCAAAACTCCCCACTTTATTATTGCAATATCATAATAAAGTATTTTAATTGTAAAACCTCTACTAAGAAGAATATTACTCCGTTTTTTGAAAAGAAAGACGCACTGAAAATGCAGAATGTGCTTCTTTACAGAAAACTAAAGAAACTGAAGTATGACGATTTTAATGTAAATGATTTGAATGATAGTGGTTATAATCTCTTATGCTACTGGAAATTTGTAACTATACTAGTTAATTAAAAATAATTCACCAATTGGTTGCTTCTTTCCTTTAACATAATCAACTCGACCAGGTGCATGAACCATGTAGCTGATATATCACAGAATTCTTTCTTACGGTACCCATATATTTTCGGCAGTTTTTAGGCATCTTTAACAAGAAATTCAGAAGAATCACAACAAAATGAATAAAATTTAAAGAATAATTTCCACGTGATAACGGCGGAGAAAATTAGTTGGCTATTTTTTTGTGTTAAATCACGAAATTTCCTATCGAATATTAATCAAGATCCTCGATAACAGTTAACACATTTTGTTTGTTATAATAATTCATTTTATTCAACATATTTTCGGCTCATTAAATCAACGAGTATCAAGTATTTGTTTATACAGTGAGGACGTGGGTTGGAACAAATTCATTTAAAAATCAGGTGTTGGTTTTTTGGAAAAACGCTCGGACACCTCGTTTTTTTTGGACTGCGGTTTTTGTGATGACAAACTCATTTATACAAGGTTGGCCAGAAACAAATTGCGACCATCAACTTCATTTTTTAAATGGAAACATTTGTTTATTATTTTATTTCTGAATTTTGCATTGAATTCTAAGTATTTTTCATGTACAATGTCCTATACCGAAAATTAAGATCAAATTGAATGTTCAAATTGTTGACCATTAACTTCCTGACAATACCTGAGACGGTTTTAAAATTCTCGTAACATTTCATTAAGCGTTTGTGGCCGGACTCGTATTTTGGCCCTAATAAAGTAAACTTTCGACTTCACGTAACCCCAAAGATAAAAATCTAACAGGCTTAGATCTGGAGACCTAGCTGGCCATTCGATATTACCTCTCCTTCCGATCCAATTATTTGGGAAAATATAAATAAGATAATTTCGCACTGTTCGCGAATAGTGCTGGGGCGCTCCATCCTGTTGACACCATACCGAATCTGACAATATATTGGGGTGTTGCCTCGTCAGAAAAAACTATCTTACTTGAGAACTGAGGGTTGGCATTGCATCTATCCATCATTATTTCGCAAAATTCTACTCTCCGGTGCAAATCATCTTCAGTAAGTTCCTGAACTAAATGAACTTTTTATGGGTGCCATTTATTTCTATGCAAGCATTTTAGAACAGAAGAGTTACTTATTGACTGTTCTGCGGCTATTTGTCTAGTGGATTTGTGAGGATTTTGTTGTAAATTGAGCAAAACATTTAATTGTGTATCTTCTGGAAGATGTTTGGTTTTGTACCTGTCTCTTACGTGGCCAAATTCTATGAACTTTTTTTCAATTTTACTAACTACAGATCGTGTAAAAGGCCACTCCGGGTACTTCATATTAAACAATTCGCAAACTTCAGCTTGTGTTCGAGTTCTGTCGCCATATCCTACCATCGTCAAAATTTCTATTCGCTGCTTTTCAGTTAAACGCGCCACACTTAGAAACTTTGCAACTGGACTTGACAACTACTTATTTGAAGTAAAATTATAGCACAGTTTCTATGGAAATAAACAATTGTTAAAAACTCCAGCATTAAAAAAAAGGGTTTCCATTCATGCGACTAAAATACCGCCAACAATCATAAAAACCGGACGTAAATAAATATGTTGAAACCAACAAACACCTTATTTTTACCATTGTTTTCTTAACTTTAATTTTTTAATAACTGTTAATTTTCGGTATAGGGCATTGTACATCAAAAATATCTAGAATTCAGTGCACAATTCAAAAATAAAATAAAAAAGAAATGTTTCCATTTGAAAAAATGAAGTTGATGGTCGTAATTTATTTCTGGTCCACCCTGTATAAATAAGTTTATCATCACAAAAACCGCAATCCAAAAAAAAACGTGTCCCAGCGTTTTTCCAAAAAAAAAACAACACCTGAATTTTAAATGAATTTGTTCCAACCCACGCGTCCTCACTGTATATCTGTTAACTATCGATTTACTTACAAATTTTGAATTTCGCTATGACGGGGCCTTTAGGCTATAAATTACTAGACGCAGCGATCATACACAAAGTGTTTAGCATAGCAAACGAAGTCATAAAGTGATCGGACTAAAGCAATATTAATAATAATAAATTACTGCATCTGTCGCTGTTAACAGAAGGGTCTTTAACGATGTACTTTAGATAGTTCTTAGTTGAGATTACTTGATATTGGTTTGCATATATAAAGCCTTCCGTTTCAGGAAACATATGACCAGAGATCAACCAGTAGTTCGACGCTGCACTGTCGACATAATCTTGGTTGACGTCATTTATATGTCTTCCATGAAGGGGCTTCTCTTTCCATTTCAGCAGTTTCTGATCAGTGGTCTGGTGGTGTAATTGGACGTGTTGCTGTGTCAGTCGCAGTGGTGTTGAGTCATCAACCTGGCACATTAGTCTGTGTAGATCAGAAAATTCTGCGAGTTTCTGGAAATGACTACGCAAAATAGAAATTTGTTGATCTAATAGTTTGCTTAGATCTGCCAATCCTCTTCCTCCTTCATACCGTGGCAAAGTTGTAAGTTCAACAGAGCTCTTCAGATGGTGATCTTGAGCTTTTGTTAGTAAAACTCGAACTTTTCATTGCAACTGAGCACTGAACATGCATAGGTGTTAATAGCGTGAAACAGATTTTTACTGTTCAGTTTGGTTTTCAACAGTCGTCGTACCCTTCTATAAAACTCTGCCGTTAGGTCCTTTTTCATAGTTAACTGATCAATACGTTGAGCCTGCTTTATTTCAAGGTATTTATAAGTATGACCTTCCCCCATAGATTCAATTGAGGTGCCATCTCCCATTTCGAAGTGCCCCTGCTGTATTTTGCCTTAAACTATATTAATAATTCGGCATTTGTCTAGACCAAATTTCATATGGATGTCACTAGAGAACCCTTCTACTATTTTAAGCATATCATGCAGCTGTTGTTTCGTAGCTGCCATCAACATCATCAACAAGTCGTCCATGTATAACAAACGGTTTATCTTTAATGCTTGTACGTTGTTGTGTTTGAGACTGAAGCCAAAATTTGTCGAGTTCAATTTGTTTGAGAGAGGATTCATAGCCAGGCAGAACCACAGCGGGCTAAGAGAGTCTCCCTGGAATATACCCCTTCTTTTTGGAATGGGGTCAGTTTGTATCGAAAAGTTGGCTTCATTCAGTGAGATTTTGGTTTGCCAGGTGGACATGGCATATTCTAAAAAGTTAATAATACAATTATTCACTTTATAGAGTTTCAGTGCCTTAATGAGCCAATCATGTGGAACGGAATCAAATGCCTTTTTGTAGTCCACATATGCCATGTAGAGATTTCGTCGTTTGGCGTCGGCTTGATTGCACACAACGGAATCAATTATCAGTTGTTCTTTGCAACCCATCGAATTTTTCGCGCATCCCTTTTGTTGTTGAGTAATTATGATGTTCACAATGTTTGAAAATGCGGTGATTAATGCACGCTGTTATGAGTTTGTATAAGGTTGGAAGGCAAGTGATTGGTCGGTACTTTGCTGGGTCCTGTGCACATAGGTTGTCCTTTGGTAAGAGATATGTAGCACCATGTGTAAGGAAACTAGGCATCTTGTGTGGGTGGGTAATTACGTCATTTATAAGGGCTGTTAGTGTTTCGTGGGTTGCGTAGGGTTTCTTGATCCAGTAATTTGGCACACCATCTGGTCCTGGTGCTTTCCAGTTATGGAAGTGCTTCATTATGTTGGGTGGGTCTTCCGTTGTAAATGGTAGGTGTTGCATGCCATCACAGTTCTGAAATGCAGCCTCCTCCTCATTAATCCAGCTGGCTTTGGAGTTATAGGAGATTGTTGTGGTAAGCTGTGTTTTCCAGAATTCCTTGATGTCTGTTTTACTGGGATAACTAGGAGTTTATTATTGATGTTGTTGAGTTTTCTATAAAACCCTTTTTCTGATTTTCGGAACAGTGTGTTATCTAGTTTTCGTTGGTTACTGGTTTTGTACCTTGTCAATCGACTTGTGTAGACGGAAAGTTTTTGTCGTAGACTGTCCAGACACTGCTGAGATGTGATGTTTTCTCCATCCCACTCGGAGTGTATTCGGTTATTGTCCATGATAGTCTTGACAAGTCTTTCTATTCTGTTGTTCCTGACCCCCCGTTGGTACTCGGTCAGTCTTCCAATGTCTTTCCGAAGAGAATTTTCCCTTCTAGCCTTTTTTGCCAAGGTGGTATTCGAGGTGTTTGTCTAAATTGAGGAGGGTCTTGCGTTCGTCTTATTGCCACCCCAATTGTTCTGCAGATAGAAATTGCAGCACAGTAGATGATTATGTGTAGCGACTCTAACGTATTAGTACCTAAAACATAGTTTGGCAAGATAAATTTGTTCATGGCCTGCAATGATACCCAGTTTCTTAGATCTTAGTTTGGGATGAGTTGGTCTATTCAATGGATCTGTTCCAGTATACTCTATAAGAGCTCTTTCCATTTCTGCTTGTATTTTCTCAAGCAGCCCATCGTTGGCTGGCTGTCCTTGATGAAGTTCTTGAGTCTCGTCCGCTCTTTGCGCCAAAGGTGTTTCAGGCTCTGGATCTGTTGTATTTCGACCAAATAATTCGCGCTCAACTTCGCTCTTTATTGTATCCAGTTGATCAGGCGAAATAAGGCCATTTCTCAAGATGACACGATGTTGATCTGCGACTTTCTGTTTGGTAACTTGAAGCTCTGGGTACTCACAAAAGAATTCTTGATGGAGTATTTGGCGATATTCAGTCTTATCCTGGCTAAGGTTCGTAATTCTGTAGAACGTGCGCATTATAAATTCATTAATGGTTAATTTAATTAAATATAATTTTGGCTTATTAAATCAACGCATCAATTTCCGAAAAACATCGTAATCAACGAAAGTAACAAAGATCAGAATCAAAAGAGACAACACAAAAAGAGACATACGACAATATGAAATATACTGAACTCTATAAAACAATAAAATTATTAAGAACAAGTTAGTGGAATTTGTAGATCAGAAATGAAATAGTAAGAAACCTAGGAAAATAAGAATAATTGGGAATAGACAAATTGTAACAGAGAAAAAGCATAAAAACATATATTAAAATTGTATTGTATTGTAGTTCCAATAATACTAATCAACAAAGAACAAGTAAATAGAAAATATAATCAGTAGTGTCAGTTACTTGTTTTATCTGTCTTACATGACCAAGCTCGCGAAACTGTTTTTCTATTTTGCTAATTGTTCCTTGGGATACAGGCGACAAATGAGGAAAATTTTCGTGAAATAAGCGAGAAACTTCCATTTGTTCCGTGTGTTATCTGGATAACCAATTATTTGTAGAACGGTTATTTTATGCATTTCTGTTAAATGCACAATTTTTCTGATATTATTACGTACAGTTAACGGAATTCAAACGACAATAGCACTGACACTGATCACCACTGTCATGCAGGCAGACAACAAGATGCTAAGGCTATGAGTTTTGACGAACATAAACAAAACTGTTTATTTCATATCAGTAAAAAGAAACGCAGGAATGGTTTTTGCTTACTATCTCAATATCAAAAGCTAAATGGGAATTAAGTATTGAGTGCAATGTAGCAAAATTGTGAAATAAAATAATTTTCTTTCTTTAATCCAAAAAATAAATAATATACAGGGGCTTGCATTTAAAATAAGAAAGTTGTTATTGGACACTGTCACATGACACACCCTATTAATATATATTTGATGACGCGAGATGTAAAGACCGACAACTAGGATTTTCGGGCAATGACACCTCGAAGAGAGGTTTTTTTTGTTGAAAAAATGCGCAAATTTTGAAATTTTGGGTTTCAAGATTCAGTTTTAACCTATTAGTCATATTTTTTGTGAGAATAAACTTTATATTTATATAATTTTATATATCCTGGAAATGCATTAACAGAAAAACACAACAAAAAGATATTCAATAAATTACTATTTATGGCCTTCATGAAAAACTGAAGACTTGGATTTTGAAAAACTGAGGAAAAACAAACTTGAAAAACGCGTCAACTGAAGAACTAGGGGCTTAAGTAAAAAATTATTGATAACTTTGAACAAGTCACAATTAATTTACTGAACAAAAATGACAGACTGCGACTAAATAATTGGATTTGAAAATTAAAGAATAAATAAAGAATCTGTGAAATCAGATTTCTAAACCATTAAACTTGCAAATCTGTTAAAGAAAGCTTTTGAATGACTGAAAAAGGAAATAAAGAACTGTACATGAACTTGTTACAGAACTTAACAATTGAATTGTTTAACTGAAAGGTTGGGGAACCTTAAATATATAAATGTATATGAAAGGTACTTGCTTTGTTGACCAAAATACTTTTCATCAATTAAGTAATGTAAGTCCATTAAAATGAGGACCTGTTTTTAGTAGTTACTTTCAATGTGATATAACTGTACCAGACGTTGCTATATAGACTGCAAATAACTTCTGTGATTTTGATGTAATAATGCAACATTTTGTACCCTACACCATTTCAACAGCAAAGCTGTCACGTTTATGGTTTTGGTGTAGTCCATGAAGACAGTAGCTCGGCAGTTAAAATGGTAGTGAATGTGAAAAATAATGGCTTTGTGTGAGTGTACAATACTTTGTTATACATCTATGGCACACCAAAAATTCCTCAGCATTTCTAGTGAATAGTTGTTCAAAACTCTCAATTTTTAATTATTAATGAATTAAGTAACAATGTCAGCAGGTTTTCAATTTAGTTATATATAAACCATTTTAGATCAATATAAATATTCTTCTATAGTTTTTGCAATATAGCAACTTCCAGTACATCACATGGAAATAGTTATAAACATCATTAAAAATCTTTTTAAGTAATAACTTAAATGCCATAAATTAATTCCAAATGACCGATCTAACAAATTATAATAACAAATATGTAAGAAGGCTGCAAAATTTTGAGCATAATAAAACACATAATTTTTATGGTTACTTTTACAATCAAAACAATGTTGGCACTGCTTTTTTCGGATTCACTGCTTAATATGAAATTCCAACCATTCAGTGTTATAATTTGCAAATAAAATATTGATTGTATAAAAAAATTATCTGGTTAACTCCACAACTGTGTTTTCTGTGCCCAATTCAACAAAGTGAGTCCAACAAACATTTTTCTGGGAAATATGAAATCTGTTCTAACAGTAGCTTAATCTAGCCAAATTATATTTCCTTACAATAATGTGTAGAATGAACTTTTTCAATTATTATAAATTTAACAGATACATAAATCTAATTCAATGCTTTTTTAGCTTGTTATTAGTGTGAGTAATGTATGTTAATGATATTTAATGTTTTTCTTACAATTTATTGTACTTTGTGGAATTCAAAACATTTTAAAAGTACCTAACATAATATTAAAAAAAACTTCATGAAATTTGATTTTGTGCATAGCAACATATAATTGTATATTTAAAAATTATGTAGGTGCATAAAGTAATAACATCATTAAACCCTAAATATATTGAATGAACTTTATCATAAAATGTTCTATCAATTCTAATTCTTATTCCTAAAACTGCTGAATCGCGTTTCAACTTTTGTGTGCGCAACTGCGCAATTTATACATATAACAAAACAGATGCATCATATTTATAACATATAGCATAGTAGCATTCATAAGATAATAGTACTATTACCAACGTGATATTTCACATATAACAATGTGAGTGAAATATTTTGAATTTGTAAATAATTTATATTTCATTAGCAAAAAATTATTCAATATTTTTTTAATGTTGTTAGCACATGTAAGTAATAAAAATTTATATACAGATATGCATATTTTATATATTCATATATAAAATCAAACTGAATAAATATAGCATTTTATATATTTCTTAGTGAGACACCTTCTAGAATGCATGTATACACAATTAGTCTCTTCAAAGATATGAATGAGTTTTGTTGAACATTTTACAAGATAATTTTAACAGATGTCATAAACGTTTTCATTTGAGGGCAGTACAGAAATAGTAACCAGTAAACTAGCATGTTTATACAAAACAACTTTTGTTGTTAGACATGTAGGATAAATTTTCATATATGTAGATATAGATATAGCAGAGCCACAAATAATACCAGATATAACTTTTTTTTTCTCAAAATATTATAACTAATCATCAGAAATTATGTATAGCACTTTAAATATGATTTATTTACAAAATGCATAATCCTTTTTTATAAAATATTATGCTACATTGTTTAAATTTGGAACCTAATTCTGTTTAAGAAAATAAATAAGTTATAGTGAATATTATTGAATGAGATATAAACAATTTTGGATGAAACTGAAAGAATTTATATATGCTGGTGTAAGACATAGTCATTACAAGTTACAAATAGCCAGTGATAAATATATAAATGGCTTACTATGAAAATCGTGAAATGCTAACAGCTGTAGTTGTCAGCATAACATCAGTCCAATGCAACCAAAGAATTAGTTGTTTGTGTGCACAGTGCACAATTTGAGTTAACTCTTTAATTTGTATTTTAATTATTAGTAAAAATATGAGTATTATTTAATTCAAAGAACAAAATTGCTTTTTTTCACAGTAATAATACAGACCTTACAGAGAGGCTTCCAAGATAACTATCAATATTAAGCTAACATGAAACAATGTAATAATTTAAGTTTAATATATGTGTAATAAGCAAGGCCCAAGTCAGCAAGCAGGTGGTTCAACACCCTCCCAACCCCCTTATCCAAATTTGAGACTAAAGATCCAATTTCAACAAATTAATTTTTTTTTCATAAAAATATATTTGTTTATTTATACATTTCTTACATACTGGAATTACAAGAATAGAAAAAAAAGTTTTACAGTCCTAATCAATGCATCCATCTTCAAAACAATTGCTAGAGTAATCAACCATCTGAAATATATTTCTCACTTGGAATTGGAAATAAGTAATGTAAAGTAATAATTTTGTTTTGATAGAATAATTATAGAAAACAATTTTATTGAGAATTGAGTGATAAATATAAAAAATTTAAACAAATAAGTACTAGAGTTAGTTTCAAAGTTTTAACGAACTTATGCTGTAGATTAGTTTAAATAATACATGTAGTGTTTTAAGAATTAGGTGTGGTATCTGTGTATTTCACTAATAAAAACACCATTTTTTCCTTTGCTGTATTGACTTGTGTTCTATGAGACTGAAACTAATGACAAAACCTTCCAATTTTTATTTTCTCATCAAACTGCACACTTTTTAAACATAAATCTTTCAAATATCATAAAAATAGATCTTGCATGTGATGAATACTCATATTCATTTACAATTGTGGTTGTTTAGTGGTGAATTCATTATCAATGTTTTTCCAAATTATTTTGAAAATATTTGTCTTACTTGACAGCAATTATTTCAGTAGACAGTTTAAAATTTTGTAATGATAGAGATATAATCAAAATTAATAGGATATAATTTTTAATCAGCATAAAATAATGCTTCTAAGAGTTTCAGAGCACACCAAATTTTGTATAAACATGGCGAACACATTTGGAAGGTATATATAAACCAACAAACTTCCTAGAGTGTGGTTACATTGCACAGTTGCAGCAATAATTATGTACAGTTTATGCAATTTTGTAATTCTGAACTGATTAATAGAAGTTGGCTACTTTGTATGAAAAATATACATAGCACAGAATAGCCATATAATTCAAAAACTCATTTTTATGGAAAAAAATTCCAAAGACAAGCTTTACACTACTCACATTGCCTATACAGAAATTCATTGAAATTAAAAAAATGAAACTGTTTTAAATGCTCACTGAACAATTTGAGTTTTAAATTACAATTATTACTATTATTAATTTATGATTGACAAGAGTTTTTTCCAAATGTACATAAGCATTTGCACATATTTACGCTTTAAATATCTATGCTTAACTTTAAATATATTTATAAAGTTTTTAAATTCTGCTTTACCAATTTATTATTCATAAACTCTTTATTTTTTGCTTACTGTATTTACCTGTACCTTTATTTCATTGTCAAATGTATTATTGTTAATCCATTTTTAAGAGGTAGACTAACAAAAATAAAAAGGAAAGTAAAGTACACCTTTAGTTTAAAAACAAAAACAGAGTTTGAACAAATAGAAAACGTATTGAAATTTTAAATCATTTTATTTTCTGATTATTAGTGAGTTACAAAACGTGAATATAGTTAAAACGAAGCACAAACCAAATAAGTATATTGAAAAAAGAAAATATTTCATTAGCAATTTGTGACTGAAGAAATTTCCGGTGACCTAGAACAAATCAAAAAGTAGGTTCGAATAAAAATAAGTGAACTTAGGCACACAAACTTTTAGAAATCTCAATGATCAATATTATACTGACTCATAAGAGCACTACATAACCTGGAAATCTGTATCTTTGTCCTTTTAATGTATGACTCCTATACACAGTGTAACAACTTTTTTAAAATAAAGCATGCCTTCTTACATAAAGATATGCCATTATTTAGTAGTAATGGCAATGTTATGTGAAATATGTAAAGAAAATAAGCCTACACTTTTAGCCTCTGGCCCATATCCTGGATAAAATTTGCAGCCTGTTGTCTGTAGGATAGTTCCTTGTGTGCGTCAAAGCCACATTTTCTCGATGGGGTATTTTCAAGTTGTTCTTTCGTAAAGTACCATTTATCGCTATTGCTCGTGTTAGCCATTTACTTCACAATACGACGTGATCACGACAGATATCAAATATGCAGAGGGCGTTACTTGTAATAAACTGCGGTTCATCTGACAATATTTAGGAACTTATAAAAGATATCTTTGAAAGAAAATCGTTAGCTAAATTAAAACAATAAACTCGCGAAACTAATACTGACGGGCACTTTTCACAATCTTATGAAAATTGTTCGATTTATTCTGTTGTTACGTCACTGTGATTTTGGGTTTTCCAGTTCATATGGTTAGTGCTTGCAAAATATGTTCAAACCGTGGTAAATATCCTAGCTATATTAAAAGTTATATTTTCCAGACCAGTAATTACAGCTGTATTACGATTTGCAATAGTTTTCTTCAGTTCTGAGGTAGATTTTCGATTAATTTTTATAATACATACACTTGAGTCGTAGAAATAGATGGTCTTCACTGCTCGATGGCCGACGAACCACGTTAATCAACAGAGAATCTTCAATACATCACAAGTAACAACAACTACTTATAGTGATAGTCTACACATTTAATAAATCATCGTATTATTTTTTAACGTGAAATTTTCACCAACACTGCTGTAAATACCAAAACGAAAACACAACAACAACTAAACTTGGCAAAATGGCGATTGACAGCTTCCTGTAAACTATTAAGACTCTATTGGTTCCCCACCAATTTATGTTGGCGCGAAATTCAATTTTAATAGCGGTAATTGGTTCAAATTTAGTAAACCAATCATAACCTTAATCTATAAATTGTGTTTATTTTATTGTTTGAATTTCTAATTTTTATCGAAATTTGTAGAATTTCTTGCGTTTTAGAAAACATGTCAATGTTAACGGAAGAGGAGTCCACTTCTACAGCAGCGCTAAGAGCCGAATTGGAGGAAGAACTACGAAATAAAAAACAATGTACTTATCAGTCATATGAATGTACACAACTTTGTTTGGATGGCTACAAATTTTGTCCTAAACACATTTTACAAGATAAAAATGCACCCTTTAAACAGTGCTCTTATGTATTTAGTAGTAATGGAAAAAAGTGCCATTTACCAGCACCCAGATCTGATAAGAAGGATTTTGTGTAACTAACTTTTCTTTTAACATATGCATAGTTTTTATTACATATTTATTCTAGGTATTGTAATGAACATGCTTTAAGAGCAACTTTAAGTCGTAATAAACAAAGTTCTAAAATTCAACCACCAAAAACAGCTGAAGTACTTTTGCACTCATTATCACATTATATTAAGAAGCCTAAAAGTCAACCAATAGGTACTTACCCTGAAGAAGAGTGTCTAACATCAGATGACAGTTTTGGCCAAAAAAGTACCAAATATAATGATCCTTTTGGTATTTATTCAATTAAAAATTTGTATTCATATTATTAAGAAATTTTTTCAGTTGATTTAGATGCAAGTAACATTTACAATGAATACTGCAACAAAGTCTTAGACTTTTGCAGTGAATCAGAAAGTGATATTGAACCTTCTACACTGTCTACAGTGTGGCATGATGCACAAGCAGACAGTTCTGATGATGAAAGTATAGATTCTGAGCAAGAGGATCCTTTGAAGTAAGCATAGAGTTACTACTGACTGGCAATTATATTGTGAAATTCTTTTCAGACATGCAAATGTTTATACTGCTGAAGAAGTTACTTTATTAATTAGAGATAAGCTTGTGAGATTACAATCCCTGTATGTGGAACAATATCGGCATCTACAGTATTTATTGAAAGAAAAGCGTAGAAAATATCTCCATGGTTTGAAAAGGGAGAAGGAAACTTGTTGTAAGTTTATTAAATGTTCTGGTGCTTTACTATTAAAGCTAGTTTTAGAAGAGTCATATTTTATTTTTTAACTCAACAAATAATTTACAATTTTAGTCTGAAGGTGGTAGACAATATAACCTGCTGCTTGGAGCAATATATATGCATACTGAAAAATATTCACACCAGGCCATCTTTTTTGATCATATTGTTCAGCTAACATTTTTTCAATAGTATACATTGTCTACATTGAAGTCATAAGAGAGCCTATAATACCATAAACACATACACACATAACATATACACTAATAACCTGTTTATGTTATGATTATGTAGATCTGTGCTCACATACTCTCTAATTATGATTACATAACTTTAATAATTGTTTGTTATATATGTATACATGGTTTGTATTTTGTTGCCATTTATTCAAATTTTACATTTATTACATTTGTCATTTAGTTGTGCCAAACACTAAATAAATATAAAAATAATCCATAATATATCTCAATTGTTTGGATTCTAGACAGCACTTAGTCTGTAGAACCCATATACCAGATATAACATCTTAAATAAATATCATAAATATGTTAATCTCATGCAGATTCCAAAAATAATATGTCATAAATTACACCCATATATTTACAGGTAATGTCTTCAAGTGCCAATCACTTAGAATTATGATAGAATTCTATCATAATTATGAGGTACAGAATCTCTATAATTGTGAAAAGTAATACAAATAAATCCAAGATTTAGTAAAATTTTATTTGCAGTTTCAACTGAGAGAAGCAAATCTTACCTAAGAGTAGTAATCATAAAAAAATCATTGGATTTCTGCTGCAGAAATTGTCTATAACCTTATTTATCAGAGCAATCACATCATCAGTTCCATTTTCCTTAAAAAACAAAACTGATTAGACCTTCATGTTTCATTGAAAATGTGTACAATCTATAAAACTGAAAGATATTTGCCCTTTTAATACTAATACTATGTGTCTGTAATTATTTACATTATTTCTTGTCCCATATTTATTTATGTACTTGGCAATCCTCAATTGTCTTAGACAGGTCCCCTACAAACTAGCATTATTTGCTTATATACCTTAAATGGTAGAACATATAATGTGTAGAGAACAGCAAGTTTTAGGATGCCTACATGGATTATATCACACCTTCCAACTTTATTCTTGCTATTACCAATAATCTTTTATATTTCAAGTTTTCTCTTGTTGGCACCTGACATATCTGCAAGTTGAGATCACTTTACTGAAAAACTCTGTAAAATAATTTGGTCAAGTGTGAGTTGAACTCACATACTAAGGATTCCATACCACCTTCAAGATTCTAATATTCCAATTTCAGTCAGGCAGGGACTGAGTGCATTTTCTTATATTTACCCTAATATCTATTAAAGGAAGAATTTTAAACTTTTAAAAAATATACACTTTCATTTTCCACACATAGACTTTTTATTTCATCTGCTTCAGGGTTTGCTTGATTTTTATAAGAACATGTATGTATTTAATTTTCTAATTTGGTTCCCAAAAATTAACATTAGAGTTTTATTTTACTAATAAACTTTCAGGGAAGCCTTTTATAATCTACTGTCTAAATTTTGAGGCTCTGTAGATTGGAAGATAAAGAGTAAAATAGGTCAAGTTTTAAATTATAAATTATTAAATATGTTATTCAAATTATTTAAAAATACAAATAAAATATATTTTTCCAATTTAGTGTAGTTTTTTAAGTCGATGTTTAATATTTTTGTTAATATCTTGTAAACAAATGATTTAAAAATATGATATATTTGTAATTCACATAATGAGCCTTTTATCTGATATATTACATGATGCATTTGAAAATTAAATTTTTATTTTCCATTTAATTGTATAATTTGTCCCTAAAATTACTATGGGGGTTTTCTAATAATTTTTCTTATAAATTTCAACTGAGCCCCAGTACCTCTAATTATTTTCAAAACTTTAGGTAGTATGGTTTTGGAAATAAAGTGAGAAATGAGAATTTTTTATATCTTTAAGTTGATATCTTGTAAACAATTAATTTTAAAAATATGAAAAATATATATTTGTATTCCTCATTTGATGTATTTCATGTTCAGTTAAAAAAATATATTTTTTTATTTTTCGTTTAATTCTATAATTTGGCCCCAAATATTAATATTAGGGATTTCTTCGTATTTTTTGTGTAAACAAAAAAATTTAGGTCTAATATATTTGTATTCGTCATAATGAGCCCTGTGATTTGATATATTACATGATCCGTTAGAAACAAGTTTAATTTTTTATTTTTCATTTAATTCTGTCATTTGCCCCCCCCCCCAAATCAATATTATGGGGTTTCTCCTTATTTTCCAGTAAAGTTCATGTGAGGGGCTACACCTCTATTTTTTCAAATTTTTGCTTCTTATAGTTTTGGAGATAGAGGGGAATGGGTAAATTTTTTAATATTTTTGTTAACATCTTTTAAATAATTTATTTTAAAAATATTAAAAAATTAATTTGTATTCGTCATAATGAGCCCTTTGATTTGATATAATTTTTTTTTTCCACTAATCTTCAGGTCAAACCCTATACCCCTTTTTTTCAAATCTATACGATTTATAGTTAGGAGATTACGGAGGTAGGGGGGAATAGGTAAATTTTGGTATATTTTCGTTAATATATTTTTTACTAATTTCTTTTTAAATATGAAAAAAATATATTTGTGTTCCTCAGAATGGGACCTTTCATTTGATGTATTACATGATGCGTTTGAAAAAAATGTACTTTATAATTTTTATTTAATTCCATAATTTGCCCCCCAAAATTAATATTAATGGTTTCTCCTTATTTTTCCTGTAAAGTTCGGGCAACGTTCTATATTTCCTATTTTTTTCAAAATTATATCTGGTCTATTGTGAGCAACAGTCCGATCAGTCAGTATCGTGCGGTCCCAGTACAGCTTGTAGTTGTTATTTTCTAAAACAGATTCTGGTTTATATGTATCATATGATAATCTTACCGACTGTGATAGTTCAAGATTCAGTGCTAGTTCCTGGTGCAGTCTTTTAGCCACAGCATCGTGTCATTCTTTGTATTCAGTTGCAGCGAATGCTTGACAACCTCCTGTGATATGCTGGATAGACTCAGATGTTTGGCAACCGTACCTGCATCTGTCGTTGTTAATAGAAGGGTCTTTAACGATGTACTTTAGATAGTTCTTATTTGGGATTACTTGATTTTGGATTGCCAATATAAAGCCTTCCGTTTCAGGAAACATATGACCAGAGATCAACCAGTAGTTCGACGCTGCACTGGGGCTTGAAGGGGCTTCTCTTTCCATTTCAGCAGTTTCTGATCAGTGGTCTGGTGGTGAAATTGGACATATTGTTGTGTCAGTCGCAGTGGTGTTGAGTCATCAACCTGGCACATGACTCTGTGTAGATCAGAAAATTCTGCGAGTTTCTGGAAATGACTACGCAAAATAGAAATTTGTTGATCTAATAGTTTGCTTAGATCTGCCAATCCTCTTCCTCCTTCATACCGTGGCAAAGTTGTACGTTCAACAGAGCTCTTTGGATGGTGATCTTGAGCTTTTGTTAGTAAAACTTGAACTTTTCGTTGTAATTTTTCAATGTCAGTCTTGCACCAATTAACTATACCGAAAGAGTAACTGAGCACTGAACATGCATAGGTGTTAATAAACCTGAAACAGATTTTTACTGTTTAGTTTGGTTTTCAGCAGTCGTCATACCCTTCTACAAAACTTTTTCATAGTCAAGTGATCAATACATTGAGCCTGCTTTATTCCAAGGTATTTATAAGTATGACCTTCCCCCATAGATTCAATTGAAGTGCCATCTCCCATTTCGAAGTGCCCCTGCTGTATTTTGCCTTTAACTATATTAATAATTCGCCATTTGTCTAGGCCAAATTTCATATGGATGTCACTAGAGAACCCTTCTACAATTTTAAGCAGATCATGCAGCTGTTGTTTCGTTGCTGCGATCAACTTTAAGTCGTCCATGTATAACAAATGGTTTATCTTTAATGCTTGTACGTTGTTGTGTTTGAGATTGAAGCCAAAATTTGCTTCATTATGTTGGATGTGTTTTCCGTTGTAAATGGTAGGTGTTGCATGCCATCAGAGTTCTGAAATGCAGCCTCCTCCTCATTAATCCAGCTGGTTCTGGAGTTATAGGAGATTGTTGTGGAAACCTGTGTTTTCCAGAATTCCTCAATGTCTGTTTTACTGGGATAACTAGGAGTTTCATTATTATTGATGTTGCTGAGTTTTCTACAAAACGATTTTTCTGATTTTCGGAATAGTGCGTTGTCTAGTTTCCGTTGGTTACTGGTTTTGTACCTTCTCAATCGACTTGTGTAGACGGAAAGTTTTTGTCGTAGACAGTCCAGACACTGCTGAGATGTGATGTTTTCTCCATCCCACTGGGAGTGTATTCGGTTATTGTCCATGATACTCTTGACAAGTCTTTCAATTCTGTTGTTCCTGACCCCTCGTTGGTACTCGGTCAGTCTTCCAATGTCTTTCCGAAGAGAATTAATTTTCCCTTCTGGCCTTCTTTGCCAAGGTGGTATTCGAGGTGTTTGGCTAAATTGAGGAGGGTCTTGCTTTGGTCTTATTGCCACCCCAATTGTTCTGCAGATGGAAATTGCAGCACAGTAGATGATCGTGTGTAGCGACTCTAACGTATTAACACCTAAAACATAGTTTGGCAAGACAAATTTGTTCATGGCCTGCAAGATGATACCCAGTTTCTTAGAAGATCTTAGTTTGGGAAGAGTTGGTCTATTCAATGGATCTGTTCCACTATACTCGATAAGAGCTCTTTCCATTTCTGTTTGGATTTTCTCAAATAGGCCATCGTTGGCTGGCTGTTCTTGATGAAGTTCTTGAGTCTCGTCCGCTCTTTGCGCCAAAGGTGTTTCAGGCTCTGGATCTGTTGTATTTCGACCAAATAATTCGCGCTCAACTTCGCTCTGTATTGTATCCAGTTGATCAAGTGAAATAAGGTCATTTCTCAAGATGACACGATATTGATCTGCGACACTCTGTTCGGTAACTTGAAGCTCTGGGTACTCACGACAGAATTCTTGATGGAGTATTTGGCGATATCCAGTCTCATCCTGGCCAAGGTTCATAATTCTTTAAAACGTGCGCATTATAAATTCATTCATGGCGCTAGTTCATTTTATGCGCTGTCTTTTTAGTCCCGCTTGAGTGAGCGCTGGCTGTTGATGGCTGTTGATCCTGCGCAACACTTTCTGCGGGTGGAGTTCTCGTTCTCGTTTGACTCCGTGGATGATGGTCACGTTGATTCTGTGACCGTGTTGATGAGTGTTGTTGTGGTTCTTGGGCTGTAGCTCTTTGGAAGACAGGCGCCCGCCATGTCCAGCGCCAGCTCCAGACATGCCCTGGCGATCCCCAGGCAGCGACTCTTTTCCGAGGCATCTACTCCGTAGCTCCATTTTCATGGGTGGTGTCACCAATTGACCCTGGTGACCCGGAACCGTGGGGTTATCACTTCCCAGATGAAATGATTTGACCAGATCATCCCGTGCGGGTTTTGGGGGAGGTCAGCGGACAGCCGCCCCTTTGTCGCCTCTTACGACAGGCGGTGGATACCGTGGTGCTATTCTAACCCGGCCACCACACGGGATGTTGTATTATTATTGTGATATTCGAATAAGCTGTTGTGTATATTTGATGTAAATAAAAGTTCTAGAAAGTGGTAGTGAATATTAGTTTTTAAATTTTAATTGAACCCACGGAGTATATAACAATATTGTTTACTTAACATATAATATTAATTACTATTATAGTTTTGAAGACCACAGTAAAATTCTTAATAGTTTTTTATCCGGATCTACAATTGTATACAAAAGTAGGTAGTATAATCTCATAGGAAATAATAACAACAAATTCGCTAATGTATATTACATGGGCACCAGAGCCGTCCACAGATAGAAAATATATCATCAAACATTAATGACAGTGTCGATTGACGCTTCCACCCAGGAGGTTGTTACCAGCCTTTCTCGGGAGTGGAATTTTATCTCAAAATAATCCCGAAAATCGATAGGGATTTTAAGCGAAAAATGTATTATGATATAATGAATTTTTTAATAAATCAATAATTTTTAAATTATTCACATTTGAAAAGAGTATTTTTAAACAAAAAAACTCACGTGTCAAACGGTTTTTCGCGTATTTCTCAAAAAATATATAATATCTAAAAAAACAAAGATAGTTGTTTTTTGAGGAATCCTTTAATAGATATGCAATAATGCACACTTTGAGGGCTTATTACTGCTTGCAATATAATCTGGTCAACCGCGCGGAATTTTAATATTACTTTTGTCTACAACGTTGATTCATATTCCAAAAGCAAGAATGAATAATCAGTACAGATTTGTTATGGAAACTGCAATAAAATACTGTGCGTGTATTGATGTGAATTATCTCATTATTGTTATAAAAGTAGTAAAATACAAAATAGTCAGTTTTAGGCATTTAATATAAATGCTTTGGGCATTTATAACAACTTTATTAGGGGATATTTAATACTGCTGTTACTAGTATTAATTCATTGTTATAAATGTTTGTTTAATAACACATTTAACAATTTAATCAATAATAGTTATAAATATAAAACTACCAGTTATTATTATTATTTTTTAAATTAGGCCGAAAATGATAGTTTTAATCACATGTGCCTTTTCTTCAATTTCTTCTTTAAAAATTCAGGCATTTTTTGATATCTGTGCAGTAACATAGTAAAAGATATTCTCCTCAAATTCAACAATATGCCGGGCCTTGATGTTATCCCGCATATTATATTTGATTCAAAGCCATTGTAATCCTTTACCTTTGCTTTTGTTAGATTTTTCCATTTTCCAGTACTACATATTTTAACAATGGTATTTCAATTTACCTTTATGCCTGCGTAATTTTTACAATTCAAACTCTCTTGCCGGGTTCTTAAGTATTAAAATACCGCGTGTTTCGCGGCAATTAAAATGAGAAAGAAAATCCGTGACATTGCCAGATTGCACTCTCATCTTTAGTAAAGGCATTCGTATATGTATATGTAAATTCCCATGTTAAAGTATAACGTGACGTTGTTGTCTTCTTGGGCGCTTTCGAACATCCTTAAGATTCTTGAAAGAATTTTTTTATCAATATTTTTAGCATAAATGAACAATTCTTTCATAAGCAACAACTCAATTTTTATTTTAAGCGATTGCACAATTTAAACTTTTAAAATATAACTTTTTTCATTGTTCTCACCATAAGGGTGGTTTTTATGTTGAAAAATGTCATTTATTGATTTTTTCTTGAGCAATGAATTTTTATTCAAATAATTACAGGTATCAAAAATTCCAAGCTCACAAAAAGTATTTTTTAATATTTTAAGCATAGAGTTGATGTGGTTATTAAGGGTTGAAAAGTTCGCATTTATCATAAGCTATTGTTCAAGAACCTGAAACGTGATAAACTGTTTATGTTTAAGCAAGACATTCATCAATAAAATGCTTAAAACATAGTTTTTAAATTTTTTCACCAAGGGGTAGTTTTTACCCATAAAAAATCGAAAATGTCAGTCGTTGTCATTTCACTTTTGAAGTTGAGGGTATGATAAGCTTTATACCAAATTTTCATGTAAATCGACGTAGTTTCAAGGAATTTGTATGTTGCAGGTGATTTTTAGTTTCCATGACAGCACTATAATAATGTTTTTTTGTCATATTATCTCTAATTAGATGGATCAGAAGCTCAGTAAATACTTAAATTACAAATTACAAAGATGACCCTCAACTGAAAATATTATAGAATACTGCCATTAATAAATTCATAACCCATTTCAAATTCGTTTTAATTTTATTTCATTAATAACTTCCTACAGAGTTACAAAATGTTTAGGTGAATTATGACTGATCGGCACTTTACACTAACTACTAATAATTTTTTTACAGTAATATTCTTAGACATCTGCCAAATATGGTCGGTCCAACTGATATTTCTACATGTAGCAGGAGGACCACTGAACTAATATTTATGTCTTCATAATCTTGTAACAATTTGAAAATAGTACACTGTTGAAACATAGTCATATAATTTTGTGGTAAATAAAAATACCAGATTTCTGTAAACATTATGTTGCAAGATAATATTTTGGCAGTAATAAAAGGTATGTGATTATTATTTTTAAATTTTAGTTTCTAATTTTTAGGTAACATATATAATCAAGTGCGAGACAATCCAAAGGAACAACGGTTATACAAGAAGTTAAAAGCTTTAAATAATTATCAACAGTGCCATGGTATTGATGCCATATTAAATAAACGATTGAGAGATTTGAGAGCTAAGGTATTTATACAAATTGTTTAGAGGAAATTAATTTAATCAGTCATACTCTTTTTAGACAACAGATGTTGCTGTTTCAAAACCGCATGCATCAGTAAAATGCATATTCACTGAAGGTGGAGTCAAGTGCGGCGAAAGAACTTTACCATTAACGAAATACTGTAAAAAACATATATTGGAGGTAATTGTGGATAGTTTTTTCCTAATTTAATAGTAACGAGGATATGAAAACTCCATAATGAACACTAAACATTTTGAGTAGTAGGTAATGTTAGGTACCACTTAAGCAAACAGTTCATATAAGTTTTAAGCTAAAAGGACCCGACATAAAACAAATGAAATAGTGATGCAGTCAAAAAATTTCATTAGCACAATGTTTGAAAATGGTTCATTTCTGAGATATGAAGGGGCAAAAGTGTCATGCTTGAGAGAGTCTTTTGCGATAAGAAATTATTTAACATTCTTTAGAGCAATCATACTTTCTCATAAAATCCCACATGTGATTCCTGTAAAATAACAGCGTTAAATAACTGCTTATCCTATAAATATTTTAGATTTTAGATACATCTGTTTTTAAGTATTTATCTAATAGTTTCTTCTCAGTTTGACCTTGATGTACGATGTACCATACCATATGAACCATAATACATTTGAAACATTTGCAATCCCAAAGAACGGACATAATTTTCTATTAATTTATTCCTTCTTAGTTTGGCCTTGAAATGACCTTGATCCTCACTTGACTGGATTCATACAAGCGATAATAGCCCTAAAATAACGTAAATAACTACTTTATCTGCTGAGAGTAGTAAATGTTCTGCGATTTTTCAGGTTGTAACAATAGACAATTTCGCTTGCCTTCAGAAATAATAATATTTAAACTTCCCTTGGACCGACCGCCCATAGATATACACAGCTTCGCATAACAGGATATCTTGTAAACTCCTGATTTTGACAATGGATCTCTGGTATCTTTAGGAGATTGAAGTACGAGTATGTGGCGAAGGTGTTAAGTGTATTAGAAAAGTATTTCTACTTGGTCCGTTATGAGCTGCTTCACAATGCGATCCGTTGTATTTTAATATATGGCAAATAAGCTGTCTCTAAAATTTCAAATGGCTGTTGATTCTGGTTTAATTAGATTTCCATCTATATTATATTATATTGTGGTCGAAAGTGCTGCCGTGTAAGTTTCACTAGTGAATCTTCTCTGTAGCTTCAATCCCCAAAGATGTCATTGACGGAATCAACATGACGATTTGAAAATAGCTGTGTTCAAGGTTTTGTTTTGAAAAGGCTCCGTTTAACAATCAGCGATGACAGGGAGCGGGAACACTTCCCATTGCTACACCATCAACTTGTTCATTCAATTGTTGATTCCACTAAAAGAGAGTAGTCTTTATAAGATGTCGAAATAGTTGCGATAGATCTAGACTGTTTTATCAGGAAACTACTTTTAAACTCACTAACCTGTCGCCAGGCACTATCTTGAAACCTGTTAGTTTTTCTATATAATCACTGGAATATTTATTATCTATCAGTTAGTCATGAGGTTTTAGCAGTTCTTTTAGGTACTTACCAATGTTGTAGATTGGAGAGCCAATGACACTAAAACTGAGGCGAATAGGTACATTGTATTTATGAATTCTGAGTATACCAATAATCTAAGTGGTATGGTCTCAGATCTTCAAAGACACCAAGATAAGTTAATTTTGATCTTTTAAGAGTCCTTGATTTTCTATCCTTCTGTAATTTATAGTATGTGACTGGATCAAGTAAACCACAAATCTTTTTACTATAGTCCTTGGTATCCATTGTTATTGTAGCATTCCTCTAGATTGCGGATAGAATTGACTCTGTATTTATTTTGTCACTGTATTCAAATAGGAAAGTGTGAAATATGCGAACAATCCAATATAATCTGGCCAACCGCGCGGGATTTGAATATTACTTATGTCCACAGCGTTGATTTATATTCCAAAAGCAAGAATGAATAATGAATACAGATCTGTTTTCGAAACGGTAATAAAATGGTGTGCGTATATTGAAGTGAATTATTTCACTTTTGCTATAAAAGTAGTAAAATACAAAATAGTCAGGTTTTGGATAAATGCTTTAGGCCTTTATAATAACTTTAATAGACAATATTTAATACTGCAGTAACTAGAATTAAATCACTGTTAATATTTTGCGCCTTTTCCTCAATTTCTTCTTTAAAAATTCTATCAGCATACATTATTTTTTGATATTCATGCAGTTATAAATTATAAAAGATATTCTGCTCAAATTTAACAATACGCCTTGATGTTATCTTTTATCTTGGCATTTGTTAGTTTTTTATCATTTCCCAGTATATATATTTTGACAATCGTATTACAATTTCTTTTTATGTCTGCGTAATTTTTACAAATCAAACATTCTTGCCGGGCTCTTTAAGTATTAATACCAGGCGTTTCGCGGCAATTAGAATGAGAAGGAAAATCCGCAACATTGTCAGATTGCACTCGTCATGTTTTAATACACGCATTCGTATCAGTGAGTAAATACATCCACTGATTCGTATAGGGAGCATTTCATTTTTATAAATGGGGGTTGGTATTTTATAAGATTTCCAGGTTGGTGCTGATTTTAAATTCCCATGTTTAAGTATAGCGTGACCTTGTTTGTCGTCTTCGTCTCGAGAGCGCTTTCGAACATCCTTTAAGGTATTATGTGTCTGCTACACATATTTTTTATGTTGACAGTTTTGTATTTCAAATATGTGAAACTATTCTTTTCAATTCTCATACTATTGTGACGGGAATTCATCCGATAATTTGTGAAAGCGGCATTCCGCCTATATTTCGGGGAATCCGAAATATTGTTCGTCTGGCGCATCAAGGTCTGCGGCTTGCTTTGATGTTGTTCTCGAAGAATTCTACTCTAGTCTCGGCGGCTCTTTGACGTTCTGGATAATTCCTAGAAAAAATTCCCATGCTCATGGGACAGCTCTGCAATCAAATAGAGATTTATATTTTCATTGAGAAACGCAGAACCAAGTAGTACAATTCTATTCTACAATATCAACTGGCATTAAAAAATATTTGTGTGAATTATATTTTGATTTTGACAAATATTTTTTGAGATCAAATCAATATTCTTGGACCCCATTTTTTATTTGTTTATGCCCAAAAGTTCCCCTTTTTCATACATAGTTGTTTGTTTGAACAGTTAATTTAGTTTTTTTATTATACTCAGAATATTATAAAATAATTTTACAATAAATATTTTTCAGGATCCAAATCAAGTACTGTTCAGAGCATGTGGAAAAATAAACGGTGACGTCGAGTGTACAACACCAATACCTGCTACGTTTGATGACTCTACTTGCCAAATTCATATGGACGTTCCACCTTTAAAATCATACAATCAAACAAGGAAGGATTCAGAATCCGATATGGACGATTCTGGTGAAGCAGCCAATACAACCAATTACCCTAGTGACAATTTCACTGTCAGTATAAAGCATGAATTTGTACCTTATGATATACCACCAGAACTGCCAAAAATGGAAACATTACCATCCTTATTGTTTGAAGAGAATTCACAAAGCTTGTCAGAATCAACAGCATCTCAAAGTGAAATTTTTAATTTGACAAATTCAAATATGAGTTCAAGTGCCAATTTCAGTTACGACATAAAGGAAGAAGAAAAAAATGATTTAAATTTTTTTCAAATATCTGAGTCTTGTACACTTGTTCCAGGTCCTTCTGGACTCATACCAATTAACACCTCAAGCCCAAAAGTTAATCAATTAAATATTCTAACAGATGATACTGATCCATATAAGAGTTCCCAGCTTACAAAGGTGAATAAACTTTCCATGATGGATTCAACTTTTGAAGATCATCTAATGGCAGAGCCCCTTGCAGGTTCAAGTACATCTCAGGCACCGTCTAACCAAACTAATCTAAATGAAACAGAAGCGTTTTCGCTAGAATTAAATATATGTGATAAACCTGAAAAAGTGAATAAGATGGAAGATCATATAAAAATGCTGACAAGTACAAAGGTCAGTGAACAAACTTCTGAACCACTGCATACAAAACTAGAATCCCCCGATTTATTTAAAATAATAGATGCTGAGAAAATGGAAATATGTACTGAAGAAACATTGCCTCCAGTTAATGAAGACGGACAAAATGAATTAATAAAAAAACATCTTAAAAGTGATGCAATGGAAATCCCCGAATCTACTGTTACCAAAGAGTAAAATGTTTAATATTTTTTAATCATTAGTTCATTATCAGTAACTGAAAAGAAAAAAATCTTTTGTATGTCACATGTTTTTGTTATGCAAATTTTAATAAACCAGTACTGAAAATTAATCATTATTCTGTTCACCCTGAACTAATAAAATTTTAATGTCTATAACACATTTCACAGATTATGAGAATTCTTTCTGCATTTCATAGTACGTTTACATGCTTGCCAAACCTTAACAAGAGACCACAAGAACAAGAGTGTCAACGGGGATATTTGGCTTGGTTTGCATGTGCTTATAGAAGTTTGCTGAAGCTTGTCGGCGATCCTGTCTTTACAATTTTATTATTTTTGTTTTTAAATTTTCGTTCTCAAATTCTAGTAAATCGAAATGGCACAAGTACAGAAAACGGTGTTGTCGAGGAAACTGAAAAATATAGGTTTTCTGAAATATTCTCAATAATCCCGGAGTTTGAGAGCGACCAAATTTCCTTGACCACATTTATACATTTATGCAATTGTGCGTATAACATGTCAACTGCCGAAGAAAAATACTTGTTGGTAATCCACATTAAAATAAATTAAGGGGAAAAGCTACGCAGTTAATTAACTCTAAAAACCCCGCATCGTATCTCGAAATAAAACAACTCCTAACGCTTCACTTTATTATTCACTTCATCTTTCTTCATTAATGTCGATCTCCAACGGTTAAAACAACTATCCCCTAAGTCTGTAATACACTTCAAGTGTTGAGTGCGAAAATGGACTCATGTATCCAAAAAGCTTCTAGTATAAGCAACAAGCAGAAAGAAGCTTAAACCACTATTGTTGACACTATGGTCCTAAACACCCTATTTACCGGTTTAGAACCACGATTAGGCCAAATTATTCGTGCCAGTAATCCACAGGATCTTCTCTTGAGGCACATTCTCATATTAGAAGGGAACTACAACTTTCCTATTTTGAGGAACAGAAAATAATAAATTTGTTCCACCAAAGCCCTCCTTTCAGGCTAACAAAACCTCCTCCACTTCCTAAGTGTTTAATATGAGGGCGAATAGGCCACATTTCAGCAGACTGTCTATTAAAATATCAATATAACCCTCAGCCTTAAACCAAAGCAGACCAAATTTCTTTGGGCCGGATCAGCCATCGAGGCCAAATCCAGTCAATAATAACGGCAATCATCAAGGTCAACAATTTCGACCAAATGACTTCCAAAGACTTCCTTTTAAGCCTCACCATTTAAGACCGTCTGTAATACAAACCCAATTACCATTCGGAAAGGACGCATCATTTTAACGAACATCAAAATGTCGACTACCCTGAATATTCTGCAAATGAGAATGATAATTACAATGATATTAAACCAACATTATTCTTATACCAGCCAGGATTATGCAAGTCCCGACTTGAAAACGTATCAGATGATACCCCTGTCGAACATTTCAGTTCTCACGAATACCAGGATTTTCTAGCGTTTCTGAGCCCAGATCAGCCCCCCGATTCCACAACTTCCCTTTCCGAAGTCCAAACTCAAATACAGAACTTGAATTTGGAAGATTTCAACCCCGACCTGAAATTCCAAAAACCTCTATTATATCAACGATGCTTTTGGAAAATTCAAACTCTTATTGAAACTGGAGCTGGTATCTCTATTTTCAAAGAAAATACTGTCAAAAATTTCTCACAAAGGTTCCCCAAAAGAGCAACAATTCAAGGCATTACTCATGAGAAAATACCGATCTCACCATCCACCCTCATTCCGTTCGCTCTAGGTAATCCACACCTAGTTTTTATCTACGATCTAGATATTGAGTTTGAGGGAAGATTAGTTATTGATTTTCTTGAACATTATAAATATATATTTGACCTAGAATTCAAACAGTTACAAACTTTAAAACTATCTCCCTACATAAAGTACCCGAGCACGACCAGTCTAATGTACAAATTACAGACACACCCAGTACTAACACACAAACTCGTACTCCTAACAAATAACTATCCAAGCACGTACCGAACAAATTTTCAAACTCAAGTTCGAACTTTCAAAGACTGACGCAATTTTACCGACACAAGTATTTGACAAAGTACGACTTGATAAATTCTGACTTCAATAATAAACTCGAACGCAATGCCCAAAACATTTTCCGATTTTCATTTAGAAGTCCTTAGCATACACACCAACTCTTAAATCTGAATACACAGGACTACTCGGGCTATATAAACTTAGACAGAAATTTAAATATTAGGGATCAAATTCGGACAGAACACCTTAACGACGAAGAGCGAGTACTTATCACGAACCTCTGCTTAGAATTCGAAGATATTTTCTCTCTTAAAGGCGATGTCTTGACTTTTACTAATGCTGTCAAACACTCTATTGACACGAATAATGCCAAGCCTGTTTTCATAAAATCTTACAGATATCCTCAAGTCCAAAAGGAGAAAGTGAAAACCCAAATTGTCAAAATGCTTTACCAAGGCTTTATCAGACACTCATTTTCTCCTTGGTCCTATCCCGTATGGGTCGTCCCCAATAAACTCGATGCTTCTGGTAAGCAAAAGTGGCGAGTTGTTGTTGACTATCGGAAGTTAAACGAACCAACAGTAGACGATAAATATCCTCTGACCAACATTTTTGATCTCCGCGAGCAACTTGGAACGTGTCAGTAGGTACTTTTCGACACTGGATCTCGCTTCAGGGTACAACCAGTTAGAAATCCTTAAGGAAGAAATTGCCAAGACCGGTTTCTCTGTTGACAATACCCATTACGAATTCTTTCGTATGCCATTTGTTCTAAGAATGTCCCTTCTACTTTTCAGAGGGTCATGGACTACATTCTTTTGGGTATCCAGAATAACCGTTGCCTCGTGTACATGGACGACATCATAATCTATTCACCAACCATCCATGAGCATATTTCCCGTTTGACAGAAGTCTTTAACCGTCTTAAGGGACGATTCCGATCAACGCGGTAGAGCGCCGACAGCAAACGCTGTCGGACTTTAGTTCAGGGGGTGGGAACTCATATAGGCGAGATTGTACCACAGTTGAATGTGCCCTCTATCATTTTCAAGCGGCCCTAAATAAGACGGTTGCTCGCACTCGTTTGAAGTTTTTCGGTTGTTATCGGTTACCGTCGTTGTCGTCCATTTTTTGTAAGATTTATTGTGGCATTGTATCATACAAAAAAATGCCTTATTATTCTAATATTGGAGCATTTCTTTCTTAGATTTCTGAATGTTTAAATCAAGCTTCTCTATTGTATGATCTGTGCTTTAGTTGTGGTATAGATTCCGAAGCCGACAGCAGGCACTGCAGTTGCGTCGCAGCATTACTAACTTTTCTTCGATGTACAGCATAAATAATCAAATGTGGCAAATTTTATTGCAAGAAGAAGAAAGCTAGTGGTTTTGCTAATGCCAGAGGTTTAGTGACTCGAGACAAATTATTATATATTTTTTTGTTCCCAAGTAGGTGAAGTATCGTAAATCGTATCGAATTACTGAATAGCATAAGTATTTAATAAATAATATAAATATACTTAGTGGTTTTATTGAGTTATTGAGAGATCTCTTTTCAAATATTTTCTTTAATACGTGCATCTTTATAATTATGATTTTTGCTATAATATACGCCTAGTAAAGTATCTTTGACAATAGACATTTGCGCCATCTCATATGTTATTTGTGGAACGCTGGTTCTGTCAAGGCCGTAATTTATGTTTGCTGTGTTATAGATTAAAATTTAGTTATCCCATAAAATGGAAAGAAAAACATCAAACTGAAAGTACGGTGTAGTTGATTGTGAAAATACACCAAGAAAAAACCCAAAAATACCAATTATACCACTTTCATGGATTTCCATATCAATTAGAGATAAAGAAAAAATGAATTGCAGCAGTTGGACATCATGGGTAAATAAATTTGATTTCCACGTTGTTAGTCATTATTGTATGTATAGAATTAATCATAATTGTTGTTCTATTAACAAAACAAACACTGCCAAGGACGCCATCGTGTCACGACTGCTCGAGATGATCAGGCAGTTGTCCGACAAGTTCGACGTGAGCCTTTCATCAGTGCAAACATCGTGGCGAGAAATTTTGCAAATCGGGTACAACAGCAACAAAGACAGCGACAGCGACACCAAGTACGTAACATTTCTTCCCGTACAGTCATCTTCGCGAAAATGGGTTAAATGCACGACATCGCCGAGAACGTTTAGCGTATACTAACGCACATCGGGCTTGGACATTGAGACAATGGAGAAATGTTTTATTCACTGACGAATCCCGGTTCAACTTACATGGGAGCGACCGACGTCCCCTTATTTGGCGCCGTCCATCGTGGAGAACGTTTTCGCCAGGGCTTTGTTCGTCCGACTGTCGCCTACGGTGGTGGGTCAGTCATGGTCTGGGGCGGCGTTTCGGGAGATTGGAGAGCACCTCTGGTGATTATGCGCGAAAACTTAACAGCTCAGCGCTATATTGACCAAATTTTGAGGGAGTTTATTCTAATGCAAGATAACGCACGCCCACACACAGCCAACATCACCAATGAGTCCAGACTTCAATCCCATCGAGCAGGTTTGGGACATAAGGGGTCGTCGTTTGCGCAGTGAGAGCGTGCACTTCTGTAAATTTGGAACACCATCCCGCAACCCCAGATTGCCCGCTGCATCATTATGACTGAACGCTTAGCAGCCGTTATTCAGAACAGGGGTGGCAATACCCGTTATTAACATACCTGACGAACGGGCAGACGAACATACATACACATACACACACACACAAACTCTCAAATACACAATCGAACACAAAAGAAGCGGGGTACGCTTTGGCTCATTAAAAAAAGAATACAAATTTGTTAAATTTATATATTTTTTTAAATTTTCCAAAAAAAAATTTTTCAATTTCTCGTTTGTTTTCCCATAATCTTAAACAAATTTATGAATGATATTGTATAAGAAACAGAAAAAATATAGCTTTTTGCATTTTGTTAAAGTTATGATCATTTAAAATCAAAATCATCAACTTTTCAAGGTTTTCAAAAATTCGATGGAAGAAAACAAAAAAATAGTTCGATGGATTTAAACGAAACTTTGTTGGCATATTGAACTGTAAAAGGCACACTTAACATTACTGATTTTCTCGATATTTCCATTTTAGCGGCTGGTGATCCCAAAAGCCATCAAAAGTGCTTTTTACCTAGATTTTTCAAATTAATGTAAAGAATAAAAAGAATTTTTTTTTCAAAAAACCTGATTTCTGTGGAAAATTTATTCAATACTACAACACCTTCCTTAATTTTCTTGTGCGATCGGGGGTTGCTGTGGTATTGATGATTAAAGACAAAATAGTATATTGCGCACCAAGGGAAGAAAGTACGTCATTCCAACCCGCGTGTAAGATTGTCACCCGAGCGAAGCGAGGGTGACAAACACGCGGATTGAGATGACGTACTAGGTGCGCATACTTCTTTTTACCACATCTGTAATGGAAAGTTCGAAATAAATGTATAAGTGAAAATGTCATAACAGATCATATACTTTGGACTCGATTTATCAGGTAATAAATTCTTCACAATGTCACCTTCGATGTCCCTCAGTACACATCATCACTATCAAATGAGTTGTCAGAATCAATCATTTCTAAATAAATTATATTCTAACAAGAACTTAAAAATTGTATTATGTCAAAATAACGAAATTATGAATTAATTTAAGTTAAGGTTAGACTTTAACTATTTATTATTATGCGTTGCTAGGCAACAGATGGGAAAAAAAGTACGCATACGCACAATTAACCAAATTATTTTACCCGGGTAAAAATGAGGCATTTTCTTCCCTCAAAACAGGCAAGAATTCGAACTTTCCAAGGTGTGGTAAAAAGATCCTTTTCCACTCAAAGTTCGATATCTCAGCGAGAAGTGGTCGCATTGAACTTTGCAAAACAGAAAATTAAAGCTGAATGAACAAATTATCATATCAATGTAGTGTTTGAATAAAAAGAAAAAAAATCAAGTTCGTAGACCAAAAAATAAAACCAAAAAAAAAATTGATTTTTTTTATATGGTTTTCGTTAGGATTGAGCGGTACACTTTGCTTGAATTTTTTTTATCATAAGATCTCAAAACTAGAAACTTCAAACTTTAATATACTTTTTTTTAAACTCCAGGGCGACCATTTTCAAGGGAATACAGCTAATTGAAAAACATCCAAAAAATTGGAATTATTAATTGATCCTTTAATTATTTCCACTAGTATATATAAATCCGAGTCAATAATCGATTATTGAAAATTGAATGAAATTTCTAACGCTCAACTTTTAGACAAATCTCACAAACAAATAGTTACTTTCTTTTAGCAAAATAAACTCAATGACTGGCATGACAGAATCATTGACACTCAAAACATTCTATTCAGAAAAACTGTCCGGCATAGAAAGTATTCAATTATCCCGTTACCATTCGATCCCGAAACTGTTGTCTCGAATCTTCTTAACTCCTCTATAACAATCAAGATCAGTTTGACGAATCAGAGACCCCCTGTATTGAAAGCAACGTAGGACAACCCATTCCTTTATACTCGCAGATAAAGACGTAAAACTAAAAAATTGTCAACACATTGTCGCAACCCCTTCACAAGACGAAATTTCCGCTATAGTGCAACAGTACCACTGCAGCAAAAGTAACCTGCACCGTGGAATTAATTAGACCATCCGACGTATTTAGGATTTTCGAGAGAATTAGCACACAGAGATGTTCTAGATGTTGGTCTTACATTTCGCGTCTTCAAATTTAACGAAATGTATCAGATACATAAAGAAGTGTTCGAGAGGACATTCAATTGTGGGAAGCGCAACTGATGAAGGTTCCCTAACCAGAAACAATATATATTATATATATTGTCTTGCGTACAAAGGAATGACACCTCGAAGAGAGTATTCAATATAGACAGGTGAAGTAACCTGAAAATTGTATCGTGACATTCTGTCCTAGGAGTTAAGGGGGAACAGCAATTACACGGAACGGCTCCAGATTCGGAACCTCTGTGTGCTAATTCTCTCGAAAATCCTAGATGTCGGTCTTACATCTCTCGTCTTCAAAGTTCGTTCTACCAAAATTTAAGTAAGTGCATTATCTTTTCTATAAATATATTGTCTGCATAATGATACTAGCAGTTATTGGCGATGTTGTATCCTTTCGGAAAGATTGTTGAAGAGTCTTGAATTATTTTGCCTATTCATTGGGTTTTCTCCCTTCAATTTTTTTTCCTGCAACAGATAAGTATTTGAAAATTGTATATGGAGAACAAAGTGTAGTAAGACAATTTCGTAAAATTGCCCGGACTACTGGCTGTCTATACAGATATTCTTCTTCACAGTTATTCTGACAGAAAGAGTTGTCCATTCAATGATCAACCAGTATTTGTGTATATAAGTACCCAATGTATTGTATATTGTGTTATACTTATCTGTATTTGGAGACGTTTCAACTCCGACTCTGGAGTCGTTGTCAATCCTTTAGTATTTTATTTCGTGTTTTTTTTTTCAAAAAAAAATCGTTTTGATATTGATTTTGTTGTTTGTGAAAAATTTTATAGTGACAGTTTTCTTTTGGAGATCACTTCATGCTTAGATTGCCGTTTTCTGCTCTTTTAGCAATAGATTTCTCCAGTCCAAATGAAGATGTGTGTTAAGCTAGCATAGCCATTCCATAACGCCCAAGTGGGACCTACACCACTAATTTATAACGCAAAAATTAAATTTATTGCAAGAAACAGTGGTTAATGCTAACTTTAGACTAAAGTCAGCATAGCCACATCTATATCTCCGGAACGACCAGTCCTACTGGGGTGATCTTGGGAGCGTATTTTATTGCTAATTAATTGCTACCGAATGGCACTAGAGCAAATAACCAAAAAGTACCCCTTCATCCCCTACTGAATTTCTCATCCCCTGACAATTAAGAAAAATTTTTATTTCAATATTTTGTGTTGTTAAAATCAGTAGGCTGTTAATTGCTAATTAATTGCTGATGTTCAACCCTCATTATGATTTCATTCGTCCAACTCCTTCCGAGAAACTAAGGCTATGCCAACTTTACACTAAAGTTAGCATAGCCATACGGAACGAACGGCGCTACCGGGGTCATCTTGGAGGCGTTTGTTATTGCTAATTAATTGCTTTAATTAATGTTAATTTAATTAATGGAATCAGGGCGAATACCCAAAAGCTACCCCTCCATCCCATACTGAAATTCTCACCCCCTGACAATTAACAAAAATATTTATGTCAATGTTTTTGCTGTTAAAATCAGTAGACGTTTAATTGCTAATTAATTGCTGAAGTTCAACCCTCATTATGAGTTCATTCGTTCTACCATCAATACGATTTTATTCGTCCAAACCCTTACGAGATACTGTGGCGATGCCAGCTTTAGACTACAGTTAGCATCTCTTGTATCGAATGGCACTAGAGCAAATAATCAAAAAGTAT
The DNA here is from genome assembly GCA_034190945.1 of Octodonta nipae. Lineage (NCBI taxonomy): Eukaryota > Metazoa > Arthropoda > Insecta > Coleoptera > Chrysomelidae > Octodonta > Octodonta nipae. Next base: position 92,535,621 of record CM067219.1, read on the forward strand.
CCCTTTATCCCCTACTGAATTTTTCAACTCCTGGAAAATAAAAAATAGTATTTCATTGTTTTTCTTATGCTTTTATAAAGTAATTACTGAAGCTCGTGAGGTGACGTCACATGCGTCATATAATGTTGTCGAACTCTTAAATTTGAAATTTTTCCAATTTGTGCATTTTCATATAGTTTCTTTATTGTCATTGACAACGGGGTAATTTTATATTGTTACGAGAATTCATCCGACAGCTGGTGCAATCGGTCATCAACCAATTCATGGAAGGGACATTATTCCCATAAATTCGTGGAACCCGAAATGTTTGTCTCTCAACCGGCGGACCGCTGCCGTTACTGGGAATTCCCTTAAAGCTTCCAGAACATGATGGAATTTCCCGATGGTTCGTGGACGTATCAGACAATTCCGAGATTAATATATAAAAGGAATAGCTGGCGATAGGAGGTATTCAGTTTTCGTCGGTCGTTTGTAGTTAAGATAAAATGTAAATAGTAGTTTCTGTGAATATAAATTTGTGTAAAAGTAGTGGAAATAAATTAGAGTGAGTTAGACTGTGTTTTTAAATAAATCCAAAAACTGAACTGAACCCGAGTGTGAAAATAAAAACATTACAATATTCTTTTGAGTGAAAATTAAAATGAGTTTCTTAGGCGGTTTTCTATAGATTGGACTGAAAGTCTATTGATTTTTTAAGTTGTAGGTATAAATAGTAACAAGGATTGAATATAAAATATAATTCCTAGATCGATGGAAGTCCAAGGAGAAAATATTACAAATCAGATTCAATTCGGTGCAATTGTTAATTTATTGTCAAAGTTTGGGGAGTTTTGTACGCTCTTCATCACTTATCAGGTCACCTATAAGAACAAGAATCATTTATTATATAACACTAAATAACTAAAAATAAATGAATACAAAAATGTTTACCTTAAATTTAAATAGTTTTGTCTTGAAAACACATCATAGTATGCTTATCTTTATATAAAATATCATATCATGACAACTAAAACAAACAAAACTGTTGGGAAATTCAAAAACGAGTCTTAGCTTTGAATGTTTGAATATATTTTCCTTTAATCAAGTGTACAGGACGTCGCAACGAAAAGAAGTCACCAGGAATATTTCCCAAAATACTCATTATTTTGAAACTCGCAAAAAAACACGTCAAACGATGTAAAACAGTTATTTTTAATAATAATCTATGGGCTACACTCTAAGTCGTTATGTAAGTAGTTTATTGTTAAATTTTCTTGCGTGATCAAATCTGTATTGGTTGGAGTAATAAGACGTGGCAGGTCAAGACCGGATCAGACATTTCATGTCTCGTCGTAAAAATGTGAGCTTAAAAAGTTGACGGGGACTCTACAGCCTGAGTCATGGAGAATCGCAAAAACACGTAAAAAAATTTACGAAATATTTGGCCATACTAAACGTTAATTAAATTGCATCCTTACCACTCCAGAACTAGCAAATCAATTTTTTACCTGGAACCCTACCGTTACTGAGACTGACACCTCTTTTTATAGCCTGTTTAAACCGGAATTCAACGGTGTGGCGTTTTTGATATTCTATCAACATTTAAGGAAGTTTCCAGTTAAGACGTGAGTCCTGGATATTTTTAACCGACTTCAAAAAGGAGGAGGTTCTCAATTCGTCTGTATCTATGTTTTTTTTATGTTTGTTCACCGATTACTCGGAAACGGCTCGAGGAATTTCGACCATTTTACTGGATCCTGTTTGGGGGGATAGCGAAGTGGTCCCATATTTTTTTCATTAAAATAGCTTTTACCGTTTCTTAGAAAATGGGGAAAAACTATTTTTACCTATTCTCATATACTCTATGCCATGGTGGAGGAGCCGGTATTATTATATAAAATTTGAAAAATGTTATTCGGAACATGGGGCAAATTGAAAAGGGATTGGATTAGTTCCGTGATATCTCAAAGTGGCCAGAACTTTTTTTCAAATAACATAGCTTCTATCGTTTCTTATAGAATGGGGAAAAACTTTTTACCTATTTTTATCTTATATTCTGTCTTGTGGAGTCGCGGGTATTATAAGATTAGATGGAGTTACTGGTATTAACTATTCGGAACTTGGGGTAAATTGTAAATAAGATTAATTAATCAAAATCAAAATAAGTGTCAGTTAATATGAATATACAGTGTGTATTCATAAATCAAACGATTTCTTTTTATTCATAATTTTCAGAGAAAAAAGTTATTCTTCACAAACAGATTTTTTACATGGTCTACAACATAAACAGTAATCATTCCATGTCAATTTTTATTAACTGTAGACAAAGTTTGCCTTCAAAGAGGGCTTTTAATTACAAATTAAACTATCTTCATTTCTGTTAAGATATAAAATTGTTATTAAATAGAAATGATCTAATACTATATTACGAACAAGCTTTGTTTATATATATATATATATATATATATATATATATATATATATATATATATATGTTCTGAGAGGCTTCCGCGGTCATTATTATGAACTAAGCTAGGTTCCGGGTGAGAACCGCGTCTGAATTTATTGAATACTCGACGTTTCGACTCCTGCTTTGGAGCCATTATCAAGAGACAAAAGTGAAAGAGATTCAGAGTCTAGATCGAACTCGGGGCCTCAATCTGCCTACTCCCCAAGAGTCACTAGGTAACTGAACTGAATTTGAGTCTGCTCTGCTTCTTTTATTTATAGTTAGCGCTAACTATAAATAAAAGAAGCAGAGCAGACTCAAATTCAGTTCAGTTACCTAGTGACTCTTGGGGAGTAGGCAGATTGAGGCCCCGAGTTCGATCTAGACTCTGAATCTCTTTCACTTTTGTCTCTTGATAATGGCTCCAAAGCAGGAGTCGAAACGTCGAGTATTCAATAAATTCAGACGCGGTTCTCACCCGGAACCTAGCTTAGTTCATAATAATGACCGCGGAAGCCTCTCAGAACATTTCATTCGCCTCTACGGGGAGGATTTCTTCCAACTCACCAAAACATACAGCAAACTTCTTATTCGAAAATCTCTGCTTCTTTGTGATCTTGTTTTCCTCAAATCTTGTAGAACTTATAACGTCATTCCAAATACTTTCAAACTAAAACATCACACTTCTTCACGTTCAGTTTCCAGTATTCTTAACAAAGCAAGTTTAGCCCTCTTACGAAATTCCATCCATTCAATCAGATATCAACTTGACCAAACCAACCGAAATTTGTATCACTGCTATTCATCATTACACACTTTCAATCCTCATCCAATTCTGTGGGACAATTTTAATCGCATTTCGAGCGATAAAGCCGAACACCTGGCCCAAAAGAAAACAGTCACTCAAAAACTTAAGCTAACACGACTTATTACAAAACAACAACCCGCTGTCACCTCACCCCCTCAGACGACCGTCCATAACTTTTCTGACTTCCCCTTAGACTCTACCAGTTTACACGTCCTATCCAAAGGTTTCAATTTCGCAGTGACGCCGAAAACTATTCCAACTGAAAAAATCATTTCTCAAGTTGAGGTAGCTTTGGTTGAACTAACAGATATTGAGGCTGAAGATACTCGTCAAGACATTGCTAGAGTACTCCGCACATCAAAGCCACCAAAATCAAACCTAACTTCTAACGAAAGACATGCACTAAAACAACTACGTAACAACGATGACATAACTATTCTTCCTGCCGACAAAGGTAACGCGACTGTTCTTCTCAATACTAAGGACTATGTTCACAAGATGAATTCCCTACTCCACACTGCAGACTACGAAATAATGAACAATAATCCTACTACTTACTTAGAGAAAAAGACCAAGGAAATCATCAACAGGACACAACTTCCTCTTGACGTCAAAAAGATCATCATTCCTCGTGAAAAGTCTTCTAAAATTCCGAAAATTTACGGACTACCCAAAATTCATAAGCCGGACATTCCTCTTAGGCCCATTGTCAGTTCGGTACAATCCCCGACCCAAGAATTAGCCCGGTACTTAGCCAAAACCCTCCAACCTCTAGCCGAGCAAGCATCCTCGTACGTAAAGAACTCTTCTTCCTTCCTAGATATCCTAAGTGGTTACAGAATTTCAGAAAATGATATCCTAGTTAGCTTCGATGTTGTATCTCTTTTCACCAATGTCCCCATTTCAGAAACGTTAGATATTCTAAAAACAAAACACAATATCTCTTCTGACATCATCAAACTTGTACAACACTGTTCTTCTAACACTTATTTTTCATTTCAAGGCACTCTGTTCAAACAAGTCCGTGGGGCCCCCATGGGTTCACCTCTTTCTCCAGTGCTTGCTAACATTTTCATGGAACAAATCGAAACCCAGGCCCTAAACTTGTCTAATTTAAAACCTTCCTGTTGGCTTAGATATGTAGATGATACTTTTGTCATTTGGCCTCATGGCAGAGATTCATTAGACTTCTTCCTACAACACCTCAATGGTATACATTCTAATATACAATTTACAATGGAAATCGAGTCCGATTCTTCTCTCCCGTTTCTTGATGTCCTCATAACAAAAACCAACAATGACAGATTCTCACATACCGTCTATAGAAAACCAACCCATACCAATCGATACTTAAATGCCCAATCACACCACCACCCTGCCCAATTGAGTTCTGTAATGAAATCTTTGACTCTTAGATCTATTCGTTTAACAGATATTGACAATAGACAAAACGAACTTAATAATCTTCAACAAATCCTTCGACAAAACGGTTATCATCCGGACCACATTGCGCGTATAATTCATCAATCTCAACAACCCCCAATCACACCAACCCCGTCAGAAACAGAACAACAACATCAAAAAGCCGTACTTCCATACATTCGAGGAGTCACTGACAAAATAGCACGGATTTTACAAAGACATCAAATAAAGACTATCTTCAACACCACTCAAACTATAGGCAACTTAACCGGTAACCCCAAAGACAAAGTACCTAACGAGGATCGAGGAGTTTACGAAATCTCATGTCGCGATTGCCCACAAAGCTACATCGGTCGTACCAACAGGCGCGTTAACCATCGAGTATATGAACACTCTCTGTCAGTTCGTAAAAAAGATCCGACTTCAGCTCTCGCGCATCACCATATCCAAACAGGACACTCTATCAACTTCGAGGACAGTAGGACTATCATATCTCTCAATTCTCTTAGGGCATCCACTATTCGCGAAGCCATCGAAATAGAGAAAAGACCTCTCTGTCTAAATAGACGCGATGACAGCACTCGCCTTCCCACAGCTTGGACCTCCGTAATTGCCAGATTAAACAAAGCAGACACGCCCACCAATACCCAACCAATCACAACACAGCCTCATCACGTGACATCTTCTTCTACCCCAGCGCTAACTATAAATAAAAGAAGCAGAGCAGACTCAAATTCAGTTCAGTTACCTAGTGACTCTTGGGGAGTAGGCAGATTGAGGCCCCGAGTTCGATCTAGACTCTGAATCTCTTTCACTTTTGTCTCTTGATAATGGCTCCAAAGCAGGAGTCGAAACGTCGAGTATTCAATAAATTCAGACGCGGTTCTCACCCGGAACCTAGCTTAGTTCATATATATATATATATATATATATATATATATATATATATATATTGAGTTCTGGAAAAAAGGCTCTAACGATTTCGATGAAATTTTCTTATTTAGAAGTTTCAATAGATAGAAATCGATTGGTTAGAGTCTCATATTTGGGAAAATTGTTTTGCAGAGAAATTAAATAATTAAAAAAGTTATTGGCAGTTTGCGACAATCAAGATAGCTGATTTTTAATTTAAAGGTGTTCAATACAGGGTGATTTGGTAACCTACGTAAGAGTGAGATTCGTCTTGTAAAAATTCTTTCAATACAGGGTGATTTGAGAGTGAAACAGCTCTTGTAATCATTTCTCCAATACAAAATATATTTGTATGTTCCGAACAAGTAACTATTTAATGCCTACCTCATATTTTCATAGCATTATATTTTTACACCTGGAGATTTCAACTTTTCAAAGTGATAAAATTGCCGAGGCGGGCGATTTTTGAATGAGTAAAATCTTATGAATTTGCATATTAATTTTATGCATATAAATATACATATGTGGTGTAAAAATAAAATTATATAGGGTAGTTATTAAAATGTTGGTGATCCATAAGATTTGCTATGAAAGATGGTTAAAATATAACGTCGAATGTAATTATATCATACAGGATGGTTAGTAAAAAGTAAGAAAAAATAATTATATAAGGTAGCTCATAGCAGTTGGACATTTATGATAGCTGATATACAGGGCGGAGTACAAATATTGTTATGAAGGATGGTTAAAAAAATGTTAATAGAATGTTACAGCTGTAGGATAAATTATTAACAATTACAGACATTGCATCACTGAAAATTGTAAAATAAATACATTTTTAAAAAAACAAAAACCGACTTCAAAAGAAAATTAACTAAAGAGCATGAAATAATATTTTGCTACAATTAAATACTTTTTATGAAGTCGGTGCCAAGCGAAAGTGAAAATATTTTTTGAGGTACATTGATGAGTTGTACTTCGCAACTTGGCTGTTCAAATTGGCACCGACTTCATAAAAAGTATTTAATTGTAGCAAAATATTATTTCATGCTTTTTAGTTAATTTTCTTTTGAAGTCGGTTTTTGTTTTTTTTAAATGTATTTATCTCTTCTCTGATGTTATTGACGAATATTAATTAAAATAGATAATTCGCTTTTAATTTTAAAGACAATGGATTTTAAATCAATTTATTATAACTAATGTTCGATATGGTTTCCATTGTATAGCCTGTTTGAAGAAGAGTAATATTTCGACGTGTAATTTTTGAGGTGCGCCACTATGTATCACTTTTCATATAACAAAAAAAATAATACCTTCTTTCATTAAGAAAGAAAAAAAATGTTGTTATGTAGTAAATGTGATAGTTTGTTTTCATAGGCATAAATACATTACTGAACTGTGGAGCTAATTCAACGCAACGGAATCCGTGGTTAACAAGAAACGCGAGCCAAGAAGAATCGATGAAGTTGAAGTGCCAGTATTAGGGCATGTTGTTATAGAACCGCAAAAATCTTTAAGACAAATTAGGTTAAGATTAGAAGTTCCTCGAAGTAGTATTCACAGAATTTTGAAACGTAATAAGTTCTATCATTACAAAATCAGTGCGGTCTAAGCATTAAATGAAGACGATTTTGACAAGAATCTAATTCTGTGAAACATTGTCCGGTCATATAAACAACAATCCCAACTTATTATACAATACTTCTCTGACGAAGTCTCCTGTTATTTAGATTGTGGGGCAAATCATTATAAAATGCCGATACTGGAGTAACATTAATCTACACTTATTTAGAGAGACTCATACTCACCGACTTCTAAAGCTAAATATGTGGGCAGGAATCCTTGGTGATTATTATTTTTTCAAAGATGCCACTTTAAATGCAGATAAGTATTTAGAGTAAACACTTATTCGCAAATGCTGTAGATCCAAGAATAACTGAAATTTTGGAGGCAGATGATCATTTAGCAAAACACGAACTTGTTTTTCAGCACGACGGTGCTCCACCACATTATTGCTTGCCAGTTAGAGAGTTTCTGGATAATCGATTTGCTGATAGATAGATTTGGAAGAAGAGGTGCCCTCGAGTGGCCAGCAAGGCCGCCAGATATGAACTCCCTGGATTTTTTCTTTAGGGTCATTTAAAGACCGACGTGTATGCTACTCCTCCAGAGTCAGTGGATGATTTGAGACATCCAAAAAGAATGTGGCCGACTTAGTCCCGAGTTTTTTCCAAAGTGTGCAATACATTTGACGTACGATGATACCACTGCCTTGCAGTGGATGGAATATTTCCAACATCTGTTATAATAAAATTATATAAAATCTATTGTCAGATTCATTTTCCTTGTCGTAATATCAAAAAGTATTTAAAATTATAAGCGAATTATCTATTTTAATTATTATTCGTCAATAACATCAGAGATTAGAAAAATATCCACCCCGTTTAATTCCTCAGACTTTAAACTAAGGTGTCACTATGGTAGGGTTCCATTTAAAAAAAATTGAGTAGCTAGCGCTGATGTGATGAGGGTGCAATTTAATTAATGGCCAAATATGTAAATCTTTTTAGGAAATATTCCAGGTGGCTCATTTTCGTTGGAACACCCTGTATATATTAAAATTTATTGGAAAATATATTCATTCAAAGATGTAAGACTCTTTTTGGAATTGCCCAATGGTTTTGGTCGTTTTAGTTAAGTGATGATATGATATTTTATATATAAAGATAAGCATAGACAAAACTATTTAAATTTAAGGTAAGTAAATATTTTTATATTAATTTATTTTTATTTAGGTATTTTGTGTTATATAATGAATGCTTCTTGTTTTTATAGGTCACTTGATAAGGGATAATGAACGTATAAAACTTCCCAAATTGTGACAATAAATTAACAATTGCCCCCAATTAAACCAGATTTGTATTATTTTCCCCTTCGACTTCTATCGTTCTTGGAACTTTATTTTAGTTGCAATCTTTGTTACTATTATTACCTACAACATCAAGGTCAACACGTGATTAAAAAAGTCAATAGAATTTCAGTCCAATCTATAGAAAACCGACTAAGAAACTCATTTTAATTTTCGCACAAATTGTAAAATTTAAAATTTTAATGTTTGACAACATTATATGACGCATGTAGCGTCACCTAACAAGCTTCAGTAGTTAATTTGCAACAGTATATTGATTTTAACGAAAAACATTGAAATATTTTTTCTTAATTTATCAAGGGGTAAGAAATTCACTAGGAGGTAAAATGGTAGTTATTGGGTATTTACTCTGGTGCCATTTGAAAGCAATTAATTAACAATAAAATACGCGCCCAAGAGCAACCCGATAGCGCTGTTCGTTATGGAGATATAACTATTGCTATGCTAACTTTAGTCCAGAGCTGGCACAGTCAATAGTTTCTCGGAAGGGGTTGGAGCAATAAAATCGTAACGGAGCTACAGCTCCAGCAATTAATTAGCAATTAAAATTCAATTGATTTCGACAACGAAAAATATTGAAATAAATATTTTTGTTAATTTTCAAGGGGTGAGAAACTACACCTTCATCCCCTAGTGAATACTAGGGGCTATAGGTGTAGTTTCGGGGTATTTACTCTGTTGTCCTTTAATATCAATTATTTAGCACTAAATTAACTTTAGTCTAACGTTGGAATAGCCACAACATAAACATTGAAATAAATATATTTTTTAATTGTCAAAGGGTGCGAAATTCAGGAGGGGATAAACGGGTACTTTTTGATTATTTGCTCTAGTGCCATTCGATAGCAATTAATTAGCATTAAAATAGGCTCCCAAGATCACCCCGGTAGCGCTGTTCATTCGTTCGATATAGATGTGTCTATGCTAACTTTAGTCTAAAGTTGGTATCGCCACAGTTTCTCGGAAGGGTTTGGACGAATGAAATCATAATGCTGGTAGAACTTCAACAATTAAGTAGCAATTAAAAGTCTACTGATTTTTACATCAAAATCATTGAAATAAATATTTTTCTTAATTGTCAGCGGGTGAGAATTTCAGTAGGTGAAGGAGGGGTAGTTTTTGGGTATTCGCCCTTCCATTAATTAAATTAACATTAATTAAAGCAATTAATTACCAATGAAATACGCCTCCAAGATGACCCCGGTAGCACCGTTCGTTCCGTATGGCTATGCTAACTTTAGTCTAAAGATGGCATAGCCACAGTTTCTCGGAAGGGGTTGGACGAATGAATTCATAATGAGGGTTGAACTTCAGCAATTAGTTAGCAATTAAAAGTCTACTGATTTTAACAACACAAAATTTTGAAATAATTTTTTTTCTTAATTGTCAGGGGGTGAGAAATTCAGTAGGGGATGAAGGGGTACTTTCTGGTTAATTCTGAATTGTAATACTACCTCTGTATTTGAATGGATTTTTGGTAACAACCCGTTTGGAATTATTCCTTCATTTCAGAATTTTATTAGGAACTTAGATCATTTACCATCTAGATATAGCCTGTCAAGCATAAAATCGTGGCAACGCTAGAAAGAGAGGGCAATAGAGACAGTAAGAGGCTATTTCACTTAGTGGGTGGAAGCAGCCAATGAACAACATGCTGAACGTATTTCATTGGAAGCAGCTTCCAACCGAGTGAAATAGCCTCTTGCCCTCTCTATTGCCCTCGCTCTTCTTAGTCTTACGACGACATTTGTGCACTGCAGGCTATCTCTAGAAAGTAAATGCTCTAAGATTAGGAACGTTAAGCTGTTCTGTGATATTGCTAGTTGCCACGATTTTATGCTTGACAGGCTATATCTAGGCTACGTTCCACTTAGCGATCACAACGCTCAAAATACTCCTTCAGCCGTTCCACATGACGACTGCGGTCGTTGTGAGCGCGGCGAAAACGTCACTAATGACGTCATTATTTTCGCTCACACCACGCTCACAACGACCCATCTGTAGATATGGGTCGAAGTAGAAGTTGAGAAGTTTGGCGCAATTTTTAAACTTTTAAAGATGGCGACAACTAAAATAGTATTATATGATTCGGAAAGAGATACTGCTGTGGAAGCTTATGTTTCTCAAGCTGATGCAGAACGTGTGAAGACAGATAAATGTAATTATGTTAAGTTTAATAAAATTAATTTTAGTTCTTATTCAACATTCATTTAAACATTTGTCCACATTTATCAATAACAAACCTAACTTGGTAAATAAACAATGTTCATTATCAATGTGAAAACATTTCTTTCATGAAACATTTTTTTTGTTTATAGATATGTTGTTTGCTAAATGACTTTTGAATTCTTCATCTAAATAAAGATTAATTACATTCTCGTAATCAATAATACGTGGCCTAAGTTTTCGCTTTTCACGATTATAATTTTGTAAAATTGCATTCCACTCTTCATCTGAACTAGATGAAGTAGTTTCTGGAGCATTATTGCGACGCATCAACAAATATCCAACTGCCATAAAAGACATTTCGATTATATTCAAACTCGAATTGTTTAAAAGCTCCACTAAAATGAAATATAAAAAATTTAATTGTATATTTTTAAATATAAATCTAGTTAACCTATTTATATGAACGCTCAAAACGCTTCATACACCGTTCCTCTTGAATTTATGATTTAACCACTCACAAGCAAGTGGAATGGGAAAAACCTCTTCCGTGAGCATGGTCGTTGTGGTCGCTAAGTGGAACGTAGCCCTAGGCTGTTTTCCAATTAACGCACAATTGAGCACAGTGCGGCACAGTGCTAAGCTTGTCTATGGTGCTAAGCACTGAGTGTTCCAATTACAGCACTGGCTCGCACAAATGGGCACAAGAAATAACTGTGCCTTTGGGATGTTTTATGTAGGTTTACCAAGTAAACATAAAACTTTATCATAAAACATGAAGTAGGTTCCAAATAAAGCCTGAATATACGATACAGGGCGACACAAAAACACGGGCTGTTTTCCAATTACCGCACAATTGCGCACAGTGCGGCACAGTGCTAGCACTAAGTGTTCCAATTACAACACTGGCTCGCACAAATGGACACAAGAAATATATGTGCCTTTGGAATGCTTTGTGTAAGTTTACTAAGTAAACATACAACTTTATCATAAAACATGAAGAGTGTTCCAATTAACGCCCGAATATTACGGCACAGTGCGACACAAAAACACTTTGTGCTCTGGTAATTGGAAAACAGCCACTTTGAGCTCTAGTAATTGGAAAACAGCCATTATTGAATTATTCTGTAAATAATTTACGTACACTTAAACGTCAATTGATAACCCATGAATAATACACGTTTAACCTTATGGTGATCAGTGTACTCTACCGGTTGGTTTTAAAAACACCATGGTTCAATTAACGTCCTAAAATTGCCACACTGTGCGGCACAAAATGACTTTGTGCTCTGGTAATTAGAAAACAACCCTAGATGGTAAGTGATCTAAGGTCTTACCACGACATTTATGCAGTGCACTCTAGAATGTAAATGCTCTAAGAGGAAAATAAACTAGCGTATGTTCTATGCATAGATAAGAGATTTAGATGTTCTATGCATTTAATATTCAAAGCACATTCAAAGCATGGGGTTTGCGACATAACCCCAAAAAATTGAATTAATTTAACAAATAATATGGTTATATTTAGTTATTGCACGGTGTAAAATTTACACCGTGGGTTATTGGCAATACAGTATTTAGCAGTATTACATCTTGTGTTTGATCTGTGGTATTACATCTGCGTTTACACCTGCATCAAAATGGATGAAAATACGGAAGGAAAAAAGAAATCACATAGAGAAAGACATTCTGGTATGTATATTTTTAGAAATTATATTTAATTTACATTTGCCTACCCTAGGACGAAAATTGGAGAAAAAGAAAGCAAAAAGAATAAAAGAAAACCCTGTAGAGGAAATATCAGATAAACAAAGAAATCCTAAAGCATTTGCCTTTAATTCTGCAATTCGAGCAGAGCGAAGATTCAGGAGAAAACAAGATTTAGATACAAAAAAACAGCATGTACCTTTGGTGGATAGAACACCCATTGAACCTCCTCCTATAGTAGTTGCTGTTGTAGGACCTTCAAAAGTTGGAAAGAGTACTGTAATTAATAATTTGATCAAATTATTTACTAGACTTCCTTTGACAGAAATTAAGGGTCCTGTAACAGTTGTAATAGGAAAGAAAAGAAGAGTAACATTTATTGAATGTAATAATGACATAAATTCTATGATTGATTTAGCCAAAGTAGCAGATTTAGTTCTACTTCTGTGTGATGCAAGTTTTGGATTTGAAATGGAAATTTTTGAATTTCTCAATATTTGTCAAGTTCATGGAATGCCAAAAATAATGGGCATCTTAACACACTTAGACATGATAAAAAATAATAAAACACTTAAGAATACCAAGAAGACTTTAAAGCATAGATTTTGGACTGAGGTTTATCCTGGAGCTAAACTATTTTATCTTTCTGGAATACTTCATGGTGAATATTTAAGGAATGAAATTAAAAATCTTGGTCGTTTTATTTCTGTTATGAAATTTAGACCATTACAATGGAGATCAGCACACAGTTACTTATTAGGTGACAGATATGAAGATTTAACTAATCTTGAATTAATTAGACAAAACCCAAAATGTGACAGAAGCATTTCACTTTATGGATATGTTAGGGGTGTTCCTTTGAAAAAAGAAACATCTATTCACCTTGCAGGATTAGGTGATTTGAGGATACATGATATTTCTTATCTTCCTGACCCATGCCCATTACCAGAGCAATTAAAGAAAAGAGCATTAATTGAGAAGGAAAAAATGATATATGCTCCTTTTTCAGGTGTTGGTGGTATTGTTTATGACAAAGATGCTGTTTATGTTGAATTGGGTGGTTCTCATAGCCATAGTAACTGTGATGATGGTAAATCAAATGATATTGTCACCAACATCATAGAAGCAAAAGAGACCCTTGATGAAAAAATTAACCAGTCAGAATTACAAATTTTCACAGGTGGTGAAAAACTAACAGGTCATGACTTAAATGATTCTGAAGATGAAACTGAAATCTGTGAACCTAAACTTTATGAGAAGAAAGAGAATAAAACAGCAAATGAAAATGATATTGAATTAATGGAGGAATTGAATAAATTACGAAAATTTGAAGAAATAGAAGGATCAGATGGGATTATTAGAAGAAGAGTTTTATTTGAGACTATGGATGAAGAAAATGTGAATAATATGGGTGATTCTGATGATTCTGATAAAGATATAAATACTAATAAAGTTGGTGAGGAATACACAACACTTAAAAATAATAAGAATATGACTGTTCATTCCAAAATTATCAATATTTTAAATAATTTAAATCAAGGTAAAACTGTAAATACTGATGTTGAAAACAGTAGTGAAGATGAGACAGATGGTCAATGTGATGTAGACATTGAAGACAAAGAGATCGATATTTCTGATAATGAATTCAATGAGGAAAGTGAATTTTCTGATGATCAAATGGAAATTAAGTGGAAAGAGAACATTACACAAAAGGCTGAAAAATCATTTTTGGAGAGGCAGGCATCAAACAGAAATTTAATGAGGCTTGTTTATGGTAATAATTATTAATCTGTTTATTTTTGCAATTTTTTCTTATACATGTGAAATTTTAGGAGTGTTTGATCACAAGTACTCTACTGAAATTAATAATGTTGAGAAAAACAATGAAAATACTGAAGATGAATTAGGTGGTATTTTCAGAAAAGTTTCTAAAGATCAAGAGGCAGTTAAAATGAGCAAGGATAATATGAATTTAGTGGAATCATCTCTAATGATGCCATGGAGTAACTCAGTACAAGATTGGTTGGCTCCACAGGTAAGTGAACCGCTAGTAGCATTTTAAACTTTGACCACTGATATGTACTTAATCAAGTATAATTGATGAGTTGTTTGCCTACAGGATATTCAAATATACTAAATACAATACAAGATAATACATAAATGAATCAATTTTTTCATATAGTCAACAAGTTTAGATGTATAGTAGACCTGTAATGGTGCAGTATACCATGTATCTGTGTCAGTTCAAGCTGTCAAAAGTGTTGAGTCTCTTTTTTAAATGATTTTGATTGCAAAGTGCAACTCAACCCAAATGTTATTAGGTAGCACTTTAATTTATAAACTATTATCACAGTAACACTTCTAACTTGATCATATTGCAATAGTGGGTTCAGAAATTTACAAATATTCACTTTCACTTTCAGTGTCTTTATTTTAATCAAATTAATTCATTGTTTACAAATACAGCTGTTGATTCAATCATGCACCACAATATAAACTAAACTATTCAACTTGTAGAACCATACTTTAAATAGCCAGTGCAGAAAATACCAGAATTTGATGATTATTTCTAATTTGTCAGAGTATATTCAAGAACCTTATCGAAGTCATTTTTACTTCCATCAAATTTCAGGATAGCTGCTTTGTTGCTCTTCTTTTCTTTTATTTCAGCTGGTTTTTTAAGTTTACCCTTTGATTTTATCGGAATGATTAATTTAGTAGGTTTCATTTTTTTTTTGCAGCTTTAAATGAATTTTATAACAATATATTCTTCTCAAATGAGTCATCTTTTTTCAAGATATATGACCAAATTGTGAACTATCCCTTTACAGTAGTAATACATAATCATTTTTATATTCTACTGGGTTATAATTAGACAGGTTGTTTATGTGAGAAATGAATAGATTGGAAAGGTGTTAAGTTGTCAGCTCAGTAAACAAATGAAAAAATAAATAATATAAGTATAGGAATATATGTTAAGACATCTTTATGTGTGAAACTATTGTCACCATTATAAAAATCCATAACAATGTATTACAATAATCATATTATTATGCCAGCGCTCACTCAAGCGGGACTGAAAAGGCAGCACTTGTAATGGATTATCACCATGAATCAATTTAAAATGCGCACACATTACAGAGTTACGAACCTTGGCCAGGACAAGGCTGGATATTGCAGAACACTTCAAGAGTTCTGTCGTGAGTACCTAGAGGTTCAGATTACTGAACAGAGAATCACAGATCAATATCATGTCATCTTGAGAAATGGCCTTATTTTGCCTGAACAACTGGACACAATAAAGAGTGAAGTTGATCGCAAAGTATTGCGTCGAAATATAACAGATCTAGAGCCTGATACACCTGTGGCACAAAGAGCGGGCGAGACTTAAGAACTTCAATAAGAACAGCCAACCAACGCTGACCTGCTTGAGAAGATTGAAGCAGAAATAGAAGGAGCTATTATAGAGTACTGCGGAATAGATCCAGTGGCTAGACCAAGTCTGTCCAAAATAAGATCGTCAAAGAAATTGGGTATCGTATTGCAGGCAATGAACAAATTTTTCTTGCTTAACTGTTTTAAGTACTAATATGTTAGAGTCGCTACTACACACAATCATCTACTGTGCTGCAATAGTCATCTGCAGAACAAGATCAATGCAAGACCAATCCCAGTTTAGACAAACACCTGGAAGACCACCTTGGCAAAGAAGTCTTGAAGGGAAAATCAATTCTCTTCTTAAAGATATTGGAACACTGACTGAGTACCAATGAGGGTTCAGGAACAGCAGAATAGACAGACCTGTCAAGACTATCATGGACAATAACTGAATACACTCTCAGTGGGATGGAGCAAATATCACATCTCAGTAGCGTCTGGACAGTCTACGACAAAAGCTTTCCGTCTACACAAGTCGATTGAGAAGGGGGCCGGGGTTTTTTTTGCTTTGCTTATTTTGTTGACATGAGTGGTAAGAGCTTTGGTTACTTTTGCTGGCAAGGAGGAGGGGGGTGGTAAGTAATTGTAATAAATCTGCTTACGTACTACTGGATAAAAAAATTGGTAGAAATTTTTAATTGTATATAGTAGAACATGAGCAGCTGCATAAATGGAGTACCTGAAATATGGGGAAGTAAAGTTATAGTTACACAAAGTGATTCAAACAAGGTTAGAAAAAGTTGCATATGACCAATTACTAGAAAATTCGAAGTCTTTGGAAAATTCTAAATCCTTAGAAGAAAATTTGAAAAGCATGAATATTCAGAAATGCTGGAAGAGAAAATAGACAAAAATGAAACAAGGTTAGGAGAGTTAAAGCAGATAATGGAGGGTGAGTTAAACAAAATAAAAGAACAGTTGGTCACAATACAAAGGGGTGAAATACAATCAAAAACGGAAAGCAGAAACAGTCCTGAAGTAGTGGATTCTAAAATTAGCCTCGAGGGGACAAAACACAAAATGTAACCTCCCCTATTTAATGGAAAATCGTCATGGACTAATTATCGGCGTCAATTCGAGGTTGCAGCAAAGCTAAACGAATGGTCGGCAGAGGAGAAAGCAATAGCAGTAACCCTTGCCTTTAGAGGGGACGCAACAGTATTTTGCAAACGTTGAATACCTCTGAGCAAGAAGACTACAATCAACTGGTCAAACGTTTAGAGATGAGGTATGGCCAGACACGTTTGGAGCACGTCTACTCCGCAATTAAAAAATCGCCACCAGAGATCAAATGAATTCCTACAAGAATTTGAAGCTAATATTGCCCGTCTGGTTCGCCTTGCCTATATAGCCAAACCGGAAAATGTAATTGAAAGGTTAGCAGTGCAAGCGTTTTTGGATGGACTTCGGGACCACGAAGCCAGACAAGCATTGACCTTAGCTCGACCGACTCAATTAGTGGAAGCATTGGCTCGAGCTCTTGAATTCGAGGCTGCGAAAAATACCTGCGGAGGTCAAGCCAGAGTCCGAATCGTTGACGGAGGATTAGGCGGAAACGATGAAGCCTCTGTAAGAAGGGTAATAGAGAAAGTTCTTACCAAAAAAGACAACTGAGATGTTGGAAGTGTGGTAAGGTAGAACACATACGAAGTCGTTGCAAGGAGAACAACGGAGGCCCGACTTCCTCGTCGGAAAACTAAAGAGGGTCGATGTGAATGGGCCATCGTCGTCCTGTAGCCAACCAGCCCCAACTATCAACGCATATGTCGCATCGCTACGCAACCACGTTAACAGTGTCTTTGTAGATGGCTTTATTAATACAAAACAATGTGCAATGTTGCTAGATATAGGCGCGACAAAAACAGTTATTAGGCCCAACATCGTTTTAGAGACAATGATAAAACCAACAAAATGGCAACTGCGAACAGCGACAGGAGGGACAGCGAAAGTCCATGGTAAAATAGAAGAATCGAAGACTAAGTCATCATCGGAATGGATGTCATGAGCTCCAAGGGATTCCAATTAAACTTTAAAGATGGAATTCTGCGAGTGAATGACGAAGAAGTGGTGCTCCATGGGAAAGACGACATAACGCTTCGAGCAATCTTAGCAGAGGATGTAAATGTCCCGGGGAGAGCTAAAATTAATGTAGATGCTAGCCTAGATGGGGAAGCTAAAACTGGAACAGTGATGATGTTTGATCCCGAACTTAACGATGGAAATTTAGGCAGAGGTATCGAATTAGGAAAGGCTTTGTTTCGTACCAAAAAGATTGTGCCATTATGAGTAATGAACCTGAATCATTACTCGGTTGCGTTAAAGAAAGGAACATTTTGGGGCACTGTTCAACAGTTTCCTCTGTAGTCAGAAGCACGCAACATACAGCAATACTACCAGGCAAACTATCGGAAGAACTGGAAAAACTCGTAACAGATTCTTCCAGGAATTTAAAGCCAATCCAAAAACAAAATTGTGGGACATCGTTAGAAACTACCAAAGAGGACGAACTGATCTGGTGAAACATAAAATTAATACCGGGGACGCTCTACCTATTCGACCGTCGGCGAGAAGACTACCCCTAGCTAAAAGAGAAGAAGCCGACACCATCCAATAGCCCTTGGGCTTCTCCAGTTGTCTTGGTTAAAAAGAAAGATGGTTCGACCCGTTTTTTGCGTGGACTATCGACAATTAAACCACTCTACAAAAGAAAGACAGCTGTCCCCTTCCAAGAATAGACGATACCCTAGATACGTTGGCTGGATCGAAGATGTTTCCCCCTGGACTTGAAGAGCGGTTATTGGCATGTGGAACTTGCTAAAGAAGACCGAGAAAAGACTGCTTTTACTATCGGCTCAGGAATTTGCCAATTCACGATGATGCCGTTTGGGTTGTGTAATGCTTCAGCGACATTTGAAAGATTGATGGAAACAGTGTTAAAAAGGATTTCATGGAAAACGTGCCTGATCTTGATCTTGACGACATCATCGTGGTTGGAAGATCGTTTGAAGACCACGTGAAGAACCTGGAGGAGATGTTTCGGCGACTTCGAAGTTCCGGGCTAAAGTTAAGCCCGAAGAAGTGTCAATTATTCCAAGAAGAAGTGCAGTATGTTGGACATGTGGTTTCCGCAGAAGAAGTAGCTGTTGATAAGCAGAAAATCAAAGCCGTCCAAGAGTGGCCAATACCTAAAGATATCCACCAGTTAAGAAGTTTCCTGGGGTTATGCACGTATCGTCGTTATGTTGCAGGATTTGCCAATATCGCCAAGCCACTTACTAGACTCACAGAGGGGAAGGTGCGGTACCAGTTGGACGAGGAATGCCGGCGGTCATACGAGACACTGAAAAGAGCATTGACAACTGCCCCCGCTTTAAGTTATCCGATGCCAGATGGGAACTTCGTTTTGGATACCAACGCAAGCAACGTCGGAATCCAAGACGGTCAGGAGAAAATCATCGGCTATTGCAGTAAGACCTTGAGCAAGCCTGAACGGAATTACTGCGTTACTCGTATGGAACTCTTGGCTGTGGTAAAGGGGGTTGAACATTTCTACAAGTACCTCTATGGTAAAAGATTCCTTCTGAGGACTGATCACACAGCACTGAAGTGGCCCCTGCAGTTAAAATCCCCGAAGGACAAGTGGCAAGCTGGATTGAGCGGTTGCAAGAATTCGAGTTCGAGACTGAACATCGCGCTGGGACAAGCCATAAGAATGCTGATGCCTCATCGAGGATACCATGCACTGATGATTGCAAACATTGTCAACGAACTGAAGAAAAAGCAGCTGTTCTCTGTCGAACTACTGCCGTTGACGACCTTTGGCAATCTGAGGAGATTCAGAAAGACCAAAAAATAGATCCGGATTTAAAAGAGGTTATCCGGTGGAAGCAAGAAGACCGCAAACCTAGGCGGCAGGAGATTTCCCGATTCTCACCAACCATAAAGTCGTATTGGGCTCAGTGGTACCCTCTGGAGAATGGACTTTTGAAGCGCGTTCTGGAAACTCCAGAGGAGGACCAGGACATAAAACAGATTGTAGTCCCCAGAAATAGGAGACCAGAGATTTTGCGAGAACTACATGATGGTACAACTGGAGGACATCTGGGAGTAACTAAAACCCTGGGGAAGTTGAGAGAACGCTTCTGTTGGGTAAACTGTTAAGCAGATGCCAAGGATTGGTGTCGGAAATGTACGGTTTGTGCAGCAAGTAATGGGCCTCAGAAGCGAGCAAAAGCTGAAAAATCTGACTCTAGAAATAACTACATTGTTGTGGTGATGAACTATTTCAGTAAATGAGCAGAAGCTTATGCCTTGCCGAATCAAGAAGCCTTGACCGTTGCAGATGTCCTTGTCAAGGAATGGATCAGTCGTTTTGGTGTTCCCTTTGAGTTGCACTCAGACCAAGTAGAAATTTAGAGTCTACTCTTTTCCAAGACGTCTGCAAACTATTGAAGATCAATAAAACACGGACAAGAGCATTACATTCTCAATCCGATGGGATGGTAGAACGGGTGAATAGGACTATTAACCGCCATTTATCAAAGGTAGTCTCTCACCACCAAAGAGACTGGGACCAGTATCTTCACTTGTTTCTAATGGCATATTGTTCGTCTGAGAATGAGTCCACGGGTCAGACCCCGGCAAGTGATATTATGGGACGAGAATTACGACTGCCCTGCAATTTGAAGTTTGGATGTCCCCCAGGAGAAGACACCGCAGGTTAAGACTATGTCAGCCAGTTACGTCAGAAGAAGAACGACATCCACCAACGAGTCCGGTTAAATATCGAGAATGCCAGTGCCCGAATGAAGGAAGTCTATGACATCAGAGCCGAAGGCGGGGAATTCCAAGTTGATGGTCTTGTTTGGTTGTATAACCCCCAACGGCGTCGTGGATATTCACCCAAGCTACAGAGTTCTTGGGAGGGGCCGTACCAAATTGTAAAGAAAATCAACGATGGAAAACCAAAGGTGGTACATTTCCCTTATACCGGAAGTCATGACGGCGAAGTTACCAAGCCCAAGTCCGCAGCATCCAACTAGCCGATGACGAGATGACCTTAGAACAGTTTATGGCACTGTACTTTGATGGGCATAAAGTGCAGCACGACGTGATCAGAGAGGAATCCCGAGACCTGTTTGAGGTGCCCATAGAATATTCCCTGGCTCATTGTGTGGCTCGAGATCTTCGGATGTCCAGAGGAATAGCCAAGATGTTTGCAAAGAAGTACGGCCAGTTCCAAAAGCTAAGGGAGCAAGATCCATTGGTAGGGAAGGACCTTCATCTCGAAAATAAACAACCAGTGGGTACCAGATACATATTTTATTTGGCAACGAAAACATTCTGGCAGAACAAGCCAACATACAGCGATCTTTGGAAGACTCTGGTGGACTTGAGGAATGTGATGATGGAGAAGAATCTGATGAATTGGCGGTCCCAAAGATAGCCTGCGGGTTGGATGGACTGAATTGGAGGGTGGTGAGAAGTATGATGGAAACAATCTTTCGATTCAGTTGCAGCAACATCCTGGTATGCTGTCTCAATATTCGCAGCCCAGGTTCGAAGACCGTTGACTGCTACTTCCACCAAACTTCCTGTTGTCGAAATGGAGAGTCCTGCAAATATCGTCACACCAGGAAGGATTCTAGGACATTCCGGGACGAAATGGTCTTAAGGAGGGGGCAATGTTACGAGAATTCATCCGACAGCTGGTGCAATCGGCCATCAACCAATTCATGGAAGGGACATTATTCCGATAAATTCGTGGAACCCGAAATGTTTGTCTCTCAACCGGCGGACCGCTGCCGTTACTGGGAATTCCCTTAAAGCTTCCAGAACATGGAACCAATCTTTCGATTCAGTGGCATCGACATCCTGGTATGCTGTCTCAATATTCGCAGCCCAGATTCGAAGACCGTTGATTGTTACTTCCACCAAACTTCCCGTTGTCGTAATGGAGAGTACTGCAAATATCGTCACACCAGGACGAAACGGTCTTAAAGAGGGGGCAATGTAACGAGAATTCATCCAATAGCTGGTGCAATCAGCCTTCATCCGATATTTCGGGGAATTCGAAATGTTCGGCTAGCGCAGCGAGGTCGGCGGCTTGTTGCTTTGATGTAATTCTCGACGAATCTAGCCTGGTGTTTTTAATTAAATCCAAGAACTGAACTTAACCCGAGTGTGAAAATAAAAACATTACAATATATAAAAACAACAATTTTTTTCTTATGTCAAGTTAAATGTCATAAATCAAACTTTCATTTTGCAATTTACATTTTCAATACATATAAACGAAGTCAGAATCGACTTTGAAACGTTCGTTTTTTTTTTCTTTCAATATACAGCTTTTTATTTCGATTGTGGTGTTATTCTCAAAAAAACATAAAAAAATAATGAATTTATAGTTATACAGGATGGTACAAAAAGCTTTTAGTGAGTGGCCGATTTATAGTTGCATATACTAGGTGGTTGAAATAGAGGGTGGAGTAGAATTATACTTACTCAGGGAGTATTAAAAAATGTTTGAACATTTTTGTAGGATAGAACTTGAGCTGTTTCATATAAGCAATATCATGGGGCTAGTAAAATTATAGTTATGCAGTCTGATTAAAACAATGTTTGAAAAGTTGCATATACAGGGTGGTTGAAATATAAGGCGACAAATTATACTTTCTAGAGGTTCATATATAATATCAGAAACATCGTTAAGTAAGGTAGTCCATAAGCAGTTGCATAAATAAAGTAATTGAAATATAGAGTGCAGCAGAGTTATAGTTTAGTTTAGTTTATTTATTGGTAAAGTATTACAACTGTGTGTTTTTACAAGTCAAAGGTACACAAGCATGAAATGTATTAAATATGTATACAAAAGCCTATATAAAATGTTATTAAAATGGTAAGAAAATAAAATGTCCTATTTACTAATATATAGACAACACTGTACATTATAGAGGCAAACACATTAAAAATTTATACATTGAAATCACTTCCTAAGTACTCCTCAAAAGAATAAAAGGCGTGTTTTAAAAGATAATTTTTTACGCTTGTTTTAAAATGATGTACGTTTAAATTTTTTATTTCTGCTGGCAGTGCATTGAAAAATTTAATGCCATAATAGTCAGTACCCATTCTCGTTCATTGCAATCTGTGGTAGCTGAGAACTAATTCTCCTCCTTTCCTTGTTGAATGGGAGTGAATATCGTTGTGTGTTCTGTAGCTGTTTTGGTTCTGTTTCATATAGACTAGACACTGAAGGATGAAAGTGCAAGGTAGGGTAAGTAGTTTTAGCCCTGCAATAATTCTAACACAACGGCGTTGTAACTTAAAAATTTGAGCAGAGCACGGTGAATGACCCCAATTTAAAATCGCGTAGGACATATTGGAGCTAAAGTATCCATGATACGCTGTCAGTAATGTGCCCCTAGATACATTTTTTGACAGG
This sequence comes from Octodonta nipae, assembly GCA_034190945.1. Taxonomy (NCBI): domain Eukaryota; kingdom Metazoa; phylum Arthropoda; class Insecta; order Coleoptera; family Chrysomelidae; genus Octodonta; species Octodonta nipae. Next base: position 92,558,875 of record CM067219.1, read on the forward strand.
CTCCTTATAAGGAAAGTTATTTTACATAATTTGGAGCTAAGGAAATCAACATGGGCTTCCCAGGTTATAGTTAAGTGTTTAAGAAATCTTATATTTGGTGTCCCCTAAAAAGAGGCATATACAGGGTGGTTGAAATATCTTGTAGTTTAAAAGTATGGTTATTTTGAAAGTTTCAAAAACGGGTTATAATGGATGAATAATTGGCAGCAGTATATACAGGATGGTTTAAATATAGATGGAAGTACAGTTTTAGTTATACAAGACGGTTCAAAATAAATGCTGAATAAAATTTATTAATTATTTCTCAAATTTCTCAATTCTTAATAACACAAAAAAATAACAAAATGGGCATCTTGACCTTGGGTGGTCATTCGAACCCCATATGTGTTACATCGTCTGAACGTAAAATTTCCCGCTCTTTCAGAATCCTAGGTCAATTTATTTTGACAATTGTACATTTTGATGTGATTTTTCTTCATATTTAGTACAAAGTCACACTATACTGCTTAATTTTTTTTTTCACCCTATTATCTGTATTTGTGCGTTGTTCCAAGTGCTACTGAACAAACATATGATTATAGTAATAAAAGTTAAATAACAATGTATAGCATCGTAATTTTTTTATTTTCCACATATGGACTTCTAAATTTACACTTTTTGTAGAATAAAGCTATGATAGCTAACTGTTTTGTTACTGGAAAATGGAAAGAAAGTATGGATAGTCAAGAGCTTCTAAAACTAGATGATGCTGAAGATTTAAGTGATGCTGGTTCTGAACTTTTTGGAGATTTTGAAGATTTGGAAACAGGTGAAAAACATATTGCTGAGAAATTACCAAAGCAGGCCGAAAAACGGAAACGAGAGGAAATTGATAAAGAAGAAAATGTTGAGAAAGTCGAGTTAGCTGAGAAAAAAAGGAAATTGAAAGAAAGATTCAATGCAGAATATGACAACCTGGAAAAAAATACTTTCTATGACGAATTAAAGCTGTCTGTAGAAAAGCAAGCCCAGGTAAATAAATCTGTATTTGAAAGTATGCCTGATGATATGAGAGTACAAATAGAAGGATTCAGACCTGGCATGTATGTTAGAATTGAATTCAAAAACGTTCCATCTGAATTTGTTGAAAATTTTGATCCAACTTATCCTTTGGTGATTGGGGCCCTCAATATAGGTGAAGAAAATATAGGATATGTAAATGTTAAGATCAAAAAGCATCGTTGGTATAATAAAACATTGAAATGCAATGATCCTCTTATCATATCATTGGGATGGAGAAGATTCCAAACTATTCCTTTGTATTCCAAATTGGAAGATGACCTAAAGTTTAGGTATCTTAAATATACCCCTGAACATTTATCATGCAATGCTCATTTTTGGGGACCAATTACTCCACAAGGAACTGGATTTTTAGCATTGCAAGCTGTAAATTCTGAACAAGAGGTGAGTTGAAACCTGTTATATATACTTTATTAATAATTTAAGATTCTAGTTTTATTTTATTTACTCTCCAACAATAATTTTGAATAGGTGTGACTGATTTCGATTTTTGTTTGAGTCAGTGGCAATGCTTTTAAAAGGAATACCCACGTTTAAATGCTAAGTGGCTGCACATACTTCGCGTTTACGACTCTTACAACTTCGTAATAATTTACTTAATACAATCGTTGTCGTATCTTCTCTAATGTTGTATTCATGCTTACTGTTTTCTGATATAGACTCCGAAACATTGGAAATATACATAAATTCCGTGACTCGTGGTGTTACTTCCCAGAAAGTGCTTAAACATTCATACTTATTGTTTATCTCTTTCAAGATAACGTGTACCCTGTTCTATGTTACGACCAACTGGAATTTGGCACTTTCGCAGATTAACCTCAAATTCCATTCTCAGCTAGAAGGAATAAGGCTCACTGAGTCCACCATGATTTTGGAGTGGTCCCTTACTTGATACTTCTTCCCGTTAAGGTATTTCTGTTCCTGCGTCCCTTTTTGTCCAAATTCGCACTGGGTTTAATTTGCCTGACAGAAATGCCTTCTCGCTATTTAATTTTCTTATGGTGCATGCAACTATGATGATTCTTGAATTGACCCTATTACACTTTTTTTGATCTGATGGATGATCGCCGTGACAACCTAACCTTTGGAAAATGTTCGGACTTTTAATATTGGCATCTTTTATTTTGTGGGGGATTCTCCAACGCCTTTATCTCATACAGACTGCCTCACTTTTATTTGTTTGCACATTTTCATGCCAGCTTTCCCCTATTTTTTCAATACCACTAAGGTTTTCAATAACGATTTAAATGGAAAACAGATCCAACTAGCTAATTCAGTTTCCTAAAAACTTCTAATGCGGGCCTCAAACGCTCCAAAGTTCGTGACCCAAATTACCGAGGATACTCATGCGGATACTGTTTTGCGAAAATCTACCCGTGTTTGAGAATGCTTTCAAGTATAATTCTAGTTCAAATTCCTTAAGGAAACTACAAATGCTGTGGCCTTTTCCTGATTTTCCCATTAATTGATTGTTGAAACGGCATCAAGTTTGATTGTTTTTATACATATGTCATGAAGAACTTTTATCAGTGGGTGGTGGTTTTACAAGAGAGCTTTTTGTATCCATTGCATCTTGGAGTTTCAGTATGTCTTGTTGCAACTTCTCAATTTGATTTTGTCTTCAAATAATTCAGGCTTTTTTTAATTTTCATTTTCTACTCAATCTATCCTTGTACTTTGTGAATTTCATTTTGTTCTTTGTCTTCAACTAATTCTTGAACTTTGTGATTTACTTTTTGTTCCTTGTGAAGTTCATTTTTAATTCAACATTATTAACAGAATTTTTTTTATTTGTTTTTCCTTATTTACTTCGTCAACTTCAAGTTTGAAATCCATTATTTTGTTGTCAAGTAAGTCATTTGCTTTTTTAATTGACAGTGCCATTTGTTGGAATTGTTTATGTCGAAATTCCATTGAAGGGTTTTGTTTTTTTTTTTTGCTTTTTCTTATATAGTAATTCTAATTTGGCACTAATGGTTAGTCAAAATTTTTACCTTACTTCACTTGCTCTAGTCTTCAATTAACTGATTTACACTTGTGCTCCATCTAAGAAGAACGTTCATTTTGTTAAAAATTACCAATTCTCGAATAAACTCCTCACTTATCTTTCATTTACTGTCTAATTCTTCTGTGTCAAATCACCTCTTTATATATGATTATTTTGTACAGGAAAATTCGAGAAAAACTCCTGTTTGTTCTATTTAACATTATAGAACTGTCATGGAATCCCAAACTGGCATGTCAAGAAGAATATAGGGGTTCCATTCCTTGGAAGCAAATTACTTATTGAGATTCCTCTTAACATTTGAAAACTCCCTGTCTTTTCTAGTTCTTATCTGTGTTTATAAATATTAACAACTTTCTTACACCTTATTTATTTTACATAATGTTTTGCAGGTTATTAAAAAAATGGGTTTTCGAATAGCTGCAACTGGATCTGTGCAGGAGCTGGATAAATCTACTAGAATATTGAAAAAACTAAAACTTGTGGGTTATCCTCTGAAAATTTATAAAAAGACTGCGTTTATAAAAGGTATAGTTCCTCAAATTATATACAGACCGAAATTCATTGATCTTGATTTTAGGTATGTTTAATAGTGCCTTAGAAGTTGCCAAATTTGAAGGAGCTAAAATCAAAACAGTTTCCGGCATTCGTGGTCAAATAAAGAAGGCCATAAACAAACCTGAAGGATGTTTCAGGGCAACTTTTGAAGATAAAATTCTTCTTAGTGGTAAGTATGTGTTTTTAAAATTGTATGGTGTTTATTGTGCAGAATGTTGTATATCACATGCCACTTTAAACATATTATGATCATTCTTGAGTTCATATAAACCCACTTTTTCGAACATGTTCAATGCAGTTTTCACTCAAAGAAGTCATTGTCAGCTTAGTAAAGTAAGCAGAGACCATGCTTAGTGACATCATTTGGTGAAGGCATTTCAGGGAAATCGGTCAAAATTGATTCTGTTCTTAAGATGACTTGTTAGGGTAGATTTATGTCGTCGACGATAATTGATAAGAAGGCATTCTAATGAGGATTTTTGTGACACTCACGGCAATTTCAAACGTGGCCAAATAAAAGGGTTTATAATTGTTGATATAACTTGAAGCGGTGCTCAAATAAAGTTTTGTCAATGGCATCAGTGATAACGAAATCGAGGAAAGAAAGGAAGGAAGGAAGTCCCTTTATGTTTTTTTTGAAATTAAAAGTGTTATTGAATAAGTATGTCCAAACCCAAGAGTTCTTACCCGAGAAGAAAAAGGTATTTGAACAGGTGGAAGAAGAAATGACACTACGAGTCGATTCTTTCTATTATAGTTACACAGGTAATTTTACAAAAAGTTATAGGTTTCGGTTAGCACAACGCTCGCCATTCAAGTTACAATTTGGTGCTAATCGTCCCCCAAGCCTTAAGACATTAACCACAAGGGAACTCTGTATAGGCAGCGGCAGTTTACTCTTCCGAGTTACCATTACATCGAATTCAACATTTGCTGCATTGTCCCAGAGTTTTAAGACCAATTGACCACAACTTTTATTTGTCAATCACCATCGGCTATCGATATTAATACTAGGTGGAACATCCAGCATAACGTTCTGGTGGCAAGCATTGAAGTTTATTTCATACTGGACAGTAGTGGTGGGTCGTTAACGCTTTTACAGTCAACGAAACGAGATCGTTTATCGTCGATGATAAACTAGTTTATAAAACAGTTTAACGTTCGGCCGTCGACGAAACAACGTCCACGAATGATCTTTGACACACCACAGATTAAACCAGTTGATTCCTAAATTTATGAATCAATGTCGAACAGAATAAAGAGAAACCAGTTGATGCATCCAGTCAAGAAAGTATTTAGAAACTATGCATATTTACATTTTAAAGTATCCATATTTACATTTAATTTATAGTAGTTGATAATCTTGTTCTCCTTTGATTCTATATCCCGATTTTAGAAAATTTGGTTAATTATAAGAATAGAAATACATATTTATTCTTACTGCAATAGCGTTTAAACTCAATGTCCCTTCTTCAGGTGAAGATCGTTTTTTGTTAGCACGTATTTAACAGAGCCCGCGTCTTCGATTTGGTTAGTTCATTCGTTGCGGTGACTGGCCCGTTGATAGACGATAGGACCTTACAGTCGACGGTTGTTGGGTAGCGATGGTGCACTAATATCGTTCACGAGTGGACTAGTTTATCGGTAGACTATAAACTAGTCGATCCGTTGATGCGAAATAAACAGTTTTAAAAAACTCTTCGTTTATTAAACAACAGTTTTTGGGTGATGAACGTATATTGACATCAACCTTATCGCTGCAGTGACTAGAAAATACAGATAATCACAACAATAACTTGAGAAATTAGAGAGATGTAAATTGAGAGAGTTATGAATCAATTTATGATAAGGAAGAAATTTTAACCATGTAAACGCAAAGGTCTTTAGGGAATTTTTGACAACATAGATGAGAACAATGAGGTTTTGGTAATGTAATACCAAACCTGTTGAACATAACACTTATAAATGAATCAGCTTCTGCAGATGCTATACCCAATGCCGCATGTGAAACAGAAACGGAAATCGGATGAAGTCTTCAAGCTCTTAAGAATATATTAGATTGCCTATATACAGTGCCAATCAAAAGTCCTCCCGCTCCTATCTTTTGAACGGTTACACTCGCACTAATGAAATTTGGAGACTGAAACTAAACGGTTGTAAACTTCTCTACTAGTCGTAACAGATGACGTCACATGGCGACTGTAGCAACTAATTTTAAATAGGATCATATGGCAAGTGATAGCTCATTTGAAAGGTTTTGACCATACCTACTCAGTCATATTAATTTTGTTTCGGGTTAGACTAATTTTTATGGGTAAATTAAATAAATAATAAAATTAGTTTTTCACATTTAATTAATGAAGATTATGCAGTCAGCCCTTGGTTAGTTTTTTTTCAGTAATTGTTACATTGCCAGGTTTGTGTAAAAAAACAGTATACCTTAAATATTTAGTTTTATAGTTATTTAAGGATTTTTGAAAGCAAAACGTAAATGTTAGGAAACTTTTAAAAACGATTATATAGTGTAATACCTATCTTCTGTTAAAATTTGTGGTTGATTGACCGGGCAGTTTTTGAGAAAATGATTTTCAAATTCGCCAGTTTATAATGGCCTCTTATGGGATAACTATGTCTATATTGGATAAACATGTGATATTACATTTAAAAACTGTTAAGAAAATTACAAAAAACTCCTCAATCGAAAGCTTAAATGTTACACTTTCATATGAAAAAGAAAAAACGGTCCCTTACCGTCTAGTTTATTAGTTAATTAAAATAAGAAACAACATTTTATCAGTTCTTAATGCGTTTTCAAATAGGAGACTGTGAAATATGACAAAAATGCACACTTTGAGGGCTTATTACTGCTTACAATATAATCTGGCCAACCACACGCAATTTGAATGTTACTTTTGTCTACAACGTTGATTCATATTCCAATAGCAAGAATAACTAATGAACACCGATTTTTTATTTAATACAAATGCTTTAGGTATTTGTAATAACTTTATTAGACCATATTTAATGCTGCAGTAACTAGTATTAAATCATTGTTAATAATTTTTGTTTAATAACAGATTTAACTATTTTAATCAATCATAGTTATAAATATATAACTACGAGAATTTATTAAATTAAAATTAAAATAATGCTGAAAATGACACTTTTACTCACATGTGTCTTTACCTCGATTTCTTCTTTAAAAATTCTGTCAGCATACATTATTTTTTTGATATTCGTGCAGTAACAAATTAAAAGATACTCTCCTCAAGTTCAACAATACGCAAGGCCATGATGTGATCACACATATTATATTTTTCGCGGCAATTAGAATGAAAAACCAAATCCGCGATATTCCCAGATTGCACTCTCATATTTTAATACAAGCATTTTTATGAATAGGATTTGGTGTTTTTTAAGATTTCCAGTTTGGTGCTGATTTTAAATTCCCATGTTAAAGTATAGCCTGACCTTGTTTGTCGTCTTTTAGGAGTTTGCATAGGCAAAAGGGTATGTACACAAACTGACGAAGTAGCAGCTGTCTTAATATTGGTGAATATAGAAAGAATCTCTTTGAAGCGGAAAGTTTATTTAATGAGAGATACCCAGATCGTACTATATCGAGGATTTACTTCCGAAGCTTCTTCAGAAGTTTAAAAATGCAATACCATCTGGTCGATCGACAAAGACAAAAAGACAATTGCACAAATGGTGGTAGAACCTACTTCTACTAGAGTTAAAGTTGCATTGATCTGTGAAGTTAGTCAAAATACAGTTAGCGTGTTGGTAAAAAACAAATTTTATCCATACAGATTAAAAATGGTGCACCAACTTTCAGATGACGACCTCGACAGAAGACTGAAATTATGGCAAATAAGATTAATCAAAACCAGTAATACAAAAAAAATGTTTTAGTGATGAAAGTACTTTTTTCCTTAATGTGAACATACAAAATGTACAATATTGGTAACACAAATCCGTACATTTTTCCTGCAAAACATAGTCAATTTACAGAAAAAGTGAACGCTTGGGCAGGCATTTTGGAAAACCATACAGATGGATCTGTTTTCCTCAATACAAATTTAACCAGTCAGGTGTTCTCGAGATGTTACAAAATGCAATCGAGCCACCAATTATTGAAATTCTGGAATTTACCAATACGATGCATATATGTCAGCAAGTAGACGGAGCACATTTTGAACATTTGTTGTAAGAAAGGTGGCCTAAACCCAAAGAAAATTAATATGGCTAACTAGATATTGTCAATACCTTTCAAATTAGTTTTCACTTGCCATAAAGTCATATTTAAAATTAGTAAGCATAGTGGCCATATGACGTCGTCTATTACTGTTACGTCATCTGTTATCTTTAGTAGAGAAATTTATAACTGTTTATCTTTACCCTCCAAATTTCATTAGTTAATAACGTTCTATAAGAAAGGCCAGGACCGTCCAAAATGCAACTTTTTGTGGCAGTGTAATTAATAATAATGCACATTTTTTATCCCTCATTGAACGTCTGGAGTTACCCTTGCGGACTATGTTAAGTTAGGTTTACAATCAAGAACAAATTTGATTTTGCAGGCCTCTTGCTATATGTTTTCTTTACACACTAAATCAAACTTATGATCTTGAGGCAAGTAAGTCACCCAATATATAAATGTAGGGATAATCAATATTTTATGGTTAGGTACATATTAATTGTCGTTCTTCACTTACTGTGTTTCACATTATAAGTCATACAGTGATATTGCATTGGTTTAATTGATTTTTATTGCATTTTTGGTCTAAATAAGTAAATAATTGAGATTGTCCTAGTCGTTTTGTGGTATTTCATTTTTCTCAGAAGTGCTAATTTAACTAGCTAACAGACATTCCTTTGTCCAAGTATTGTATGAATAACTAACTGGATATATGAAATTTGCATTGATAAATTGCAAACTGTTGAGAGGCATGATTTGGAATGCAGCTGATTGGTATTAGTATTTTCTCAATTTATTTTTGGCAGTTCTCCTGAACTGAAGTCATTTGTAGAAATAATTTTATTTCTTTACAGATATAGTGTTCTGCAGAACATGGTACAAAGTAGATGTAACAAAATTTTATACTCCTGTCACGACATTGTTATTGCCACCAGATAAGAAAAATTCTTGGAAAGGTGTAAGAACGACCGGTGAAATCAAACGTGAAAAGGGTGTTCAAAATGCTGTGAATCCAGATCATTTATACAAGGTATGTAACTCCTAATACTTTAAAAATAATATTAATGTCCAACAGAGGTTTCGGATATTTTGCAAACTAATATAGTAACATATTGTTCTAATATTAATTTCCAATAGTTAGATAGATCATAGACAAAATATATTCCGGTTGTCTGAGTAAGTGATCCGAATTGAGTAATGATGAGACAATTCAATTATACTAAAAAGACTATGTTTATTCATGCGCATATTTTGGTGGATTTTTTATTGTAATAGGTTGCTTCATACACTTCAATTGTAGCACAGTATATAGTTTCATATGAAAAATGTTAGATAAATTTCGAAATTCATAGTTAATTCAGCACATTTTGTGGTTGCCTGTTTTATCAATATATCTATTGAAGTTTTAACATTACATCTTACATTTTAAAATTATGTTAGGAGTTTTTTCGTTTTCGTTAGTTTTTGTAGTTTTAGTAAAAATATAATATTATGATAATAAACCATTATCTATCTTGAATAAATTGTAACTATCAATCGTAAATCGATGCAATATATTCTAAAGAACTGTCAAGATTGGTCATAAGGTTGTTCCTAAGTGTTCCATTAAGGCTTTGAATCGATCTTGAAATGAGGTTATTTGATTGCATTTGAAGCAAATTCGCGACCTTTATGGAAAAATAACAGATAAACTTTAAAGAAAACTGATTTATGCCCTTCAAACTTACAATGATAAAGTAGGTCTAAATAACCACCTTGAAGCATTTAGTATAGTACTCACTTGACTGTTTTCAATTAACATAATATTATATCAATTAGTTCAAATATAATAATATATCAATACCTATTGCTTTTATTTCGATTTCAGCCTATCATTAGAGAAGCTAAGCCCTTCAAACCTCTGATCATACCTAAAAAGTTGCAACAAGCTCTTCCGTATAGAGATAAACCGAAACATGGTGTAAAGATGGCAGAGAAGAAGAAGGGTATAGATCGAATAGCAGTTATACGAGAACCTTATGAGCAAAAGGTAACTACCATATTATAATCAATAATGATTAATTTTAGTTTAATTAATGCTTTATTTTAAATAGGTATCAACAATGATGAAAATGTTGCGTGCTTCTTATGAACATAAACAAGAAAAATTGAAGAAGGAAACTAAAGAGAGGTTAGAAAAACATAGGCATGAAATAGAAGCCATTGAAAAGAAAAAATCCAGGAAACTACAACAAGTGAAGAAGGAAATTTTTAGGAATAAGAGTAAAGCTCAAATGAAAAACAGTGGAGATCGTTAAAATTTTGAATTAATATATTTTGGTTAAAATAAACTTTGTTAAATTATTTTTTTAAATTTTAACAGCTGTTTTTTCAAGTAGAAACTACACACCTAAGGTATATCATTAAATCAGCCATAGGTAAGCACAGGTAAACAGTTTTTTTCTGCCCAAGTCATTAGTGGACAAAAAGTCAGCCAGCTACTCACATTGATCACCAAATCCTAACTACGAACTTCAAACCAAACATAAATCAAACAACTCAGAAATATAAAATAGTGTTACTACTTGGTGGAGAAACAAATGAATCACGAAAAACATTGTATTAGAAACGATGATGCTATAAATTTTATTTTGCGAAATAAAATTAATACAGTCACTAATTGACGAGAAATTTGGAATAAAACTAAGGGAATAGCATAAGAATTTAAAGTTATATGGTGCCAATGCGCGTTTATCCCTTAGGGACCATTCATAAATTACCTAAGATATTTTAGGGTGGGTGGGTGTTAGCTAATATCTTACGGAATCTTATATGGGGGAAGGTGGGTGTTTGAAATGAATTTTACGTAAGATTTTAAAATATTTTCATTGTTTATGACTTATTTGCCTGAATTAACTATTATCAATATCTATAGAAAATATAAATATAGTTATAACATTAGCTATTAATTAAGTAATAAATACCAAAACGCTTATTTATTATATTGTAATGAAATTTACCTAAGCCGGCTCTGGGTGCATTCCAAGACGTCATCGATCGCTGAAAGGACACAAAAATTAATCTCGAAATGGCTCGGCAACTGTAGAATTGATAATGAAAGTACTTAATTCGATGGTGATTTTAAAAGCAGCAGTCCATAATCGCGGCAGTAAATATTAGTTTTTAAATTTTAATTGAACCCACGGAGTATATAACAATATATATTTACTTACGTGACATAAAAAATTAATATCTTGATTTTTTTTAAGTATATAAAAATATTTTAGTCGTAAACATTTAACGGTCTAATTCTACGAAAACTCTCAAGACTCACAGACAAAGAAATCACAACACCCAGAAGGAGGAGAATTTAATATTGTTTTGGTTACACATATATGCTATAGTAAGGAGTAAATGATTGAAATTTGATAACGTTTGGTGAATGTTTTCTTATGTAAAGTTTTTTATCAATTAATTTTGTATGTAGACGCGAGATGTAAGACCGACATCTAGGATTTTCGGGCAAACTAGCACACAGAGGTTCCGAATCTGGAGCCGTTCCGTGTAATTGCTGTTCTCCCGTAACTCCTAGGTTAGAATGTCACGATAAAGTTTTCAAGGTTTTCGCATTTTTATTACTTTGCCAAAAAACAAACTGTTTGATGGGATCCAAAATCTATGTTTAGTAATGTATTGTTACGAGAATTCATCCGACAGCTGGTGCAATCGACCATCAACCAATTCGCGGAAGGGACATTATTCCGGTACTTCTGGGAATCCGAAGTATTTCGTCTCCCAACAGGTCGACCGCTGCCGTTACTGGGAATTCCCTTAAAGCTTCCAGAACATGAAAGAGTTTCCCGATGGTTCGTGGACTTACCAGACAATTCGGAGAGGAATATAAATGTGGACAGCTGGCGATAGGAGGCATTCAGTTTTCGACGGTGAATATAAATTGTGTAAAAGTAGTGGAAATAAATTAGAGTGAGTTGGACTGTGTTTTTAAATAAATCCAAGAACTGAACTGAACCCGAGTGTGAAAATAAAAAAAAATAAAGTGGTGACAGGTGTAGGTGTATTTGTGGAACTTTTGAAGTGAAAAAGAAATAGACTGACAATGTTTAAAAACGTGAATTTGGACCAATTGAAAGTGACGGACTTAAAAAAAGAACTTGAAGAAAGAGATTTAGAAATTAGTGGAAGAAAAATGAATTAGTACAACGGCTACGAGATGCTCTAATAAATGAAGGTAACGATCCCGATACTTATTTGTTTGAAGTTTCTGGTAAGGGTGACATGTCTATGCTATTAAAAAAATTGAAAGAAACCTTACAAGAAAAATTACAAGACAATTCTAAGACTTTAGAGGATAAGCTACAAACATTACAAGAAAATTCTAAAATCCTAGAAGACAAATTGCTAGAAAATTCTAAAAACTTGAAAGAGGCGTTAGAAGATAAATTAGCAGAAAATTCTAAATCCCTAGAAGAAAATTTGAAAAACATGGTACAGAAAAACTCAGAAATGCTGGAAGAGAAAATATTCGAGAATGAGGCTCGGATGGAAGAGCTAAGGCAAACAATGGTGGAAGAGTCACTCAAAAGTGAAACGCGGATAGAAGAGCTAAAGCAGACAATATTCTAAAAGTCAGACAAAAATGAAACGCGGATAGAAGAGCTAAAGCATATAATGGAGGGTGAGATCAGCAAAATCAAAGAACAGGTAGTCACTATACAAAGGGTAGAAACTCAATCAAAAACCGTAGGCAGAAACAGTCCAGAAGTAGTGGATTCAAAAATTGGCCTCGAAGGAGCAAGACAAAATGAAACCTCCACAATTTGATGGGAAATCGTCATGGACTAATTATAGGCTCCAATTCGAGGCTGCAGCAAAGTTAAACGGATGGTCGGCAGAGGAGAAGGCAATAGCATTAACCCTAGCCTTAAGAGGGGATGCTACAGATATCTTACAAACGTTGAATACCTCGGAGCAAACGAACAACTGGTCAAACATTTAGAACTGAGGTATGGGCAAACCCATTTGGAGCACGTTTATCACTCCCAACTGAAAAATCGCCACCAGAAATCTAATGAATCGCTACAAGAGTTTGAAGCCGATATTGCCCGTTGGGTTCGCTTTGCCTATCCAGCCACACCGGAAAATGTGATAGAAAGGTTAGCAGTTTGGATGGACTTCGAGACAACGAAGCCAAGCAAGCATTGACGTTAGCTCGACCGACTCAATTAGTGAATGCTCTGGCTCGAGCTCTGGAATTCGAGGCTGCAAAAAAAATACCTGCAGAAGTCAAGCCAGAGTCCGAATCGTTGACGGAGAATCCGAAGAGGGCGGAAACGATGAAGCCTCTGTAAGAAAGATAATAGAAGAAGTCTTTACCAAAAAAAGACTAGTGAGATATCGGAAGTGTCGTAAGGTAGGACACATAAGGAGTCGTTGCAAGGAGAGCAACGGAGTACAGACTTCCTCGTCGGGGAAACTAAAGAAGGTAAATATAAAGGGACCATCGTTGACCTGTAACCAACAAATCCCAACTACCAACGCATATGTCGCTTCGCTACGCAACCACGTTAACATTGTCTTCGTAGGTGGGCTCATTAATAGGAAGCAATTTGCTATGCTGCTGGATAGTGATGCGACAAAAACAGGAATAAGGCCCAACATTGTTTTAGAGACAATGATAAAACCAACAAAATGGCAACTGCGAACAGCGACAGGAGAAGCAGCGAAAGTCCATGGTGAAATAGAGGTTGAAATGACCTTGGGAAACACAACCTTCCTACATCGGGCATTAGTGGCAGACATCGAAGACGAAGTAATTATTGGAATTGATGTCATGAGCTCCAAGGGATTCCAGTTAAACTTCAAAAATGGAATTCTGCGAGTAAATGACGAAGAAGTGGTGCTTCATGGAAAAGATGACATAATGCTTCGAGCAATCTTAGCAGAGGATGTCAATGTTCCGGAAAGAGCTGAAATCATTACAGATGCTTGCTTAGATGGGAAAGCTCAAACTGGAACAGTAATGATGTTTGATCCCGAAGTTAACGACGGAAATGTAGGCAGAGGAGTCGCACTGGGGAAGACTGTTTCGTGCCAGGGAGATTGTTCCAGTAAGAGAAATGAACCTGAATCATTACTCGGTTGTGCTAAAGAAAGGAACAAGTTTGGGCCATTGTTCAACAGTTTTCTCTGTAGTCAGAAGCACACAGCATGCAGAAATACCACCAGGTAAACTATCTGAGTAATTGGAAAGACTCATCACCGATTCATCTAAGAATTTGAAACCAAACCAGAAAGCAAAATTGAGGGACATCGTTAGAAACTACCAGGATATCTTCGATGTAGGGAATGGCAAAAGAGGACGAATCGATCTGGTGAAACATAAAATTAATACTGGGGACGCTCAACCTATTCGACAGTCGGCGAGAAGACTACCCCTAGCTAAAAGAGAAGAAGCCGACAGGATAGTCCGCGAGATGGAGGAAGAAGGTGTTATTGAACCATCCAATAGCCCTTGGGCTTCTTCAGTTGTCTTTGTTAAAAAGAAAGATGGTTCGACCCGATTTTGCGTGGACTATCGGCAATTAAACCACGCTACACAGAAAGACAGCTATCCCCTTCCAAGAATAGACGATACCCTAGATAGGTTAGCTGGATCGAAGATGTTTTCCACCCTGGACTTTAAGAGCGGTTATTGGCAGGTGGAACTTGCTAAAGAAGACCGAGAAAAGACTGCTTTTACCATCGGCTCAGGACTTTACCAATTCACGGTGATGCCGTTTGGGTTGTGTAATGCTCCAGCTACGTTTGAAAGATTGATGGAAACAGTGTTAAAAGGGCTTTCATGGAAAACGTGCCTGGTGTATCTTGACGACATTATCGTGGTTGGAAGATCATTTGAATACCACGTCAAGAACCTGGAGGAGGAGTTTCGGCGACTTCGGAGTTCCGGACTAAAGTTAAGCCCGAAGAAGTGTCAGCTGTTCCAAGAAGAGGTGCAATATCTTGGACATGTGGTTTCCGCAGAGGGTCTAGCTGTTGATAAACAGAAAGTCAAAGCTATCCAGGAATGGCCGATACCTAAAGATATCCACCAGTTTAGAAATTTCCTGGGGTAATGCACGTACCATCGTCGGTACGTCGCCGGATTTGTCCACATCGCCAAGCCTCTTACTAGACTCACAGAGGGGAAAGTGCAGTACCAGTGGGACGAGGAATGCCAACGATCATTCGATACACTGAAAAGAGCATTGACCAGTGCCCCCGTCTTAAGTTATCCTTTGCCAGTTGGGAACTTCGTTTTGGATACCGATGCAAGCAATGTCGGAATTGGTGCGGTGCTTTCGCAGATCCAAGACGGTCAGGAGAAAGTCATCGGCTATTTCAGCAAGACCTTGAGCAAGCCTGAACGGAATTACTGCGTTACTCGCAGGGAACTTTTGGCTGTAGTAAAAAGACAGCAAAAAGACCAGAAATTAGATCCAGATTTGAAAGAAGTTATCCGGTGGAAGGAAGAACACCGCAAACCTACGTGGCAAGAGATTTCCCGATACTCACCAACCATAAAGTCGTAATGGGCTCAGTGGAACTCCCTCATCCTGGAAAATGGAGTTCTCAAGCGCATCCTGGAATCTCCAGAGGAGGGAAACGACAGAAAACAGATTGTAGTTCCCAGAAATAGGAGACCAGAGGTTTTACGAGAACTACATGGAACAACTGGAGGACATCTGGGAGTAACGAAAACCCTGGAGAAGTTGAGAGAACGCTTCTATTGGGTAAACTGCCAAGCAGACGTTAAGGAGTGGTGCCGGAAATGTACGGTTTGTGCAACAAGTAATGGGTCTCAGAAGCTACCAAAAGCTCCCATGAAGCAATATAACGTGGGGAGTCCATTCGAAAGAGTAGCCATTGATGTTGCCGGTCCATTTCCTGAATCCGACTCTGGAAAGAAATACATTGTGGTTGTGATGGACTATTTTACTAAATGGGCCGAAGCGTATGCCTTGCCGAATCAAGAAGCCTTGACCGTTGCTGATGTCCTTGTCAGGGAATGGATCAGTCGTTTTGGTGTTCCCTTGGAGTTGCATTCAGACCAAGGTAGAAATTTCGAGTCTACTCTTTTCCAAGACGTCTGCAAGCTCTTGAAGATCAATAAAACACGGACGACAGCATTACACCCGCAATCCGATGGAATGGTAGAACGGATGAATAGAACCACTAACCGCCATTTGTCAAAGGTAGCCTCTGACCACCAAAGAGACTGGGACCAGTATCTGCACTTGTTTCTAATGGCATATCGTTCGTCTGTTCACGAGTCCACGGGTCAGACCCTAGCCAGTATTATCATGGGACGAGAATTAAGACTACCATGCGATTTGAAGTTTGGATGTCCCCCAGGGGAAGAGATCGCATGTGAAGACTATGTCAGCCAGCTTCGTCAAAAGATGAACGACATCCATGAACGAGTCCGGTTAAACATCGAGAATGCCAGTGCCCGAATGAAGGAAGCCTACGACATCAAAGCCGAGGGCGGAGATTTCCATGTTGATGATCTTGTTTGGTTGTATAACCCGCAACGTCGTCGTGGATATTCGCCCAAGCTACAGAGATCTTGGGAGGGGCCGTACCAAATTGTGAAGAAAATCAACGATGTTGTCTACAGAATAAAGAAGCTACCTCGGGGAAAACCAAAGGTCGTACATTTCAACAGGTTAGCCCCTTATGCCGGAAGTCATGACAGCAGTTTATGGCACTGTACTCTGATGCGCAGAAAGTGCAGCACGACGTAACGAGAGAGGAACCCCGGGTCTCGGGGTAGAATGTGCCCTGGCTCATTGTGTGGCTCGAGATCTCCGGATGTCCAGAGGAATATCCAAGGTGTTCGCCAAATAGTACGGCCAGTTCCAGAAGCTACGGGAGCAAGATCCAGTGGTAGGGAAGGTCCTTCATCTCGAAGATAAACAACCAATGGGTACCAGAGACATCTTTTATTTGGTAACGAAAACATTCTCGCAGGACAAGCCAACATACAGCGGTCTTTGGAAGACTCTGGTGGTATTGAGAAATGTGATGATGGAGAAGAATCTGATGAAATTGGCGGTCCCAAAGATAGCCTGCGGGTTGGATGGACTGAATTGGAGGGTGGTGAGTATGATGGAAACAATCTTTCGAATCAGTGGCATCGACATCCTGGTATGCTGTCTCAGTATTCGCAGCCCAGATCCGAAGACCGTTGATTGTTACTTTCACCAAACTTCCCGTTGTCGAAATGGAGAGTCCTGCAAATATCGTCACCCCAGGAGGGATTCTAGGACATTCCGGGACGAAATGGTCTTAAGGAGGGGGCAATGTTACGAGAATTCATCCGACAGCTGGTGCAATCGACCATCAACCAATTCGCGGAAGGGACATTATTCCGGTACTTCTGGGAATCCGAAGTATTTCGTCTCTCAACAGACCGACCGCTGCCGTTACTGGGAATTCCCTTAAAGCTTCCAGAACATGAAAGAGTTTCCCGATGGTTCGTGGACTTACCAGACAATTTGGAGAGGAATATAAATATGGACAGCCGGCGATAGGAGGCATTCAGTTTTCGACGGTCGTATTGTACACTTAAGATAAAATGTAAATAGTAGTTTCTGTGAATATAAATTGTATAAAAGTAGTTGGAATAAATTAGAGTGAGTTGGACAAGAACTGAACTGAACCCGAGTGTGAAAATAAAAACATTACAGTATGTATGTTGCTAATTGAATTTGAAAGAGGACGAATTATTGGTATACGGGAGGCGGGTTTTTCATTTCAAGAAATCGCTAACCACACGACGAGAAATCCAACTACTGTTATAAGATGTCAAGTGTGGTTTAATAATACCCAAAATCGGAGAAGAGTAGACACCGGACGTCGAAAGGGAACAAATGAAGTTCAAGATCTACGTCTTAAGACTTGTGAGCTTTAGAGACCAATTTTCGACAACTCGAAATTTATCTGATAAGTGGTTAGGAGAACAAAGCCACCTTGTAAATTCCCGAACGGTTTACCGCCATATAAGGTCTTTTGGATTGCCGCATTATCGACCCCATCTTGTGCTACCTCTGACGTACCACTAAGCACCGACAGTAACGACTACAGTAGTGCAGAGAAAGACAACATTGGAATGTGAATTGGTATCAGGTCGTCTTCTCTGATGAATCTCGATTCTGCTTGGGTAGACATGAGGCCGAAAAAGGTTAAACAACGTCGAGGTGAAAGACGTAAACCTCACTTTTCCCAATACCACCTGACGAATGTATCAATCTAATTATAAACCTAATAGACAAGAATAATATCAACCCAGGATTAAAAATGAAATAGTTTTTCTTCTACATCTGTGACTCAGCCAAAACTACTTCTAGTTTGACAACAACATTCACAACAGTACTCAAGGCCTAACTATGGGCAAACCTTTAAGTCTATCAGAAATATTTATGGACAATTTAGAAACTCTAATTTTCAAACACTATCTCAGTACCAAAATCCTGTATTGGTACAGATACGTCGATGATGTCATTGCGTGTTTTACGGGTGCACATCGACAATTGCAGTTACTACATAACTACTTAAACCAAATACACCCCAACATAAAATTCACATTCGAAACAGAAACAAATAGCACACTACATTTCCTAGACCTAACAATCAAACGACAAGACTACAAACACATTTTCTCCTATTATCATAAACCATCACACTCTGACCTTAACATCCACAAAAGTTCACACCATCCCATATAACATAAACTTGCGGCTACACATAATCGTGACAATACCACTTAACAAAACCGACTTTGATAATGAACTTGAAAAAATCAAACTCATGGCTATTAACAATGGATACACCATTCAGCTCCTTGACAAGTTATTAAATAGAAAATTTAAAAAAATTGCTATGAAAGAAGTATATCCTACCGACCCCAATCCCATACCTAAGTTATAACATACTGTTGTAATGTCCGTGGGTTCAATTTAAAATATAAAACTAATATTCACTTTCACTCTTCTAAAACTTTATTAACATCAAATTATACAGAACAGCTGATTCACAATAATATTACGAATACGCTCGTCGTCCTCTCTAACTAACTGCTGCGAGGATGGGTTCTCCTTTTAAAATCAGCGGCGAATTCTCTAGTACAATCCAGTGTCAATTTTACAGTTGTCGTGTTATGATCGAGATAAGCTTTTCTCCCGTCCGAACCTTCTAGCTTTTTTTATATCCCAGCGATCGTTGTCGTGCTGAAATGAAACAGGGTCGGCTTTGGTAAATTTCGTAACACTGCCCCCCCCCCATTTAATTCTGATTGTCCCGATCAGAAACATCCTCTCCATGATAGGAAGCAAGTCGATCTAAATGGACCACCTTCAACTTAGCCTTGGGGTTTCGACAGATCCGGTAGACGACGTCATTAAGCCTCTTGACCACCTCGTATGGACCATCCCAGGCGGGAATAAGCTTTGGGGATTTACCCTTGCTCCGTTGGGGGTTGTACAGCCAGACTTTGTCCCTCTTCTGGAACCCGACTGAATTGGCCTTGAGGTCGTATCGCATCTTCATCCGGTCACTGGTGGCCAACATCTGCGTTCGGGCTAATTCATGTATTGCCAGCATGTTATGCCGGGTCTTCGGGCCCTTACTGGCTGCACAGATGGCACATTTGCGGCACCAAGCTCTGACGTCTTCGAAGTAATTCACCCAGTACTACCGCTGGCGAACTTTGTCTAGGGTTTTATTCATGCCCAGGTGGCCTCCGATAATTCCATCATGTACTTCGGTCAGGATGGCTGGTACCTTTTTCTTCGGAACTACCAGTTGGGACTTGGTTTCTCGTCCATCAGCGCTTTCCCAGACTCGCTTGAGCATTCCATTGTCTACTCTTAGAGAGTCCCATTGAGCCCATAACGATTTCAGCACGCCTGAGTATCTAGCTACCTCGTCCCATCGTGGCTTGGGTGCCCCTCTCGTTTTGAGTGACAAGATTGGTTCGATGTCTGGATCAGCCATTTGGTCCTGGATGCACTGTTCCGTTGTCCGGTCTTCATTGAGCTGCACTCGGATCTGCCTGATGGAGATATCATGTCGTTGTTCCGTCTTTCGACAATGCCCGCATTCTGCTCTACAGGGTCGTCTGGATAGGGCATCGGCATTATTGTGCAAACGGCCGGCACGGTGTTCCACCTTGAAATCGTATTGCTGTAGTTTCTCCATCCACCTGGCCAGTTGTCCGGATTAAGAAATGACGACATGAAGGTATTTGTGGAAATGGTCTACAGCCCTTATTATTGCCAGAAGTTCTTTTCTGGTGACGCAATAATTTTTTTCCAGTTTCGAGAATCCACGGCTGTAGTACTCGATCACCCTCTCTTCGCCATCTTGCACCTGGGATAGGACGGCCCCCAAACCTGTGTTGCTGGCGTCGGTGTCTAAGATGAACTTGCCGGACTGTGTAGAAAAGGCTAGGATTGGGCTGGAACATAGTGCTGCCTTCAGTCGCCTGAATGATGTTTCGCAATCCTGATTCCAATGGAAGGTCTCTTTCTCAGTGGTCTGCCGATATAGAGGCGGGCAATGGTGGCAAATCCCTTAACAAATCGCCTGTAGTAGGAACAGAGGCCCAAGAAGCTTCGCAGTTCATGCTTGTCTCTCGGGACTGGCCAATCACGGATCGCTTCTATCTTGTCTTGTCTCTATCTATCTTGTCCTCTACTTCTTTTTGGAACAAGGAACACTTCTTCGGGTTGAGTCTCAGTTTGGCGTTATTAATTCTGAAGAATACTTCACCCAGGTTCTTCAGATGGTCGTCGAATGTCTGACCCATGACTAGAATGTCGTCGAGGTATACTAAGCACATCCTCCATGTTAACCCGCTCAGTACATACTCCATTAGCCTCTCAAATGTAGCGGGTGCATTACATAACCCAAAGGGCATGACCGTGAACATTCCATCCTTCTTTTTAACTAGCACGACGGGAGCGGACCATGGGCTGATGGATGGCTCAATAACTCCATTTTGTAACATGGATTCGATGTTTTCCTCGACTTCTTGTTGTTGCCCCAATGGTAGTCGCCTAGGTGGTATTCTGATGGGTTGAGCCTTACCGGTATCTATTCGGTGCTGGATGATGTTGGTACGACCTGTGGTTCCATCTTGACTGTTAAAAATTTGCCAGTGCTTCGTGATAAACTGCTTGGCTTTCTTCTGTTCGTCTGATGTCAGGTGTGTCAAGTGGTCAGCAAACTGTTGGAGGAATTCTTTACTGGGTCCTGTCTCCTTCACCGACGTCTGGTACTCTTCTTCGCAATTGATGATGGTCTCTACTGGCTTGAAACAAGCTATCTCTTGACCATTGGCAATTCTGATATCGTTGTTGGACAAATTCAGGACTCTGATTGGTATATCTCGTCCGGTTTTAACTATAGCCCGTCCAACTAAGTAGTCATGAGCTGAGTGTACGGGCTCCACCATTCCAACGCAGCTCCCAGGATTGCTGTCTAGCTGCCCATGAATAATCTGGTCCGTTCGACCGGGAATTCTAGCTGAAGACTTTGCCACAATTTTTATGGGGGTGACTGATGATGTGTTGACGGGCCGTGTCAATACAAATTCCTCATTTAGGAACCGAAGAACATCATATCTCGGGTCGAACATAAATCCATGCTGACTAATTAGGTCCATTCCCAGTATAAAATCGTAATCAATATTCGCTACCAGGACCCTATTACGGATCATGTTGTCCCCTATCTGTAGCACGACATCTGCCTCACCTTGTATTGACATGGACTCGCCGGTGACTGTTCTGAGTTGGATGTTATTGGTAACTGGCCGAATTTCTGATGCTCTCAAAACCCTAGACTTGGCAATGGACACAGCGGCGCCGGTGTGGATGGTGATGGTAACTGCTCGCCCATTGATGGTGCCTCTGATGACTAGACTGCCGCTATCTCGGCAAAATCCCCGGATGGATAACGTTTTGGAGGCTGGTGGAGGGTCAGTCAGCATTCGCCCCCTTATGCTGACTGGCTGACGGTCCCTGGACATGTGGCTTTTCTGTTGGTTACCCCTGGTCGGTGATCGTTCAGGTAGCCTCACTCGACAATCACGTTGGAAGTGCCCTGTCGTCCGCAGCGGTAACATGCCCCCCTGGTGCCAGTTCTTTGTGACCGTTCTAACATTTTGTTCAGGCCAGCCAGCAGCGCTTGAAATGGTTACTCTGACTCTTCCTGGTTAAAGGAAACTGCTCGGACCCTCGGCTTGGACATGTTCATGACGGCGTCTACTTCCAAAGCCCGAAGTAGAGCTTCATTACTTTTCTTGACGCCACTTAGTCTTAGATCTCGTTGTACTTCCACATGTCTGATTCCTTTTATGAAACTCTGTGTGGCCAACTGGTCTTTCGTTTCCTCTGGCAGGCCTGGGTAGGAAAAGTGAACTAACCGTCTAATCTCTGCTTCGAATTCTTGGAGGTTTTTCCACTCAGTTGGACTTGGTATACCTGGCTCAAGGATTGATTGTCGTATCGTTTGTCTAGGATGGCGATGATCTTGTCTAAATTGCCTTGTTCATCGACTGGAATGTTTTGGAGGAGTTCTAGGGCCGGACCTCTTAACGAAATTACCAGAGACATGGATTTTTCTTGGTTATCCCATCCATTAGCTGTAGCCACGGCTTCAAATTGCCGTTTATACATGGGCCAAGATGAGCTGCCATGAAATGTGGGTGGTTTGCTAACGGAACCTTTGGTAGTGGTTTGCTAACGGAACCTTTGGTACTCACGGTTGCTGGTATTTTCCTCGCTGTAAGTCCTGTTGCATTTTTTTGATTTCTGTTTCTACCTTGTTCTGGATGGCACTGATTTTATCTTGAACTGTGTTTTGAATAGAACTGATTTCAAACTTTGCCTGGCTTTGGATGGAATCGAGGTCATCTACTTTGGTTTTATTTTATTTCTTTTATGTCTGACTCAACTATTTGCGTTCTGTCATTAACTGTTTCATTAACTTGTGCGACTATTTGCATTAATTGTTCAATTTGCAGTTGTCTTTTCTCTTCAGTTTCGTGTCGTTTTAATTCAATTTGATCTTGTTTCTCTTCAAATACTTTAAAATCATTTTGTCCTTTTTCTTCTAGTATTCTAAATTCATTTGGTCTCGTCAAATCAAATTTAGAGAATAATCCCTCAATTAAATTATGTTGTTGTTCTTCCATCGTAGTGACAAGATTTTCTAATTCTATTTTACGTTTTTCATCAAAAGATTTCACTAACCTTTGTTGAATTTCTTTTTGATGTTGTTTCTCCTTCTTGTCACGTTTTTCTAGAGTCTGTGCTATTTTTTCGTCTAGTCCCTCCGTAACCTGCTTGACTATTTTTTCGGTAGTTTCGTCCATTTTTTCCATACTACGAGTTTCCATAAATCAAATTACGATTTTAACTGCACTTAATCCTCTACTTCTGATCACCAAATTTGTTGTAAAGCCCGTGGGTTCAATTTAAAATTATAAAACTAATATTCACTTTCACTTTTCTAGAACTATATTTACATCAAATTATACAGAACAGCTGATTCACAATAACATTACGAATACGCTCGTCGTCCTCTCTAACTGCTGCGAGGATGGGTCGTCCTTTCAAAATCACCGTCGAATTCTCTGTATAATCCAGTGTCAATTTTACAGTTGTCGAGTTATGATCTAGATAAGTTTTTCTCCCGTTCGAACCTTCTAGCTTTTTTTTATATCCCAGCGATCGTTGTCGTACCGAAATGAAATAGGGTCGGCTTTGGTAAATTTCGTAACAATAGTTTTTAATTTTTGTATAACTACCACTATGAGGTGGTTCAAGGATAGAAACGTTCCAAGACTGGTTAATGTAATGTTCCAGCAGTCTATACAAATCCAAAGTTACGATAGAACGTAAATTATTGAATATTTTCTGATTCCGAATCGCTATTTGCGTTTTAGTGACATATTTTTACGAGAATTCATCTAATATCTGGTGCAATCGGCACTCATCCGATATCTGGTGCAACTGGCATTCGTCCGATATTTCTGGGAATCCGAAATGTTTGGCTATCAACGCAAGGCCGACGGCTAGCGTTAATGGGAATTCGTCGAATTTTATCGAAGCTACGAGGACACATTTTCCGATGGCTCATTGACCTACTAGAGAATTCCGAGAGAAAAATATAAATACGGAAAGCTGGCGATAGCATTCATTCAGTATTCGACTGCCGTATAGTTTAATAGAGATAAATTGTAAATAGTTCTGTGAATATAAATTGTGCTAAAGTAGTGGAAATAAATTAGAGTGAGTTGGACTGTGTTTATATATAAATCCAAGAACTGAACTGAACCCGAGTGTGAAAATAAAAACATTACAATATGATTTGTTGGGTAAAGACCACCTCCAATAATTCCAACGGTTTGAAAATTTCTCCGCGAAACAGCGATCTTGACAGTTGGCTGTGCCAACACTCCATTGGCGGGGAATTTTCCAAAGCGGTGAAACTATTCACGATTAATCTATACGAACAATCTGTTTAAGTTCCGCTTCGTTTCGACTCATAACGAGTTACCAGAGTTACAGAATACGGCTGCAGATTAACAAAAAGTCAACTATTCCAATTTAATTTACGATTTCCCCCAAAAAACGTCATATTGCGTATGTATTACTTCTGAAGTAGAGGGCAAGATGAGCATAACAGCATTTTTAACGCCAATGATTGAACAAATTATGGATATTAGCCCAATCGGAAGTATGCGACCTTGAAAGTTGAAGATGCTATTAAACTCTTCAGTTTACTACAATCGCCAAACTAAATTCAGAACGGTTTATTATGGTGAATATTGCCCTGATTACACGATTTTTCTGAACATGGCCATATATCTAATAATTCCATAGGTATCAGAGGCATTGTCTTTTATATAT
The DNA here is from genome assembly GCA_034190945.1 of Octodonta nipae. NCBI lineage: Eukaryota > Metazoa > Arthropoda > Insecta > Coleoptera > Chrysomelidae > Octodonta > Octodonta nipae. Next base: position 92,583,656 of record CM067219.1, read on the forward strand.
ATTATCAATATCATACATAGCGCAGATGAAAACTATGATTTGAGAATTCTAAATGGATAACATATACATGATAAAAATCAACCAGACAGCTAAAGGCTGTTACTGTCTACATTATAGCAAATCAAACGACCCTGAAAATTTACACACCAGTGAGCCGAAAGTGGCTCTGACAATTTCCTGCACAAAGCCAGAATTTTCTTCAATGTGATAGAGATGACCAATCAAAATGAGGATGAACAGAAAGATTTTAGAATACAGGTCAATATCTTTTCTATTTAAGCCAAGTGAAGGAACTGCTAATGACAAGTATGAGTGGCTGGAAAGCTAAGACAAGAGGTTGCCTTGGAAGGGGTCGAAGTAGATACACATTACTGAGGAAATAATTGGGTCAGTGAAAAAATGATACAGAAGAAGAGAAGATTGAGGATGTGGGGAAACTTAAAATAGGGTAGTGTAAAGTTCAACAAGCACAGCCCAAATGAGCATATGAATATATCACACCAGTAAATAACAAAGGAAACAAAGAAATCTAAATAATACAGGGACATAAGTGAGTTGGTCTGTTGTACACAGACGAATACTGAAGCCTGAATAGATCAAGAAGGCACGACATTGAAAAGAGGTTTTTGAACCGGTAAGTATGTATTTTATCTGAGAAACCTTATTCAGAAAAGACGTACCGGAAACCGTAAAACTCACCTTACGTATTTGATCACTAAAAAACGTGTAATAGTGTACCAATAGACTTGAAGCCATCAAATTATATGGACCAGCGCAGTCGGGGCAATTGTTTTGCATCCTTGGCAGTGTATAAAATTATAGATATTGTATTTCACTGAATATTTTTTACATATTGAATATATTGTATTTTCATTGTGCATATTTTTTTATTTCAATAATTTTATGTTTTAAGATGAGTAATCAAATCCCAACCTGGAAATCCGTCGGGGGCTGAAGAAGAATAAAGAGCTATATAAATTATTTCTCATAAATATCTGATATTCACAGATTAATGCAGTGTCATAAGCATATACCAAAATCTCACAATCGGGGTAGTGTAATAAATCATTTATAAATATCAAAAACAGTGGATCTATAACAGTTCCTTGTGGAACACCAGTTTTTAATATTTTGATATCCACTCTTTATTATTGATTTTAACTTGTTGCGGGCTATTAAAAAGATAATTCTGAAATATTTTAGACGCATTTCCTTTCAAACATATGCGTTCTAACTTCTTGATAAATTTTATGTTTTTAGCAAGCCGCGAAAAACATGGTTTTTATGTAATTATTCTAATTTCATAAGATTTTATTAGTGTTTCGATTAGTTTTTCATAATGTGTATTATTTTTCAGAAGACAAATTCATTTTTGATTACACTATGCTTATTTAGGAAACAACACAATCTTTTCTTCAGACATTTTTTTAAAAAAATTTCCAAAATTTTTAATGAGGGAACTTACTCTATAGTTGTTCAACATATATTTTTCACCAGTTTTATATATTGGTGTAACACAGCTTTCTTTAAATTGTAAGGGAATTAGTGCGGTTTCGAAGTTTATTTTTAATGTAGGCAATATACACTTGATTTTTTTGTTCATTTCCAGGCTCGATGGGTCAAATGGCATTTTTTTAACAGAAACCTAATATCTTAAGCAAAAATATACTGATATCGAAACATTTTTTTTAAATTGAACCTTACGTTATGTTGATTAAGGGGAAATTATATAGTATGTCGTCATCCACTATTATAGATGCACATGTCAAAATTGGTTCTTTTTTTCCTTTTGTTTATGGTTTATCTCAAAGACAAATAGAGATGTTTTTTTTTAATTGTAGGGTTATTAATATAGATTAGAAAAACATTTATTGCAAAGCTATCACCCCAAAAGTATGGGTGAAAATAGGGAGTGAGCCGGTGAAAACGTGAAAAATAACTAAAAATAATACTAGTGATTCAGTGGACGCTGAACACATGCCACTATGGAGGTCGTTTATCGTTATCATTTTTTCCTAAAGGCACCAGGAATGATTTTCTAATTCATTCTAATCTCTCAAAATGCAATACAATAATTTGCTTACACTTAACAATAGTATACATACGTTTTTGTTAATAGTTACACAAAGAATGTCGGATCCTAAAAAAGATGAAAGTTAAAAAGTATGAATGTGATCATTTAGCACATACTTCAGAAACAATAACTCCTTAAAATGACAAAAATAAAAAAATATTAATCTAACTAAACGTTGTCGAAAAATATTTAAAATAATTGACTGAAAATTCACTTACGGGAATCATCAACGATTTTTGTGTTTTTTTCACTCCCATAGTGAAAAATGATAACGATAAACCATCACCAAAGTTTAAAATGATAACGAAATGGTTGTTAGAACCGTGGTCAGCGACTAGCAGTATTTTTTGGGGATTTTTTACGTTTTCACCCGCCCACTCCGTATTTTCACCTATACCTTTAGGAGGATAGCTTTTAATAAGCGTACAATTTAAAAAAAAACATGCGTATACATATCTCTTTGAGATATACCATGAACAAAAGAAAAAACAGATCGAATTTTGAAATGTGCACTATTTCACCCCTCATTTCCACCCCTATAATAGTGGATGCTGACATTCTAAATAATTTTCCCTTAATCTACATAACGTAAGGTTCAATTTAAAAAAAATCTTTATTTTTGCTCAAGATATTAGGTTTCCAAAAAAATACCATTTGAACCATAGTGCGCTGTATTGTTTTTAATGATGCAAATATGTCATTAATTTCTCCACAATCAGATGGTTCTATTCATGTTTTTGTTATTTTTGCCTGTTTGGTATTATTATAGTTGAATTTGTATTTGAAGAATTTATGTTTTTCTTTAATTTAGAAAGTCGTCGTCATCAGGCATACTATACTGATTCTGTGATTCTATACTATACTGTGATTCTGTTTGTATATCACAGTTTGATTATCTCTTATCGTTTGAGATCTAATTCATTAATGTTATCCCACGTTTTCTTATAATTTTGAGAACATTACTTGAGCTCATATTTATTTATAATTATGGTATTCTGTAATTTTAATGTTATTTAATATGATCCTGTAAAATGTAAACTCTTTGAATAAATTTATTATTTTTATTTTTAAGCGATTTTTTTTTTAATTGGTCACGCTTTCTTATAGCGACTAAGACACCACTGCTAATCCAGGGTTTAAGTTTTTTTATTATTAGTTAGCAGTATAGTTTTTGTAGACAGATACTGCGTTGCTAAATTTTTCGTAAAAGACTTCTGTAGCTACTTGCTGAATTTCAGTTGTTTACACCTCATTCCAATCAGTATTTTTAATTTTTGATTCTAAAAGTTCATCATCATGTAAGTAATTTGTTATGTAAATTCGTTTTTTTATATAGAAAGTAAAAATGTGATCAATGTTTGTAGATAAAATGGATCAACTCTAGTAGAGGACTATTCATTTGAGAGATGAAACCATTTTTTCTAGCTTATTTAAATATCTTATTGTTGCATTTACTGTTTGTGTATTTAAATCATTAATATCAATGTTCATTTCTTCAATAATAATTGTAACGTCATTTTTATTAGCTAAAGTTAGTAGATATAGTTTGTACTTTTCTTATTTTTTTGAAAGAAGACCATAATTGCAAACTTTTTAATTTCTTTATTAACCAGTCTTAATTTTTGTTGTTATTAAAAACAGGGTCTGATTTAGAACCTGAAACGTTTGGACTAATTGAAATATACAGACTTTCTAGGCAATAGTGGTGTTACCCCATCAGACCCATTTAAGTTCGCTTCATTATAATATATGCAGCATAGATAATATATGCCTTTTATATTACTTTTTTATTTAGTTGATCTATTGTAGCGAAAAATTCTTCGTATTGCGCTCCCATACTCCTTATATTGTAGTGAAATATTGTGAAATTCTAAATCCTGTCTGTAAAAATAATATTTTTGTTTATGTTGTTTAAATCTACACACTGTATATTGTTTATTTTGTTATAATTATCTAGAATTTTATAAGTAGTACTAATTTGTTTCATCTAAGTATTAATGGAACTTTTTATTGGAAAATGGAGGAAAAAATAAATTGTCAAATATTTTAATTTTACATCTTAGAATTGTGCCTTTTTTATCCACAGTTTCTTAACCATTGACAACGGGGTCTGACCTAGACCCCGAAACGTTTGGAATATACAGCAGTTTTTCTTTAATGTGGTGTTATTTCCCAAGAAGTACTCAGACACTTAAAAAATAAGAGCTTACAATTATAGATAGAAAGAAGCCTTGGTTCTGTTACTGAATAATCTTAGCAATTTTTTCAACAAAGATGTTCCGATTTTTTGACAAAAACTTTTCTCTCTCTAAATTTGTCAATTGCTTAAGTAGAACCTGATATCTCTGTATGTAAGTCGTGTGAAAATTGATATAAATGAAGTTTAAACCAGATTATTAACCGACTTGGGCAATTTTGATGATTTAAACGGTATTGCATTAAGGAATGTTACAGAAAGGTACCATATAAGTTTCTATAACGTGAGATTTTCGGTTTTCCAGAAAATCTGAAAAAAACAGTAATTAAAGAACTACATTCAGTGAATTTCAATGAATCTACACTGATTTCTCTAAAACGGCTCAATCAATTAGAATAATTTAAATTGTATTCTACAAAGAGATGTTCCAGCTTAATCCGTATAAATTTCTATAACGTAAAATATGCTGTTTTTCTGAAAATCGGAAAAATATGTGCAAAAACGGTAAAAATCAATGTAAATGTAAAATTTTCTCATAAATATCTAGCTTTAATGTCAAGATATGCCATGAAAGTATATCGTACAGGGTGTTTGTAACGATTTTCATTTTACGAGTGAAATGTATCGAAAAGAAAAATTCGTATGTGAGCCATCTTTTCTTTACGGTATATATAGTGGTAGGTTTTTGTGCGTGCATGGAAATTCAAGCAGCAAGCAATGAGCGCAGTTGAAATATAGGACGAAGTAAAATTACAGTTATACAAGTAAATGTGAGTGGAATTATAGTTATACAGGGTGGTTAAAAAAATGTTACATACTGTGGAACATATAGTTGCTTATAGTTGACATATGGAGCGAAATAAAATTATAGGTATACAGTGTGTGAAGTTGAATTATAGTTGTAGAGGGTGGTTCAGAAAATGATAGACAAATAATTTATATTGGGTGATCAATACAGACAAATATATACAGGGTGGTTGTAATATAGGGTGAATTAGAGATACACTTATAGAAAGTGGTCCAAATAATAAAACGAATAAAAAACTTAAATAATATATGGAAAATATACAAGAAAATACAAATTAGAGAGAGAGAGAGAGATAAGAATACGCTAAAATAATCAATAGAATTATACTTTAAATCAGATAAAAAAGAATATATGCCCGAAAATAGTGATTGATTGCACAGGGCATCTAAACGGTTTTTATTTTAAGCCAGTCGGTTTTTTTTAAATATAAATTGTTATATTAAACTACATTTATATTTTTCATATGACATACGTGCTTCGTAGAGTGGTATAGCTGTCGAATGGTTTCAGAATCGGGGCACTGGAAGGTAAATTCCGTGTTTATGAAAACTAGTGGTCGCCCTGTGATCGAAATTCAACCCTATTTCATGAAATTGTAAAAAGTATATTTTTATAAGAAACAGAGTTTTGGAGAAATCGGAGAAGTAGATGTAATGACCAAAATTGTTCACCCATATTAACAAATCTATTGAAATAAAAAGCAAATAAAAATGTAATCAAATGTCGGTATTCGAAATATTTTGACAAATGAATGACACCCAAATTTTTGGCTGGATCCGCTCCTGACAAAATATTCGATATAATAATTGGAAGATTGTTCTTTGCAACCTAAAAGTTTTCGTTATTTGCGGTTTCAATCAAGTTCAAGAAGATTAAAGAAAAGAGAGGACCAACAAACCTAGGAGAATTTAAATATTTAATACATTTTCTATTGTCCGCTGTCTGACAATTTTTTACCCAACACCTTCGGGAAGGTTGTGAGAGTAATATATTAATCAAATAATTAAATTCACATTAAAAACAGAATATTTAATATGAAAGTTACTGGCACGCGTCCGAAAAATCAATACTGATCTACTACATTAACTATTTTACCACTAAACAATAACAACGCTTACATGCCACTTCCAGCAGTACATGCTCTAAGAATATATGTAACGATTGCTTCCTCCATTATAATTACTCTATGTTTTGAGTTTTGACCGTCTGGCGGCGGTACTGTCATATAGAAAAATGAACTTATAAATCATTGTTCTATGCACTCCAAGTTGTAGGGACGTAAATAATGAATTTTTATTGTATTTTATTAATTGAATGAACCAATATTATAAATTAATATTATCATTCTGCACTGAACGTTGTCAGTAGCTAATAAACAAAACAAAAATGAAGAAAATCGGTTGAGAGACAGAGGAGAAAATGGTACCTAATCGTTTTGTCTTTGCCTATTTATGTATAGTTTGTTTACAAGAATATACAATGTGAAAATCTGTTAGTTTTTTGTATTCACATAAATCTGTCAAATAATTTCTATCAATAGCCGACTAATTAACTCTTTCAGCACACACTTGCCTAAATTCACCCATTTTATACTTGCAAAAAAAACTGTTTTAGCCGGAGCTCTACCCAGTCTGTGCGGGCAGTGTAATTTCTATAGTGACTGTTAAAATCCTCTACAATGAAATAGGTATTCTGGTTTATAAATTTTCTGAGGGAATGAAGATAAATTTTTCATTAGGAGGCTTGTAAATGGATGTTACTATACAACTACTCATCTCAATCGCTAAAATTTTAATATATTTCTCTTTTGTTAGAGAGACAGGGGGAAATGCTAGATCGCGCCTCACAAAAATGATTCTACTATACTGGCTGAGTGGCCTCTCAATGGCAATCTGCAAGTCTGCTCATTTTGGTCTTCTTTGGGTAATGTCCCTGTGTATATCTTGAATGTACACAACGTCACAATTTATGTCTACACATAATTTGAAGGAGTTCTTCTTTACTGGTTTATAAGCCTTCAATGTTTATTGTTATAGTATTTTTTATCGGACATCCCAACGCTTCTGTGTTTGGAAATATCGGACGATTAAAGAAAATTTTAACCGTTGCAAAGGGAACGACCGAGTGTATCTATATGGCACGCGAATAACACACACTCTATGCAAAGGCCTTTTCCGTGTACTTCATTTCGATTTAATTTAAAATCGTAGTATAGATGTACAGTACGTGTCTGTTAAAATGATCGCTAAATGTGTTGCTAAGCGCAAAACTCCAGCACGGTTTGATCAATTCGGCAATATTTTTTTCAAATATTCATCCGATGAAGTTTCTTATGCATTTCAGACAAAATATATTGCCGTCAAACACTTTAATCAAAAACAAACAGTGTATTTGAGAAGCTAATTTACGCTGATTGAAGAAAAAAACTTGTCTGAACTTTATTGTAATATAGTTTCGGAAGTATTTTTTTCTCCTGAACACGAATCCGTTGTCGAATTAGCACCATCAATATTCAATTCTTAGCAACTCGCTGAAAACCTTCAATAAATCGAAGACTAGACAGAAGATTGATACGAGGTTCTACATGGAAAGGTATAAGATAAAGAAATGAGACATGAACTAGAACTAGGTTAGCAGGCACACTTACATTTGCAGCGATTCTGCCAGTGTGATTAGATTCCCATAACTAGCAGATCGTGTTTAATTTTGAACCAATCTAGTCCTACATCCATGAACGTAGCTGGGAGGAGGGAGAGAAGGTGAGCACTGCCCCTTACAAAACCCGTTGCCCCTAAAATTCTGGTGAACATCACATAATTAATACAACCGACAGGTTGCTGTGGCGGTTGACCTGACCGTCTGCCCCCTAAGAAAATAGCTACGCTCATGCTCAAATCATGTTTCATATCCTTATCTTACACCTTTCCATACTGTTATCTTGTATCCATCTTTTGTCTACTTTTCTATCTAATGTTATATATAGTTTACCTGTACATAATGTTCAAAATTACTCATATATAGGCTTATGACTGATTCTACACTTTTTATGTGGCCAAGTATATGTTATAAATGATTCATCTAGTTTTAAAAATTTGCTGATAACAGAAGAGTAACGGAGCAAATCTGACTACGGGTTTTGGTTCGGGAGAAAAACATACTTCGGCAATCATGTATCGCATAGATGGCTACACTAATTAAACATTTCCATTATTAAGATTTTCAACTATTTTTCGAAGATTTTCAGCGATTTACTGAAAATTGAATCTGACAATGGATTCGTGTGCACGAGGCAAAAATACATGGGAAACAATATAATGTATATAAAGTTCAGGAAAAAAGTGTAATTTCGCCAAAAAGTCTAATTCGGATTAATTATCATTATTAAACTTAAAATTTATGGTTTTATCATGTGGTGGTAATTTAACAATAGAACATCGAACTTGGGAAATTAATTAAATTAAATTCCTATAACCAGCGTATCAATGGTTGCATATTAAACACTACAATAATTAAAATTTTTAAGGAATTTATTTTATAATTATTCTAAACAGTAAACAGATTCTGTTTTCGGTAGGCTCTATGTTGATTTACCGCTATCTCAGTAAGAATACATTTTCATTGTTTACATAATATTATACCAGCAACATTTCCAGGAACTTTTCACACAATGCATGTGTTATTCAATCTTCATACTGAATATTACAACAACCTTGAGGTATTTTTATGAAAAGGCCTAAGTAGCTGCACTATTATGTAGCTATTTTTCTTGTTTTTACCTGTTACCTGGGGTAAAACTGATAAGAAAAAGATCATGCAGGATTGATATAGATAATTTAGGACATGTTTTCTGTATTTTGAGCTTCCCTTAAAATTTGTTTTTTTTTTAAATCTAGTTGATAAATTGCTACAAGCATGTTCAGAAATATCATGAAATATGTTTTTTATTGCACGTTTTGGAATATCTAGATATTCATAAGATAAGATAAAAATGTAAACTTTTTCCAACAGTTATATTACATGTTTTCTTTATAAAATCAGTTAACAAATATATTAATTTACATAAATTATTATCCATTAGAAGTTCAAATGGTATATTGTAATTAGCAAACGGACGTCAAAATGGAAGATTCGCTTGACCAGTTCAGTATGGACTGTTGGTTAACTAAGGCCCATACATATGGTATAAAAAAGTCTTCAGGTTGATCCTCCTCAACATATTTAAATTTCAAATCCGGAAATTTCTGAAATATAAAAACACGTTTTAATTTGGTATCTATTTTGAATAAATAATTATTTCATATTATTAATACTTGTCGAAACAACCAAATATATTTTAATAATATAAAAGTTGTCGCCTTGTTTTTATATAACTGATATTTATTTTCGATTCTAATTTACAATTTCTCAGAATAATAAATACACTAAGGACGAAACTTTTCTGAATGTTCATTTAGATTTTTTCCTCACCGTTTTTCTGTAACATATAAACATTTGAATTTGTACTTAAATCAAAGCCTAAAACAGACACAACAATCCAAAAGATAATGTCGTTAGTACTCACCAAAAACAAAATAAAATTATGAGCATGATATCCTGGATTTATCCGAAAAAAATAAATATTTGGGAAATAAAAATAAAGTAAAAACGGTTTTTAAAACAAATAATACTTTACCTCTTAAATTATTTTCGAATCTTCTCCGGTTTTTAACGGCAAAAATAAAATCAACATTATTGCATATATATATACATGCTTGTAATGTATGCGAAAGCAATTTTTGGAAAAAGTTAAAGATTAACAGGTTGTGCCTAATGAAAATAAATAAATTTTATAATATTGTTTGTGAGAAACGATACTTTAGAAGTTGAAATAAATTTTTCCGTTCTGTAAAAATGACGTTCTTCATATGAGTTGACCAATATTTCTAGTAAAGAGAATCAAAATGCACATGAAGCAATCAGAATTTATCATCGAAAATTCCCTCAGAAAGACTTCTCATAAGACCATATTTAAATCTATAATTCGTCGTTTATTGGATACTGTACTCCAAAACCACACAATTTTCATTTTGGACTCAAAATAGTGTTCAAAATGACCCAATTACATTACTAATAATTGTTACATTGGTAATAATTGCTTCCTCACCACTTCTCATGAGTTCAAGAGATTTTCAGTTTTCCAATGTTTTTTAGGGAAATCAGGGGCGGACTAAAGCCTAGACAACCTAGTTGCGTGCCTAGGGCTCGTATGTTTTGAGGCTCGAAAATTAGGTAGGTAACTACCAGACGCAGAGTATGCGTTTTGACTGAAAATAGACCCGGAATTACAACGTTGCCTAGGTACCGCTTTAGCCTTAGTTCGCCACTGAGGAAAATTAAAGCACAACAGAAATGCTTGATGTATTGTACTATTCGCAGCTTCTTTACATTCAAAATGTATTATAAATTTTCCAAATTTATTTTCGCACTTACAAGGCTGATATTATTGATAAGGAAGTAATTGGGTCAGTTGTTTTATCTAATAGACGTAAACATGAATCTAATTTAAATTTTGTTGTTGATGATTTGCCAGAATTGATTGCTGTTCATCTAAGAGGTCGCATGTGGTTTCATATGATAGAATACAGCCACATACGGGGCTCGATGAATTGGAATGTTTAACACCCTGTAACTTTAAAACTGAACAGTTCTGGACCTACATTTATATGAACTTCATAAAGTCATTACTGATAGATTGAGGAGACGAATATATATTTTCCTCTCCTCAGACGACTTTTTAAAAGCAGTTAAGTTAAATAATTGAGAATTAAATTAAATTAAATGTAGTAAGGGCAATTTTTGGAAAACTAGTTGCTTTCTTATGAAAAACTCCCTCGCAGATGTGATGTCTCGATTCCCTTTCAGGAATCGTCGAACAACTGAAGCAATTCATTCATATGCTCGCCTGACTTTGTCACAATATTTTAATGTTTTATTCTTGTGTAATTTTGACTGAACATCTTTGCCATGATACATCAATCTCTATACAGAGTTTACCAATTTATTTTCTTCGTGTGTCGTTATTTAAATTTTTCCCCGGCAATTATGTGTATAACCTCAGCAGTTAGTAAACGGTTTGACAACCTAAGATCTAAACTAACAATAATAAACTGGAAACGCTACTAAAAGTTCCAAAAATTTTGTGAACACATATCAAGAAAACACCATGCTCTCCTCCAGTAAGATAAAAAGAACACCAGTAGTACAATCGCGAAAAGACATATTGATTGAAATTGGCAAACCAGTTACTAATTGATAATGTTATATACAAAGTGAACTCTGACAAGAGATATTACTTAAAGAAGACATAATAATCAAAGAAAGGGTTAATATGTTGTCAAAAAATGAAAAAATTGCTATACCCTCTTTAGAGAATATAGATATAAATGTATCATCGCAACAGATCCTGTCGAATGCATCAAATATGAAAACTCAAAATCAATGAAACATTCAAAATTGCCAAACAACACTGACAATTGCGTAAAAGCCAGACGAGCTTAATCGTACACCTTTTTTCAGAAAAACTGGAGAAAAGATCCTTCGACAACGATTTCTATGAGTGTGTAGGAACATTTCATCAGTAAAATAAGTATCTTGCACACCTATTACATAGGAAAACTAATTGACACATCCACAAACCAGCTTTCCCAGAGAGTTCTTCTATAAGAAGGCAACTAGTGTTCCAGACTTTGATTTTCCATATTTAACTTATCTATTTTTAGATTACAAATCTTCATCGAGCGTTGGCGTATGTTTTTTATATAGAATTGGACTGAAAATATAATTTAGTCATTAATGAATATACTCACCGTTAACTTGTCTTTAGGCCAGCTTCTAGCTCCTTTTTGAATAACTTGCAATACCTGATGAGCATCAACTTCATGCATCTGTGATTTTTCTTGCAACAACTGAGAGAAATATTTAATAATAATAATAATGTTATGAATGATATCTTGGAAGACGACATTATCTTTTAACATCTCAAAGGAATGCTTATTGTAAAGAAGAGTATAGATAAGGTTCGGATTATTTGCTAACTGCGTAGATAAAGATGAATTCAGTATTTCTAACACCATTCTCAAAACTTCTTCAAGAACAGATAAATCCTGTCCCATGTCATCTTCATTTACCATAACGGTAACTTCGGATTTTTTATTTTGACGCTCGGATTTCATTCTTTCTACTAATTTGTGATATTTTTTGGCTAAAGTTTCGTACAAGGATATTAATCTTTGGCTAACATATGGATGAAGTTCTCTAAATTGTGAAGACATGTTTGCCAAAGCTGCCAAACAGTTGGTATGTAGGTACTTGTCCCTCATTTTCAACATATTATATTGGATAGTTCTAATAACCACTAATATTAATAATCCGCCCAGGGATATTTCAGTCAATGCCCTCTCAGTATACCAAGGGATGGTCTTAAGTTTCTGCAAAATGAAAAAAATCTACTCAAACATTTAAAATTGAATTAAATACATTCCTAAAAATCAAATATATATTTAATATTATAAAAAAGGTTTTAACAAAGATATACATCTTAAATAAAACTAAAAAAACTATGAAAATATTCGGTTTTTATATTCTAGATTGAAAAATTTTGAGAACATAATTAAAGCTGAAATCAATTAATATTACATACATACATATGTATGTTAATAAGATTTTGCGGGTACTAAATGTATCAGGTTGTTTCCCGAATTCATCCGGGTGGTTGATAAGTGATCCCTCCCAGGTAAAATGATGACGTTTCGGTAGAGTCACATCTGCCCTCATCAGGTTGGTTCGCATAATTCTCGTATTGGTCTGCTTACACTTCTAGTTACTCAATAAATATTCAGTCCTAGACTGACCCACAAAATAGGTAAATCTGTGGTATTCTCTTTGAGCTTTCACTGCTTTGTTTAAGACCATATATAAAGTTTCAATAGTCAGTTTCGCTTCTGCCAAAGGAATGAGATCTTTAAGAATTTATTTATAATGTTAGGATCGATATCTAGGACTACATGCGAAAATAATACGTATTAGTTGTATAATATGTTTTTTATATAAATAAACATTGCTCGTTAAATATAATAGTGTTACGTTCTACGTTCTATGCAGCAGAGATGCAAACAACCGACGGAACGTCGAAGTAGCTTGAAAAGTTAGATCAGTTAATGGAAGAATCACAGAGCTTCGAAGATTTTCTAGATAAATTAAATTTCATGCATAAATAAAGTCGAAAATAGTAGTTATCATATTTTTGAATAAAGAAGGTGGTTACTCAGGCATAAGTGATGGATTTGTTTACAAATTAAATGCTCAGTCTAAAGTAAAATTGCATTAATAAAAACAAACGAATATAAATCAGGAAGATTTTCTAGATAAGCTTAAACTCATAAACAAATAGAGATGAAAATAGTAATGTTACGAGAATTCATCCGACAGCTGGTGCAATCGACCATCAACCAATTCGCGGAAGGGTCATCATTCCGGTACTTCTGGGAATCTGAAGTATTTCGTCTCTCAACAGGCCGACCGCTGCCGTTACTGGGAATTCCCTTAAAGCTTCCAGAACATTAAAGAGTTTCCCGATGGTTCGTGGACTTACCAGACAATTCGGAGAGGAATATAAATATGGCCATAGGAAGCATTCAGTTTTCGACGGTCGTATTGTACAGTTCAGATAAAATGTAAATAGTAGTTTCTGTGAATATAAATTATGTAAAAGTAGTGGAAATAAATTAGAGTGAGTTAGACTGTGTTTTTAAATAAATCCAAGAACTGAACTGAACCTGAGTGTGAAAATAAAAACATTACAGTAATTTTTTTTTCCTGGGATGGAGGTTAATTGGTAACTATATTTTTATGGGAATATGGAGTAATCAGGACTGTAAAATTTATATTTTTATTTCAAGTTTGTGGAAAAATATGTAACATAAAATTTATTTTATGAAAAAAAGTTAATTTGTTAAAATTGAATACCAAAATTTCCGGGAGTTTGAACCCCCTAAATACTCCCCGCTGGCTCCTGCCATGGATTCTTCGAGGTACTTGGGGTTAAATGGTGATTTGTTTACAAATTGAATAGTTCCATTAAAGTAAAAATCCAAGTACATAGCAATAGGATAATAGGATTGCTCACTTGCTTTTCTAATGCAATAAAAATAAACAATTAATGTCTCCCATAAGAAAACAAACAACATTACTTACATATATTTATTGCTTAGGTAGTTCTAAATTTAAATAATTCACCTATATTATCAGCGTCAAAATTTGGGGAATTGCACTTGTTTGATAGCACCAATGTCTGTACCTAAAGGTATATGGTATATTATGGTATCAACAGACACAAACACATACTGAATGAAATCATGTGTAGTTCTGTTCCTTCACGATCATAATATACCATGGTAATATCTCTGAGGTATTGAGGAATTTTATCAAATAATTAATAAATCAAATATCGAAATTTGCAATGAAGAAGTCATTTTCTGATAAGGTGTGAAGCACTCTAGAAACAATTATCCTAATTTGCATTATATCTGAATATAGTTCCTCTCAACTGTAACTACAATACAATCAGTCAGAAAGTAAGGGTTGTGCCATATTATTACTTACTTTATTCTAGAGTTCATTAGTTGCCATCCATTGTAAGAGATGCTTATTGAGCTTCACTTATCAATATCTAATGAGTAAGTAGGAATTAATCCAATGTCTTTTAACTCTATAATGCTTCAGTTTTAATCACTATTGTAAATTCTTATACCAAACTGTATTTGGTATAAATTATTGTATATTTTGTTATAATCTGATCTGAATAAAGTTTAAAGATACAATTAGATCAAAATGCATTAAAATGCAATTATTTCTTCTTAATTTCTTGAAGTTGAGTTATAATTTATATATGTAATGTTTTTTTAACCTGATATCTTATTGGAAACTATTAAATAATTTATCAACACCAATCAAAAATTAAATTTTTGAAATTTTTAAATAAAACAATGCAAATATAGTATTTATATTATCAATATTAGTCAATTTCAAAAAAGAAAACACCTCAATAAAGGTAAGAAATATATTATAAAATATAGAAAACTTACCATATCATGTATATTTTTGTTAAATGACTCATCCTCACTGAGAATGAGTAGAATTATTAATGACATATATATGTGATGGGAATTACTATTGGGCGCACTATATAAGGTTTTCAAAAGTGGTATTATCTGAAACAAAATCAATACCATTAGAATATAAATATTTAATATGTTCATTATTTAATTTATAAAAATGCAATATTTAAAAAATTTCTTACCAATTGATCTAAATCTGTTCTTTTGAGCAAAAATAACTTAAACGAGGGGTTTCGGTGTAATAAAAGGTAAAGAAGTAATGTTGCTGAATCACCAGTTGCTTTTCTACACAAAGTTATATACAACAAATTGAAGTCTATTTTAAACAATGATAAAGTCTGAGTTGGCTGTACAGGATCTTGGGCTAAAAAATTACAATTCTGAATTAACATGAGACAATTTGTATGTGTCAAATCATACAGTATATTGAGAGTCACCACAATCTTTCAAAAAATAGTCAAAATTATTGAAATGACATACTTACCTTGACTATCTAGACAAGAAAATAAACTACTTCTATATGCATTAGATTGAGTGGTCCAATGATGAACTAGTACTAGTATTAACAACAGGCTTTGGGTAGCTAGGGGAGTATCCTGAAAATCATTTTGGTCATTAACAATGGAATCTTCAGGATTCTTCCTAGCAAATGTCAACATAGACCAGAGATCAGATGCCAAACCTAAAAGAATATAAAAAATGAAAACATGAGATTGATTAAGATATGCTTATATGTGATAGACAGAGTGTTTTACAAGTAAGGGCAAATATTTAAGGGGGCGATTCTTGGATTTTTTTTATGAAAAAACTTTACATGAACATATGTTCTAAAGATTTTAACTTTTGAGAAACAGGGTGGTAGTTTTTAACAAGAATCATTTTTTAATAACTGTGATACGAATGAAAAAACAAGAAGTGAGTTGAGATTTCAAAAATAACTTGTAAGACAAAGCAGTGGCGGACCATTTTTTTCCACCAAAATATTCCGTGCAAAAACCCATACGGACGCCACTGGTAGAAATAATAAAATTGTTTGTACTTCAGAAAATGCATCTTGGTGTACAGAGAAATGTACCAAATTTCATATGGATCTCTACAACAGTCTCACAGTTCTCATAAAAAAAAATTCTGAAATTTTTACCAACCTATATCTCAAAAGTTAAGACATTGACGACATATGTCCATATGAAGATTTTTTCATAAAATGAACCCAAGAATCACCCTTTAAATATTAATGAAACACTCTGTATATCTGAACAATAAATAAGATTGATTTCATAATAACTCTTAAACAATCTTGTCCTTTCCGCAAAACATTGAGCTTTCATTTGTGTAATGAAGGGTGCTAAGAAAGTTGCCTGATTTGTTAATGCAAAATGCATTGGCTAGTTTCTGTCATATTCTTGGGTATTGTTGGCCATCTTTTTGTTATGGCACTCATTAGTGGAAGAAATGAGAAAATGTAAAAACAGTTGAATAAGTAATGTCAATTGGAGGGAACATAATAAGTAATCATTTTATAGGATTGCCAAACAGTTTTCAGGGCCTATGTACTATATTTCAAATGATTAACTGATTTTCTTGTATAGACATTTGGGAGAATCCTTTTCAGGCTCCTGCAATTTTAAAGATACAAATTTTAAAAATTATGTTAATATTAATATTTGGAAGTCATTCTTTCAGAACACAGCAAAACAGCCTGGAAAAAAGGAGTTAAACCAATAATACTTAATATATACAAATGAAATTAAATATGAAGCTTGTGAGTATACTGTTCTAGGCAAACTGCCTCTCAGTGGGTCATTAGTGCCATTAGTTAAGGTGTATAATTATCAGTCAAATTTGTTGACCAACAGTTTGATTATAAATATGTATTTCATTGTGTGGTAAATAAACATTTATTATTTTGAAAAATTGTACATAATTATTTTCTAGAATAAACAAGATTATTTGATTAGTGTCCATGTGTTTTATAATCAGAATCACTAAATGCTATTTGAGAACCAGAGCCAATTTAAGAAATATGATTAGACTGACATAATGCAACTATGAAGAACTCAATAACAGATCAGTAAAAATTAATCCATGATAAAGCAATTCTTCAGAACATTTCTTTAATTGCAATATATACAAAAATAATGCCCATGATCAATGTGAATCAGATATACAGGTGTACATTATACCTGCTTAATTGCAAGACAACAAACATTTTACCATCAAATCCTTTATGATTTCTATTAAAGTAACAAAAAGTAAAAAATAGTCAATAACAAAGTTATTAAAATATTGGTTAAACAAAAATTAGTGTGACTGACTAACCATTCTAATGGATAAATTCCATTGTTTTGAATGTGAAAAGTGTTTGTTACTTTTGCTGCAGTTTTGTCTCAAGAGAATAGTTAGTTTTGTAAAATGTACTGAATATTTACACCATTTTCTTGTGTATTTTACAACTGCGAAGTAAATTGTGTGTAATTCTGCATCAAGTACAAAATATATATGGAAATCTTATACTTATACATGAAATAAATACTTAAGTGTTTTTTATGATTTTCTGAATGAACCTTACTTGCAAAGATACATCTTTATTAAAATATTTTAGATCATACTGATCTGTATAATCATCCACAGAATATTTGTCTGCATGTTACACTCTGAATAATGACAGTATTCAGCAAAATTGCTTAGTTAATATTTTCTCCTGAGGAACATATCAAGCAAGTTTTCAATATTAATGCCAGAGATATCACTACATTTTTATTCCAACAAAATTTATTCATCAGGATATTATTTTCCCAACATGGCATAATTTTTAAAATTTACATTATTACCTAATACCCTGCTGTGTCCTTGGCTGTCTCCATATTCAGGTGGTAATTTTCCTTGGTTAATAAAGTTTGTTAACAGACTTCTTATCAAAATTGGAGCATGTATAACATGTTTGCCTCTCATAATTAATCTATATATGTTACTTTGGTCTGACCTATGTCCAGAGTGATATTGCACCGAAAGCATTATTAACAAACATGTGATTGCCTCAAGGTGAATCAAATAAGTTGAATCATTAACAGGTACATCAACAATAATTCCTACTAGAGCTCCAATGAATGATTCACACACATTTCCATTACCATTTAACTCCATATTTTTTATTAATTGTTCTTCTGTTGAAACTTCTGTTAGAAATTTTAAAGCACATCTTATGGTAAAAATTGTATTGAAGAATTGCCAATTGAAAATTTTTCTAAAAATGTAATAAATTCCAGGAATTAACACTAAACACATTAAAATTTGTAGTAATACTGTTCATTTTGTGTGACCAAATTATTACAAATTTTTCAAATAAACATTTGTTTTCAACATTTATCAACTCACAATTTTAACATTTTATAAGTGTGTACATGAACAGTTTTGAAATTCAGAATTCAGTTACTTACGCATCATCATTAGTTGCAGACAACAATTCTGCAGATTTAGTCAAAAAAACTTGAATAAGAATTCCTAAATTCCCTGTTATCAAGTTATTTTTTAGTAATTCTTGACACAATGGTTCAATTTGTGATTCCAGTGCTAATTGATCTGATCTAAAAACGTTAAATTACATTAATATATTTAAATAGCGAAACGTTTTTGTCCTTACACTGTCGTAGGTGGAATAACGTTAAATGAAAGAAAGGTATTCCAAAAGGGATCATTTGCACAAAGTGGTTCTTTTCCAACGAACTTCAAACAATACTCGTCTGAAGTAAGATCTAAATTTCTACTAACAACTTTACCCATTTGTGCTCCAGATTTCAACTCATTTTAATAATTTAATTACAAATTTTATTGTATTTAAAGTCCACTGCAAATATTCCACATAACCTGTATACGTCAAGACTTTTTATTTTTTTATTTGTAGATAAGAACCACAGAACATAGAAATAATAGGGAACCATAGACATATCACTGGGTTTTACCCGTTTTATCCAGTGATATGGCAACCTAGGGATAAGACATATTAGGTGTGAAAGCTTAGAGCATTTACTTTCTAGAGATAGCCTGCAGTGCACAAATGTCGTGGTAAGACTAAGGAGAGAGAGGGCAATAGAGAGGGCAAGAGGCTATTTCACTCGGTTGGGAGCTGCTTCCAATGAAATACGTTCAGCATGTTGTTCAATGGCTGCTTCCACCCACTAAGTGAAATAGCCTCTTACAGTCTCTATTGTCCATCGGTATGTCGATGCGCATCCAGCAGTCTGGTATGACGTCACGTTGGAGTCAAAATTTAAAATTCTTAAAGCTAAACACATAAGGGAGTAGCGTTTTCGTATCAATAATTAGTTTCAAGACCTATTTTGTAATACAACTGAATTGGATATATTATCGATCATGTGTAAAAGTTAATGACTGAATTTAAATGTTAGTTTCTACTCAATTATTATAAAATGAAATGAACATTTTTATGTTTTCGACAAAAGCGATATTTATTTTTATTCATTTGCTGAAGGATATGTGATGGCAAAATTTTTCTGGTCAACATTTACCTTTGAAAAATATGTTATATCATGTAAGAAGTACCAAAAATATAAAAACATCCGTTAAAAATAAAAAAATGACTTATATTTTATTTGACTTGGTTCTTTTTAAAACATTAATATTATTGTTAATAACTAAAGTATTCAAGTGGGTCTATATTCTGTAAAAATGGCCATGTTTTGAATGATTTGAGACTTTTGTTGAACTAATATTTCAACAACTACAGGGAGAATTAACCACATATAGAATAAATAAAACTACAACGTCAAATACGAATTATTTTTTACTTGTTAATTTATATAGTTTTTTTTTCCAATTTTCTTTGGCAGTTGCATATTAGCATTAATAACTTGCAGCAGTAGGTTTTTAATCTGTTTTTCAAGTATTTTCATTTTCTCTTTTAATTCAGTGACTTCACGAAAATAATGATAAATAATAATTTGTTAATACAAATTAAAATTAAATAAATTTAATTTACCTACATTCAACATTAATTGCACATTTACTAGGTGCTGTGTCAATCTTTAAGAGTTCACTAATAAACTGAGGTTTGATATTTCCAATAAAATTTTCACTAGAATTGTCAACATAAGACTCATTCGGATCAGATTTTTGTAACAATTATTTGACAGTGTCTCGTTGGTTCCTCTTATCAATTCTCTTTGAATGGTATAAACCAATTTTTTTCCGACAGGTATCAGGAAGTTGTAATAATGGGACTGCATCTGATTTTAAATTTTGAATATTTTTTGTAAGATATTGCAATAGCCTTTGCCGCATAGAAACTTCAAAACAATTCTCCTCAAAATGTAAAGAACATATACGGGCTAAAGTTTAAAAGACAGTGACAAAAAAAACTATGAGGTTAGCATGTGTATTAAAACAGTAATAGTGAACTCTTTACTTACCATTTTTTAAATTAATTTTATCTTTTCGAGAACAAGCATTTATCCATTGTTTTGGCTAAATCCTCATTTTTTGGAAATCCAATATATTTAATGTTCGTACCTTTAGTATTTCGGTTTGCATTTTTCTTAGTAATATTAATATAACTAATAATAATATAAGGGTATCGTGTAATGAATGTTTTGACTCCAACGTGACGTAATCATAGAGCTATTATATACTCTTTGGACGTAATGCGCACAACCGTTCGAATTTGAGTTGTCAAATCAGCATACCGTTATAAGTGTATCCTGGCTTGATCAGCTTTATCTAGATGGTAAATGATCTAAGTCATCTAAGTGTGAAACCATAGTGTGAAAGTGGGATCGAGTCCGCCATATTGAATATTGATCAGTGCAGTTTGTCATTCCAGTTGTTGGTTTCTGTTTGGTTTAATTTAGTTATTTTGGTATTTGGTCGTTGTATTTATAAGTATAAACATTATTGTGCTATTATGGCTTCATGTGCAGTGCGTTTGTGCTCAAAAAATGCTCGTGCAGATAAAAAGAATACTGGAATTACATTTCATAGGTTAGTATTAACATTTATAAACAATGTATAGGGCCGTATTTCGGCAATTTGACGATAATATAGGAGAGGAGTATTTATCTTTTCCTGTAATACATAATTGCTTTACAGATTATAAAAATAAATTTATGTAATGATATTATTTCAGCAGAAATAATTGGACTTTTATTGTAGGTTTCCCAAAGATCCTGAAAGGCTAAATATGTGGATTCAGTTTGTAAATAGACCAAACTGGGAACCATCAAGATATAGTACCCTGTGTTCCTGTCATTTTTCTGATGAGTACATTGATAGAACCTCCTTGAACTATGTACGTCTGCGAAAAAATGCAATCCCTACACTTAATGGCTATGAGGTAATTGTTGTTATTAATAATAGGAAATGTAAAAATTTTGAGTGTATTAAATGTTGTTAATAACAGTTATTCTTATTATATAAACTCAAAATACCAAGGGGAGAGTAGCTACAGCTCAGATATCAAATTTTGTGTTTCACCAGGCAGAAACTTCTAGAATTGTTTTTTATTTAAATTGATTAAAATAATTTATACACTTTAAAACCAAATCAATACATGTTTTACATTTTTTTTTGTACACAGTTTTGGGGTTCAACATAGGGTTGAAGTCTTTCTAAATATTTTGTTATTGATCACAATCATACTTTTCTCAATAAAAATTATCTTAAAATGTTATTGACAACTGTGTTTTAATTTTTAGATACCAAGATTACAAAAAATACCAAAAGTCATAGTTTTATCTGATATTCAGTTGCAGTCCCCACATCTTGTTCTGGCTGCTGGACCATCAACTTCTTTAAGAACTGATATAGAAGCATATTTGGTGAATACAACACCTAGAAAGTAACATTTAATGAACAAACTACATCATTCTCACCAAGTGAGCTCAGAAAGGAAAAGAAAATTTCAAAATGTTCATAGGAGACTGTTGAGAATTGAGAAACAAGTTGGCAATATGAAGATGGTAATAAATAGCCTAAAGAAAAAAAGATATATTCAAGAAGACATGTTAGATCTTCTTGAAAAACAAGGAACTCCAAAAGAGCTCTTGTTAAGGCAAGTTATAAAAGCAACCAACAAGGCACTACTTAAAAAATATTCACAAAAATTAAAAACATTTGCCTTAACATTACATTTCAATTCCCCTGCAGCATATAAATATGTCAGAAGAACATTTGATATTTGTTTACCTCACCCTAGGACAATTAGCAGATGGTATCAGCCAATAGATGGTGAACCAGGTTTCATAAAAGAAGCTTTTGATGCTCTTCGTCTTAAAGCCACCTCAGGTAATAGTAATGTTATATGTGGACTTATTATGGATGAAATATCCATATAAGAAGACAAGAAGAATGGGTACCAGGAAAAAAATGTTATGGATATGTTAACATGGGTACAGGATTGCAAGAACAAACCCTTGCTAAAGATGTCCTTGTTTTCATGTTAAATTGTATCAATAGAAGTTGGAAGATTCCTGAAGGATTCTTTTTGACATCTGGTACTACAGGGGATCAAAAGCATGTATTAGTTTTGGACTGTTTGAAAAAATGTTATGAAATTGGTGTAGATGTTGTGAGTTTAACATTTGATGGGGCTCCAGTTAATCTTACAATGGCAAAAAGACTAGGTTGTAGCTTAGATTATAAAACATTAAATCCTGTTTTTAAATATCCATCTTGTGATAAAAATGTTTTAGACCCAAGTCACATGATAAAACTGATCCACAATACTTTAGGTGAAAAGTATTCTCTTGTAGATGATAATAATGGATTAATTGATTGGAAATATTTGAAAGAACTCCATAATCTACAAGAGAATGAAACTTTTCATTTAGCTAATAAATTATGAGCTCAACATATCTATTTTAACAAACATAAAATGAAAGTGTCTCTTGCTACCCAAATATTTAGTGAAAGTGTTGCAGTAGCTTTAGAATTTTGCAATAATGAATTATCTTTGGCACAGTTTAAAGGAGTAGAGGCAACAGTAAGATTTATTAGAATCATGAATAATTAATTTGATATTTTTAATTCAAGAAATGTGTTGCAGATTCGCTATAAAAAGCCACTAGAATTAAATAATTATTTAGATTGTGAATAGTTTCTGGATATGGCAGACAGTTATATTTCAAATCTAAAAACTCATGTTAATGGTACTCCTACTTTAGAAACTGACAGATACACTGGCTTTTTAGGTTTCAAACTAAATGTGTTGAGCTTAAAAACACTCTACAAACAATTAATTGTGACAGAAATTTTAAAATTTTTACCTTTTTATAAATTTTCACAGGATCATATTGAATTATTTTTTGGTTCAGTTAGGTCTCAAGGTGGATTTAATAATAATCTAAGTGCTAGAAATTTAATTCTCCTAGAACTAAAAGAATCCTTTACTGGAAACTATTCCTTTAGAACACCTTACTATTTTAAACTGTGAACCCGTACACCAACTTAATATAACTACTCGAGAATACAGACTGGCTGATTATTGTGTAAGTCCTTTTTCAGCATATTTTAAGTATGCAGTCACTTACATAGCAGGTTATGTTGTGTGTTATTTACAAAAACGCTTAATTTGCAATGAATGTGTATGTGCTTTAACCAGTGAAACACGTAATTTTTATATGTATTCATTTATTGATAAAAAAACAAAGGCAGATTACAGTATCCGTCTGAGGATGTAATTGATATTTGTTTTAAGTGTGAAGCCTTTATAAAACAGTTGGTAGTTGCCCCTGCAAATATATCTAGCAAAGAGATAACACATAACATTTTAAAAAAATTGATAGGGTCAAACATTTTTTTCAAATTTATTAAAACATAGTTTTGAGCAGTCAATCTCAGACAGCCATAAACTATTGTTACTAAAAGCTGTGATATATAGGTATGTTAATATACAAATGTATTACATATGCAAAAACAAAATAAATAAATCTTTTAGTGTAAGGCAATTTAATAACAAAATTGTTCTGTTTAGGGGTCAATAAATGTTTCATTACTTCGTTTTATTTTATTTTTTTTATTTCATATCAAATAATGAACACATACCAAATTGTTTGTATTAAAAAAAATTAAACATTTTCTTATTATATAATTGCCATAATGGATGTTTCCCCATAATTGACACCCATCCTCACTAAGATTATCCAATAAACAATCTTTGTACAGTGAAGAGAATATAGTTTCTTTTCATATCAGTAAGTTAGCAGTTAAATCAAAAAAAAAACTTGAAAATTCACATCTCAGGTAATTGATAATTCAAGATTTTTTGAAAAAATAATAAATTATGCATAATTGCAATCTAAACAATTTAAAGCACTATTTTGCAATTAGAAGTACTATATTAGGTGCCATTTATTAATTACGTAAGGACGATTTAATTTACGAAGGACTCCCCCTTTTTACGTAAGAGTTTATCTGGTTCCCAACGCTTAGCTCCGAAATATGATTCACTCTATAGTAGAAAATATTACATAAGACTGACTCCTCCTCCGGGAGATAACGGCATGTAAAGACTGTACAAACCCCTCTTTACCCTAAAGCACACTTTTCTAATATAATGTTATAAATTGATTATACTGCAACTATGCAAAAAAAATTCGATTTTTTTCGGTGAAAATGGTTTGGTCGGCTCTCTACGAATCATTTTGTATGTTGTCATTTGGATTAGCATTTAATTCATTGTACAAAATAAAACTCATTTTTTTGCCCTACTCGAGGTTTAATTTTTGTCACGATTTTACAAATTTGTCGACTACAAATATATTTTCTAAATCCGGCCCTGATTTCGGCGCCATATTGGTGCTAGCATAAGCCACACCTATCGGTCCCACTTTTCTGCATTAAAAGTAGATGCTAATGTATTCCTAGGTTGCCATATCACTGGTTTTACATTGGGTGCGTTCCAGTTAGCGATCACAACGACCATGCTCACAGAAGAGGTTTATCCAATTCCATTTGTTTGCGGGTGGTTAAATCATAAACTCAATTGGAACGGTGTATGAAGCTTTTAAGCCTTCATGTAAATAGGTTAATTTGATTCATATTAAAATATATATTTTTTTTATATTTCATTTTAGTAGAGCTTTTAAACAATTTTATTAAACTTAACATAATTATAATTGTCTTCTAAACGTTGTTTATGGTATATTCTTGATTACTTTTATGTTTTTTGGGCAATAACACCACAATTGAAATAAAACGACGTATATTGAAGGAAAACCAAACATTTCAAAGTATTATAAAGCCATTGACAACGAAGTCAGAATAGACTTTGAAACGTTTGGTTTTACTTCAATATACGTCGTTTTATTTCGATAGTGGTGTAATTGTCCAAAAAAACATAAAAATAATTTTATTTACCTGCCTTTACACGTTCCGCATCGGCTTGAAAAACATAAGCTTCCACAGCAGTATCTCTTTCCGAATCATATAATACTATTTTAATTGTCACCAAGTTTAAAAACTGCGCCAAACTTCTCAACCTCCACTTCGACCCATATCTTCAGATGGGTCGATGTGAGCGGAAATAGTGACGTCATTAGTGACGTTTTCGCCGTGCTCACAACGAGCGCAGTCGTCATGTGGAACGGCTGAATTATGGAGTGTAGAGTGAAAGGTCAAACTTATATCGGAATAAAACTGAAAAAGTGTTCAGCTGACGGTTTCAAATAAGTTCAAGAAATGACCAGAATGGCGCAACTGTGACCACAGGGTATGTTATGAAGTTAATTGTCAACGGATTAAAATACACAAATCCACAGATCATACAATAAAGATAGATGGGCAACTCAATGTTATAAAATGTGTTCACATTTTGTCCCATGGGAGGTTAGAATATGCATAAAAAGCATCTTCAGAAGTCCTTCAAGTACTAAATTTGACAGACCATCACCAACTAAAAAGAAG
This sequence comes from Octodonta nipae, assembly GCA_034190945.1. NCBI lineage: Eukaryota > Metazoa > Arthropoda > Insecta > Coleoptera > Chrysomelidae > Octodonta > Octodonta nipae. The sequence goes on from CM067219.1 coordinate 92,609,803, forward strand.
GAATCTGCAGTTTCTGGTCCCAAATCCCACCAATAGGGGACGGTACCATCGAATTATTTTCATGTGTTCTTGGAAAATAACACCACAATCGAAACAAAAATCTGTATACCTATTCAAGGAAAAACCAAATTTTCCTTGAATATACAGATTTTTGTTTCGATTGTGGTGTTATTTCCCAAGAACACATAAAAATAATCAAGAATATGCCACAAATAACATTTAGAAGACAATGTACCATCAGAATAAATGAAACTCAATATTGAAATTAAATTTATTTATTTACAAAAGATAAAAATACAAGATATTATGAATTATTCAACAAGCACTAAAATTTGCTTACCCGTGTGTACTTGGTTTTGTGACTCAGCTGCAGGTTTCATCTTAAGACAATACAAATGATCATCGTCAGTTGACACTATTGCCATACATCTATAATCCAGCTGACACTTCAGTGTTGGAACTTCTTTGATTTGGGATATTTATATTATTTTTCTAATTATCAGCAGATTCTTAAAAAAATAGCATGTATCTCTTTCACAATAGCTTGGTTGTTTTCATTGGTTTACCTGTCATCATATGGGGGTAATAATCAGTGGTTTGTTGTTTTCCTACAGAGTATACAAAATTGTCTCCTGAACTTCTCTCATAACCTGAAATTAAACAATAAATAAAATAAATACAAGTAACAGTATCAGAAAAAGATAGACATACCTGGCATGTAAAGTTTTTCGATGTTTATTCTTTGAAGCCATAATTTCTGACACTTTTTGTTGGTTGTAAAATAATGCCAAAAAAACTGATTTTTAAATTATGCTTTAAATACTATTTAGTTTGTAGCTTCTGGCTATATACAGTACCTTAAAACGATGTATGAATACTGCAAGAATAGGATTCGATACAAAATTCTACCACAAATTAGAGAAAAAATAATTAATAGCTTCAACTTTCTCAAAGACAATGACAACAACACAGATCATACAGACAAAAAGCAAAAATCACATCAATTACTTGTACTAAGGGCCGATAAAGAAGATCACATTGTGTCACCTGGATATATTCGATTAACTGTCAAAAAATAGTACTTGAAGGAGTTCTGAAGGGGGCTACGTTTACAGTTCACCGACAGCTGGACCAACATTGCCTATCTGAGTTACCACCTCCTGCACAAATCCTACATTTAGAAGTGAAGCGGCTGAAAAAGTGAGAATGATGTAAAATTATTAGTAAAAATCGTAAATAAAACGTAGAAAATCTGTTATGTGAACTTCTCTTTGTAAATGGTTGTCTCCGTTTTTTGTAATCTCTGAAAGTGATGATTATAGTGTGTTAATTGTGATATAAATTAATAAGCGTGTGCCCCAGTTTTGACTTTTTATAACTGTTATTTTCTTATAAAACTTTTTGAAACAGTTAAACATTGGGAAAAATTTGTATATTTGTAATATTTTTATACTTATTAACAAATAGATGTTGGTGAATTAGATGTAAATAAAAATTATTTATTTTTACATTCTTATGTTCATATTACATATTTATTTTGAAAAGTTGGTGTTTCTAGTTCCTTGTTCACCTTTCTCTGGATAATAGGTAATTAACAATTCTTTTCATCACTGAATAAACTGCTATAATTAAGTTATCTCTTCTGTTATCATTATGGAACAAATTTCACTTGCATTTTGTGCTAGAATAGTTTCTTTTTCAATGATTCTAACATTTTCACACACTGGTTTTCCATATATTTTTCTTGTCTCCATTAACTACAATTAAATAACTATTTTTGGGATCTTTCTCCTGTAGGTCTATTTTAAATATTTCCAAAGGTATGCCTGGTGAATGGCCCTGGAAAAATATCTTCAGAAGTTTGTTGAAGTTCTCGATGGACAATGCCATAATCAGTTTAGTATTTATATAATAATGGGTTCTTCAGAGTTTAATTTGTGTAGGATATTTATCTTGACTCCTAAAAAAATGTAGAAATAAAATTTTGCTTGCAAGTCATTTTTATCTATGTACAATGTATTTCATTGACTGAATACATTTATTAATATTAAATACAAATTTTACCAATCATTTTAAATCTGGTTGTTTAACTATGATGTTTAAATTTGCAATTTTTGGATGTGTACTTACTTTACAACACATTTTCAAAAAAAAATTCTTGATAGGTTCTGTTCTAACAGCATAAACTCTTCTTTCCTATTAATAATTAACCAATCTTGAGCGTCAGTTTTTGGTTTTAATGTTAGCTCTCAGGCATGTAACAAAACCATCTTTTCTTATTTACCCACACATTTTTGGTTGGTTTATTTCGCAGATCATATGGAGAGAATATTTTGTGGGAATATAACTAACTGAAAATAATTTTCAATTTAACCATGTCAATAATACTACATTTATAACAAGTAAATAAAAACTTTACAGCATTTATTTTTAGAAATACTTACTTTTCCTTATAAAAAAACATTATAATCTGCTGTTGTAATTTGTAAAATCAGTAAAATGTATAGGTTAGAATTTTCAATTGTTTTTTAAATTTTATTCTACGAACAAATTACCTCGTCGTTCCAGTGGCGCCCCCAAATTGATACCCTTTTGTCGACACTTTTTAGATACACAGAGTGTGTCCTCCTTTTACTCAACACTCCATAGGCAGAATGAGTATTTTGAGCCTTGTGATCGCTAAGTGGAACGCACCCCTTGTAAGAGTGATATTAGCAAAGAGGTTAATATTGTAGAGCACGTGAAGTAGCGAAATTCATGTAATATCAATAGAAAGAGAGAAAGAATAAGCGTGTCGTTCCTGATTGGTCAGTGTCAGTGGTGACGCCTAATATTGGTGGGGTAAAGACATAGCAAGCGCTCCCTGATTTTTTTTTCTCTTTCTATTGTTATTACACTGCCACTTACAGTAACGCCCATACCTAATTCACTCTACGTATTAAGCTCTTTGGATATTAGACCTGTTAAGCGATGAATTGTACCACCTGACGGTTGGTTGAGAATATACTTGTCCGCAAAATAGTGGTTTGAACTCTATGGTTTGAACTTTTGTACATGAATATGCTCGAAGCTTGAACCCTTAAACCATATACCATATACTGCTAGCAGACGCTGTTTTCCAATTAGCGCACAATTGAGCACAGTGCGGCACAGTGCTAGCACTGAGTGTTCCAATTACAGCACTGGCTCGCACAATTGAGCACAAGAAATAACTGTGCCTTTGGGATGTTTTATGTAGGTTTACCAAGTAAACATAAAACTTTATCATAAAACATGAAGTATGTTCCAAATAATGCTCGAAAATTACCGTACAAGGCGACACAAAAACACTTTGTGCTCTAGTAATTGGAAAACAACCATTATTGAATTATTCTATAAATAATTTACGTTCACATAACCGTCAATTGATAACTTATAACCTCATGGTGATCAGTGTACTCTACCGGTTGGTTTTAAAACAACCATGTTCCAATTAGCGTCCTAAAAATTGCCGCACTGTGCGGCACAAAATCACTTGTGCTCTGCTAACTGGAAAACAGCCAGAGTCTAGAGTATGGAGTGTAGAGTAAAAGGAGGACAAACTTATATGGGAATAAAACTGAAAAAGTGTCCATCAGACGGTTTCAAATAAGAAGTTCAAGAAATGACCAGAATGGCGCAAGTGTGACCACAGGGTATGTTATGAACTTAATTGTCAACGGATTGAAATACACAAATCCTACATTTAGAAGTGAAGCGGTTGAAAAAGTGAGAATGATGTAATTATTAGTAAAAATCGTACATAAAACGTAGAAAATCTGTTATGTGAACTTCTCTTTGTAAATGATTGTCTTCGTTTTTTGTAATCTCTGCAAGTGATATGAGTTTATAGTGTGTTAATTGTGACATAAATTAATAAGCGTGCAGTTTTGACTTTTTATAAAACGGAGTGATTTTATAATTGATATTTTGTTATAAAACTTTTTGCAAAAGTTAAACATTGCGAAAAATTTGTATATTTGTAATATTTTTATACTTATTAACAAATAGATGTTGGTGAATTAGATGTAAATAAAAATGATTTATTTTTACATTCTTGTGTTCATATTACATATTTATTTTGAAAAGTGTCCCTTTACAAAGTCGATGTTTCTACTTCCTTGTTCTTGGTTTTCCATATATTTTTTCTTGTCCAGTTGGACAAAAAACTTTATTAACTACAATTAAATGACTATTTTTGGCATCTTTCTGCTGTAGTTGTAAATATATTTCCAAAGGTATGCCTGGTGAATCCAATGAATTTATTATTACTACGGTTTTATTAGTCATTGTCTTTTTTACTACAATTTGTGATCTAAATTATGTTGGCTATTCATCTTTCGACTGACAGATATATGAAAGTTAATTTATGAGATTTTCACGAAATCTGTACAAAAATTGTATGTAATATTACTGAAGGCTGTACAGTTGGTACAAATAAAATTCAGTATACAAAGATTTATTTAAACTCAATTTGCATCCTTATGTCTGGTCACGGTACATTATGTACAACTGACTTTGAAAAAGTTAACACTAGTCTTATTTAATGTTATATCTTTTAGCAAGTTATTGTCTTAAAAACACATACACATAAACATATATATGTATCTTTATTTACATAATCAATTGCTTGTAATCGACCATCACTTAGTTCACATCTCTAACTCATAAATCACATTTAGCACATTTTAGATAAACTTTGAACTGTTTATTCTTTTCGTTGATCTAATAAGCTTTCGAAGAGATTCGATATAAGGCTTTGGAAAACTAATAAAGTCAAATAAATTCTCCAAAAATGATTTACTGTACATATGGCTCCCACATATTCCATGACATTAATGCTTTTTGCTCCATTCTTTACTGATAAAATGTTATACATGTTAATTAAAATCGTTATACTGATAGTTCACTTTAAATTTATAACTATTTAATAATTTACTACTAATACCAAATTAGTAAATTACATTGAAAATATTGTATTCACGTTATAAACTGCAGTGAATAATTTTTGAAGTGCTCGAAAAATATTGACAGACATTGACGCATGCGCAAAAATTTTTTTCGAATATGAAAAGGCCTATTGGCTCTACTGTTGTTGGTTATGTTTTCTCTCTGTTTGATTCTTGGCAACGCTTGCGCAAAACGGTTTAGGTACAGTAACACGGTATAATCTGCTGTCTCTCTTTGTCGGTGACGCTTCCGCTCACGGACGATAGCAGTAGTATATCAGTGGCTGTTTTCCAATTAGCGCACAATTGAGCACAATGCGGCACAGCATTGAGTGTTCCAATTACAGCACTGGCTCGCACAAATGAGCACAAGAAATAACTGTGCCTTTGGGATGTTTTATGTAGGTTTACCAAGTAAACATAAAACTTTATCATAAAACATGAAGTATGTTCCAAATAATGCTCGAAAATTACGGTACAGGGCGGCACAAAAACGCTTTGCGTTCTAATAATTGGAAAACAGCCATTACTGAATAATTCTGTAAATAATTTACGTACACATAAACATCAATTGATAACCTAAGAGTAATACACTTTTAACCTTATGGTGATCAGTGTACTCTACCTGTTGGTTTTAAAAAAAATGTTTCAATTAACATCCCAAAATTGCCGCACTGTGCGGCACAAAATCACTTTGTGCTCTGGTAATTGGAAAGCAGCTAGTATTAAGTATGGGAAAGATTAACGGCACGTCAACCGCATGGTAGCGCCACTGCATACAAGGGTACAATGGCGGCCATGCATGAGAATTTTGCATTTATTGCGGTTATTGTACCCTTATATGCAGTGGCGCTACCATGCAGTTGACGTTCCGTGAATCTTCCTCAGATGCCTTAAACTGACACCGTCGTTCCACCTTTTCATTACACCGTGGTTTGAACCTTAGAGCATTTACTTTCTAGAGATAGCCTGCAGTGCACAAATGTCGTGGTAAGACTAAGGAGAGAGAGGGCAAGAGGCTATTTCACTCGGTTGGGAGCTGCTTCCAATAAAGCATGTTGTTCATTGGCTGCGTCCACCGACCATTCACCCACTAAGTGAAATAGCCTCTTACTGTCTCTATTGCCCTCTCTTTCTAGCGTTGCCACGATTTTATGCTTGACAGGATATATCTAGATGGTAAATGATCTAAGGGTTTGAACAGTCTATTCTGCAGATTCTATGTTTTAAATCTTCCATGAATAGGTGAAATTTATTATTAAATAGTGAGTCTAGAGTGTAAGCTTATTGTTTACCTATTTTCACAAGCTTAATTAGTTCGTTACTTTTAGCAAATTAAAAAATACATTTTTGTTCCATAGGTATTTTATCCCACGCAACAATTTATTCAATATGGCTGATTTTCTGTTGCTTATCAAACTAACCAAAGTGTTGATGGTGTTCCATCATGTGGTGATAAACATAGATAATTGAAGCGTCCCGCGTATAATTTACCACTTTTGGTGACGTATCCTGAAGCGATTTTTATCAGTTAAAGGTCGAAATTGAAGTATTACTGCAACTTGCAGTACTTTTCGTCTTCTGCAGAATTTGCCGTATGATCAAATATTAAGGATTAAGAGGTAAGTCCTAGTTTTTTAATTAAATGTGTCATTTGTTATGTTCCTTTTATATTTGTTATTTTTGGAATGCGGGTAACTTATAAACCGTCATAATTATGTGTTTACTTATTTAGGCATCTTGTAGAAATCTAATACTGCCTAAATTACTTTGATGATGCTATTTTTTGTAATAAAATTAAGAGAGAACTACACTTATAATTAAATATATATAGTAAGAAACAATTAATTTTTATCAGGTCCTTTACTGATGTTCTCTTTTATTTCACATTTACACCAGTTTATAGAGCAAAATTGAAGTCATTTTCGGACACAAAATTCAACAGCAATTCGATTGTATCATCATGTTAGTTTATACATACCAGTTTATAGAGGATAATTGTTAAGGTTTTAACACAAAACCGTAGAAGAAAACTACTGGAATAATAAAAACATGCAACAATACTAATTTCTTTTTTTGTTTGCTTATATAATGAAAAGTAATGAAGGAGTCGTAACGCCTTCTAGAGAAAATATGTACAGAATCAGAAATCCTTAATGAGGGTTTATACATCCTAATTTGATCATTTTTTAACCGATTTCCAAAAAGGACGTTATAATTCGTCGGAATGTTTTTTATGTAGGATCAGTGATTATTCAAAAACGGTTTAGGCAATTTTGATGATTTTAACTGCATTGTGTTAAGAACAATACAGAAAGGTACTAGATAATTGTCTATAACGGGAGATTTAGGGTTTTCCTGAAATTAAAATAGAAAGATATGTTATAGCTTGATTCCGTCTTAAAACATACCGTCTTTCTGAAAATCGTAAAAGTATGTACAAAAAACGGGAAACATCCATGTAAACGTCAAAATTTTATCATTAATATCTAGCTTAAATGTCAAGATATGCCATGATAGTATCGTACAGGGTGTTTGTAACGGCTTTCATTTTACGGGACTTACAGTCTAGTGAAATGGCACAAAATATTCCGTTAGTTTATCAAAAAGAAAAATCTTTTCTATACGGTATACGGTGGTAGGTGTGTCCGTGCATAGCAATTCAAGCAGCAAGCAATGTGCGCAGTTTAAATATAGGGCGAATTGATACAGGTGGGTTCAAAAAATGTTACAAATAACTGTGATATTAGGTGGTATAAAAGCAGTTGCATATATAGGATGGTTGAAATATAAGATGGAATAGAATTAAAGTTATACAGGGTTCAGTTACAGTTCAATAATAGAGAAATATAAACAGTCAATAGGGTGGAGGATTAATACTTATACAGGGCGGTTGCAACAAAGGTGTGGAGTTGAATTATGGTTGTACAGGGTGGTTCAGAAAATAATAGACAATTTATAGGGTGACCAATAGAAACATTATTCAGGGTGGTTGCAATATAGGGTGAAATAGAGTTGCACTTGTAGAAAGTGGCCCAAATAATAAAGCAAATGAAAAATATGTGGAAAATATAGAAAAAAATACAAATTAGTGAGGGGGGGGGGAGAAAGAGATACGAATACGTTAAAATTATAAGCCAGTTGAAGTTGGTTCTTTTTTTAAATATAAATTATTACCGAGTAAACTCAATAATTTATAACTTTCTGGTAACTAATACTAGAGTATTTATCATCGTCAAAACAATAGTTTATGTTGTTAAGTTTATATGGCCTCCATATGGATACTATTAAGTGTTTTTGATAAATTGGAATTTAAATAATTTAAAGAGATATTTTGCACATCCCACTGCATTAACGTGACTAGTCCTACCGGGACATACTAAAGATATTTTGAAAGTTCATAAATTCCACTTCAATTTGTCTATCTTGGATTTTCGCTATAATGCCAAACAATTTGGTTAAAATAATAGAAGATATTGCATTAAATGTACGAATATGCCACAGGCAGCCAGCGGTGCACTGACAATAGCTGTCAAAGCACATGGACGGATCTAGAATACTTGAGATGGGGCTCGAGATAAAACTTATGGTAAATTGTATTATTATGTTTTTTCAGCCGTTTATTAGGATTTTATTTACATAACTATTACAAGCACATACTGGTCTATTTTTCATTGGTTTATTAAGTTAATGGTTACCTGTATACAGTATATTGTACTTAATTAAATTCCTTTAACTGACTGGATCCGCCATTGTCAAGACATCAGAGCAGAAGGAAGGGTCGGTCGTTTAAGCCAAAATTCACAAGTTGTGTTAATACATTTTACGGCACTATAACATAAATCCAAGATATACCAAGTTAAGTGCATTTTATGAGCTTTCAAAATATATTTTGCATATCGCTGTCGAACTATCGTGGTTAATACGATACATTCTGCAAAATATTTCCACATTTTATTTAAATTGTAATTCTGCAAGATCTACTTAACGTATAATATTGATCTTCGATTAATCTCAACGTTATAAGCGATCATTAGGAGGCACATTAAGGTTCCAGCTGTTATTACAACCAAGTTATGACTTTTTTAAAAAACACTCATTTTGAAGATTTTCTGATTCTCTACAATTTTTCTATTGACGGCATTATGCACAGATTATTACTTTTTAAACTATAAGCAAGAAAGGAAAATAACCCATAGTTTTTGGGATGTTTAAAGTTCAAATAATTTACTTCTAGAGTTTGCTGTTAAAATTATAAGTTTGAAAATGCAATGAATTTGTCTGCAAATAAAAAGTTGAAAAATGAATTTATATGTTTCATTACAATTTACGAATTTATTTACATATACAGTGTGTTCAGTAACAGCTCTCCTGCCAAACAGAAACTACATATACTAGACGCTAGAGGTGATTCGGGATTTTATGCCGATTTAACTTAAATTACTTTAATCCTAAATCGCTGTACAAGATGATAAAATTTCCAGATTTTTATGTTTTTTCGTTATTGACTCGTCTGCAGTTTGACATGTTTACATCATTGGGGCGAACTAGTGAGCCTACCACTGGCACATCCAGAGACGTCGTTCTATCGATTTTTCATTTTTTTTATAGAGTTTAATTTATTCTCCTGTCACAAGAAAATAATTAAAAATAATTTATCTTAAGCATTTCTCTCCTATTCGGAGAAGACGTATATTCCGGCCTGCTCTCTTGTAATTTTTTTTACCGGTAACGAGAAAAAAATTAACCATTTTCTGTAATTAGCTGATGAAATTTAAATATTTAGCAGTTTCTGTGGTAATAATTTTTTATACTATAAAAACTTACAACTATTGTTGATTGTGATCTCCTCCAACTCTTATAGATAAATCCGCAATTCTTCTAGTTGATGATTTGACTGTATTAACGATCCCTGGAGTATTTTTTACAGTTTCAAATGCTTCTAAAAAGACATACATGCTTCTAATATTCTAGTTTATAAGACATCAACAGTATTCACTGGGTAAACGCTAGAGATTTGAGATGCCCCCATAGAAAAAGTTCTAGGCTTTTATGTTAGGTAGCCTAGAGCCAAATGAGTGAAGTTCAGTCCCTCTTGTCCATTTGTTCTGATATACTTCATTTAAATAAACTTCTACTGAGATAACGCTTCATGTCTGACTATATAAATTTTTGATATAGCTGTTACAAACCATTCAATTATATGAATATAGAAAAACCATTTAAAACTTTTTTTATCCTTTATTAGAAAATACGCTCCATAATTCCCCATTAAAGGAAACTCGCTATTTTGGGCTAGCAGATAGATTCTTATAGGTGCAAAAATGATAGATAGATAGACAGCATACAAACTATTGTAGTTCTTTATGGAACTTTGTTGGATGCTTTCAACAGGGTCAGAAATCTATAAAGCGTATTCAAGATTATAATGAGTATTTAAAATACTTTTACATCTTACTGTTTATAACTTATACTTGAATAATAAACATATGCTGACACTGGTGCTGCCATTTTAAATGCGAACTGTGAAAGTATAATAACAATATATTTTCCAAATAAAGTCAATTATGAATATAAAAATGGACGCATGGAAGATTCAAGTGTTAGGCACCATGAAGGTGAGTGGGGACTACCTTGGCTCGTGTAAGGGTAGGTACTCACGGCTCGTTAAGCCATCCAAGATGATTTTGAACCCTTTCTCGAGATAAAAGATATATATTTTTCGCGGCCCAATTTTATGGTAACCGACAAAGTAAGCATCTTAAAAAATACTTTGATAATTTTGTTTTAACACGTTCCAAACGACTTGTTATAAATTGTCGATTTTTTATAGATACAATGACTGCAAGAAGCAGCCCGACGAGTCTTTGATCCGGACCGATATTTATCGGTTTCGAGGCGCTGAGCGAATGAAATAAAAATATATTCCCAAGTTAGCAATTTCTTGTCGTATAAATTAATAAACAGTATTGTTCAATAGAAATTTGTTTCGCTATCGGAGAAAGTACAAAGAGTATATGCAGCAATAAACGAACACCATCTGAGATTTTCTTGCATTTCAATCATCTTGGGTGGCTTGACGAGCCGAGCTTTAAGCCGTTATTTCACACCCTAAGGTTTTATTCACAGATCTGAGTTCAAATGTTGGAATATTAGTAAAGATGATTTTGTTAGGCTTGGAGAATGTAACTTTCAACAATTGTTGTAATGTAGTTTCTCGGTTATTAATATTATTTAGGTTTTTTATTATAATAAACCATTGATACAAAAACTACTGAATATCTTAATCTCATTTAGGGAATTACAGTAAATCGTTTTTTCTCGGCAAGGGTGGCAAATACAAAAAAGTTACAACAGACTGAAAAGTTAAAATAAACTTTTATTTTAAATTCTACCAGCGCCCGCACGATAAAAAATCTCCCTGTAGATTCTCATAACCAACAAAGAAATCTTGAAATTTAAATACCTTTAAATAAAATAGGCAAGGTAATTTAGATATAAAAACAAAGTTTTGTACCTTAACGCCAAACCTTTATTGTTTTCACTGAACGCCGTTTAAATAGCTAATCGAGATGAGGTATACAAAAATCAACATAAATACCTCTAGGTAGTTTCTGTTTGACAAGAGATTTTCTATACGCCCTTTATAAGTTAATATTTTTTGAGTTTAAAAAGTAGGTACTGTTTATGGGATTAAACAACAATATGAAAATATATCAATTTAAATTAAATTTCAATATTGGTATTACTTTTAACTTCCACTACCTCTATGGTTCTATTATTTCTTATGATGTACTGCATGTCTTCTAGATTCTTGAGATTTATTTTTAAGTTTATTTTATTATTAACTGCCTCAATTTCAGTTATTTGTTGTTATAGCCCATCTGAATTTTGACAGTTAAGACAAAATCATCAGCATATCTTAGATCATTGAGATGTTCGCCGTCTACATTAAGTCCTTTGTTGTTCCAATCTAAATTTTGAAAGTTACTTTTTAATGTCGCCTTAAATAACATTGATGTCACCTAGTCCAACTCCCCTGTTGGTGGGGAATTCTAGAGTGCCTTGAAATATTCTGATTTAGGCTTCCCTGAGTATATTTGGCAACGTTTCAATATACTTATGGCTTACTTATACCTTGCTCATTCAGGCTATTGAAAACTGCCTTCGGTAATATAGTGTCGAACGGTTTCTCGAAATCTATGAAGGCCAAAGTGAATGTTATATTATTTAGTTCAAGTAGAAACACTGGAATCCGGGTTCTTCCGTGCTTGTATTCTGTTCTGAATGATCAACTGACAATTTGGAACACAATTGGCCAGAGGCTGTAATTCCAAATGTATTCTTTTCTACTTCTTTTGGATTAATCCCGTGAGCTATTCCATTTTATGGTATGTGTCAGGTTCTTAGAAATTGCTTATAGATTTTGACCAAGCGTTTCCATGTTTCTCTACCAGCCTGTTTTAGTAGTGTGGCCGTTACACCGTCGTTCCTTGCTATGTTATCATTATTCATTTTCATGATGGCTGACTCCACTTCTTTCACGTGTACTTCCGGTGTTTCTTCTTCCGTCATCACTTTTTCAAGTGTTTTGTGAGCTTTGTATAGGTCCCTATAGAATTTGGTGAACGGCTCAATTATTTTGTTTCGTTGTGTATTATTTAAATGTACTATCCTTTCGAAAGCGACAATATTGAGCTAGCGACTCAATCCGATATACCGCAAAATCCAATGATTTTATTCGTTCATCTTTTATGGGTGAGGAATCCTACTCCGCTATTCTTCCAATAGATGTTCCAAGGTGGTATAATTTCTTTTTCTCCTAAGATGTATGCCAATGATAAGTAATTATTAAGTAAAAAAAGTAAAATAATTTCTTTACAATTGCAATGCGAACTTTCATGGAAAAATATCCGATTTTCAAGTACCTAATTGTTGTTCCAAAATGATTGCTTTGTATCGTTTATTCAGTTACTTTAACTTTGTCACAAGATATATAAACTTATTCTTTAAGCATGTCATCATTCTGACGACCCTTAAAAAAGCTATAATTTCAAACCCTTCTTGAAACTGACCATCGAGCAGTAATTTATTACCTTTGACAACCGTTCTTTGAACCCAACAAAGTTTATTAGAATGACCAAGTACCCAAACTCGGCATGTGCCGGTTCTTGCCAAAAGTACAAGGTAATTATGTGACCATAAACACCCTTAGCAGTTATCCCTTGTTAGTAGTATTCAGTAATTTCTCTAGTGGATTTCGAACAAGCAAAGAAACACCCATTTTTCTATATAAGCGTCGGACGAGCAACTACTACTTCTAATTTGATTCCGGCCTTGTGCGACTCCACCAAGTATAACATTGTCGAGTTAATTCACATCTTGCCTTTGTTGTTTTGTGTTAATAATCTCTTTTTGTAATTTAACTTAACTGAACTTGTTTTCTGAATGATATTTGTGGCATATTTTTTAATGTCTAAGTACTTGTTGGGAAATAACACCACAGTTAAGAAAATTGCTGTATATTCCAAGCGTTTCGGGGTCTAGGTCAGACCCCGTTGTCAATGATTAAGAAACTATGGATAAAAAGGCACAATTCTGAGATGTAAAATTAAAATATTTGACAATATGTATTGTTTATATAATACATTACAAACATACAAATACAAATACATACATACAAATTAAAATATTTGACAATAAATAATACAGTCCCATGTGTTCTGTGGAATATACTAGAAATGTCATAAAGAATCTCCAATTATCAATTACAGTTTGCTATAAAGGTGGCAAGTGTCAATTACACTTTCCCATAAATATGACGCATGTATATAAGGATTGTTTTCCTTACGAGGAGAAATCAAAGAGGTTAATACTGTAGAGCACGTGAAGTTGCGAAATTCGTGTAATATCAATAGAAAGAGAGAGAGAGAATAAGCGTGTCGTTCCTGATTGGTCTGTGTCAGTGGTGACTTCTACTATTGGTAGGGTAGACACATAGCAAGCGCTCCCTGATATTTTTTTTCTCTTTCTATTGTTATTACACTGCCACTTACAGTAACGCCCATACCTAATTCACCCTACGTATTAAGTTCTTTGGGAGAAATCATAACACTCGGTGACACTGCCTCCCCTCTCTTAATACTGATCGAGATTAGCTACATTTTCACCTCGATAAGACTCCAGATGACGATAGAATGACAACTTTCAGCGTTATTTTTGGCTGTACATCATTAATCCTCTTGATGTCAATTTTGGGGGCAGTATCAGAGTTTTCAATCTGGTCCGCACTATTCTGAACTGCAGTCGTCATTCCTTGTGTTATTGTCTCTGTTTGGTGGAAATCCCTTCTCGCTTTTAAATTTTTCTGGAATGTCCGCAGTTTTCATAGATTGATTGTTATGTAGCCGGTCGACACTATGTTGAATCTTGAAGTGATATATCACGATTTTTACAACTACTTTGCGAATTGTATTTCAATCTTTTTTTCTTGTCCAAGGCCTTTTTTATAACGTTATTATTCTTATGTGAACTTTACGGCCATATAGATTTTGAAGAACATGTTCAATAGCTTTGATTATTACCAACAATTCTTTCCTGGTAAAACGGTAGTTCTTCTCTGGCTGTGAAACGTACGCTGGCATTACTCTTGTCATGTTCTCTTGGAGGAACCTAGAATGGTGCTCGAACATAGAGTTGCTGTCAATCAATACCAGTGAAACCACTCTTTTTCAGCTCTCAGTATGTATACAATTCATTTCTATTAAGAGACCCCAAGAAGCTCCGTAGTTCTTGCTTATCTTTGAGTACTGGTCACGAATTGCGTCCACTTTGTCCCTTATCTTTGTCTCTGATTTAAGGTGGCATAAGAACTCTACTTTCTTCTGAAACGAACAGGAAAAATTCTTGCAATGAGCCGCAGATTAACATTTATTTTCCTTGCAAATACTAACCCTGTCAAACCGTTCAATATATATTCTATTAGATTTTAAAATGTGACAGGGGCATTGCACAACACAAAAGGCTTGAAAATTAATGGAAACAATCCTTTGCTGATGGAGAATGTTGTAACATATAATAAGTTTGTTTTTTTTCGTGACGTCCAACTTGTCAGTATCCACTTTTAATGCTCAAGTCAGAGAACCAACTGGTTTCCGCTAGAGTCCCGAGTGGTTTTCAAGTGCTGTCATTTCGGATTCCATCAATTCAGTTTCCATAATTTCTCTTTAGCTGGTCAAGTATGACCTGCTCTATTCTATTGAAATTACTTGTGGTAAAAAAAAATTATTCGAGATATCTAATCGCTTGTTAACCTTGTTGGATTCTTTGTCGTACCTTGGATCAAACAAGTATCCATTCTTCAAATGTGTTCCATATCTAGGATAACGTTATCTTCAGATTTGTTACTAACCTCTGTCGGGTTCAGAATTCACCTAATTATATCTCGCTTCGGCTCTTTCTTGTTCCGATATTGACTTTTTTCTAAATGTTCTTAGCCCAATACTGTCGGCTATTATTTTGGGCTTAGCAATCGATATATCTGAATTTTTTGGGAACTAGTTCAGTAGTATTTTTCTTAGCTGCATTAATTCAAGCTGTCGTGGGAAAATAGTAATAAGCCACAATTTGTTCAGTTATCACTTTTTCTCACAAAAATCATCAACAGGCGTCGGGACAATAATATCGATACTTTCTAGAAAAATAGTCAAACAATTCAAAATTATATAGCACGAAATTAATAAGCCTAATAAGCTGCAATTATTCAGTACGGAGGATGTAAACAAGTCGCTATACAAGAGTGAAAAAAAGGTAAAGCTGCAATAACTGTAGTATTGAAAGAAAATTTAGCAGTCTAACTTTACTTAATAAAAAAATACCGCACTCACAATTTCTTTGTTTCCTAACGACTGAACAAATTTAGAAAATTTCATTGCAAAGATCCTTAAACATCTTTTTCTTTAAATGTTTAGGTAATTCTGAAACAATTGTCATATTTTAAAGAAACCAACGACTGTGTTTATGTAAAAATGTATTAACTAACTATTTATTTAAAACTGATTTTAGGATTTAATTAAAAGTTTCGTGTTCGGTTTTCTTCGGTTCCCCCGCTTAGTTGTTCAAAGGGTTTTGTTGAAATTGCATTGAACGCTCTATATCATTTTGCCGATTCTCATCTAATAATTTTTCTTTTTTCTTGCTGAATTTTTTTGAAATCTTTTTGTTCGTTCTGCCTTTTCTCATTTAATAGTTCTTGTTGTTTTTGAATGTTCTCTGCTAATAAAAGTTTATGAAGTATTCTTTTCTCATTTTCTCTTCTAATTTGCAATTAAATGACGGAAAATATCTTTGCCTTCACCATTTTTCTTCGATTCTTGTCTTGAATTCTACTTCTGATACCAAATGGGCTCATTATCAAGCTTATGTTAAAAAAAAAACTGATTAAATGACAACGGGGTCTGATCTAGACCCCGAAACGTTTGGAATATACAGCAATTTCCTTTAAAGTGTGGTGTTATTTCCCAATAAACACTTAGACATTGAAAAAGATGCCACAAGTATCCTTCAGAAAACAACTAAATGACTTTTGTCAAAACATCTATAGTACAGGGTAGGCCAATAGTGTGTGGCGAGAAGATTGTGGCTATACGGATATATATTTAAACAAACTGCCTCCAGAGAGGGTAAAGAGTAGTGAGAGATACAAACTAAAAATACTTTCACCGGAATTCTCAGACATATAGAGGGTGATTCATATTGAAGTTACATTTATTTAAATGGACCACCCTGAGTATTATTACATATTTGGATTCCTCTATCGTTTTTACTAAGACTTTATTCATCATACATGTTACCTAAAATGCACCTTTTGGGGGTTATTCTTATTTTGTCACAATGTTGACATCTAGAAACAGGTGAATATTAGAGATGTCTTATATCCCAGGAGGCTTTAACTGGGGGAAACTATTGACCACCCTCCATACTCCCAAGTGCCATAATGACAATGACAAACTTTTTTATTGTGCCAGATATCGTCACTCCAATTTGGAACGTTTAACCATGGATAACTTGATTTTTTAAATGGAACACCCATTATTATCTGATAACTCATTTGATTTCCTTTCCTCAGATGTAAGGTTATGTGTATTTGTTTCTAAGAGTCTCTTCAGAAACCAAGAAATCATAGGGATTCATGCTTTTTGTGTGATTTCTTATTTTTCATAAAATATTTTCAATCTTAGGCAGTGCCATCAAATGTGAAATTTCCTTACCTTTTTAATAGATTTTATATATATATTTCTTTTAATCCTCAATTCCATATTACTATGGAGTTTTTTCCAACACTCAGAAGTAAACTTGGTCATGGAAAACAAACAGTAAAATTCTGCCACTTTAATTTCAATTTGACAATAATAATTGTAACTACGATATTTTTTGTTTTCATTTACTAAAAATGGTGATTTTACTCAAAATAAAATGATCGATATGGGATTTTGATATAAGTAAAACCTATATTAAGAGAATAGTATCCAAGTATAAATTCCTTCCTTATTATGTCCAATTATACCAAGAGCTTCAAGAGAGTTGAATTTTCAAAACAGAATTAAGTTTTGCAATTGGGTAGAGCAACGATTTAATGGGGATTTAAATTTTTTAAATGAAATCATATTTACCCACGAATGTACTTTTCATGGCAACAGAATCGTGAACAGGCACAATTTTTATTATTGCTCGGACCAAACCCCACACCTTTTCTACGAAATAGTCAGGAGAGATGGACGGTTAATGTTTGGGCAGGAATGTTCGGCAACCGTGGTCCATTTATTTGAACTTCTACAAGATGTTCTGCTTGTCCAATTTTTAGCAAGATGGGGCATCTTCTCACTATGCCCATTGTGCGACTGCATGGATTAATAATGTATTCCATCAAAACTGGATGGGAAAGGCAATATGTTGGCCAGCGAGATCGCCGGACATAACGCCCCTTGATTTTTTTTTTCTGTGGGAATACGTTAAACAAAAAGAATACTATACTCAACAACCAACGACAGCTGAAGATATGAAAATGAGAATAAGGAATGTTTTGACAGCTTTCATCCAAGAAATCTTAATGAGGGTTCACAATTCTTTTCGTCGACGAAATCATATTTGCGTTCAACAAGTAGGTCACCATTTTGAACATTTACTTTGAAGTTATGATGTTATGTATTATTTATTTACTGAGCCATTTTGTAAGTAGCGAGAAAAGAATATAGAAAATTTATTGAGTTTCCAGTTATGTACCAATAGAGCTTTTTTCTACTAAGGGGTATAATTGATATAACAGTTCTCTATTTAGATTTATTCTTCCATCAATTTTTGTTTTTCTCAAGGCATATATTTCGATGTTGTATGAATCTTATTCTTCAATGATTCTTGATCTTTTCTACACCACAAGGCGATGTTCGATGCACCCATCTTTAATATAATGTGTAAGGTTACTAAACTTGAAAGTTTAGTTTGTCCCCTATCTACCCGCCTATTTGGGGACTGGAACGTGTCCAATGGAAGAGTTCTACAACAATATCTAATGGCGACAAGTAAAGATGCTCTTGATTTCTTTTATTTCACTCTTATGCAGACATTGCAGGATTTTACAATAGTCCACCATTCTGCTTACTAAAACCAAAATGAAAAACAGCAACCTGAACCTTTTTGTACAACTGAAATATGAGGAGTCCCGCAAAATTTCTCTATACGGAAAATTCGACAGTGATAAGTTTTCCTGTGACATACTAGAAAACCAACAACAATTTGGTAATAACATATGGTGCGTTCCCGCAATTTGTTTAGTGTATTGTTTTCAATTTGATTGAATTACTTCATTGATTTTTAAACTTCTACACCTTTTCCAAAACCTTCCGTCGCGCTAATGCTAATTTTAAGTGTTTTTTGCGTGTAAAATATAGACAGTATTCGTGATTCGTGTATTGTACTCCGAACTATACGGACACTTTTGATTCCGTCTGAAGAGACGGCCGCTTTTTGTTGTTATAGTGTTACGATACCGCGAGTTATTAGTTCCGGTCGTAACAACCGCTAAACCGCTTTCATTTTGTTTCTTTTGTGTTTACAAAAGCGCATCATTTGTTGTTAAACCCGCATTTTTTGTTTGCTCAATCAATGAACATTACGTCGCTATTTTTTGTGTAACGTGTTGTCCAGACGAAGCTCTAAAATCTGTTCCTGCCGTTGCGGGGCTAGCCTTTGAAGAAAGAAGAACGAAGAAAACACCGTCTGCAGAGCTTTGACGTAAAAGGTTGGTGATTAACTTTATTTGGTGAATTAAAACACGCGACGGCACGTGTTTATTGATTGTTCCGCTAAAGTTCCTTCGTCAATTATATACTTGCATTGAACCAGCATTGAACTAAAACCGCAACATCTAATTCATACATTTTTTGGATATTCTATGGAATGTGCCATCGAAGACATTCCATAATTTGGTCTTTCAAGCCGGATGCAATTTGAGTTAATTCCGTGCAAAGTTTAACGATCAAACCATTAATTTTCGTTGCAATTATTGTTGAAAACCGCATTGAATTTTCGTTTCTTTATTTGTCAAAAGAGAAAGCAAGTTCGGGATATTTACTCATTCCGTTGGATATAAATTCGCATATTTTTTGCCGCGTTGAAAAACTTACAAGGGCTCGTTTTGTTTGTTTGGTTATTTTGCTAAATTGTTTTGAATTTATTTGACATTTGGTCAGATATTTGCTACTTCAACAGTAAAAAATTGTAGATTTTTGGAATAGTATTTTCGTTCTATCGTGTTAGATTTGTTCAGTGGCGTTACAGTGATTTTAATTTATTGTTAATTTACGTAAATTTAAAAATCATCGACAATCGGAGTTTAAAAGATTAGAAGATATTTATTTTGCTGCCGAGAAAGCCTTAAGATGTGACGACGTTGAATTGTTTTTTAGCATGATTGATATGGTTGATTCAATTCATTTAGAATTTTTTAAACAGCACAATTCGATTGTTGGATTAATTTCAGATGCAAACGATGAGTTTGACTTTGAGGATGACATTCGCAATAAATTTGAAAAATTGTTTTATTCAATTAGGTCTATTTTTGCTAAACTGAAAACTGAATTCTACGCCACAAAATATAGCTCGGGAACAGGAAAGTGTTGCTTTGCCGCGAATTGATTTGCCTTCATTTAGTGGAGACATATTGGAATTTGGTACTTTTTATGATTTGTTTGATTCATTAATTCACAATAATGAAAAACTCAGTACTATGCAGAAGTTCAGATATTTGCAGTTAGCTTTAAAAGGGCTTGCTTTTGAGGTTATTAAGAATTTTAAACTAACACAAAACAATTACGTGAGTGCTTATGAAACACTTTTGAAAAAATTCAAGCGAACTCGTTTAATCGCGGAGTCTCATTGGTCAGCTTTAGAACAATTCCCCCAACTAACTTCAGATAGCCCTTCAGAGGTTCGGAAGTTATTGGATGACTTCAGTGATAATTTGGAAGCACTGAAGATTTTGGGTTTACCAGTAAATCAGTGGAATTTTTGTATCGTTCAGATGTTGTTGAAACGAGTTCCAAAGAATTTAGCCGCTAAATTTGAACTTTACCATGGTAGTGTGACCGCTCAAGATGACTTTCCGATCCTCTCGGAAGTTGTTGATTTTTTTTCGAAGCATTGCGATGCCTTTGAACATGTTGAATTATCCCGCAAGGCAAAGCGAAGTGTTGACAAAAAGTTACCATTGAATTCAAAGCAACATTCTTTCCGGTTCACTACATCTTTGTTTGTCACTAAGAATAGAAATTGTTTAGTTTGTAAATCCGATCATGCGATTTACAAATGTTCTGAATTCTTGAACAAATCAGTATCCGCGCGTTTAAGTTTGTTAAAGATTTTAGACTTTGTTTTAATTGCTTAGGCGATTCTCATCAGTCGAATCGCTGTAAATCTTTATCCACTTGCCACAACTGCAAACAACGCCATCACACATTGCTTCATTTTGTAAATCGTGCTGATTCAGGTATTCGGTCTGAATCTAAAGCTCCCCCCACAAACCTGACTTCCACATCTGGTGGATCCAGTACCATTAAAACTGTTGAAAGTCCCGAAACTTCTCTACCGCAGACTTCTTGTCATAGTTCACTTTTGTCTTTCAATTCAATTGTGTTATCTACTGCTTTAGTTGAGGTATTAGATAAGCACGGTTCTTTCAAACTTTGCGATGTCTGCTAGATTCTGGTAGCATGACATCATTTATTGCGAGCAAGGCTGTGAAACGCCTTGGCTTCCGACCTACGTCCGCTTCGATTCAAGTCAACGGACTAGGTTCTATGCAGTCCCTCTGCTGAGGGCTCTCTTACCCTTTCTCTTCGCTCTATAGTAAAGCGTGAGTGCAATTTTGTTGCTGATACTATTGTTTTACCCCGCATTTGCAATGATATGCCTGTTGCGCCCATTAACATGGCTAATATGGCTTATCTAATCAATTTGAAACTTGCTGATCCTGGTTTCAATAGCCCAGGCGCTATTGACCTTTTGTTAGGTGCCGATATATTCTCTCAAATTTTGTTGGATGGGCGCCTTCTGGGAAAGGAAGGTGTTCCTGATGCTATTAACATTTGGTTACATCCTTATGGGTAGAGTGTCTTCGAGTTCTGTTAACTTTCACTCTCAGTCAGTCATAAACCCAACTTCGCTTTTGTCAAATTGAAGATGTAGTATCATTAGATGATTCACTCCAAAGGTTCTGGACAATTGAAGATGTTCCTACCGCACTGGTTCAGTCCCCTGATAATCTTATCTGCGAAAAAATATTTTCCGAAGGATGCAGGAGATTGCATTCATGTAGATTCGTTGTGCCCCTTTCTTTTCGAAATACACTTCCTGCTTTTGATAGAATGTATAATATCGCCGTACAACGTTTCTACTCTTTAGAAAGACGTCTTCTACAGCAACCAGATCTCTACAAACAATATTGTGATTTTCTCAAAGAGTATTTAGAGCTTGTTCATATGGAGTTGGTTCCTGATCCATCTACTGCTTCTGATTGTTACTACATACCGCATCATTGTGTTTTGAAACCTGATAGTAGCACAACCAAACTTCGTGTAGTGTTTAATGCATCCGCTAAGATACCTCATCGGTTATCTTTTAATGATTGTTTATTTATCGGTCCCAAATTACAGCAAGACATTATCGCTATTTTGTTTAATTTTCGATTTCATCCTGTAGTGTTCACTGCAGACATCAAAATGATGTATAGACAGATTTTTATTGCCCCAGAACATCAAAATTATCAGCGAATCATTTGGCGTTTTTCTCGGCAAGATCCAGTTGCAGTCTATAGGCTAAAGACTGTCACTTATGGAGTTTCATCCGCACCCTTTTTGGAGATCCGCACTTTAAATCAGTTGGCTGATGAAGAAGAGCGCTCTTTGCCATCAGCAGCCGCTATTGTTCGATCGTCCACATACGTAGATGATATCATTGCTGGAAGTTCATCATTTGAAAAGGCTCAAATATTGCAGTTAGAAATTATTGAACTCTTAAGACGAGGAGGATTTGAGCTTCGCAAATGGTCCAGTAATGATTCACAATTGTTGCTACACCTCCCTGAGGAATATTTGTCGATGAATCCATACTCTTTTGAATCTGATAATCCCTTAAAAGTTTTAGGTTTGCATTGGAATCCATCCTCTGACTCTTTTTTCTTTACTAGTCTACCCCATGTTGGTAACTCTTGTACTAAACGCATACTTCTGTCCACTTTGGCCAGAATCTTTGATCCATTAGGAATTATCTCACCTGTAACGTTTCTGGTTAAACACTTGATTCAAAGATTATGGAGTTCGAAATTGTCTTGGGATGAAATCCCGCCTGCTAACATTGTTTCGTTATGGTCAAAATTCATAGGTGATCTTCCTTCCTTACAGAATTTAATTTTGCCTCGCCTGCTTGCTATAGAAAACTTTTCTAGTTGTGAACTTCACGTATTTGGTGATGCTTCTGAGAAAGGTTATGCCGCTGTTGTTTATTTTGTGTTCGAAACCGCATCTGGATTTCGTCAAAGTTTTTTTGTGTTGTCTAAATCGAAAGTTGCCCCTTTGAAAACTTTAGTCACTTCCCAGATTGAAACTGTGTGCTTCAGTTCTTACCGCTAAGTTGGCTCATTATGTTTATGAGCAATTCAATAGTCGTTTGTTGTTCAAGGTGATTCGTTGCTGGTCAGATTCCACGGTAGTCCTTTCATGGCTTAGTTCTTCCCCGCACCGTTGGAAGACATTTGTCAGTAATCGAGTTGCTTACATTCAGGAAAAATTTCCTTGGCATTGGTTTTACATTCAATCTTGTGATAACCCCGCTGACTTGGGTTCCCGCGGCACTTTGCCATCAGAGTTATTAGGCAATACACTTTGGTGGAAAGGCCCACAATTGTTGATTACCGCTTGTTTGCCACATGCTTGCTCAGACTCAAGCATGTCACCGCTAGTTATGAATGAAGCCCGTATAGTGGCGCTTCAAGTCACCGCTTCACCAAATTTATTTGTTACTTTGTTAGAAGAACATTCTTCTATTAATCTCATTACCCGCATTATAGCTCATATTTGTCGCTTTGTTGATAACGCTCGCAATCCAGACCGTAGGGACTCTGGATCATTTTTGGCTGCTGAGTTATATCAGGCTCAGCTTCGCATTGTTCGATATGTTCAAGATCAATATTTTTCTAAAGAGATTCCCCTTCTTAGAGAACGAAAACTTTTGCCCAAATTGCTTCGTAAACTTTCACCGTTTCTTGATGAACAGGGAACTCTTAGAGTTGGTAGTAGATTGGCTAATGCTCCATTTCCGTTTGATACTAAATTTCCCGCACTGCTACCAAGTAAAAGTCGTTTGACTAATCTAATTGTCGAAGATTGTCATGCCACCAATCTTCACGCAGGAATCCAAACCGTTCAATTTCTTTTGCATCAACGATTTTGGATTCTATCCGCAAAGAAAGTAATTCGTAGTGTCATTTCTAAATGTGTTTCTTGTTGGAAGCTTAATCCTTCTGCTTACCAACCCTTCATGGGAAATTTGCCCATTTCCCCCGTTTCACAATTGAAACCCTTTTCTCATGTTGGAGTAGATTTTGCTGGTCCCTTCACTATAACCATGGCTAAAACTAGAGGGTCGAAAACTTTAAAGGCTTATCTGTGCCTGTTTAAGTGCTTTGCAACGAAAGCTGTTCATCGAGAACTCGTATCAGATTTGTCTGCTGACGCGTTCTTGGCAGCTTTGCGACGATTCATTGCACGTCGTGGTAGATGTAGCCATATCTATAGTGATTGTGGTACTAATTTTGTGTGTGCTCACAAGCAGATCTTGAAAGCTTTTAGAGCTACTGCTGCACGAGAAACCATTTCTTGCCATTTCAATCCCCCTTCGGCTCCTCACTTTGGAGGAGTATGGGAGAGCGGAATTAAATCCGTTAAAGCTCACTTAAGACGTGTCGTTGGAGATCAAATCCTAACCTACGAAGAACTTTCTACTGTATTTCCACAGGTGGAAGCAGTTTTAAACTCGCGACCTATAACCCCTTGTAGCAACGATCCATCGGATCTTACCGCCTTGAGTCCTGGAATGTTTCTCACAATGGAACCTTTAACAGCACCTCCTGAATCTGATACATTAGGGCGCATTATTGACGTACATCCTGGAGGTGATGGTGTTGTACGCGTTGCTACAGTTAGAACTGCAGTTGGACTTTGAAGCGACCTCTTGTAAAGCTTTGTCCACTGCCAGTGGACCCTTAGTTTTGAAATAATTAGTAATTCAAGGCTGGCGGAATGGTGCGTTCCCGCAATTTGTTTAGTGTATTGTTTTCAATTTGATTGAATTACTTCATTGATTTTTAAACTTCTGCACCTTTTCCAAAACCTTCCGTCGCGCTAATGCTAATTTTAAGTGTTTTTTGCGTGTAAAATATAGACAGTATTCGTGATTCGTGTATTGTACTTCGAACTATACGGACACTTTTGATTCCGTCTGAAGAGACGGCCGCTGTTTGTTGTCATAGTGGTACTATTCCGCGAGTTATTAGTTCCGGTCGTAACAACCGCTAAACCGCTTTCATTTTGTTTCTTTTGTGTTTACAAAAGAGCATCATTTGTTGTTAAACCTGCATTTTTGGTTTGCTCAATCAATGAACATTACGTCGCTATTTTTTGTGTAACGTGTTGTCCAGACGAAGCTCTAAAACCTGTTTCTGCCGTTGCGGGGCTAGCCTCTGAAGAAAGAAGAACCAAGAAAACACCGTCTGCAGAGCTTCGACGTAAAAGGTTGGTGATTAACTTTATTTGGTGAATTAAAACACGCGACGGCACGTGTTTATTGATTGTTCCGTTAAAGGTCCTTCGTCAATTGTATACTTGCATTGAACCAGCATTGAACTAAAACCGCAACATCTAATTCATACATTTTTTTGGATATTCTATGGAATGTGCCATCGAAGACATTCCAACATATAATGAGCATGTGGTTTTACCTTTAAGTGGAAGATAATTTGATAGAAAACGCATAAAAACTTTTGTCCATCAAACATTTTTATCTAGTTTTTCAGTCACCCAAACATGTTGATTATATGTCTGTTTTGTTGATGATGGTCACCAGTATGATTTTTTAAAATTCGAAAACCAAAGCTATTATTGTCGGACAAAATTCATAGGGAGTATTATTACTCCGACGTTGCAAAATTGTCGATTTAATGACAAAATATTTAGGAATGGTCTCTTATATTTAATAAATTCCCATCAAATGTATAATAAATTTTATAAACTTATTAATTAATTTTGTTTATTATATTCTAACAAATGTTCTTTAATAGTGTAATTAGCATTTCAATCCTAACGTAATAATTTCGGTAAGTTCAAATAATAGTTAATACAAAAACAAATTTTTTTCGTAATTAATGTACAAATATATTTGTTATTGTGCACATTTTTAATATGTTGACGGGTCAACATATTCAACACTATGTATTAAAGACATAAAGAACTGTGCGAGAAGACATTCTCTTCTGGGAAGTGCAACTGATAAAGGTTCTCTACCAGAAACAATATATAGTATTATACAAGGCTTTCATTTTCAAAAAAACACTTTAATTTATATTTACGGGATACACATTTTACGCATATCTGTCACCCTGCTGTTTCAACCTCTAAGCGGTGAAAATCATTTCTACAAGTTTAAATACAAAGAGTTATCATGTGATATCACTTTTTAAAGGTTTCTTTTTTGCGATTTTTTTGACACAATTTACACCTAAATAAATTCTTTCCGTACAAAATACAAGTTTTACAACAGCTTGCTGAGGATGATTATGACAGAAGGTTAGAATTCTGCGAATTAATGACTCAGAGGGCAAATGCAGACCCTAATTTTAGTAAACATATTTGTTTTTCTGACGAAGCAGGATTTTATAAAATGGATTTGTCAATAAATGCAATTGTAGATACTAGGACACAACGAATCCACAATTTTTTCGGGAAGAGCACAACCAACATTCTAAGAAAATATCGGAAATAAAATTATTGGTCCTTTATTCGTGGAAGAAAATTTAACTGGGGAATTGTATTTGGAAAATGTGATAAATCCCTTTATAACCGAATCTTTAGAAAGCCAAATAGATCCAGAACTTTCTTGTACGAAATTGGTTTAATGATACATTTCCAGATATATGGATTGGAAGAAGGGGCGCTATAGAATGGCCAGCAAGATCACCCGACCTAACGCCCCTTGTCTTTTTTTATGGGGATATCTAAAAACTGTGGTGTATTAAATTCAACCTCGCGATATTCCTGAACTTGGTCGTAGAATAGTGCAGGAGTGTGAGCGGATTACACCAGAGAAGTTTCAAAAATTGGGGGAGGAATTCGAGCTGCGAGTTTACCATTGTCTTACCAACAGTGGCAACATTTTGAACGTCTAATTTAAGTACAAGGTAATTCTAACGCTAATACAATATTAATAATGTAAATAAAATGTAAATCATAATTATTTTAATTTAAAATGGCATTAATCTGTAAAAAATAATCTGATGATACCCCCTAGTATTCACCCTCGGTTAGGGGTTGAAACTGCAGGCTGCCCGATACGGGTAAAATGTGTCCCTCCGTAAATATAAAATAACGTGTTTTTTTGTCTTTTTCTTTTAAAGATATTTTAAAAGTTATTTTGGGTGGCTAGTTTTGCGTACAAAAGAGTGACATCGCCAAGATAGTCTATTTTTAATATTTACAATTGACGATATTTCATTTTTGTTTTAGTTAAAAATAATACTAGACTATTTTATTGATACTATATAATATACATTACCTCTGTTACTTAATTGTGTATCTATTGAATATTAAAATTTTAAAAAATCTTTTGCCGGACAAACAAAGCATCCTAAATTTTTATTGGATAATCAAATTGCAGTTAAACTATAGGTTTCTTTTAAATGGAGCATTAATGTCCAACAGCTGTTTAGCACAAAGTTCATATCCTTAATGCTAGGGCCAGACTGGCGGGATTTCACGCTTCGTTTTCTACGTTTCTTTTCGAGTTCTCACATAGTAGGCCACACCAGCAGTTTTTCAGGCGCTTGAAATCCAGCTCTACAGTGTGAAATAACGCAGAAAATGGAACCGATTCTATCTTTCGGCGACTGACCTTGAAGATGGGCCCGACACTGACCCGTTGGGTGGAAATTCACGCCGCGTCTTGCCTCGCCGATTTGCAATAGTACGGCCTATTGTTTTTGCGTTTTTTCCTGCCGAAACGCGGCGTGGAATTCCGCCAGTCTGGCCGTAGCCTAAAGCGGCAGTTTTGGAGCATCTGACTGCTACTAATTCCTGTTATTGCTAAATTGACATTTTTTCTAATATTTTGATATATTGCATTGGACTTTGTCATATTTGAGTTGTACACGAATTTTCAGGTTGGTGTTTTTCATTTTGGAATTAGTACGTGGAATCGTGGTCTACAAGTAGTATTTATTTGGGTTTTCTTATTATGGATAGAAATAACAAGAGAATTTCTCCGTCCAAGAATGCATCAAAGCAATAATAATAAAACTTGCCTTAATTACAATAATTAGTACACCGCGTATTAAGGTTGTTGGCATCGATTTCTGAAATTCCACTTGGAACCGTTGAAATTAGCTATTATTATTTTGAAAAAAAGAAAAGTTGTGTTTGTACGTGGGAGCAGAATTCTTTTTATAAAATAAATGAGTAATTAGTAGCAATTATTTTCAATAAAAAAATGCTCATCGTTGAATTATAAACAACGCAGGCTATAATTGAGACCGAACTTTTTAAAAACAATTTAATCACTTCAACAAAATTTAATAGTTTTTTATTAATATTAATTTCATTCTGGCAATCTCAGTTGTGTAGTTAATTAATTACGGAATGTTGAACTATTTTTGACCTAATACGAGTAAGCACAGCATTACTTCATTCAGCATATTAGTGAGTCAGCAGTATTTCCTTTTTTTATCAAATATTTTGATATATAACGTTGTCGAGAAAATTGGAATTAAAAAATATAACTATTGAATTTCGAAAAATAAGATCAAATTAATTGAAACCAGCTTCGGAATTGGAATTTAATAAAAATAAATATTAATTATACATTCTATAAATTGATATTTTTAATTTGTCTGCATATACAGTGTGTCCACTAAAGTTGAAATCATATGGAAAACTATCTAACTAATAATATTTAGAAAAAAACTATTCTTCATAAAACGATCTGCATGGTCCGAATGACAAGGTGAAAGTTTCGCATGTCCCTTGTATACGAGGTTTTTATTGACGATAAAATTTACCGAACGAGAGAATATTAAATTAATTCTATTTCTGAAACCTAAAATGGTAAAATGGCACTTTTTTGATTGTGTACGAGGTTACTGAAATGATATAACTTTTGTTTAAAAGTAAAATAAGTAAGCTTTTTATTTCGATTGTGGTTTTATTTCCCAAGAAAACATAAAAATAATCAAGAATATGCCACAAATAACATTTAGAAGACAGTGCCATTCTAAGTCACTAAAAATTGTAAAATGTATAAATTAAAAAATATATATAAATATTTTCTGCAACACGTAACTATTTATTTTGAAATCAGTGCTCAGTTAAACATTAAATAAATGAGTTTTTAATAATTAGGTGGGTCTATTTATAAAGGTTCTACTTAACTCGTTACCACGCACGTTGATTCCGGTTAAAAATAATAGGGGTTTTCGCGGAAGCCGTTCTGAATCGATTCAGAATTGGTTCATTATTTTTAGTTCTATTTTTGTTCTGTCCCTAAATCGGATCACCGCAGTTCACATAGTGTTTTGTTTCATGTCATCTGTAAAAATCATTTTGTGGTTAATTTCTATGGGTTAAACGGTGCGCATGAACAATCTGTAAATTTTTCGGAATTAAAAATATGTCCCGAATTTAAACTTTCAAATATTGAATGAATATCACTATATAGAAATTCCTTTTCAGTCAGCATTATTGTAAAATATTCGGATTATTTAATTTTTATATATTTGTCTAGAAATTTAACTCTAATGAGTTCACAAAAGGGCATATAGACTATAATTATAGCTAAAAAATGCTTTTAAAAATTACTGACCCTATAAATATTACTACCCGGAAAGTAGCCGACATCCGACAAAAAATCGGAGTATATTTTACTATTTGTTATACAGTATTTAACAAACTACATGTGGGGTAAAATTAAACTTTTTGCAAATGTAATGAAATGCACATCTTTATTTTGATGAAATCTAAATATTTATTTCTTTAAAATTTAGATTTTTGCATTTATTTCAAAAATATTAGGTGTTAAATTTATAGGTTCATTTTTTTTTATATTTGTTATACAATATTTAGCAAGCTACAAAGGCTGTAAAATTAACCTTTTTGCAAATGTAATAAAATGCACATCTTTATTTTCATAAAATCTAAATATGCATTTCTTTAAAATTTTGATTTTGGCATTCATTTCGAAAATATTCTGTGTTAAAATTATAGGTTCATTTTTTCGGTATTTGTTATAGAATATTCAGCAAGCTATCTGGACTGTAAAATTAATGTATGTATGTAAATGTAATGAAATATACATCTTTATTTTGATAAAATGTAAATGTGTATTTCTTTAGAATTGCAGTTGTTTCATTTCTTTCAAAAAATATTCTATTTCACATTTTCAGGTATCCGACATTCAATATTTAGCAAGCTGCATGGGCTTTCAAAGTTTACATTTTGAAATATAAAGAAATGCACCTGTTTAATTTCATAAAGTCTAAATGTGCATTTATACGTTTTTTATTTCATACATATAAAATAATCTATGCCAAATTCTAACATATCGGTCTTTGAATATTTGGTAAGCCACTATATCGGCTGTAAAATTCGACTTTGACTACGAAACTAAATGGACCTCTTTATTTTCATAAAGTAAACAAATGCCCCTTTTTGAAATTTCACATTAAAAATATGCTATATTAAATTCTGATTTAACTGCATTTTGATGTTAAGGAAAATACTTATCTGGACTAAAATTTCATTTGCTTCAACTGAAAATTACCCCAAACTCTTTATTCTAATCTTTATGTGCAATGGTATATAATTTTATATGCATTTTAAAATTAGTTTGTAAACAGTTTTTTCAAATTAAAAAAGTTCTGAAAATGTAATGATATACAAAGCTAGTAGCTAGATATATCTATGTGTCTTTATTAAAATTAGAATCCTCACTATTTAGAAAATTTTAAATTGTATTATTAAAAAAAATAAATTTATAGCAAAGGATATTTTCACCCAAAGAACAGTATTTTAGAATAAAACATTTTTTTAAAAAATGTAACGGACTTCTAAGTATAACTAAAAAGTTGAAAATAATTATAACGAAATATATATTTCGTTATAATTATTTTTATTTTATTATTAGTTATATAACTCTAGACAGTAAATACAGTAAATAACACATTCAATGTGGTTAGGTCCCTACACACAAAGTAAAAAATTTAAACATTAAAAGGTTCATTCTGTACAAATTAATTACCTACCTATCTAGTATATTTTTTATTTATGTTAAACCAGTCAACAACATATTTGAAGTTACTTAACTTGCAGCAAATCATAGAAGATTATAATACATTTCAATCATTTAATTTTTGGTATCAATCCTGTCAATTAATTTGAAAATTGATTATTTCTGTATTTATTGTGACACTTCTAGTACCTATATTATAAACTTCTAAAAATCCATCAGTTCTCATCACTAAACAAACTGTAGTCCAATATCTTCGTTAATTAAAAATATTATTTATAAAAAAATACTATTTTAAGTTCTAACAGAAATTAGTAATAAAATTGAAACAATTTTATTTCTTCTACATTAAATTAAAAATAATTTACTGAAGTAATTTTGGCCATTTCCACTTATCTCCAACTGCTAAATTCAAATTCAAACGAAAGCTGAAATAAACATACTTCGATAGACTTCGGAGAGCCGAGTGGGTTAGAAATCAGGTCGAAGCGCATAATTCTTAGAGCCTTTACGTATATATGCTCTAAGGTATGATCGAACTAAAAATCCTTGGTTCAGAGCAAGAACCATTTGAATTGATTCAGAATCGATTCAGATTCATTAACTGCTTACCGCGAACACCGAACTCAAGACTACTGTAACCCAGATCACCAAATTTTATAACAATAGATTTGGTTCACAATACAATTCTACGTTGCTATTGTTACCGGCTGTTATCGTCTATAGGACGATTCGTTCACTTAGTTCGAAATCGGTTCATTTTCAGTAATTTTGTTCGGCGAACGGCGTTTTCAGAAAATTACGGTAATATTACCGTTGAACCGATTCAGAACTGCTTCCGTGAAAACCCCTAATGTTTCCATTCAAGCTGTAACTTGAGGATGGCGCGTGAATATTTACTACACATGCGTTTATGGCATAAGGACGCTATTATGTTTGCAGTTTTTATATTTATAAATTCATAAACAACGCTGTTTCGTTGCGTTAGAGATATGAAATATGGCAGAACGTCACTACTTAGACCTGAACGTTATAAAGTATAGAAATGGGAATGTAAAGAATATCAGACACATTAGGACTACAGTGTATACTGGTAATCTATTGGTGAACTCACACGTCGTTCGTTCTCCCCGGGATTTTCTAGCATTCCCAAAAATAATCTGAATGGGATTAAGATTTTTCAATTTTAATTATGACAATACGTATAATAGCATTTGAACAAGGAAAGCATTGACACATTATTTCGACCCACCCTTGTGAAAGATAACCAAGTTCAAATTAGCCATAATTTTAGAGATTTTAAAATTTCTAACCCCGATGAAATTCTGCATTATAAGTCATTCATTAATTGTTGACAATTATTTGAGTGAATTTGAAAGAGGTCGAATTATTGGTTTACGGCAGGCGATTTTTTCATTTCGAGAAATCGCTAACCGGACGAACAGAAATCCAACTACTGTTATGATATGTGTCAAGCGTGGTTTGATAATACCCAAAATCGGAGAAGAATATGCACCGGACGTCAAAGGAGCACAAATGAAGTTCAAGATCGACGTCTAGGACTTATAGCCTTTAGAGACAGATTTTCGACAACTCGAAATTTGGTATAAGGTCTTTTGGACTGCAGCATTATCGACACATCTTGTGCTACCTAACTGCTGTGAATCGATGGCAACGACTACACTGGTGCAGAGAACGACAACATTGGAATGTGGAATGGCATCTTCTCAGATGAATCTCGATTCTGCTTGGGTGGACATGATGACCGAAGAATTATTGCACATTATTATTGCACATGGAAGTAGTCTTTGTTCGAGGTAACACGACAGCGCAACGTTATCTTTAGGAAGTAGTGGAACCGTATGTACTCCCTTATAAAATTCTTTATTTTAATAATTTTTACAATTGCACTTATTAAAGACATTTCGACCATGTTCTTACCCCGGCCGTTGGGGTTTACAAGATAACCCTGTATAACAGGGTATAGTGGGTCACTAACTTAATTACTAAAGGAGATAAAGGTAAGTTTATACAGTTTTGAAAAGTTTACTATTGTCATCTTTTGTCACACAAACTTTATATATCAATGAGTCACTAACATAGCACTAGGCAAACATGTATATATAAAATTTAAAAATACATAAATAAAACTAGCTTTTATTACCGTCGAATTTAGTATTGTCAAGATAAAGTTAATAAATCAACGAACATTTCATAGAACAAACAGAAGTGTATATATAAAACTTAAAGTTAATCAATAAAACTGTTCAAAAAATATACATTGTAAAACACATTTATTATAATACAAATTCAATAATACCATGTATTTACATAAAAATTAAAAAATTAATATTTAGCCGCGTCAGAATGTTAGTTGATTTGATATTTTAAGAGATGAAGTAACTAGAGGACTAGAGGATGCTATAAAAGTTAATGTGATAGAGAATGTTATAACCGGTGACGGACCAGACATAACAAGATAGAAAATATACAGGGGTTGATAGGAAGGTATACAGGGGCAGAAGAAAAGTGAATTAAATAGAAATATTGGTAAGATTTAGTACTTCTTGGTTGAAAAAGGATTTTGTGTTTAGTTGTGTGTGTGTGCTTATGTCCGGCTCATGGATCTCATTTGTTTTCTGAAAGATAGTTGTGGTTACTCCGGAGTTTTTTGGGAATAACATGTTCATTTCTGTTGAGTTAATTACCATTGAAAACAGGATCTGATTTAGACCTTGAAACGTTTGGACTTTTTGAAATATACAAGCTTTAAGTTTATGTGGTGTTATTCCCAAAAAACTCAGAAAAAAAGGGACCCCGATTTCAACAAGCCTCATTTTGCCCGAGTTAGTATAAACTTTTTTGAAGAGACCCATGTGAATCTGTTGCCTTTGCCGCCCCGATCTTTCGCCCATAGAACATGTTTGGGATTTGGTAGGTAGAAGGCTCGGAAATTTACCCCAGCCCCCACGGACTTTGGAGGTTCTAAGACATGAAATACAGGTAGCTTGGGATAGTATTTCTCAAGAAGAAATAGACCCCCTTATTGAATCAATGCCAAGACGTGTTAGGGAGTGTATAGATAACCGCGATGGGCAAACACATTATCAACAAACTAATAAAAAATTAAACTCCTTAGTATTTTTTATTAAAATTTTAATTATTTACTCCTTATTATAGCATCTATGTTTTACCAAAACAATATTAAATTTAAACATCTACTTCTGAGTGTTGCGATTTCTTTGTCAGTGACCTGTGTATAATATGGTTCTTCGTTCGTTCCTGCGCATGTCGTCAGGCGAAGACAACAATTTATTATACCATTGTAATAATAATGGTATAATAAATAGACAGGTAATAACCAAATAACATAACGTTTCACACCCTACGTATGAAAACCTAGCCAAAACCCGTTCAGTCGTGTCCAAGGTTATTTCGGGCTAACAGACTGACACACTAACTTGTTTTTAAATTTATTTTTGGTATAATGCAAATGACCGTGTTATTTAAATGATTTAGATAAAGCCATTTATTTCATAAAACTTCAATTTTTTGGTCAATGCCAAACTTTTTATTGTTTCAGTAAATTATTTGACTTTGATTTTTTAACGAATACCTAGTGTAAAAATTGATCGATGTAAACACTTGCACCTCATTATTTTGTGTCAACAAATTGGTCCACTGCCTTCCATTTATTTTTATCTTGCAACCAGAGATCTCGGTCAAATATACAGAATTTCTCTTATATCAGGTACGTGTTGGCCTCGTTCCGCTACTTACCCGCTATTTAGATAAGATCGAATAAAAATGGGTCATCCTTTTAGATTAGTAAAAATGTAATGACTTGTATGTACGAGGTGAATATAACGTTATTTTGTCGGGATATATATATATATATATATATATATATATATATTATATATAATTTGTTTTTAAGTTTACGCGGGCAATAATTGTATTAGATGGTTTCCGGGAATTCATCCTCGTAGTTGATACCTGATCCCTGCCGGGATCGATGGTAAAATGGCGACGTTTCGGCAGAGTCACATCTGTCCTCTTCAGGTCGGTTCGCATAATTCTCGTAGCGTTCTGCTTTCGCTTCTAGTTACTCGAATACTGATGTTTTCAGGAGCGCACGGTGTTATATAGTCGCGGCTCGGCGTCTATTGGTTGGCACCGTGAACGGCTGAGTGTGATTGGCCCTGGGCGCTCAGTGTGCACGCCTCTCGCCTGTTGATTTGTTATTTCCGGTCAAAGTCTATTCGGTGTGACGTCGTGGTGGCGTGTTCCGCAATCCGCAATGGATGTTGTTTCTTCCTGCTTTCTTATAGCGTTCTGGTGTTCATCACGTTTAGCTTGAATTCTTCTGTTAGTTTGCCCCACATAGGTTTTATGACAGTCTGCACATGGAATCTCGTACACTCCCTGTTGTTCTAAAGGGATTCTCGTCTTCGGAGTCCTCAACACCGTGCTTATTTTTCTGTCTGTATTGAAAATAGTATCGATATTGTGTCTCCGTAGAATTCTTGCAATACTGTCCGTGGTACCCTTGACATACGGTAAATAAGGCTTGGTTATTGGTGTCTCATGCTCCTCGTCTGTTTATCTCGGTTTTGACTTTAGGGCTCTTTGAATATTTCGGTCTGTAAATCCGTTTTGTCTCAGAGCTGTTTTTAAACTGTCCATTTCCTGTTTGATGTTGTCCTGGTCAGCTAGTCTTTGTGATCTGGTTACTAAAGTTTTGACTACGGCTTGTAGTTGGACTGGGTGGTAATGAGAATTAGCATGAAGGTATCTGTTGGTGTGAGTTGCTTTCCTATATACTGTATGGCGAAGGGTTTCATCTTCCTTCCTATTTATGAGAACATCAAGGAATGGCAGTTGGTTATTGGCTTCAACCTCCATGGTGAATTTTATTTTGTGATGGATGCCATTAAGGTGGTCTAAAAAAGTGTTGAGGTGTTCCCTCCCATGAGGCCAAATCACAAAAGTATCATCCACAAATCGCAACCATAAACTGGGTTTAAGAGTTGTTGTTCTTAGTGCCAACTCCTCAAAGTTCTCCATAAAAAGGTTCGCTATAACTGGTGAGAATGGCGATCCCATTGGAGCCCCTTCCACTTGTTTTGTTGGTTCTCGTAAACAAAATAGGTGTTCATCAGGCAGTGCCTTGTTAAATCTACAAGATGTTGAGGTGGTTTGTATTTTTCCATTATGATATCCAAACTAACAGAAGAGTTCAAGCTAGACGTGATGAACACCAGAATGCTATAAGAAAGCAGGAAAAAACAACATCCATTGCGGAACACGCCACCACGACGTCACACCTAATACACTTTGAGAACACCAGAGGCAATTGAAATAGCGAAGAGGCCTCACAGTCTAAACGCACGCAATGAAATCCAGAACTTATCGAGTTGTTGGAAAATTCTATTAAACACCGTATCGGCCCGGACCCGTCCTATAACAACTCAACCGGAAATAACAAATCAGCAGGCGGGAGGCGTGCACACTGAGCGCCCAGGGCCAATCACACGCAGCCGTTCACGGTGCCAACCAATAGGCGCCGAGCCGCGACTATATAACACCGTGCGCGCTCCTGAAAATATCAGTATTCGAGTAACTAGAAGCGAAACCAGAAGGCTACGAGAATTATGCGAACCGACCTAAAGAGGGCAGATGTGACTCTGCCGAAACGTCGTCATTTAACCATCGATCCCGGCAGGGATCAGTTATCAACTACGCGGATGAATTCCCGGAAACCACCTAAAACATTTAGTGCCCGCGAAAACTTAAAAACATACACACACACACACACACACACACACACACACATATATATGCAGAGGCAAGACTGCTCCAAACAATAGGAGCAAAGATCGATGAGCAAGTTCATTGGGCCTAGGCACAACATCATGAGATCAAGAAACTGACACGCCATTAAGTTAGAATATGACAAAACTGACGTCAACGACGCGGCACCTCCTGTAGCGAAACCTGCTACAACACAGACATCGCCAGTAAAGGTGTCAAACACTCAGACACAAGGTGAAAAGCAAAAGGAGGTCCCAAAAGCGGCTGCCTCAAAAGCAGCCAACTCAAAACCGACTGCATCAACACCGGCGGCCCCAAAGCAGGCGGCTTCAATAAAAGTAGCCTTAGTAGCAAGGACCTCGCCACCGAAGGCCTCGCCTTCAGTAGCCCCATCAAGTAAGGCACCACTAGTTAAAACTCTTAAACCGGTGCTACCTAGCAGCTAAAGCCCGGTAAAGAAGTTGCCAGAACATCGGGCAAACACCAGGCAACAACAAGTAGGGTGGTCAATTCAGAGCGGAGCGAAACAATGGATTAAAACCCAAGTTTAAACCGCAGACCAAAAACAACTTCAACCAGTCGACTGACTGGCAAGTGGTAAAGCGGAAAAAGGCCCCGAGGACCAATAAGCAAAAACCAGCCCAACATTGTACGCTGCTTATAAAGAAAGGCGAGAAGAGCTCCCATGCAGATATCTTGCGAGGTATCAAGAATGATCCCACCTTGCAGGATATAGGCAAAAAAGTCAATAAGATCCGACGAACAGCTAAGGGAGATCTACTTTTGTTATTCGCCAAGGCAGACGCTCAGGAGATGGAGCGCTATTGTAACGCTATCAAGAATAAGCTCCCAACGGGCCACTGTACAATCTCGAATACCCCAAATCGAGATTGAAATTAAAGACCTGGACGAGATCAGTACCAAGGAAGAGGTAGTAAACCTGCTCAAAGATAATATCGACGGCCTGGCAGAGATCACTGAGGAGGCAGTGAAATCACTTCGACGGGCATATAGATCAACACAAACGGCAGTTGTTTGTCTCCCAGAGGTCCAGGCCAAGAAAGCCATCGCACTTGGAAAGCTGAAACTTGCGTGGGGCACAGTACGTGTTCGCGAGAGGATCAGCCTTCGACGGTGCTTCAAATGCTGGCACTTTGGGCACAACGCCCAGGCGTGCAGAGGCAAGACTGACCGAAGCAGTTGTTGTCACAGATGCGGAGGCGCTGGTCACAATGCCTCGGCTTGTCAACAACCTGCCAAGTGCTTACTC
Organism: Octodonta nipae; assembly: GCA_034190945.1. Classification (NCBI taxonomy): domain Eukaryota; kingdom Metazoa; phylum Arthropoda; class Insecta; order Coleoptera; family Chrysomelidae; genus Octodonta; species Octodonta nipae. The sequence continues at coordinate 92,647,951 of CM067219.1, forward strand.
TGCAAAGAGAAAGATAGTAGGTCAGACTGCCGGCACGTTGCGGGTAGTTGGAAATGTCCGATCTACCAACAGGCGATGAGAGCAGCACAAGCCCGTAAATGAAAGTACTGCAACTCAACCTCAACCATTGCGAAGCAGCCCAAGACCTACTGTACAGCGGGTGCGGGAATTGGATTGCGACGTAGCCATAATCTGCGAGCAGTACAAAAACTTCGACACCCTGTCCTGGGTAAATGACACAACGGACAGAGCAGCGATATGGGCTTGCGGTAAACTTCCGTTCCAACAACTCCCAAATACCCCCGAACCATGGCTTGTGAGAGCCAAAGTGGGAGGGGTTCCACTTCTATAGCTGCTATGCACCTCCTAGTGCACAGCTCGAGGAGTTCGAGTTATTCTTGGACACCTTGGCGGAGGATGTACGGAAGCGTGAATCGGTCGCCATCGCAGGAGATTTCAACGCCTGGGCAATTGACTGGGGATGTCGGGAAACGAGCGCGAGAGGACGAGCTCTCCTTGAGACCATGTCTTCGCTCAACCTGGTACTCCTCAACACAGGAGCCGTAAGCACATATCGCAAAGGCACAGCCAGCTCCATTATCGACGTAACATTCGTTAGCAGCAACCTAATTAAAGGGGACTGTGAGTGGCGGGTCGATGAGGAGTTTACTAATAGCGACCACCAAGCTATTATTTGGGAAATCAACACCACTCCCAAACGAAGATTGTGTGTCAGTCGTGCGAGGTCACAGCCAGTCGGTTGGAACAAAAATGCTTTCGATGCTGATTCATTCGCCTTGGTTATGGAGCAGGAACCATTGTCAATAGCAACAAGCGCAGAAGCCACTGCCAAAGAGGTAATGACAAGCGTTGTCAAGTCCTGCGATGCTTCCATGCCAAGGAGACGGCAGAACAACAGCCGCCCACCAGTTTACTGGTGGAACGACACGATCTCACAACACCGACGAGAGTGTCTCAAAGCACGAAGGCTGCATCAACGAGCACGGAGACGCGACAGGGTCACAACAGAAGAACTAAGGCTCGACTATGAGATCAAAAGACAACAACTACGAAGAGCCATTCTCTCAAGCAAGAGATCCTACTGGAAGGAGTTGTGTGACGAAGTTAATCAAGATCCATGGGGAAAACCGTATAAAATCGTGATGCATAAAATTAAGGCCCCTCCCATGACATCAACGAACTGCCCCGAATCATTGCACCGCATTGTCACTCACTTGTTTCCTGCGAAGCCTGAGCTACCCGCTTATCCTTCGTGGCAGGTGAGGGACGAAGATATACCATCAGTGACTATGAGTGAGCTGATGGGCGCGTGCAACCGGCTCCAAAACGGTAAGGCTCCCGGTCCAGATGGCATACCTAACATCGCGCTAAAATGCGCCATAGCCAATAGGCCTGACATGTTTCTACACATGTATGAGACCTGCCTAAAGCAGGGGGTTTTCCCGACTAAGTGGAAAAAGCAGAGGCTTGTGCTCCTCCCTAAAGGGGGAAAGAAACCTCCAGACGAACCGTCATCATATCGTCCCCTCTGTATGTTGGACTCTGCGGGAAAACTCCTTGAAAGAATAATAGCAGATAGGCTGGAGCCCTACGTTGAGCCGAAACTTTCCACCAACCAATTCGGGTTCAGAAAGGGGAGATCAACCATCGATGCCGTGACACTCGTTACCAACATCGCCAGAGAGGCTATCTCGGGAAAGAGATGGAGAAGAGGTGGAAAAAAGTACTGTCTAATAGCCACCCTGGATATCAAGAACGCCTTTAACTCGGCCCGCTGGGACCGCATTTTGGAGGCTCTTGCCAGGATGGAAGTTCCGCAGTACTTGCGCAGAATGGTTTCAGCGTATTTCAAGGACCGCATCTTGTTGTACCAAACTGAAAATGGAAGTAGACTATAAGATCACAGGAGGTGTACCTCAGGGCTCTGTTCTTGGCCCCCTCTTATGGAACGTAATGTACAACGACCTGCTCCTGCTCGGTCTGCCTGAGGGCGTCAGGCTAGTGGCATTCGCCGATGATGTGGCATTGATCATAGTGCGCAAGCACATAGAGGAGATACAAACAACCTTCTCATTCGCTATAGCCACAATTCAGCATTGGATGCTCGCAGCGGACTTGAGTTTAGCAGAACAAAAGACCGAAACACTTCTTGTTAGCAGTCGAAAGGCAAGGGAAACCATCACCCTCAAACTAGGCGACTCCTACATACAGTCGCAGCCCTTCATCAGCTATTTGGGGTGCTCCTGGACACACGGCTCAACTTCAAAGAGCACATAATCGCGGCCAGCAAGAAAGCAGCTGGGGTACAGGGGGCATTATCTAGAATAATGCCGAATGTCGGAGGCCCTAGACAGATAAGAAGACAGCTACTGGCAACAGTAACTACTTCTGTTTTGTTGTACGGGGCACCGGTATGGGAGAAATCGCTCGAGCTACCATCGTACCGCCGGAAAATGAAATCAGTCCAGCGGCTCTCAGCGATTCGAGTGGCATCATCCTACCGCACTGTGTCTTACGAGGCGGTGAGTGTGATTGCCTCTACCCTACCAATCGACATCCTGGCTGCAGAAAGGGGACGGCTTTATCGCAGAAAGTTAGAGAAAGACCAACCGACAGGAAACAGCGATGAAAGAGCCATGAGTCTAAGGCAATGGCAGGAGAGATGGGACAGCTCTACTAAAGGAAGGTGGACATATCGATTGATACCTAACATCAGTCGTTGGGTCAACCGCCAGCATGGGGAGGTTGGGTTCTACATCACTCAACTCCTGACTGGACATGGATGCTTTCGAGCATACCTGCACAGGTTCAGGAGGGCAAACTCCCAAACTGCCCACACTGTACGGACGTGATAGAGGACGCGGAACACGTGTTCTTCTCCTGCCCCCGGTTTCAGGATCAACGTGCTGAAGTGGAGAGGATTCTGGAGACTAATATCGTTCCAGAACAATTAGTAGAAGCCATGCTGAAGGGCCCCCAAGCCTGGAACTTGGTATCAGATTACGCGGAGACTATCCTCAAAGAACTCCGCAATACGTTCGAGGAGTAGGCTTTAGAGGCCTTCAATGTGAGAGCAGTAAACATCTGCAATGAACCACCCTTGCGAAGTAGTATTGACTAAGAGTGCCGCAGGGGACCATGGTTGTAGGAGAAAGAGGTTAGGGTTTTAGCGGGTATACGGTATACTGGTTTCAATGCAACGATTTACTCTTGCTTTGAAGTCATTACATCGGGAGTCCCGCACGACGGCCAGCACGTGCTAGCTAAGTACGGAATGTATTTCCCCCCTCTTCGGATAAAAAAAAAAAAAAAAAAAAAAACACACATATATATATATATATATATATATATATATATATATATATATATATATATATATATATAGTCGTAGGCTTTCACACGGATGGAACAATATGAATAAATATTTATCCGGGAATACATCCGTTCGTTATATTAATTCATGGTTGAATCCTGCAGACGTTTCGCCAAGGTCTCACTTGGCATTCTCAATATGGTAAATGGGCATGAAAAAACAATAAAGCGGAAGTTGTTGCGAGATAGTAGATATTATTATAAAGATGTAAATATTTCCATGGTATGTATAATTTATATAATTTTGGTAAGTTATTCATTAATAACCATGCAGAACAGAGGAACATTACGTATTTATCTTTCCTGATTTTATCAATTATAAAAATGTCAATGCATCTCATGACATTTTTTTAGATGACGGTATGGAGACAGTATTTTTTCAAGCTGTTGAGGGAAAAATACAAAAAAAAAGAAAGGGGGAAATGTACAAAGAACTTTTTTTGAGGTTCAGAAAGGCTTGTATCGATGGCGTGACTTGTTTATATGGGCGAGTTGGTTCAAAGCATATAAAGACAATTATTTTTCTTCTTTGAACATTTCCCCCCTTTCTCTCTGTGTATTTTTCCACAATAGCTTAAAAAATAATATTTCAAAGATTACGTACGATAAATACGTAATTTTCGTCTGTTTTGCATGGTTATTAATAAATAACTTATAATGTTGTAACCTACCTACAAAATTATATAAATAATGCCATGGAATTATTTATATCTTTATAAAATTATCCCCTACCTCAAATCAAGTTCAGCTTTTTTTCTTTGGACTTGCTTTTTTATTTTCGGTTCAGCTATTAGTTCCTTTCATGTCTATTTACCATAATCACTAATTTTTTCGACTCATTTCATTTAAATTTCCATGAATCGTACACCTTGGCCCACTAGCGACACCAAGCGACGGAATAACGCCTATGGATTTTGAAGTTCTCTTTTTGATCTTCATTTGATAGGTTCTGTTGCCTTGCCAGATTGCATTTATCTCTATAGATGGTGTCCCAATTTCTTATTGTTTATCAACATACACTTGCTTTGATTTTTCTTTTCATACTGTGGTCTTTTTAGTGAGTAATATCCTCGATACACTCCAGTAATTTGTAACTATCTCGAAATAAGGTGCTTCCAAACGACCTGACAGTAGCTAAACTAAATGAACAACGAATTTCCTACTTGAGAGGAGTATACCATAATAAATACTACATTTCAAATCTCAAATAAGGGAACTGATATTCATAAATATCCCATAAACTAGAAATCCCCTCTAAAGCAACAAATTAAAAGAAGTAAATATTAATTCGATTTTTCATGAGGCAAATCTTAAATCCTTCATTGCGTACTTATCTACAACTTCATCAAACTTGATTGTTGCTTGGCACCGACTTCAAAAATATACTAGATTGGTAGGTAATTAATTTGTACAGAATGAACACCTTTTAATGTTTACATTTTTTACTCCTGGGTAAGTACCAACAACATTGAATGTGTTATTTATTTGCTAGACTTGTATTTTGTTATAATTATTTTTAGCTTTTTATTTATAGGTGGAAGTCGGCTATATTTTTTTTAAAAATGTTTTAGTTTCAACTTTTTAGTTTTTTTGAACTCAGGTAGTTTTCATTCTTTATTTTTTATTTTGTATGTATAACCTTAATAGACAGGACCAGGTAACATCGAAAGCATCAACATTATAAAATGATACATTTTCATTTAAATTGAGAGGTAAATGTTTACGAACAAAATGTACTAGTACGCGTTGAATTAATAAGCCCAAAATATATTTATTCCTTATGGACCACGCCATGTAACCTTTTTTCAACTTTTTTTGACAACTCTGTATAACTATAGATAAATCCACTCCGCCCTATGTACCAACCATCATGTACATAAGACTGGCCACGGACAAGCATAAATTTGTTAGCTGTCTTCTGTAAACTATAGGGCGGAGTAGAATCCATCCCATATTTAGGGAGTCAACTCCGTCCTATATTTCAACCATAGTATATAACTCCTTGTGGGCTACCCCATAAATTATTTAATTTTTAACATTTTATATTATCGCCCCGTGTAACATTAGTTCCTCTCCACGCTTTATGCAACTTCTTATGGGCTATAAAAGAAATACTTTTTTAATCACACTGTATAAATATAATTCAACTCCAGCATATATTTCAACCATCCTGTATATGATTTGTTTATGTCCACATCATATTAGTTTTTTAATCACTCTATATAATTTTAATTCCACATTTCAACATTTTTATACCACCAAACGTCCACTCCACCCTATGTTTCCTATATTTCAATCTTCATATAAATGCAACTCCTTCTATCACTTTACTTTGTGATTTTGTTTGCTATAACTAAACACCCTGTGTATAAACGCACCAAATAACAGTTTAAAGTTTGACATGTGTTGTCACTGAATTTTATATTAGGCCGGGAGAATGTGACAACCAAAAGCACCGTCTTCGCAAAATGGAAAAATTTGCATTTAAATAGGTATTTGCCTGGTATACAAACAAAACGAGCTTGGTACTCATTGATTAAAGGAGCCGAAAATACTATGCTTTACTACCTATATGCTTCAGATGTAAATAGAAAATTTTCAAATTCGCAATTAAAACTTCCAGTGTCTAAAATTACCGCACTATTACGTTGGAATTATTTGGAGTTATGAGGGAATATCCGTTATGTCATTTCGATGAAATTTTTGATAAGAATTTTGGAATTTTCGGCGATTTTCTGCAAAACTGCAAGTTGCACGTCACAGAAAAGTATATGAGATCACCTAGGGATCTTCCTTAATAGATTAAACGTTAAAAAACTATACACATCCATAAGGAGTTATCGAAAAATCGACTAAAATATTAGGGATAATAGTCGATTTCCATGCACGCATGCGTTCATTCACAAATTTTATCACTTTGCAAATAGAATTCTTTTCCAAAATTTGAAGTTTCACTAGTCAGGATATATACTCTATTAAACAAGACCATATTCATTCAAAACGGTACACCACAGGAGAAGAAATCAGGTAACATACATACAAAAAAAAGTAAAAAAAATACGCGACGAATTGATAACCTCCTCCTTTTTGGAAGTCGGTTAAAAATTTAACGAGGTTACAAGTGCCAATCTAAATATGGAACATGCCCAATTAAAACAAATGATTTTATATTCTATATATTTTTACTGAATAATTCGCATGACTTGTAATATCAAATGTAATCTGCCTACACATTGCTATTTGAGGAAATTGTAAATTGGTTAATTATTTGCTTGTGTGTTTAAATAGTTTAACTATAATATCTGAAAGAAGCAGAAACATAACTGGACAATAAATAAATTTTATTGTTTCATGTCTCTTGATCGTTGGATCGATGCCATAGGTGCTGTTCATATGCCATATGTTCGATAAATTATGTTTTAAATGAAGTGTACTCCTGAAATCTCGCATGTGTAATTGTTCCAAGTTGGTACGGTGTTCTTGGCACCACCAGATGGAGGGATTTATTCCCATTGCTATCATCTTTTAAGTTCTGGCTGCATTTCCTTATTGTCTGAAAAAGTCACAGTTTTCATAAAATATCTGTTTTCCTGTGAGACCAAAACGATGCTGTATGGTTCTTGAGTATCTACTTTTAATAGTAACAAAAAGAGCTCCATAAAACTGGAAATGCCATATCGGCAAAAATTAAAAAACTGTAACTCAGAATTTGTTGTTAATTAGTTGCTAACAAATAAATACCCATATATGAGATAATAAAAAAACGAATAGACTAAAATTTGTTGTAGTAAGACGCCACTAAAAGAAAAATAAAAAAAAGATTTTGTTGAAAAAAAAAAACGAATAGACCAAAATTTGTTGCTGTAAGACCCCACTAAAAGAAAAAAAAATAAGGTAGCAGGAAAAAGAGCTAAATATGAACAATCAAAAAACCAAATATACCAAAATTTGTTGCTCTTAGACCCCACCAAAAAAATATATTTTTTAAAAATATTGAAATTTATAACGGTCTTGTTAGCTGCTTAACTGTCGATTATTCCAGAAAATGAAAGAAATAATTTTGTTGCTCTTGCTAGCAGTTGTTGATACATGTAGAGTCAGCAACAAAATATATAAGCAGAGTTCAGTAAAAGAACTATAATTTGTATGGAACGGGATGGCGCTCACGTAAAAACATAATTTGTTCATTCTTAATTTTAGATTTTGTTATACAATAAAGTTTAATAAAACTTTTTTTGTACCCCGTACATTGCCTCCAGCTTTGAATTTCATTAAGAAATGTAGTATTTTACCACACCTCGAAATACGCAGAATCATGCTTTCATGGAATTTTGCTCAAAAAGTACACTTTTGGGTAGTTTTCTCTTCAGACAATTTTAGATATTCTAAGTTTTTGACAACTCTGTACACTAGTTTTTTAGTTTTATAATTTCAATAATACCTTCGGAGGAAGCAGAACTTTTTATGAAGAGTAATATTTTTTACAAAATAATATATAAAATAATTTAATTTGACAGTGTGTCAGAAAAGTTCTTCGAACAAATGGAAACTTTATATATATATATGTTTTTTATATATATATATTATATATATATATATATATATATATATATATATATATATATATATATATATATATATATATATTTAAGTCATAAATTATATAGTAATTATTAACAATTCGCTAGCTCCTTGTCTTTCCTCTTAGCTCAGGTCATTTACTGAAAAAATGATCTTTTGGTGACAAACAATATAGTTTTTAATACGCTTTTATTAATTCGATGTGTATGTATCTATAACGGAAACTTTCAACGTAATTTTCACCAACTTAAAGAAGTCCAATTAAGTTGAAAATTGACACACTTGTCAAGGGGCATTGACAATACAATTCTTTAAGTTGAATTTTCCCGTTTGTTGTCTTTTTGTCACTGTTATTGACTAAATACAAATTCGTCTATTAACTGCTGCCATCTAGTCGGCAGTAGTAGAACTGCAATGAAATGCATGAAGTAAACTTTTCATTATAAATACATCGATATGAGACTAAAAAATAATTATAGTTTAAAAAAACTAAAAAATATGCTTTAGTAGCAAACTGAACTAAAAAGCAGTAAATAATTTTTAATTATGAACAGTTTATATTACAGCAATAGAAAGTAAAAGGCGTGGGGTGCATTTCACTATATTTGCATAACTCTCCTCTTATAAATAGTTGTCAATAGAATAATTGTAAAATTTAATATTTCAAGCACCCCACGCTTTTTACTTTCTATTGCTGTAATATAAACTGTTCATAATTAAAAATTATTTTCTGCTTTTTAGTTCAGTTTGCTACTAAAGCGTATTTTTTAGTTTTTTTTAAACTATAATTATTTACCTTTTACACAAAATCAACCTATGAAACCGGGTTTGCTACTATGGGCAATGTTGAAGAGAAATGAAAAACCTACAAAATGAGCTACTATACGCTCAATTTCGTTAATTGGTTTCTTAGATAATGGAATCTTTACCCGAAATTCCAAAAAAAATAAATAATCGCTATATATTTTTTTATGTTCTTTTATCTTCTCATACCCAATTCATGTTCTAAAAATAGTTTTTGCAAAATTTCAGTCAATCCTATGAAAGACATATTTTTTTGAAAGGCCTCACTGGATGAACCTATCATTATGAATAAACCATCGTTGGAAAGTAGAGGAGTTGATCTCGAGATTCCTCATCTCACTTTTTCAAAATTTGAAGTAACTGTACTATTATAAAATTGTAAGTTTGTCTGTTTGTTTGTTTGTTTGTTCGGGCATCACGTTAAGAACTACTCAACTGATTTTGCTGAATCTTTTGTTGTTGCAAAGCCTATAGTTTGACTTAAAATCTGGTTACATTTTATCTCCCTACATTGACAGAAACGGTAGATATAGCGAAAAAACTTCTATCATGTTGTATTGCACATAATTACTCTATTGGTTCCAGCGCTTTAAAAAAAGTGATATTATATTATGTGGACCTTAAGCAGCTGCATATACACAATGTGGTTGAAATAAGAGGGGAGTGGAATTAGTTATACGGGGTGCTTGAAGAGAGTTGAACTGAGTGGGCCATAAATAATTGCATATACCAGGCAGTTGAAAAACGGGTGGATATTTATACAGGGTGGATTTCAAAATGTTATAATCTTTGTTTCATAAATAGTTGCATATAAAATGTGGTTGAAATAAGGTTAGAAAGAATTATATTTATACATGGTGAATAAAAATTTTTTAGAAAAAATGTGTAATGTAAGCAGTTAAGATGTTTGAATTATCTCCTTGAGTTATAGTTATGAAATGGGTTAAAAAAGTGTTGGAAGCAGTTGTTTGTAAAGTGTTTTTGAAATATAAGATGGTGTGGAATTATAGTTTTTAGGGTGGTTAAAAAAATTGTTTAATTTCCACAAGTACTTGCTTATATACGATGATTGAAATATGTCGCGGAGTATACTTACAGTTATACAGGTGGGTTTAAAAATATTACAAAGAAATCTTATGATCTACAAGCTGTATCATATACAGAACGGTTGAAATATAGAGTGGAGTAGAATTCTAAGAATAAAAAAATAAAAATCAACATTATAAAATGATACATTTTCATTTAAATTGAGAGGTAAATGTTTACGAACAAAATGTACTAGTACGCGTTGAATTAATAAGCCCAAAATATATTTATTCCTTATGGACCACGCCATGTAACCTTTTTTCAACCTTTTTGACAACTCTGTATATGGAGCCACACCGCCCTATGTACCAACCATCATGTACATAAGGGTAGTTCCACGGACAAGCATAAATTTGTTAGCTGTCTTCTGTAAACTATAGGGCGGAGTAGAATCCATCCCCATATTTAGGGAGTTCCGTCCTATATTTCAACCATAGTATATAACTCCTTGTGGGCTACCCCATAAATTAAATTTTAACATTTTATATTATCGCCCGTGTAACATTAGTTCCTCTCCACGCTTTATGCAACTTCTTATGGGCTATAAAAGAAATACTTTTTTAATCACACTGTATAAATATAATTCAACTCCAGCATATATTTCAACCATACATATGATTTGTTTATGTCCACATCATATTAGTTTTTATATCACTCTATATAATTTTAATTCCACATTTCAACATTTTTATACCACCAAACATCCACTCCACCCTATGTTTCCTATATTTCAATCTTCATATAAATGCAACTTTCTATCACTTATACTTTGTGATTTTGTTTGCTATAACTAAACACCCTGTGTATAAACGCACAAATAACAGTTTAAAGTTTGACATGTGTTGTCACTGAATTTTATATTAGGCCGGGAGAATGGACAACCAAAGCACCGTCTTCGAAAAGAAAAATTTGCATTTAAATAGGTATTGCCTGGTATACAAAACAAAACGAGCTTGGTACTCATTGATTAAAGGAGCCGAAAATACTATGCTTTACTACCTATATGCTTCAGATGTAAATAGAGTTTTCAAATTCGCAATAAAAACTTCCAGTGTCTAAAATTACCGCACTATTACGTTGGAATTATTGGAGTTATGAGGGAATATCCGTTATGTCATTTCGATGAAATTTTTGATAAGAATTTTGGCATATACAATAGTTGAAATAGAGTGTGATGAAAAGAATGTTAGAAAAAGTTTCATATAAGAGGGGGTTAAAATATAAGGTGGAGACAAGTTATACTTTCCAGGGTGGTTCAAAAAATATCAAAGAAATGGATGAATATGATAGTTGAAGTATATAGTTGTGCAGAATGATAGTTAAGAGTTTTTAAAAATGTTATATTTGGTAGTCCTTAAGCAAATCATATACAAGGTGATTGAGATATTTTGTAGAGTAAAATTATGGTTATACAGGATGGTTAAAAAAATATGGACAAATAAGTTATAGTGGGTGACTAATTGGCAGCAGTATAAACATGATAATTTAAATAAAGATGGAAGTATAGTTATAATTATACAAGGCGGTTAAAAAAATTGCTTAAAATTATTATATGGGTGATTAATAAGTAGTTACAGTTTTGGAAAATTATGTTGGGGATTGGTGAATTTATATTTGATTTGACGTAAATCAAAATAATACACATTGTCAAATATTTTAATTTACATCTTAGAATTGTGCCCTTTTTAATCCGTAGTTTCTTAACCTGATCTAGACCCCGAAACGTTTGGAATATACAGCCATTTTCTTTAAACTGTGGTGTTATTTCCCAAGAAGCACTTAGACATTGAAAAATATGCCACAAGTATCATTCAGAAAACAAAAAATGTTGAATTTTATCTCAATTAGTCATGTTTATCATTAGATCAAGATGATGTTGTATTTGTTCTACTATAAATTTTGTCAGGTATTTTCGTAAATGACCTAGGCTATCTAGATAAAAAAAATATAAGCCCTTTCACTACATGATTCTTTTTTGTAATCTTTTTTTTTTCTCTTTTCAGCAGCAGTATGACCAGACACATGATCTCAGTTTGCATATTTTGCTTCATATGTGCTACACACTCCCCATGTGCTTCACACGCGTCAATTGTCGAAGAAAATCTTTTCCGAAATAAAGATTCGGTTTCAGAATACAAAAATATTCCAGAACCAGAGAGGTCAAAACCTTATTCTTCGATAAACGAGTTAGACAGTGCAATTAGAAACGGCAGAAGACATAGGCTAGAAAAACGAAACAGTGATATTAGTGATAGTGACGATGTAGATAGTGATACAGGGTTAGACTTTATAAAAAAACTTTTCGAACTGTATGGAGACGGAGAAACAATCAGTATACAGGGATTTCACTCGCTAGTAAATCATTTAAATTCACAACGTAATTCCCCACAAGAACATTCGCTACCACAAGAACATGCGCCTCATCCGGAATTCCCTATACATCGACTGGCAGAAATGACTGCAGAACAGAATGAGACTGAAGTAGTTAATAATACGGTAAGATTATCCTAATTATTTACTGTTTTTAACAGACTTCCAAAAATGAGGAGGTTATCAGTTCGTCTACAACTTTTTTTTATGTATGACGAGCGAATATTCAAAAACGGCTTGGGCAATTTTGATGATTTAAACTACATTATATTAAGGCACATTACAGACAGGTCCCATATAATTGCCTATAACATGAGATATACGGTTTTCTAGAAAATCCAAAAAAAGTAAATATGGGACTAGATTTCAGCGATTTTCAATGAATCTTCACTGTTTTCTCTAAAACTGCTCACGCAATTTGAATATTATAAATTGTATTATACTGTGATATGGCCCAGCTTGATTCCGTACATTTTTCTATAACGTAAAACATACCATTTTACTGAAAATTGGAAAAATATATGCACAAAAACTGTAAACATCATGGTAAATGTCAAATTTTCATAATAAATTTCTATTTAAAAGTCAAGATATGCCATGAAAGTATGTTGTAATGATTTTCATTTTGATGCTTTTGAAGTCAGTTTATTGTAGAAAGTTAAATTACCGTCGCGTGAAATTGCAGAAAATATTCCATTAGCTTATTAAAACGAAAATTTGTTATTCCGGCGATCTCTTCAGTGTGGAATACGGTTGAAGGTGTGTGCGTGCGTGAATGTGTTATTAGGTGCAACATAAGCAGTTGTATACATAGGAAAGTTCAAATATAAGTTGGAATTAAATTAGTTATACAGGGTGGTTCTAAAAATATTGTATTGGGTAGCACATATGTAGTAGTTGCGTATACAAGATGGTTGAAATAAGAGTGGAGCGAAACTATACTTATAAAGAGTGGATATTTGCGTTATAGAACGGAGAATAATTACAGTTATACAAAAGGCTTTAAAAATTGTCAGAAGCAGTTGAGTATACAGCATAGTTGATATATAAATGGAGTATAATTACAGTTATACAGGGCGGTTTAAAAAGGTTATATAGTTTTGAACATAAGTGGTTGCTTAGACAAGGTGTTTGAAGCAAGGGTAGGGTAAAATTATTGTTATTGAGGGTGTATCAAAAATTTATTATATATAAGCATAAGAAGTTAGGATATTTTAATTATAGGACGTAGGACGGGATATAATTATAGACATGGGTTAAAATATTTAATTTTAGAAGCAGTTGCATATACCGGATGATTGAAATAAATGGTAGAGTAAAATTATGGTAATAAAATGTGGTTCAAAAAGGTGAATTTTGTTATGTACGGTAGACCATGAGCAGTTGGATAAATGGAATACTAGACATATGGGGCGACGTAAAATCATTGGTATACAGGAATAATTTAAACAATAGAAAAATAAAAAGAGTCAATAGTGTGGAGAGGATTTGTACTTATACAGGGTGGTTTTAAAGATATCAGGACCGTTGTTATATTGTGTTGAGTTGAATTATAGCTGTACAGGGTGATTCAGAATATGATAGACCAATAAGTTATATAAGAGTGACCAGTACACAAAAGAGTTTCCTGATGGTTCGTGGACTTACCAGACAATTCGAAGAGAAATATATAAATATGAACAGCTGGCGATAAGAGGCATTCAATTTTCGACGGTCGTATTGTACAGTTAAGATAAAATGTAAATAGTAGTTTCTGTGAATATAAATTGTGTTAAAGTAGTGGAAATAAATTAGAGTGAGTTGGACTGTGTTTTTAAATAAATCCAAGAACTGAATTGAACCCGAGTGTGAAAATAAAAACATTACAATGAGTGTGGATGCAATATAGAGTGAATTAGTTACATTTATAGAAAGTGGTCCAAATGATAAAACAGATAAAAAAGTTAAACTATATTTGGAAAATATAGACAAAGAATAAAAATTGAAGAGAGAGAGAGAGAATACGCTAAAATTTTCAATTGAATTGTACCTTAACACATTAAAGGCGGGCCGTTTTCTTACCGATGTGCGGTGCCGTCTAACTAATCCTTTAAATTTATTTTTGGGTAAGGTACTGCTCATTGTTTTTTATCTACTAAACAAATGGTGGTTATATTTTTTGGGATATATCTTGTATCTATCTATATCTTCTATACTATTATAAAATTGTAAGTTTGTCTGTTTGTTTGTTTGTTCGGGCATCACATATGACCTACTAAACTGATTTTGCTGAATATTTTTTTGTTGCAAAGCCTATAGTTTGACTTACAATCTGGTAGTTATTTTACTTACTTACTTACTTGACAGAAACCGTAGATATAGCGAAAAACGTCTACCATTTGGATAAATCAATTACTCTATTGGTTCCACCGCAAGCACCAAATATTAGATAGTTGAATCAGCCTAGCTTTTATTCAAAATTCGGAATATGCCAATGTAACATGTTTAGATTTAAAAAAAAATCAACTGATATATCAATCATAATTTTACAGGGTGTTCTATATATAGGAAACTTTGTGCAGAGTAGAATGATATGGATATAAAAAATCTAAAAAAAGTTATATTAGGTGAATTATAAGCAGCTGCATATATACAATGGGTTGAAATAAGGGGGAGTGGAATTAGTTATCCGGGTTAGTTCAAAAAAGTTATATTGAGTGGGACATAAAATAGTTGCATATATCAGGTGGTTCATAAACGGGCGGAGTTGAATTATATTTATATAGGGTGGGTAACAAAATGATATATTGTTTGGCTCATAAGTAGATGCATATGCAATATGGTTGAAATAAGGGTAGAATATTTATACAGGGATGATACATTTTTTTTTAGAAAAAAATGTGTTATGTAAGCAGTTAGGATCTTTGAAATATGTTCCTGAGTTATTATAGTTATTAATTGGATTGAAAAAATGTAATAAGAAATTGTTTATACAGGGTGGTTAAAATACGAGACCGAGTGGAATTATAGTTTACAGAGTGGGTAAAAAATTATTTTATATCTATCTGTATATTAAGTAGTTGCATATATAGGATGGTTGAAATATGTAGCGCAGTATAATTACAGCTATATCGATGGGTTTAAAAAATATTATAAAGAAATATAATGATCTACAAGCTCTTCCATTTACCGGATGGTTGAAATATAGGGTCGAGTACAATTTTAAGAATACAGGGTAGTACAGAAATGTTATATTGGGTAGCAACTAAGTAGTTGCATATATTGGTTGGCCAATAAGTAGCAGCGTATACAGGGTAGTTGTAATGCATACAAGGTGATTCAAAAAACTGTTGAACAAAATTTTTATATAGGTGCCCTATAAGCAGTTGCAGTTTTGGTGAAATATATTGGACATTGATGGATTTGTAGTTATACAGGGAAGTACAAGAAATGTTATACTGGATGGGCAGTAGTAGCATATACAAGGTGGCTGAAATAGAGGGTGGAGTAGAATTATAGTTAAACAAGTTGGATAAATAAAATTTGTATAGTGATTAAAACAATATTATGAAAAGCTGCATATACGGGTGGTTGAAATATAAGGTGGAGACAAATT
This sequence comes from Octodonta nipae, assembly GCA_034190945.1. Lineage (NCBI taxonomy): Eukaryota > Metazoa > Arthropoda > Insecta > Coleoptera > Chrysomelidae > Octodonta > Octodonta nipae. The sequence goes on from CM067219.1 coordinate 92,663,780, forward strand.
ATACTTTCTAGTGTGGTTAAGAAACAGTTATATAGTAGTCCATAAGCAGTTGCGTAGATAAGATAGTGAGTGGAGCAGAGTTATAGTTAAGTGTTATATTTGGTTAGCCGTATGCAGATGATAATACAGGGTGGTTGATGTATTTTTTTAAAGTAAAATTATGGTTATACAAGATATTTCAAAAATAAGTTATATTGTTTCACTGATTGGCAGCAGTATATACAGGATGGATTTAATATAGGTGGAAGTAGAAATATAGTTATACAAGGTGGATAAAAAAAGTTGATTAAAATTGTTATATAGGGTGGCCAAAAAGCAGTTGCAGTTTGGGTGAGTGTTTAAGTAAAAGTTTGGTGTTAGGGCGCCACTCTGTGCTTTTACATTTGTGACACACCAAAGGTTCCACAGACATTTCCATTAGGGTGGATCGAAACGTTTTAAAAAGTTGTTATTTTTCTGAATGACAAATCAGTTTCACATAAAGTCCCAGGCAAAAAATGATCACACACCAAAAGAATTGCTTTATTTACTTATTTTTTTATTATTTGATATTTTCGTGGCAGCTAATCTTTAAAATGTTTTTTTCCAAATACTGCAATAAGATACAAAGGTAAACACACAACCTAATTCTCGTTTTATAGCTTTTTTGTTTGATTAGTGGCTGTGCGAAAGTCTTATACAACTACTATCAATATTTTTGTTCCCATTAAACACAAATTATAATGTACAACAGCAAAAATCAGACAATTTCACTAAAATAATTTGTATTTTTTAGTGTATGACTGAAGAACGATTGAAGGCAGTTATCAAAACCAAATTGACCGACCCCATTATTAACCAGACATTATTTAAAGAAGTATGTCCTATCATCCTATATGGTTTAGTAACTGAAAGATGCCCTACCACGGTTGAAGACAATACTTTTGAGATACAAGATGTTCCATTTACGAATCCCATGGCTTGGGTATGTTCAATGGGTGCTGTGATATTGATAAGCGGATGCGGAATATTAGCATTGGCCATAATCCCTGTGATGCAAAAGAAATTTTACAAACCTTTGATTCAATTTTTGGTCGCTTTGGCTGTAGGAACTTTAGCCGGAGACGCACTTTTACATTTACTTCCTCACGCTATGACCCCACATCACCATCATCATAGTAACTCAGCACATAATGACGATCATACTTCACATGATGAAAACACTATGAAAGGCTGTGTTGCGATGTTGGGGTTAACGTTTTTCTTTATTATGGAGAAATTGATTGTATTTGCCGGTAAATGGAGAAAAGGGCGAAAACGACATGGTCACTCCCACGTTACCGTTTTGAACGACAGAAGAGAAAGTTTAAACCAGAAGAATAATACACAATGTATGGATAAGTACAACCCGTTTCCGTACTGCTATAATGATATCACAAATAACCCAAGTAAGTATAACAATATACTTTAAACTATAAACATGTTAATTATTTACATAAATGCTACGGTATGGTTGGTGTTTTATAAATGTATGGGATATATGTAAAACCCAAAGAAGTGCTGACTTCATAGTGGTTTTCGAGAAGAGTAATGATTTCAGTCAACTGACTAGGGTTTCGTGAATTTACTAATTCCAATTTTATATCTTCACAAACACAAATGCATTTTTTTTAATTATTTTTATTTAAAACACAAATTAAATATTTTACTTGAAAGTTAAGTTATACAATATAAATGAACTAAATGAATGCGATACACTAAATGACGCTCACAGCCATCGCATGTGCATTTATAAGCTACGTGTTGCATTGCCAGCAGTCAGCAGTTTTACACGTGCGATGGGCATTTGCGTATTTCCTGGGAATTGCTATATTGTGTAATATGACACCATGTGAACGACTCATTTGACCGGTTACACGGTCATATTAATATTCAAGTATTGTTTACCACGTATATAACTATATATATATATATATATATATATATATATATATATATATATATATATATATATATACATATATACAGTTAGGACGTGTGGGTTGGAACAAATCCATTAAAAATTCAGGTGTTGTTTTTTGGAAAAACGCTCGGACACGTCGGTTTTTTATGCAGGGTGGGCCAGAAGTAATTTGCAACCATCAACTTCATTGTTTCAAATGGAAACGTTTGTTTTTTATTTTATTTTTGAATTGTGCATTGAATTTTAAGTATTTTTCATGTACAATGTCCTATACCGAAAATTATCAGTTATTAAAAATTACATTTCTTTCTAAGGTTAAGAAAACAACGGTAAAAATAAGGTGTTTGTGGGTTTGAACCTATTTATTTATGTCTGGTTTTTATGTTTTTGGCGGTATTTTGATCGGATGAATGGAAACCTTTTCTTAATGCTGGAGTTTTAAACACTTGTTTATTTAAATAGAAACTGTACTATAATTTTACTTCAAATAAGTAGTTGTCAGGTGCAGTTTCACAGTATGGCGCGTTTAACTGAAAAGCAGCGAATAGATGGTAGGATATGGCGACAGAACTCGAACACAAACTGAAGTTTGCGAATTGTTTAATATGAAGTACCTGGAGCGGCCTATTACATTATCGGTATTTAGTAAAATAGAAAAAAGTTACTAGAATTTGACAACGTAAGAGACAATTACAAAACCAAACATCTTCCAGAAGATACACAATTAAATGTTTTGCTCGATTTACAAGAAAATCCTCACAAATCCACTAGACAAATAGCCGCAGAACAGTCAATAAGTAAATCTTCTGTTCTAAAATGCTTGCATAGAAATAAATGGCACCCATATAAAGTTCATTTAGTTCAAGAATTTACTGAACTAAATTTGGACTGGAGAGTAGAATTTTGCGAAATAATGATGAAAAGATGTGGTGCGTTCCCGCAATTTGTTTAGTGTATTGTTTTCAATTTGATTGAATTACTTCATTGATTTTTAAACTTCTGCACCTTTTCTAAAACATTCCGTCGCGCTAATGCTAAGTGTGTTTTTGCGTGTAAAATATAGACAGTATTCATTCGTGGTTCGCTTCCCTAGCTGTTTAGACGCTTGGGAGTTTCGTGCAATGTACTCCGAACTTTTCGGTGGCTTTGATCCCGTCTGAAGAGACGGCGCTTATTGTTGTTTTTTGCGTTACGATTTCGCGAGTTAGTAGCTTCGTTCGTAACGACCGCTAAACTGCTTTCATTTTGTTTCTTTTGTGTTTACAAAAGCGCATCATTTGTTGTTAAACCCGCATTTTTTGTTTGCTCAATCAATGAACATTACGTCGCTATTTTTTGTGTAACGTGTTGTCCAGACGAAGCTCTAAGAAACTGTTCCTGTTGTTCACGGGGCTAGCCTCTGAAGAAAGAAGAACCAAGAAAACACCCTTTGGAGAGCTTCGACGTAAAAGGTCAGTGACTAACTTTTATTTGGTGAATTAATTTACGTGTTTATTGATTGTTCCGCTAAAGGTCCTTCGTCAATTATATACTTGCATTGAACCAGCATTGAACTAAAACCGCAACATCTAATTCATACACTTTTTTTAATATTCTCTATGGAATGTGCATCGAAGATATTCCAAGATGCAATGCCAACACTTTTCAAGTAATATATATTTTTTTCCGACGTGGCAACATTTTGTTTAAATGGTTCAGTAAACAGGCAGAATTTTCGATATTGGGCATCAGAAAACCCACATTGGATTATGGAAAGTCATGCACAATTTTCCAAGAAAGTTAACGTATGGGCCGGAATTGTGGGTACTTCAATTGTGGGTCCTTTTTTATTGAGGGAACTATTTAGACCTATTATAAAATGACATAATACCCTGTTTAAGAGTACTTTACCCGAATGGTAAAACCCCAATATACTGGCATATTCGGTATGGTTTCAACAAGATGGAGCGCCCCCGCACTATTCGCGAACAGTGCGAGATTATCTATCAATATTTTCCCAAATGGATAGATCGGAAGGAGAGATAATATCGAATGGCCAGCTAGGTCTCCAGATCTAGGCCCATTAGTTTTTATCTTTGGGTTTACGTGAAATCGAAAGTCTACTTCAATAAGCTGGAAAATATCGAGGAATAAAAGATTAGAATTAGGGCCGAAATACAACGAATCCTGTCACAAACGCTAAATGAAGTGTTAAGAGAATTTGAAAAATTGTCAGGAAGTTAATGGTCACCAATTTGAACATTTAATTTGATATGTTAATGTTTTTTTTTACTTCAATTTCGAAATAAACTGTTAATTTTCGGTATAGGACATTGTACATGAAAAATACTTAGAATTCAACGCAGAAGTCAAAAATATAATAAAAAACAAATGTTTCCATTTGAAAAAATGAAGTTGATAGTCGCAATTTATTTCTGGCCCACCCTGTATAAATGAGTTTATCATCACAAAAACGCAGTCCAAAAAAACCGACGTGTCCGAACGTTTTTCCAAAAAACCAACACCTGAATTTTAAATAAATTTTGCACAATATTTATAAACACTTTTCATTATTTTTGCCGTAATGCATTTGATTTCGTTTATTTGTTATACTGTAAAGCTGAAATTTGGCCCACTATAATTTGCTATAACAAAAAGGGGGATTCGGTTTTCTGGTATTCTGCTAGCTCAACAAAATTGATATGTACATTCCAAGAAATATTTTCGTTTGTGCTGGCTTCCGACAGAGTATTTATTATTTACAATTCGCCGTACTGTGGGACTATGTTTTGAACCACACATTTCGCTGCCTTGAGCCTCTACCAAATTAAGTAAAATATCAATTAACAAGAGGCAAGTTACTAACCATAATCTCGAGTTTGTGAAGTTTTTAAGTTTATCATTATTTGGAACGTATTGTTACTTACAAATCATTTATGGCACCAAATAGATTTCATTTCTAGTTTTATATTTAAGTTATATATATATATATATATATATATATATATATATATATATATATATGTGCGTGCGTGCGTGCGTGCGTGTGTCAGGTGGTTTTCGGAAATTCATCCGCTTAGTTGACGAAACGTCATTTTACCATCGATTCCGGTAGGGATCAATTATCAACTAAATTCCCGGAAACCACCGAACACATTTAGTGCCCGCGGAAACTTAAAACCAATATATATTATATACAGTATAGCTTCTAGGTATACGAGTAACTAGAAACGAAAGCAGAAGGCTACGAGAATTATGCGAACCGAGCTGAAAAGGGCAGATGTGACTCTGCCGAAACGTCGTCATTTTACCATCGATCCCGGCAGGGATCAGTTATCAACTATGCGGATGAATTCCCGGAAACCATCTAAAACATTTAGTGCCCGCGAAAACTTAAAAACATATATATATATATACATATATATATATATATATATATATATATATATATATATATATATATATATATATATATCTGTTCTAACAATTTACGTAAATTAATTATTAAAAAAATGTTTTGAAATTTTCAGACTCAACATTATTCGAATCAGACCGAACAGCGACGACAATGCTGGATCCCAGTTCCAATTCTGACGTTCAATCATGCAGAAAATCTCGCTCTCCTACGATCGAAAAACTGGAAGCTAATCAGAACATTCTCGAGGGGGGTATCGACCTTGGCGCGACTCCTGACGCAAAAATGCTAACTCCAGAACATAAACATGATGAAGACTATACAGTTATACTTCGCGAGCATAGGAATGATCATCACGGTCACTCTCATAAACACGGGCACGTCCATGCAGCACCGCAAAATTTATCTTCGGTAGCATGGATGGTCATTATGGGTGACGGTCTCCACAATTTCACGGATGGGATGGCTATTGGAGCGGCTTTCTCTGGAGGACTGGCTGGAGGATTTTCCACCACTGTCGCCGTGTTTTGTCACGAATTACCACACGAATTGGGTGACTTTGCGATGTTACTCAAGGCTGGAATGACGATAAAGCAAGCTTTATTCTACAATATATTGTCAAGCGTGCTCTGCATTTTTGGAAACATTTTCGGTCTTGTGCTTGGTAAGTCAGTGAATATGGTACTCACATAATGCATGGCGTAGATTTTAGCCTTACTTTAAAAACAATAAGGACCACCATTGCCCCCATCTATTAATTATTGTATCTAAATAAAGTGTAGCTTTGCATGAGTGAATATATGACTAGTTGTGACTGTGAAATTGATTTATTTTGTTCTACCTCAGGCAATACGGAATATGCAAGCTCCTGGCTATTTGCTGCTGCAGCAGGAATGTTCATTTACATAGCTTTGGTGGACATGATACCCGAATTAAGTTCTGCGCACGAAGACGAGGGTAATTTAATCCAATGTGTACTCCATTTAGGAGGTCTCCTTTTGGGATTCGCAATTATGGCGCTTATCGCGCTGTATGAGCATCAACTGAAAAATTTGTTTAACGACCCTGAGTAAGGGCAATGCTTATATTTTACTTTTGTAAGGTGTTAAAAATTAGTATTAAGTAAGTATCCGGAATACTTAATTTTTATGTCTCGACATTGCATTTTTCTTTTGTAGTACCTTAGATTTCCGACTGTTTTATTTTTGTTGACTAATTCTAAGCATACTTACTTTGTGTTTTTCTTTTATAAGTATTTATTCATTACTTTCATAAGTTATGTATTGGTTTTCTCAAGAAGTTTCTTAATTTATAAATAAACTCGAAGAAAATAATAAATTTCTTGTTCTTGTTTAATCATACGTTTTTTCTACTTATGTTTGATTTACATTTTGGTAAAATGTGCTAAACATGTAATGTTGTATGTTACAATTATTATTAGGAAGTTGAATCTTGCTTTTATAAACATTTCTATTTTTCTTTTGAATAAAATTATATTTAAATACAATACATTTTATTTTATTCATTTCCTCGCCGCCACCTTTAAACTACTGGACACATTTAAGGCTGTTAGTCTGAAGCTAGTAGACAATGTAACTCGTTCCTCGACGTTTCCTTGGACTTCCATAGTCTTGAAATGATTGATCTCACAATGTTTCCATAGCTTTGGATCTGCTATAGTCATCAGAGGTGAGTGATGAGAAATTCAGATTGTCCTTCGTATTTATACCCTTGACCCGCCGTGCTCATTCGGTCGCTTAATGGCCTGTCTCGGCCAATCAGTGTCACCGTGGCGACTAGTTGTCGGTGATACGTAGCGGCAGTGGCTTTCTGATTATATTCTAATTAGAGATTATGTATCGATGAATTTTCTTTTATACCAGTGCTCTTCCTTGTGAATTAATCTTGCCTGGTTCCAGTTGATGTTATGGTGTTCGGTCCATGCGTGATTAGCTAATCCAGACTTTGTTAGTTCTCTCCTTTGAGTAGCTATGCGGTGCTCCTTAACCCTGGTGTCCAGTTTTCGCTTAGTCTCCCCAATGTAGAGATTGCCACATTCACAGGGTATGCCAAATATACAGTTTTTTGGCTTCTAAACGTTGTTTGTGGCATATTCTTGATTACTTTTGTTTTCTGGGCAATAACACTACAATAGAAATAAAACGACGTATATTGCAGGAATACCAAACATTTCAAAGTCTATTCTGACTTCGTTGTTGAAATTTTCATTTTGCAATCTACATCAATAAATATAAAGCCATTGACAACGAAGTCAGAATAGACTTTGAAACGTTTGGTATTCCCGCAATATACGTCGTTTTATTTCTATTGTGGTGTTATTGCCCAAAAAAACATAAAAGTAAAATACAGTTTTTTGGTAGTACAGGATTATCCGGCTTTGTTTTTGTGATCATGCTGCTGTTGAAAACCATTTTGATTCCATATCCTTTCCAATACCTCTTAAGTTTTTCCGAAAAGCTTTTAGTGTATGGTAGTAATACGGTTGCTATCGTGGTTTCCTCTTCCTGCCTAGGTTGTTTCTCCAGTTGTTTAAATGCTTATTAATGATGGTTTGCGGATATCCATTCACCAAAATCTCTTCTCTAAGATTCATTTATTCTTCTTTGAGGGCATCTGGTGTGCTGCAAATATTTTTGGCTCTATGGACTAGTGTTTTGATGATGCCAGTTTTCGTTGCTGATGGTTGGTCAGAATTGTAGTGAAGGTGTTAACCCTATATGTGTAATCCGTAGATTGTTGTTTCAATTCCGGTCCTAGTCCTTTGGCACTTCACATCAAGCAATGGTAGGCACCCATTCTCTTCCTTCACCATGGTGAATCTGATGGATGATTGCGATCAGCCTACATGCTCCAGAAATGCCTGTAGTTCTCTCTCTCCATGTTGCCAAATAATGAAGGTTTCGTCGACATACCTTAACCAGAGTTTTGGTTGCTTCTCGTACTCCTTCAGTGTATTCGAACCATTCCATATAAATGTTGGCGATAACAGGAGCCCATAGGCAATCGATCTTCTTGCATGAAGAACCGGTCCTTCTGAAAGTAGCAGTTCTTGAGGCAACACTGTAGTAAGTTCATGATTGAATCTATTGGTAGATCCGTCCCCTCCATCAGGTTTTCGTCCTCGGTAAGTTTCTTTCTCACTATATCCAGAGATTCGTCTAATGGTACGTTCGTGAAGAGGTTTTCAACGTCAAAACGTACTAAGCGAAGTTCTGGCCCAAGTTCCTTGGATTCGATGATTTGGCCAAATGATTTGAATCCTTGACATGCGATGTTTTGCCATCCAAAGGTTGGATGATTGGTAGGAGGAATCTTGATAATTCTGCTGTTGGTGAGTTACAGGAGCTTGTAATCGGTCTCAGCGGTTCCCCAGCCTTGTGTATATTGGGTAGTCCATAAAGATTTGGTGGTTTGTTGCTGTGGCCTCAATTTTCTCCTTGTCTCCGGTGGAATGTATTCAGCATGATCGCTAAAAATGTTGTAAGTTTTCCGCTAGTTTGGCTGTTGGATAAGTTGGCAATGGCTTATATTTTCCCTTCGAGAGTACGTGGTCTATTTTCTTGTTGTACTCCGTTCTGTCCAGCAGGACATCCTTTGTCATGTGGTAAAATGATGATAGATTTGTCGCCCTTAAGTGTTTTTATGATCCTCATTTCGGATTCGTTGTTTTGATTGATGTGTCCTTTTCTCAACTGCGGTTCTGACTTTGTGTTGATTTTTAACCTTATTAAAAGCTTATTAAAATTGGTGGTTCAGCGCACGAATGCACTCAAGGGACAGCCACCCCTGATGATGTCTGGTTCTGTCATCTTTTTGGAAGCTACAGCGTCGTTTAGGCCCTTAGAGAGCACTGTTTCCTCAACTGCAGTGAGAATTCTGGATGACAGGTTCACCAGTTTTCTTGTTGGTTGTATCCTTCGGCAACTGCTTCCTGGTAAGTTTGTTGAGTTTCTCAGTGTGCAGGTTTTGGTCCAAATGAAGGTCGATTGAAGGTGCCCCGATTTCCGTGTTGTTTATCACCATACAGCTGGTTTCGTTGTTTTCTCTTTTTTAAATATTCATCTTCACAGTCACATAACGGGCGATTTTTGATTTTTGAAATTCTGAGTTACTTTAAATAGCTGGGTAAGGTGTATTATTTGTTTTAAAACAGTTTTAACATTGTATTTATTTCCTTACTGCTTAATTTTGTCCGATACACCCGGACATATGGAATTATGTTCATAATTTGGTTTTCTGTTTGTGTTTGGTTGGTATTAGTGGTGTGTTGTTTATTTGTGCTGGTTTGTTGTTGTAACTGCAACATATGACCAGTTACGATTAGAACCACATTTCCTGTTTCTTAAGTAGCAGAAAAACGTTACAGTTGTTCAGAGATCATATACTAAATTTACCTAAATATAAATTTAAACCCAAATATCTTGGGCTATTACATTTAAAATAGTTATTCTGAGGTTTAAACCCATACAAGTTACTTTCTTCTAGGCTCTTGGAGTTAAGATTACCTCTTTTTAATATTAAGTATACGAACTTTGAGGCTCTCTTGGATCCGCCCATGCAGTTGCTACAGTTCTGAATATTGTTATAAAATTTATCTACGCCGCTCTTGACTAAAAGACTAAAACAACGTAAAACATTTAAGCCGACTGAAGTATAAAATAATTAAAAAACTAAAAAAATACGCTGCTGTAGTAGCAAAGTGAACTAAAAAGCAGAAAATAATTTTTAATTATGAACAGTTTATATTTCAACAGTAGAAAGTCGAAAATCAATCATGATTAATTACCTCAAAATAAAGAATAATAAATTTTAAGTTATTAACAGCAAAATTCGATTCAGAGTAAAAAGCATGGGGTGCTTGAAATATTAAATTTTACAATTATTCTATTGACAGCTATTTATTAGAGAGTTATGCACCCGACACTTTTTACTGTGAATCAATTTTTTCTGTTAATAACTTAAATTTTATTATATTTTTGATTTTGAGGTAATTAATCATGATTGATTTTCGGCTTTCTATTGCTGAAATATAAACTGTATCATAATTAAAAATTATTTTCTGATTTTTAGTTCGGTTTACTACTAAAAAGCGTATTTTTTTAGTTTTTTTTAAACTATAATTATTTTCTAAGTTTGTAGTCTCATAACGATGTCTATAGGATTTACAATTAAAAAGTTTATTTCATGTTTGCGTAACCTTTCCATTTCATTACAGCAAGTTCTATTACTGCCAATTAGATGGCAGTAGTTAATAGACGAACTTGTATTTAGGCAAGAACAGTGAGAAAAAGACAACAAACGGGAAAATTCAACTTATATAGAATTGTATTCGAAGACGCGAGAATTTAACAAAAGGTATCAAATACATAAAGAAGTGTTCGAGAGGACATTGAATTGAGGGAAGCGCAACTGATGAAGGTTCCCTAACCAGAAACAATATATATTATATATATTGTCTTGCGTACAAAAGAATGACACCGCGAAGAGAGTATTAAAGAATTGTATTGTCATCGGCTCTTGAGACGTGTGTCAATTTTCAACTTAATTGGTCTTCTTTAAGTTGGTGAAAATTACGTTGAAAGTTTCCTTTACAGAGATACGTACACATGAACCTAATAAAAGCGTATTAAAAAGGGATCCTGTACAAGGTTAACTGACTGGAAATTTCGATAACACTCCGGCAAACGCTACGCTACACGAAATTTGCTAGAGAGTTCGATGTGGATTATATAAAGGATGGCTGGACATTCCACAGTTAGTTCAGCTTAGATAGTCTTATTATTTTGATGTAAATCGTTTGCGAAATCAGCTGTTGTAAACATTGGATTTTGATGTGTAAATAAAGTTCTAGAAAGTGAAGTGAATATTAGTTGTTAAAATTTAATTTGAATCCACGAAGTTTATTGCTTAGCATCCACACATCAGTTTACTCTTGAAAGGGCCAAAGTGAGGATGTGTGACATCGAAATTGTTTTAAGTGTTTTTACACTGAGTACATTATATCAATGGAAACCTATGGGATCGTATCTGTTTCCTTGTAGTCTGTTTAGAATTACGATGCTTATGCGTATTTACTAATAGAAAAGAAAGACCGCTAATTTATCGGAATCTATTTGCCAGTCCAATACAGCGAGTTTTCTTTATTGGAATTAATGGAATTTTAATGTACCCCGTAATCGTATGGATTTCTGTATGCACGTAACCTATGGGATCGTATCTGTTTCTATTGTAGTCTGTTTAGAATTACGGTGCTTATGCGTATTTACTAATAGAAAACAAAGACCGCTAATTTATCGGAATCTATCTGCCAGTCCAATACAGCGAGTTTTCTTTATTGGAATTAATGGGATTTTAATGTATCCCATAATCGTATGGATTTCTGTATGCACGTAACCTATGAGATCGTATCTGTTTCTATGTCGTCTGATTAGAATTACGGTGCTTATGCGTATTTCCTAAGAAAAACAAACAAAAGAGCGCTAATTTAACGGAATTTATCTGCCAGTCCAATATGGCGAGTTTTTTTATTGGAATTAACGGGATTTTAATGTACCCCGTAATCGTATGGATTTCTGTATGCACGTAACCTATGGGATCGTATTTGTTTCTATTGTAGTCTGTTTAGAATTACGGTGCTTCTGCGTATTTCCAAACAGAATAAAAAATGTTTAGAATGGTTTGTCTTTAATCAATAAGTTTAATGTTTTGTTTGTAATAGCTATTTTGAAAATTTAACGTTTCGCTTAGAAACTTTTATGGTTATATATATGGTTTCGGCAAAGTCACATCTGCCCTCTTCAGGTCGGTTCGCATAATTCTCGTAGCCTTCTGCTTTCGCTTTTAGTTACTCGAATAACTGTATTCGAATACTGTATTCACACACCAAAACACGAAGAACGATTAGAACATGATTCTTTACTAAATCTACGTACACAATTGTCCATTAATACAATAATGGAACTACTAACATTTTATATAAAAACAACATATCTTCAACTTGACGATGACATCTACCAACAAGATTTTGGCCTGGCACTGGGTTCCTGTTTCCTGCCTTAAGCAACATTTTTAAGGAAAAATTTGAAGAACAAACAATTTGCTCAAAACAGATAAGATCTTTGGTTTGGTTGTGTTATGTAGATGTCATATTAGTTATTTGGGAATATAATCTTGAAGACTTACCTGAATTACTTAATGACATAAACAACAAAGAACAAACTATTCAGTTTACATTAGAACTTAAACAGAATAACAAATTATCTTTCTTGGACATTTTAGTAACAAAAACACAGTCGACATTTGAAAAAGAAGTTTACAGAAAACCGACTTACATTAATATGTATCTCAAATTTTACTCTAATCAACCACATTCAGTAAAAAGAGGTATCACCAAATCTTTATATGACCGAGCAAAAACCAACTGTTCTAACACCGATGAATTTAATGAAGAAAAAACGTTTATAAAAAATGTGTTCTCTGCCAATAGCTATCCTGAAAAATTTATTAATAAAGAGTTATACAAAATCAAATACCAAACGATCGCTACCAAACGTCACCATACAACAATATCTCCCAAGATAATCACATTACTACAATAACTATACCATACATAAAGGGTCTCTCAGAAAGACTAAAAAGAGGGCCACGGATATAATATTAAAACATCATTTAAAACAAGAGATACACTAAAATCAATTATTTCAAAAACCAAACCAAAAAAACACCCAACTCAAAATACAGAAAATTGCATTTATAAAATTCCTTGTGAATGTAATAAATTTTATATTGGAGAAACCTCTAGACCTCTAAATGGTCGAATAAACTAACACAAAAATTACGTTAAAAAACGACAGTTTGAAAAATCCAAAATGTGTGAATATGCTTGGGACCTTGGTCATAAAATACAATTTCAAAATTCAGTTATATTACACAAGGAAGAACACAACACGAAATGAAAATTAAAGGTGTCTGTTTAATTTTGTTAAATGAAAACGATTGTATCGCTACTACCTCCGTAGAATTCAATTGTCCTTGGTGGCCGATGATTAAGGAAGAAATTGCTAATGATCATGTGCTGTGAACAATAATAGTTCATAAGATTTTTCCTACGTTTTCCCTTATGATTTTAATGGGAACAGTGAATCAACCCCCCTGGAATTTTGGGTCTCAAGATTCGATTTTAACCAATTAATCATCTTCTTCATAAGAATAAATTTTATATTTATAGAATTTTATATATCCTGCAAATACATGAACAAAAATATTAATTTTGCAGTTCTAATCAGCCTATCACCAATCAAAAAAATTACCCAACCCACCTCGAATCAATTTTCGGGCTACGGCATTGATTATGATTTAAACAATACTTGAAAGAATGAAAAGTCACAAACACTTGTGTTCACAATACATCCTCAGAGTCTTTCAGATCACACAGTATACTAGACAGAACGTCTTGAAACAGATAACGCAGTAAACAAATGATGACCCACCATACTTAACAACTCAACTAACAAATGAACAATGAACCCACAGATCATACAATAGGGAACCACCAACAAACTCAATACACAATACATACACAATGAATATCAACGGCCACAGCTCAACTCTCAACTGCTAAAAATCTACATTTTATGGCCCTAAATTCCAAGTAAGCGAGGAAGGGAACCCAATCACAAAACTCTTATGCGAAAAAATATATTGAAATATTTACAGGTACAAAAAAGGCCAACAGGAGGCTATTAATGTGACAAAGGAATTCAAAACTGCCAACTATTAGTATTAGGTAGAGATCGTTTTTTCCTTGGATTCTCGCATAAAATGACAGTTGAAAACATGAATTTTCATTACACAAACTTGTGCTTACACAATTTGTCGAATCTAAACTTTTAGCTTAGAATCTCGATTTGTATGAATATTCCGTTAAATTTCATACAATTTTAGTGTATATTTCGTATGTATCTAGAGATAAAGACATATTAATTTTATTTTTATCAAAGCATTCCCATAGAAACCTATAGAATATCATGGCAAATTGCTTATATGGTTTTGCTGTTAGATCCCTATGGCTTGATTCTTGTATTGGATTTTAAGAATTTTTAATGTGTCTTTGTCGCTGCATTTCCAAAAGTATTCCATAAAGATTATGGCAACTTTGATGTATGGTTTGGCTGATAAATTCTCATAGAATTCCATAGTTGTAAGGGATTTTATGAATTTTTAGTGTGCTTTTGTCGCTGCAGTTCCAATAGTATTCCCATAGATAAACTATTTCATTGTTACCGTAGCTTCCTATAAAAACATATAAACAAAAATGTATGCTATTGGTGTTTGCAGTTAGATTATGTGTTTCAAATTTATATGGAATCTCCTAAAAGTTTCTATATAGTTTAATATAGCTGTTGCAAATAGGAAACTTTAAACTTACTGATTATGGAAAAACCATTAGAAACATGTTTTATTTTGTATTAGGAAATACGCATAAGCGCCATAATTTTAATGGTCTACAAGAGAAACAGATACATTCCCACAGGTTACATACATATAGAATCCATACGATTACGGCATACGTTAAAATCTCATTAATTCCAATAACGAAAACTCGCTGTATTGTACTTGCAGATAAGTTCCGATAGGTCCAAAAATTACTGTTATACGCCACATTTTCTTGCCAGATAGACTACATACAAATTAATGCAGATTCTGTGGGTATGTAAGGGACTGTATGGGATTTTTTTCAATAGGGATGGCCGGCAGAGAAGAAGCCAATAGCATTAACCCTCGCCTTAAGAGGGAACGCTATAGATATTTTGCAAACGTTGAATACCTCTGAGCAAGAAAACTACGAACAACTGGTCAAGCATTTAGAACTGAGGTATGGACGCAGACACATTTGGAGCACGTTTACCACTCCCAATTGAAAAATCGCCACCAGAGATCAAATGAATTTCTACATACGCCGATATTGCCAGTCTGGCGTCTTGCCTATCCAGCCACACCGGAAAATCTTATAGAATGGTTAGCAGTCCAAGCGTTTTTGGATGGAATTCGGGACCACGAAGCCAGACAAGTATTGACGCTAGCTCGATCCACTCAATTAGTGTATGCACTGGCTCGAGCTCAGGAATTCGAGGCTGCGAAAAATACCTGCAGAGGTCAAGCCAGAGTCCGAATCATTGACGGAGTATCAGAAGATGGCGGAAACGATGAAGCCTATGTAAGAAGGATAATAGAGAAAGTTCTTACCAAAAAAGACAACTGAGATGTTGGAAGTGTGGTGAGGTAGGACACATACGAAGTGGTTGCAAGGAGAACAACAGAGGCCCGACAACAACGCATATGTCGCATATTTCGCTATGCATTCACGTTAACAGTGTCTTTGGAGATGGCTTATTAATAAGAAGCAATGTGCAATGACGAAACCAACAAAATGGCAACAGGGACAGGAGAGGCATGATGAAATAGAGGTTGAAATGGTCTTGGGAAATACAACATTCCAAGACCGGGCATTGGAGGCGGACATTGACGACCAAATAATCATCGGAATGGGTGTTATGAGCTCCAAGGGATTCCACATAAACTTTAAAGATGGAATTCTGCGAGTGAATGACGAAGAAGTGGTGCTTCATGGGAAAGATGCCATAATGCTACGAGCAATCTTGTCAGAGGATGTAAATATTCCGGAAAGAGTTGATATCATTGTAGATGCTTATCTAGGAGAAAAAGCTAAATCTGGAACAGTAATGATGTTTGATCCAGAACCTACCGACGGAAATTTATCATTTTCATATGTTGGGAGTGAAGCCATTTTTGTCGGAAAAATATTGACCTCATTTTCTTTTACAACGGAACCTAAAATCAAAGTGATCTCTCTATATATTATTAATTAAGCTTTGAATTAAACCTGATAATCACTGGAGATATGTTTAGTTTTAATCATTGTGGGTCATATATCTATATCACTTTTAAAACGGTTATTGCAGTTTCATTTGTTTCACTTTGTTCAAATAGGTATACTTGAATAAAGACGAATACCCGGCCTTAGGCAAAGGTGTTTCAGTAGAAGAAAATGTAACAATAAATCAATCTGAATGGATGGTCGTTAAGTATTGGCATGTATGGTCTAGAGAAAATAAACTCATTTCTAGGCTCCGGATAAACTAGTGGAAAAATAATACAGCAAGGAGTTTTGAATTTTGGAATATGGGGTTTCGAGATTCATCTTTTTCATAAGAAAATTTTTTATATTTATACCTTGTTTATATCTTGGATATATATATATATATATATATATATATATATATATATATATATATACTCAATACTAAGGACTATGTTCACAAGATGAATTCCCTACTCCACACTGCAGACTACGAAATAATGAACAATAATCCTACTACTTACTTAGAGAAAAAGACTAAGGAAATCATCAACAGGACACAACTTCCTCTTGACGTTAAAAAGATCATCATTCCTCGTGAAAAGTCTTCTAAAATTCCGAAAATTTACGGACTACCCAAAATTCATAAGCCGGACATTCCTCTTAGGCCCATTGTCAGTTCGGTACAATCCCCGACCCAAGAATTAGCCCGGTACTTAGCCAAAACCCTTCAACCTCTAGCCGAGCAAGCATCCTCGTACGTAAAGAACTCTTCTTCCTTCCTAGATATCCTAAGTGGTTACAGAATTTCAGAAAATGACATCCTAGTTAGCTTCGATGTTGTATCTCTTTTCACCAATGTCCCCATTTCAGAAACGTTAGATATTCTAAAAACAAAATACAATATCTCTTCTGACATCATCAAACTTGTACAACACTGTTCCTCTAACACTTATTTTTCATTTCAAAACACTCTGTTCAAACAAGTCCGTGGGGCCCCCATGGGTTCACCTCTTTCTCCAGTGCTTGCTAACATTTTCATGGAACAAATCGAAACCCAGGCCCTAAACTCGTCTAATTTAAAACCTTCCTGTTGGCTTAGATATGTAGATGATACTTTTGTCATTTGGCCTCATGGCAGAAATTCATTAGACTTCTTCCTACAACATCTCAATGGTATACATTCTAATATACAATTTACAATGGAAATCGAGTCCGATTCTTCTCTCCCTTTTCTTGATGTCCTCATAACAAAAACCAACAATGACAGATTCTCACATACCGTCTATAGAAAACCAACCCATACCAATCGATACTTAAATGACCAATCCCACCACCACCCTGCCCAATTGAGTTCTGTAATGAAATCTTTGACTCTCAGATCTATTCATTTAACAGATATTGACAATAGACAAAACGAACTTAATAATCTTCAACAAATCCTTCGACAAAACGGTTATCATCCGGACCACATTGCGCGTATAATTCATCAATGTCAACAACCCCCAATCACACCAACCCCGTCAGAAACAGAACAACAACATCAAAAAGCCATACTTCCATACATTCGAGGAGTCACTGACAAAATAGCACGAATTTTACAAAGACATCAAATAAAGACTATCTTCAACACCACTCAAACTATAGGCAACTTAACCGGTAACCCCAAAGACAAAGTACCTAACGAGGATCGAGGAGTTTACGAAATCTCATGTCGCGATTGCCCACAAAGCTACATCGGTCGTACCAACAGGCGCGTTAACCATCGAGTATATGAACAGTTCGTAAAAAAGATCCGACTTCAGCTCTCGCGCATCACCATATCCAAACAGGGCACTCTATCAACTTCGAGGACAGTAGGACTATCATATCTCTCAATTCTCTTAGGGCATCCACTATTCGCGAAGCCATCGAAATAGAAAAAAGACCTCTCTGTCTAAATAGACGCGATGACAGTACTCGCCTTCCCACAGCTTGGACCTCCGTAATTGCCAGATTAAACAAAGTAGACACGCCCACCAATACCCAACCAATCACAACACAGCCTCATCACGTGACATCTTCTTCGAACCCAGCGCTACCTATAAATAAAAGAAGCAGAGCAGACTCAAATTCAGTTCAGTTACCTAGTGACTCTTGGGGAGTAGGCAGATTGAGGCCCCGAGTTCGATCTAGACTCTGAAACTCTTTTTCACTTTTGTCTCTTGATAATGGCTCCAAAGCAGGAGTCGAAACGTCGAGTATTCAATAAATTCAGACGCGGTTCTCACCCGGAACCTAGCTTAGTTCATAATAATGACCGCGGAAGCCTCTCAGATATATATATATATATATATATATATATATATATATATATGAATTCAAATACAGATTTTGGAGTACTAATCAGCCCACCACCATTAAAAAAATCCCCCCCCCGCGAATATATCGCCCAACCCACCCCGAAAAAAATTTTCTGGCTACAGCCTTGACAAATGCACATGACAACTGCTTGGCATGAGGTAATAGCACTTTTCTCCTGAACCCAATGCATTGACGTTAAAAGAATGTGTCTAAGACCAAATAACTGAAATGATGAGATTTTTTATGAATCTGGCTTGTGCTTAGAAATGGTGGCTGGAGAAATGTGTATCCAGCATTTTCTGTAGAATGTGTAGCTTATACAATCGTAATCATTGTACTGGGAAATGTTGGTCTGTCAACCCGAGGCTGGCGGTAACGGAAATCCCTCGAATTACATAGAATGGTCGATAAACCTACTAGAGAATTCCGAGTAGAAATATATAAATACGGACTGGCGATGGGATTTATTCAGTATTCGACGGTGCTATTGTTACGATAAATTGTAAATAGTTCTTGTGAATATAAATTGTGTTAAAGTAGTGGAAATAAATTAGAGTGAGTTGAACTGTGTTTTTAAATAAATCCAAGAACTGAACTGAACCCAAGTATGAAAATAAAAACATTACAATATAAAGTATTGTTCAATAATTGGATCCTTCGAGGTCAAATCAACTGAAGAATGCTCCTGATCGGAAATAATACAATGTAATATGTTCATTTGTAAAAACTAAAATCCTAGTACTGAACCAGTTTCATAAAGTGATTAACACTAACTTGAAATTCGGTAGCTTTATTTTAGTCTTCCACACTATTTATCTGCGAAAATGAATGTTGTAAACGTCCCTAATGTATACTGCCGGTCCAACGTAACAATAGATATGATACATAATTATTAAATTGTCCAAAAATTGGCTAGGTAGATCTATACTTACTCCAAAACATAACTAAATACATGTTTGCGGCGGTAGACAAACTCATTGCAGTAATATTTTTTTGTCGAAATGTGCATTTTTTATTAAATTACCTTCGAAAATACGAACATTTTCGCAGAGGATGAGGTAGTGATAAGACTCAGTAAAATAAAGTCCCTCACTAAGATTCAACTATGTGTTAATCAATTTTAGGGACTGATTTTCTACTAAGGATTGTAGATAGTATTTGAAGTCTCTAAAACATTTTCGGTAGCTAGATGAATGTATTGCATTATGGAAAGTAGATGTTTTGTATGGAAGTCAATGGAAGACACTTTGAACATTTGCTTTAGAGGCACTGTATTGTGATGTAAATTCGTTTTTTTAAATACTCTTTTATTATTACATGTACAGAAATTGCAATAAAAAATTTTATTATGACGATATAGTCCGTAAAAAGGTCTTTCAAATGATATACGACAACACCTATTTTCCCTATCTCAAATCTCAAGGTCATTGAATCGGGCTGTTTATGTTGAATGCGCGCAAGTGCTAACTCACCTCAAAAAATTTCCCACTTGAAACAAAAATTGACCTGTTTTTTCTTATTGAGATGGAATACCCTGTATAAAGAAACTTCCCATTACAGGCATTTAAATAATTTTCATTTGTCACTTAAAGTTTATTGAAAAAAATACATAAATACGAAAAACCTGGATTAAATTATTCTTCCATAAATTTCGGTAAATCATTGCCTAAAACAACTCTACGTTCAATTCCTGAATCTGTGATTATTCCTATGCGAACGACTCCACCAGATGATCCATCTCTAGACATTGCAAGAGAAACAGCTAAAAATAATAAATAATAATGTGGTAGAAACACTCAGTTAGTTTATCATTGTAATTAATACTTACTGTTAATAACAAATTTTGCACATTCCTCTTTTGACATATTAGGCTTATAATTAGCATCAATGTAACCATAAACATAACTTGAGCCTGATCCTCCTATAGAGACACGTTGTCTCACACACATGCCACCAATAGGAATGGAATAAATCTGACCACCTTTCTTCTTGTCCCATCCTGCAACTAGAATTCCTGCCATTAGGGAGTCCCTATAATTATAGCACAATTCTCGGAAAATAGATGCGCCAACTTCCACCAAGGGTTCTTCTCCTAATTCCATTCTGTGATTAAAGAAAAAAAGCAAAGTTAATAAATAGTAAATAATATTGTTTTTTTATGAAAATATGAGGAGCTTTTTTAAAATTATCACACTATTCAACTCTTATTAAAATTTTAATTCAAAAACAGAAGGTCAGAATTGCGGAGTCGGTTGTGTGAACTGAACAAATTGGGTAAAAATTATCTTTAATCCAGTCAAAATACTAAGATGTACAGTTTGGACTCACATATTAAGGGTTCCATAATCCATCCCACCTTTGAGGTAAACTGGGATATAATTTTTGCCTTTTCTAGCATTTGTTAAAATTCGGTTAGGTTTTCTTGTAATCTTTTTCCAAATTTTTCGCTACTTTCAAGTGGGGAATGGGTCGATTTTCTTATATTTTCCTTAATATCTTTTAAATCAAACATTTTCAAATTATAAAAAAATATATGGTTATTTTATCATAATAAGCTGTTTTATCAGATTAGTTACATAATGTGATTGAAAACCTTTTTTTTTCAATGAACTTTCTTATTGTCCCCAACAATTAACATTAGGGTTTTCTCTATAAACTTTCACTGTGGCCATATATTTCCTACTAAATTAAAATTAGTTGCTCAGTACTTTCAGAGATGAATGGGAATGAGTTAATAAGTGGTAATTGAGTTGATTTTCATATAATTTCTTCAATAACTTTTTAACCCTACATTTTAAAATAATAAAATACAGATTAGTATTTTCTATGAGACACTTGATATGATTTGCAAAATATTTCACAAGCTGCATAATTCAGAGAAATTGGACATGTCAAACCAAGAAAATTATACTTTATACAAGATGATGTGAATTGATATTTAATTGAGTGTTCAAGACTATCCTACATTCAGTATACATCACATTGCCAGTCAAAATAAAGAAAGTCGGCAGCTTTGGATTTTACGATTCTTTTTAGTGAGAGCGCTCATTTCGTTCAGCTCACCAAAAGGAGTTCTTCATACTGAGTCGTTCATTGGAACAATGACCAATGCGCTTCTAAAACACACGACCGTTCATCCGTAGACAGATTTATAATAAAAGGTGTACATGTACATGTGTAGTTCACTAATAAAATCAATGATGAAGTTCTGCTGAGTCATAATTTTAAGTTAATTTATGCCAAAGCATTATAAAACTTTTGTGAATTTGGTAACAAAAATGAGAAAATAAACTCCAAACACACCGGACATACCGACGAAGTGACCTATTTAGCCGTAGAAAGAACTTTCAATGATGATGTTCCATGTTTACAGGCGTTTCCTTATTATGACCACCTTCCTTGCATTAAGCAACATATAATGTCTACCAGGCAATCAAAGTGGGACCAAACAGCATCCAAACTGAAGGAGTGTAACCACTAGTCCAGTCCTTCCTCCCACACCAACAAAAAGAATAGACGACTTCATCACAAATTGCCTATGAATAGGAAATACTCTCATTACACATAAGCACTTGCTAAACAAAGAACCAAAACCCGAATCTACAGATTGTCACACTCCACTCACAGTTAAACATATCACCATGGAATGTAAAGCATATGAGACCCACAGAACAAATAATTTAACCATGAGCTTCAGGGATGCACTTACAAAAGATCCATGGATAAGGCAATCAACTACCTTAAGAACAACAATGTATATAATTAAACCTAAATTGTATAAATTTAAAGTGTAATACATGATTACTACTTCTGTATGTTACCCTGCTAATAATTTGAAGTAACTGATGCAGGATATTATGTACTAAATAATAAAACAAAAATAAAACTGTTTTCATAAATTGGCATTAAAACTTTATTACCATGAAGATTACTTTTTTTTCACTTAATGTCTGGCTTGCCTTCAAAATGATCTATTAATTAAAATAAACTAAACTTGTGTGATCTGAATGGTAGCAACACGACAAAACAATAACAACCCTATAAAAAATAAAAGCAACAGTGCTGTGCCAGTCAAATGTATCTAATTAAATTTATTGTGATAAAAACACTTTGCTTTAAATTTCTTTGAAACATTAAAAACAAATTTCAATGGAACACCTTGTTACTCTTGACTCGCTTGAATGAAGAGTTGAGTAAACAGTACTGCTGATTTGTGGCACATGAAGACGAGTCTTTCATTTTGAACTACTTATTCATGAACAACTCAAGCCTAGTTCTCAGGTGCCTGAATGTAGAAAAACATCATCCATATAAATGGACTTTCCAGAGTATCCAGGAGCTAATCAAAGCCTAACAGAAATGAGACTGCTCTGGAACAATTTGTTTTCATATAAATCAGCATTCATATTAAACAGGAAGGTAAACTGGCAGGTACTTAATATCCTCAAATGTTAATGTTTGGTCATTTTTTTATTGACCAAATTTTAACTTCTGAAAAATATTTAAATGTGATCAGAGATGAAGTTGTTCCTGCACTGGCAAACTTAAATCCCAATGCAATAGATCCAAACATATTGAATGAAAATGTTTGGCAATACAAAGGGGCAACACCCCACTATGGTTAATGGCATATGTGAAATACAATAAATGGATTGATGAAAGGAGTATTATTGAGTGACCAGCCAAATCACCAGATGTTGCACTTTTGATTTTTTTCTGTGCAGTCATCTCAAGAACAAAGTATAGGCAAAACAGGATTTCTGAAAAAAGGATAACACCCCAGAAATAAGAAATATATCACCTCAAACTTTAAATAAAGTTAGGAAGGAGTTTTATAGCAGACTGGGTTTTTGCCCACAGCCACATAGATAGATAATTCTTGAGCAATTATTAATGTAATACAATCAAATTCTTTGAATGTTTTATGTATTTATTGTCTCAAAGGAAATGACAAATAATTTCAATTTGTCACCCTGCACTACTCATAATAGACCATAAATGTTCTATTTCATTGAAAGCAGCCTAACAAGAGCATTTAAAAAATATACAGGGCATTCCATTAAAAATTATGAATGATAGAATTACATGGATTTTTTAGATTTTTGTTCAGAGAATTCTATATTGAACTAATAGCTGGACTTGATTTTGTTGACATTTTTTGCATGTGAGGTGGGTCCCTGGATGTTAGGTTCACAATTGGTTTCTAGGATTTTTTTATTGTTTCTATTGTCATATATGAGAAGATATAACTCAATACTAGATTTTAATTACTTGGTTATTTCCCAATTAAAGGAATTAGAATAAAGGAGTAGAGTTAGTGATAAAAATATATTTGTGAAATGCATAATTTTCCATATTGAAAACAAATCTTAGTCTCCTAATAAAAGTTTTGTTCTTAACTAAGGAAATGAACATTACAGCATGAAACCAACTTACCCATGAAAGTTTAAATGGTAAGCTACAATGTCGGCAATGGCTTGTGTATCTGCAGCTGATCCAGAACGACAACAATAAATCTGGTCCGTGATTTTAGTCAATTTATCTGTGACGCGATTAGCAATATAAGATCTGAAATATTAGATGAAGATATATTAAATAAATTAAAATTGTCAGACATACCCTGTTGTGGTACGAGAATCTGCACCAATAACTACTCCTCCATCAAATTCTGCAGCCATTATTGTAGTCTAAAAAAGTTTTGGTATAGTTTACAAAAGTATGTATGTGAAAATGTAGCTGGAGACAAATATATTTTAGATATCAATATTTTACAAATAACTTACTCCAGTACTAAGAGGGGCATTTCTCCAGTCTTCTGCACTGTATACAGGACTATATGGATTGAGAACTTGGGCCATTTTCTTCAAAAAATACAATAATTAAAATTATGAAGATTTATAAAGAACCGCTTGTAATCCTAACCGTTGACTTTTACACCAATAATGACAAACGATTTTTTGACACTTCTTGACATTGACATTATGATACCACAAGACAAATTCAAATCAAACAGTAGATGGCTGTTTTCCAATCTTTTTCCAATTAGCGCACAATTGAGCACAGTGCGGCACAGTGCTAAGCACTGAGTGTTCCAATTACAGCACTGGCTCGCACCACAGAGCTCGCACAACAAATAACTGTGCCTTTCGGATGTTTTATGTAGGTTTACTAAGGCTGTTTTCCAATTACCAGAGCACAAAGTGATTTTGTGCCGCACAGTGCGGCAATTTTGGGACGTTAATTGGAACATGTTTTTTTTAAAACCAACCGGTAGAGTAACGGTATGTACGGAAGGAAACTTTTCCGGTGTTGTTAGGTTTGTTTCTGATAGAGTTGGTGCATTCGGGGGTTGTTGAGATTTACGAATTGTGTGCGTAATGTATCCGTTTTGTCTATTGTCAACATCTATTAATCAGATAGATTTAACAACTAAATGTTTCATTACAGAACTTAATTGAGTAAGGTGATGGTGTGATTGGGCAATCACCACACAGCCCCCTCATCAGGTGATATCCCCTTCTAATCAACCGACAACTATACATAAATGAAGCAGAGTAGATTCACACTCACTTCAATTATCTAATAAGACTTGGGGAGCAGGCAGATTGAGCCCCTCGTTCGCTCTAGACTCTGAGAAAGTTTTTTAAATCAGTCGTTTAGTAAGACTCAGAGAGTAGGCAAATTGGACCTCGAGTTCGATCTAAAACCTGTACTGATAAATCAGTGCTTTAGTGAGACTTGGGGAGCAGGCAGATTGAGACCCCAAGTTCGATTTAGAACTTGATTTTTGTTATTTTTATTTTATTTTTTATTTTCACTTGATAGTGGCTCCAAAGGTTTAGAACGTCGAGTATTTCACAAATTTAGGCGCGGTTCTCACCCGGAACCTAGACCAGTTCATAATTATAAGCGCGGAAGCCTCTCTGAACATATAGAATGAGCCAAAAGTATGGAAAGGGTAGAATAACTCGACAGGAAACCATTTTAGAGAAGAAAGTCAGTACATAAAGTTTAGGATTTTCTCCTGGTTACATAATGGTGACCTTGACTATAACTTTGATCAAGAAGGTCATTTTAAGCTTAATTAGGTTTTTTTAATGGAAGCTCCTAATTTTGACTCCAGAATCGGAAAGAACGGGAAATTTTAAGTTCAAATATCAACCTTTCCTGATTTCAGCAAGATGGAGTTACGCCTAGTTATGCAAGAAGTATTCGGAATTATTTGAATGAAATATTCGATGAGATGTGGATATCAAGACTTGGTGTAATTAAATGGCCACCCAGATCACCTAATCTTACCCCACTGGGGGGGTGTTGACTAGCTCGCGTCCGTGGCTGAGAGCTACACGTGCACCCTCGTAACACTAATGACCTAGAGCGATCTTGGCAAACCAGTTCTCTTTTTATTTTTTTGAGATTTCCTGGTTAAACATGACGAACACAAATTGTCGGTACAATGATCCGTATTGGCCAGCTAAACGTGGACAGCATAAAAGCTATTGCATCTCCAAACTACTTTTGAACAATAAGATTGATGTCATAGCAATTCAAGAAACTCACGCCGAAAATGAAAAATCACTCACCAGACGGGGACGTATCCCGGGCTATATATTACTGGGAGCCACCTGGTCCGTCGCAGACGGGGCAACTGTTTTCCTACTTAGGTTGAAAACCAGTTGTACGTTTGTTCGTAGACGCTTGTTGCCCATGATTAAATTTTCAACAAATGAGTAAAGTAATAACTTGACAGATAAATGTACACTGCTTCAAATGATCGAATAAAGGTCAGAACAGATAAACAAACTTGATGTAAATATCAGCAAAAAATAATGTAAAATAAATGAATGTTTACTTTTTTTTTCTTGTATTGTGTGTTAATACAGGGTGCGGCAGTGAGACAGGATGGTTTAAGAGCGTACTATAAACGAACTTCTTTTTATTACTTTTCCATGCAGTTAATTTAATAATCCGGTTTTGAACAGAAATTGCAATACATTTTTTTATTACGACGGTATAGTCCGTAAAAAGGGCTTTCAAATGCTATACAACACCTATTTTCCCTATCTCAAATCTCAAGGTCATTGAATTGGCCTGTTTATGTTTAATGCCCGCAAGCGCTAATTCACCTTAAAAAATTTTCCCCTCGAAACAAAAATCGACGTGTTTTTTCTTATTGCAATAGTTTTGAGAATAACCAGGATATTCAAGGTGGCTCGTTTGAGATGCAAGACCCTTATGCAGGGGCTTGCATTTACATAAGAAAGTTGGTATTGGCCAATGTCACATGACACACCTTATGTTTTTTTTGTTGAAAAAATACGCATTTAAAAATACAAATCGACATGTCAAAGCGTTTTTTCCTTCAAGCCCTCCTTTATTCGTTATAGAATTTAATCCATTTGACTGTTCCACACTGTATATATATCCGACATGCCAGATACAGTCAGTCACACGTTTTGTTATGCGGACGATATAGCCATAGCTTTCTTCAATAAGAGCTTTGAGAACATAGAGCATAATCTGCCTAGCTACTTGCTAGTCGTCAACAACTACAAGAAATGGAGACTAGTACCCAAAGCCAACAAAACTGAGGTTTCTTGCTTCTACCTGAGGAGCAGACTAGGTAAACGTGAACTGCAAGTTCTTTTCGCTGGCCAATGCCTAAAACATAACCATTTCCCAAAATATCTTGGGACAACTTTGGATCGCAACCTTTGCTACAAAAAACACGTCACAAACATTGCAGAAAAACTAAGATCACCCAACAAGATTACCAAATGCCTTGTGGAACGAAATGGGGAGTTACGGCTCCAACTCTACAAATCAGTGCCCTAGCTCTTGTCTATTCGTGTGCTGAGTACTAGGCGCCTGTGTGGTTAAACAGCCACCACACCAAATTAATTGACGTCCAACTAAACCAGACTATGAGACCACCAAATAAATTAATCGTCCATCAAGCAATCCCACCGCTGTAGATAAACCTACTCAAATCCCGACAACCACCAAAAAGAAATGCAGAAGCGCTTAGAACAAAATATTTCAGCTCCTTGAATCAATGACGCTCCCAGTGGAAAGATAATAATAATAATAATAAAGGACTTTTATTAATAAGATAATAGATAACAAAAATAATTATAATACAAGAATTGGGCGAGTTTCAGCGGCAGGTTATCCTGCTAGCTGTTCTTACAACTAACCTGCTGGATCGAAACATCTTGCCTTTACTGGCTGGGTGCCCACGCTTAACGTAGGTTCATCTGCATGGATCGAAACATTGAAAAAATCGATTTGACCTTAAATAGGTATTTGAAAGTAAAATTTCTCGCTCTTTCCGATTCCGGAGTAAACATTAAGGGCTTCCCTTTAAAAAAAATCTAATTGATCTTAAAATGACAGTCATGGACAAGGCCATGGTCAAGATCACCATTAGGTAGCCAGGGAAAAATCCTAAACTACTACTGACTACTGACTTTCTCTAAAGTGGTTTCCTGTCGAGTTATTCTGCCATTTCCATACTTTTGGATCACCCTGTATATGCCATCATCATCATCATCATGCTCAGATATGTTCTACCATTATTTCACGGTGTAGCCTCCCGTATATATTCGTTTTTTAATTATTTCCGTGTCCCATCTTATATTGAGGGGTTTCCCTCGTCTTTTAACACCCATAGGATACCACTGAGTGATTCTCGTGTTTCCGTTCTTCTTGCCAAATGTGTGATGCATTGTCTGGTTCTTATCTTGTGATATCCGTTTTCAGAATGCAGATATCACATCCGTATAATCAGCACTGGTAGAACACATTGATCAAATATTTTCTTCTTGAGACTGGTATTCGAGGCTTGAAGATTATTGAATTTGTTCCGAATGTCATCCATACAAGTTTGATCCTTTTATTTACTTCTGGTAGTAGATAACCTAGTATATGTATTAATTCTTCTGCTATTTCCAACGATGTGTTATCTATTGTGATGTCCCTAGCGCCTACCAGTTCTTTGTACAATTTTCGGTGTGTCAGTCAAGTTTTCGAAAGATACTTTGTAATGCCGCTGTGAATAGTTTTGGAGAGATGGCATCAATTCCTCTGTTAGGGGGAAATTCTGGACTGTCTTCATACATTTTGATTTTTGAGCAAATAAAGTAAAGATGCAAACTTAGAGCGCCCAAACAATAAAAACTGATACAAAATAGACGCCTCATCACTCATTTTTCGAGTCACAAATTGGAATACTTGTGTTTTTCTCGGGGCACAACATTCTACCGACTGATTGTCGCTTACATTTGTCATGTTCCCCAAATGGGTAAAGCGACATTGTCGGGGTCTCTTGTCGCTTGTCTCGGTCGCGTAGCTCAAAGTGTACCTTTAAGTTAGAGAACACAAGAATAAAAAGCATTTTACTTATGATCTAGAAATAACATTTGACAAAATACTTCAAAAGATCTCTACCTACTTTAAATTGCATATTTCCAAACTAATTAATTAATTCATATTATTATTTATATTGGATAATAAAATACCTACTTACACAATAAATAAATTCCAAAATTATCACAACAGATATTCAAACACATAACTGTCCGAATGCACAAACTAAACGACTTTAGGCAGTTTTTCTACATAACACTAACAAACAAACACCAGTTGAAAATTAGAAAACTACGGTTAAGGCTAGGCGCAAATTGAGACGCGTATAGCGCGTGTGACATGACACAGCACAGCGCGAACTTTTGTAACGTATAGTATTGAATAGAACAGCGCAAATTGGCAACAAAGTGTCGCGAGGCACGACACGCGTCTACTGTCAGTCACGTCGCGCTGTGGTTGAGACACAGTTTCTCGTGTCGCGCTTGTGAACAGATGGTCAAGTGATTTGAAAAATGGCAAGATGAGGTGTTAATAAAGGCGGTAGGGTATTAAAAAGAGTACTACAATACAAAAGTTACTAATTCTATGAAGACAAAACTAAAATATCAAACCTTTTTATTCGTGAATATGACATTTTCCGACGCAACTGGCTATGATCTGCGTCTCAATATGCGGATCACCACGCGACGTGTGTGACACATGCTGGTCGCGCCACTCGTGTCATGTCAATGTCAATACTTGCCTAGGCAAGGCGCAAATTGAGACGCGTATAGCTCGTGTGATATGACACAGCACAGCGCGAACTTTTGTAACCTATAGTATTGAATGGAATAGCGCAAATTGGCAACAAAATGCTGCGAGGCACGACTCGCGTCTACTGGCTGTCGCGTCGCGCTGTAGTTGAGACACAGTTTGGCAAGGCGCAAATTGAGACGCGTATAGCGCGTGCGAGGTGACATGACACGAGTGGCGCGACCCGAACGTGTCACACACGTCGCGTGGTGATCCGCATATTGAGACGCAGTTCGTAGCCAATTGCGTCAGAAAATGTATGATTCACGAACTAATAAATTTGATATTTCAATTTTGTCTTGTCTAATTAGTATCTTTTGTATCATAGTACCCTATTTGATATTTTACCGACTCCATTAAGATCTCAGCTTACCATTTTTCAAAACCATTAACAATTTGTTGACATGCGCGACACGAGAAACTGTGTCTCAACTACAGCGCGACGCGACAGCCAGTTGCCAATTTGCGCTGTTCCATTCAATACTATAGGTTACAAAAATACATGCCGAGGTCAAGCCAGACTCCGAATCATTGACGGAGAATCAGAAGATGGCGGAAATGATAAAGCCTCTGTAAGAAAGATAGAAGAGGAAGTCCTTACCAAAAAAAGACTACTGAGATGTCGGAAGTGTGGTAAGGTAGGACATATCCAGTGCCGTTTCAAGGAGAACAACGGAGTAGCGACTTCCTCGTCGGGGAAACTAAGGAAGGTCAATGTAAAGGGATCATCGTTGACATAGGTATAGCCAACCATCCCCAATTATCAACGCATATGTCGCTTTGCTACGCAACCACGTTAACAGTGTCTTTGTAGATGTCCTTATTAATAAGAAGCAATGCGCAATGCTTTTGGATACTAGTGCGGCGAAAACAGTCATAAGGCCCAACATTGTTTTAGACGAGACAATGGTAAAACCAACAAAGTAGCAATTGCGAACAACGACAGGAGACTAAGGTCCATGGTGACATAGAGTTGAAATGGTCTTGGGAAATACAATATTCCAACATAGGGCATTAGTGGCGGACATCGAAAACCAAGTCATCATTTTTTGGCAGAGGAATGGCACTGGAAAAGAGTGCCAAGGAGATTGTGCCAGTAAGAGTAATGAACCTGAATCATTACTCGGTTGCGTTAAAGAAATGAACAGTTTTGGGGCACTGTTCAACAGTTTCCTCTGTAGTCAGAAGCACGCAACATACAGCAATACCACCAAGCAAAGTATAGGAAGAACTGGAAAAACGCATAACAGATTCTTCCAGGAATTTAAAGCCAATCCAGAAAACAAAATTGAGGGACAAGGTAAGGAACTATCAGGATATCTTCGACGTAGGGAAAGGAAAAAGAGGGCGAACTGATCTAGTGAAACATGAAATGAATACCGGGGACGCTCAGCCCATTCGACAATCGGCGGGAAGACTACCCCTAGCCAAAAGAGAAGAAGCCGTTAGGATAGTCTACGAAATGGAGGAAGAAGGTAATATTGAACCATCCAATAGCCCTTGGGCTTCTCCAGTTGTCTTGGTTAAAAAGAAAGACGGTTTGGCCCGATTATGCGTGAATTATCGGCAACTAAATCACGCCAAAAAAAATATATAAATACGGAGAGCGGAGGAAGTATTCGACTGTCCTACAGTAAAAGCAGGTGTTCAATATAAATTGTAAATAGTTGTGTTTACATAAAATCCTTCGAAATAAATTAGAGTGAGTTCGACTGTGTTTTTAAATAAATCCAAGAACATGATTGTGAAAATAAAAATATTACAATACTAATAAAAACCACTTCAAACACATTATCGGAGAGTTCAGTGCCAAAGTGGAAAAAGACAAAATCGAAAGAAATCAATGGGAAACTTCGTTTATGATGAGCGAAATGAAAGAGGAGAGCGAATAGTATAATTCGCACACTATCAGAATATGTACATATCAAACTCCTTCTTCAGCACTTCAATCGAAAGTGGACCCGGGAGTTGCAAGTTGATCAGTTAAGAATGAAATTGACTGTGTCCTGACAAACAAAATCTGCACCTTCAAAGATATAAACCCTCTAAATAAATTCCGGACAGGAACTGATCATAGGCTTGTCAGGGCAAGAAAACGCCCAAGAACATCATAGACATTAATAATCTCAAAGAAAACTGTCCGCAATTTCACGCCCTTCTAGAAGAAAAGTTTATAGAACCACATATCACTAATGCATACTGATATGTGCGAACGAAGTAGGAGGAACACCACAAAATAACCAACACAAGAACTTCAGCCAGTTGCTACAGAAATGAAGAGAATAGATAAAGACAACACCTCTAACGTGTAGAACTGTGCTGGATTATAAGAAAGAAGATTATAGATAGAGGGCTTAAAAAATTACAACGAAAAACGTTCCAAGATTCTGCAATTGAAAATCGAGTTTTAAGAACGCTAAGAAAGCACTGGTAATCAGGAAAAGACAAGTTATCGCGTTAACAGACGGAAACATCCTAATACCGGAAAGAAGCAAAATAATAGAACACGTATTAGCAAATTATACAAGGACCTATGTGCAGAACATGAAAAATAGCTGCAGTGAATGATGGAGTAATGGCCGAACTACTCAAATACGCAGGTAGCGAAACATGGAACCGCCTGGCTAAAAATATATACACGATGTCTAGAATAGTGGAGTAGCGTCCTTAAGTATTAATCCACAAAAAAGGCAGTAAAGAGATATCCAGAATTACAGGCCCACCAGTCTCTTACCCATAGTATACAATTATTCGATAAGATAATACAGAACAGAATACAAAATACATTTGATTGCGCTCAACTAGGAAAACAAGTCGAATTCGGTAGTGGATTCAATACAATTGATCACATACAAATTTTAAGGGAAGTCGTCAGTCGAAACAAAGAATACCAAATACTACTCTCTCGGGCCTTCATAGATTTCGAGCATGCGGTCGACAGCATATTGTAGATATAGGGAGGCCGTATCACAGAATAATAATGATTATTCTGTGGCCGCATATAAAAACGTTGGCAAATATACTCACTAACAAATAAAACACCTAGAAGAAGATGTTTAAATTTAATATTGTTTTGATAAAACATAGATGCTATAGTAAGGAGTAAATGCTTAAAATTTGAATAAGAAATACTAAGGAGTTTAAATCTTTTTATTAACTCCCCAACATATTAAATTTAAACGTCTCCTTCTGGATGTTGCGATTTCTTTGTCAGTGAGTATAAACAAAGTGTAAACGGTTTGAGTGCAAATATTTTGAGGAATGATAGCTTAGCTAAAATCAAATAATAAAGTCTTATAGAATTGTTACAGAAAAGCAATAGTTTTGTTAAAAAAAATGAAAAAGTCACAAATTTTGGCCCTATTTTCTCAGTCACCTACACATGATTTTGCTTGCAAAATGCTGGAAAAGCTTAATATATAGATTCTAAACAGTTTCTATGCTTTCACTAATTCCAATTTCATTAAGAACCATTTTTCAGTTTTCAAATTAAAACAACAAATTAAACTCGACATAAATCTATCGATAAGATATGGCAACGTGGCGCATCGCATTCAGTCGCTTACGCGATGCACCACAGGTTTATAAAGTTTAGGCAAGGCGCAAATTGAGACGCGTATAGCGCGTGCTAGGTGACATGACATGAGTGGCGCGACCCGAACGTGTCACACACGTCACGTGGTGATCCGCATATTGAGACGCAGTTCGTAGCCAATTGCGTCAGAAAATGTATGATTTACGAACTAATAAATTTGATATTTCAATTTTGTCTTGTCTAATTAGTATCTTTTGTATCATAGTACCCTATTTGATATTTTACCGCCTCCATTAAGATCTCAGCTTACCATTTTTCAAAACTATTAACAATTTGTTGACACGCGCGACACGAGAAAGGCAAGGCGCAAATTGAGACGCGTATAGCGCGTGTGACATGACACAGCACAGCGCGAACTTTTGTAACCTATAGTATTGAATGGAACAGCGCAAATTGGCAACTGGCTGTCGCGTCGCGCTGTAGTTGAGACACAGTTTCTCGTGTCGCGCGTGTCAACAAATTGTTAATGGTTTTGAAAAATGGTAAGCTGAGATCTTAATGGAGTCGGTAAAATATCAAATAGGATACTATGATACAAAAGATACTAATTAGACAAGACAAAATTGAAATATCAAATTTATTAGTTCGTAAATCGTAAATGCGGATTACCACGCGTTCGGGTCGCGCCACTCGTGTCATGTCACCTCGCATTCGCTATACGCGTCTCAATTTGCGCCTTGCCAACTTTTGTAACCTATAGTATTGAATGGAACAGCGCAAATTGGCAACAAAATGCTGCGAGGCACGACTCGCGTCTACTGGCTGTCGCGTCGCGCTGTAGTTGAGACACAGTTTGGCAGTCTCCTGTCGCTGTTCGCAATTGCTACTTTGTTGGTTTTACCATTGTCTCGTCTAAAACAATGTTGGGACTTATGACTGTTTTCGCCGCACCAGTATCCAAAAGCATTGCGCATTGCTTCTTATTAATAAGGACATCTACAAAGACACTGTTAACGTGGTTGCGTTGCGAAGCGACATATGCGTCGATAATTGGGGATGGTTGACTATATGTCAACGATGATCCCTTTACATTGACCTTCCTTAGTTTCAACGACGAGGAAGTCGCTACTCCGTTGTTCTCCTTGAAACGGCACTGCATATGTCCTAATTTACAACACTTCCGACATCTCAGTAGTCTTTTTTTTGGTAAGGACTTCCTCTTCTATCTTTCTTACAGAGGCTTTATCATTTCCGCCATCTTCTGAATCTCCGTCAATGATTCGGAGTCTGGCTTGACCTCGGCAGGCTCGAATTCTACAGCTCGAGCCAGTGCATACACTAATTGAGTGGGTCGAGCTAGTGTCAATGCCTGTCTGGCTTCGTGGTCCTGAAGTCCATCCAAAAACGCTTGCACTGCTAACCTTTCTATTACATTTTCCGGTGTGGCTGGATAGGAAAGGCGAACCAGACGGGCAATATCAGCTTCAAACTATTGTAGGGATTCAGTTCAGTTCAGTTCTAAATGTTTTACCAGTTGTTCGTAGTCTTCTTGCTCAGAAGCATTCAAGGTTTGCAAAATATCTGTAGTATCCCATCTTAAGGCGAGGGTTAGTACTATTGCCTTCTCCTCTGCCGACCATCCGTTTAACTTTGCTGCAGTCTCGAATTGACGCGTATAAATTAGCCCAAAACGATTTTCCATCAAATTGTGTCTTGTCTCCTCGAGGCCAATGTTCGAGTCCTCTACTTCCAGACTGTTTCTGCTTTCGGTTTTTGATTGTGTTTCTCCCATTAGTATTGTGACTGCCTGTTTTAGCTCTTCTATCCGGGTTTCATTTTTGACTGTCATCAACTTCAGCTCTTCGAGCATTTTCTGCTTTAGCTCTTCCCTCTGACCTTCATTCGCGACTATTTTCTCTTCTAGCATTTCTGAATTTTTGTGGACCATGCTTGTCAAATTTTCTTCTAGGGATTTAGAATTTTCTAGTAATTGGGCTTCTAAGGATTCTTTCAAGTTCTAGGGTTTTAGAATTGCCTTGTAATGTTTGTAGCTTATCTTCTAAAAACAGTATTTTCTACCAATTTGTCCTCTATTTTTTTATAGCTTAATTGGGTCCCCATTACCAGAAACTTCAAACAAATAAGTGTGGGGATTTATTATTTATTACAGCATTTCGTAGCCGTTGTATTAATTCACTTTTCTTCTTTCTAAATCCCTGTCTTCAAGTTCTTTTTTTAAGTTCGTCACTTCCAATTGGTCTATACTCAACGCTTTAAACATTGTCTCTTTATTAATACGTTAATACGCTTTTATTTATTTATGTGTACGTGTGTATATATATATTTGTTTTTAAGTTTTCGCGGGCACTAAATGTTTTAGGTGGGAATTCATCCGCGTAGTTGATAACTGATCCCTGCCGGGATCGATGGTAAAATGACGACGTTTCGGCAGAGTCACATCTGTCCTCTTCAGGTCGGTTCGCATAATTCTCGTAGGCTTCTGCTATCGCTTCTAGTTACTCGAATACTAGTATACTGAAGAGGGCAGCTGTGACTCTGCCGAAACGTCGTCATTTTACCTGCCACAGTCGAACACTGAATGACTTCATCAAAGCAAGCCGCCGTCCTCGATGAGCCAGACGAACAGTATTTCGGCATTCCCCGAAATATCGGATGAACTCCCGTCACAGTATCAAGTGCTGCTTTAATTGCTTTGAACAGTTGTGGGATTTATTCTTCAGAATAGCTTATTGTTGGGGCGTAAAGTAGGATTGCGTATGTTTTCGATGGTGACTCGAAGCGATGAACCGAAAATTCCAATGATTTTATCTTTCTATCTCTTATGGATAAGGAAACCTACACCACTAGTTCTTGGATGGACTTCGGGACCACGAAGCCAAACAAGCATTGGCACTAGCTCGACCCAGTTAATTAGTGGATGCATTAGTTCGAGCGGTGAAATTCGAGGCTGCGAAAAATATCTGCAGAGGTCAAGCCAGAGTCCGAATCATTGACAGAGGATCAGAAAATGGCGAAAATGATGAAGCCTCTGTACGGAAGATAGTAGACGAAGTCCTTACAAAACAATATTGGTGCGACGAAAATAGTAATAAGGCCCAATATACTAGTTTAGACGAGACAATGATAAAGCTAACAAAGTGTCAACTGCGAACATCGACAGGAGAAGCAGCTAAGATCCATGGTGAAATAGAGGTTGAAATGGTCTTGGGAAATACAACATTCCAACATCGGGCATCAGTGGCGGACATAGAAGACGAAGTCATCATCGGAATGCATGTCATGAGCTCCAAGTGATTCGAATTAAACTTTAAAGATGGAATTCTGTTAGTGAATGACGAAGAAGTGGTGCTCCATGGGAAAGACGGCATAATGCTTCGAGCAATCTTGGCAGAGGCATGTAAATGTTCCGGAAAGAGCTGAAATCATCGTAGATCCTTGCCTAGAAGGGAACAGCTGGAACAGTAATGATGTTTGATCCTGAACTCAATGACGGAAATGTAGGCAGAGGAATCGCCCTGGGAAAGGCTCTGTTTCGTGCCAAGGAGATTGTGTGAGTAAGAGTAATGAACCTGAAGCATTACTCGGTTGCGTTAAAGAAAGAAACAACTTTGGACCATTGTTCAACAGTTTCATCTGTAGTCAGAAGCACACAGCATGCAGAAATACCAGCACGTAAACTATCTGAAGAGCTGGAAAAACTCATAACAAATTCTTCCAAAGATTTTAATACCAAACCAGAAAGCAAAATTTAGGGACATCGTTAGAAACTATCAGGATATCTTTGATGTAGGGAACGGAAAAAGAGGACGGACCGATCTGGTGAAACATAAAATTAATACCGGGGACGCTCAACCTATTCGGCAGTCGGCGAGAAGACTATCCCTAGCTAAAAGGAAAGAAACCGACAGAATAGTCCGCGAAATGGAGGGAGAAGGTGTTATTGAACCATCAAATAGCCCTTGGGCTTCTCCAGTTGCCTTGGTTAAAAAGAAAGACGGTTCGACCCGATTTTGCGTGGACTACCGGCAACTAAATCACGTCATGAAGAAAGATAGCTATCCTCTACCAAGAATAGACGATACCCTAGGTACGTTATCTGGATGGAAGATGTTTTCCACCCTGGAATGTACGTACTATCGTCGATACGTAGCTGGATTTGCCAACATCGTCAAGCCACTTACTAGACTCACAGAAGGGAAGGTGCAGTACCAGTGAAGCGAGGAATGCCAACGACCCTTCGAGACACTGAAAAGAGCATTGACGAGTGCCCCCGTCTTAAATTATCCTTTTCAAGATGGGAACTTCGTTTTGGATACCGACGCAATGTCGGAATTGGTGCGGTGCTTTCGCAGATCCAAGACGGTCAGGAGAAAGTCATCGGCTATTTCAGCAAGACCTTGAGCATGCATGAACGGAATTACTGCGTTACTCGCAGGGAACTCTTGGCTGTGGTAAAGGGGGTGGAACATTTCTACAAGTACCTCTATGGTAAAAGATTCCTCCTGAGGACTGATCACGCCGCGCTGAAGTGGCTCCTATAGTTTAAAAACCCCGAAGAACAAGTGGCAAGATGGATTGAACAGTTGCAAGAATTCGACTTCGAGACTGAACATAAGAATGCTGATGCTTTATCGAGGAGACCATGCCCTGATGATTGCAAACATTGTCAGCGAACTGAAGAAAAATGGGTTGTTCTGTAGAACTGCTGCCGTCGATGACCATTGGCAACCTGAGGAGGTCCAGAAAGACCAAACATTAGATCAAGAGAAAGAAGCTATATGTTGGAAGGAAGAAGACTGCAAACCTACGTGGCACGAGATTTCCCGATACTCACCAAACATAAAGTCGTACTGGACTCAGTAAAACTCCCTCATCTTGGATAATGGACTTCTGAAGCGCGTCCTGGAAACTCCAAAGAAGGGCAAGTACAGAAAACAGATTGTTGTCCCCAGAAATAGGAGACCAAAGGTTTTGCGAGAACTACATGATGGTAAAACTGGAGAACATATGGGAGTAACGAAAACCCTGGGGAAGTTGAGAGACCGCTTCTATTGGGTAAACTGCCAAGCAGATGTTAAGGATTGGTGCCGGAAATGTACCGTTTGTGCAGCAAGTAATGGGCCTCCGAAGCGAGCAAAAGCCCCCATGAGGCAATATAATGTGGGCAGTCCATTTGAAAGAATAACCATTGATGTTGCCGGTCCATTTCCTGAATCTGACTCCGGTAATAAGTACATTGTGACGGACTATTTCAGTAAATGTGTAGAAGCTTATGCCTTGCCGAATCAAGAAGCCGTGACCGTTGCTCATGTCCTTGTCAAGGAATGGATCAGCAGTTTTGGTGTTCCCTTGGAGTTGCACTCAGACCAAGGCAGAAATTTTGAGTGTACGCTTTTCCAAGACGTTTGCAAACTTCTGAACATCAATAAAACAGCATTACACCCGCAATCCGATGGAATGGTAGAACGGACGGAATGGTAGGACCATTAACCGCCATTTGTCGAGGGTAGTCTCTGACCACCAGAGAGACTGGGACCAGTATTTTCATTTCTTTCTTATGGCAGTTCGTCTGTGCACGAGTCCACGGGTCAGACCCCGGTCAGTGTTACGACTACCATGCGATCTGAAGTTTGGATGTCAGCTAATTACGTCAAAAGATAAACGACATCCACCAACCAGTCCGGTTAAATATCAAGAATGCCAGAGCCCGAATGAAGGAAGCCTACGATATCAAAGCCGAGGGCGGGGAATTCCAAGTTGATGATCTTGTTTGGTTGTATAATCCGCAGCGTCATCAAGGGTATTCGCCCAAGCTACAGAAATCGTGGGAGGGTCCTTACCAAATTGTAAAGAGAATCAGCGGTGTTGTCTACAGAATAAGGAAGCTACCTCGAGGAAAACCAAAGGTGGTACATCTCAATCGATTAGCCCGTTATGCCGGAGAAGTTGAGCAAGCCCAAGTCTGCCCAAATATGACCTTCGAACAGTTTATGACATTGTACTCGGATGGGCAGAAAGTGCAGTACAACGTGACCAGAGAAGAACCTCAAGACCTATTTGAGGTGCCCGTAGAATATGTCCTGGCTCATTGTGTGGCTCGAGATCTTCGGATGTCCAGAGGAATAACCAAGGTGTTTGCAAAGAAGTACAGACAGTTCCAGATAATCGAGTGGGTACCAGAGACATCTTCTATTTGCTAACGAAAACATTCTCGCAGGACAAGTCAGCATACAGCGATCTTTGGAAGACTCTGGTAGTATTGAGGACTGTGATGATGGAAAAGAACCTGATGAAATTGGTGGTCCCAAAGATAGCCTGCGGGTTGGATGGACTGAATTGAAGGGTGGTGAGAAGTATGATGGAAACTATCTTTCGATTCATTGGCATCAACATCCTTGTATGCTGTCTCAATATTGGAAGCCCAGATTCGAAGACCGTTGGCTGTTACTTCCACCAAACTTCCGTTGTCGAAATAAAGATTCCTGCAAATATGGCCACACTAGGAAGGATTTTGGGACATTCCGGGACGAAATTGTCTTAAGAAGGGGGGGGGGCAGTGAGTCGGAAATTCCTCAGATAATTCGTGGAAGCGGCATTCCTCCGATATTCCTGGGAATGATAGTTATTGAAGAATCTAGTCTGGTCTGGGCGGCTCTTTGACGTTCTGGAGAATTCAGAGATGAAATATATAAATACGGAGGGCTGAGGAAGCATTCATTCAGTATTCGATTGCCGTACAGTTAAAATAAATTGTAAATAGTTCTGTGAATATGAATTAAAGTAGTGGAAATAAATTATAGTGAGTTGGAGTGTATTTATAAATAAATCCGAGAACTGAGCTTAACCCGAGTGTGTAAATAAAAACATTACAGTATTTAGATTCTGCTGCAAAAAAAGAATATGTAGTTCAATTCCTTATCGGGTGGTAAATTTTAACTACTTTGTTTTAAGAGAGATTTGTAGAGAATCTAATTGATGCTTAATAAAATGAGGATTCTGTTTGGTGAGGAGATTAAATTAAAAAAAACTTCTTGCCAAGGTGGGAAATTTGCAGCGAGGTCAGCAAGTTTCTCCTTAGAATGTAGAAAAAACGACAGTTTGTAGCGAGAGACGTACCAGCCCCCACTACTAAGGTAAAATTTGTTTTCATTTACCTGGGTGGGTTCTAGCCCACTTGATAACTTGCTTTAATCTATTTCTGTCTCTCGCAACCTCCACCCAGTGTATTTACTCAAGGAGGCTACATCAAGGATTGCTTGATCAATGTTAAAAAAATTCGAATAAAACCAACCATCTTGTGACATATCAGCGTGTTTTGTAGCCGCCCGGCCTCGGGTTGTTCTGAGGCTGAGGTAGAAGAGTTTTTCTGGATTTGTTCCTTCCTATTAATGTGCTACTTTCCATACGAGTCTTGCTATTTTGTTATCAGAGAATCCTCTGAATAAAACCGTTGTTGAATAAAATCTAAATGCAATTGTCGCTAGATAATATTCTTAGTATTTACCCAATAAAAAATAGTCTGTTTTTTTTCTGTGTTTTAACAATTGGCCTACGCTATTCGCTTCCAGCCAGCTTCAACTTATATAGTATTTTTAATTTTTCTAGCTATTCTATTATATTTTTAAAGTTCGTATTGCCCTTAGACAATCACAAATACCCACAGACCGATTGTGGGAATTACTGGCAATTGTGCTGGGACGGGGAATCGGACCCACTAGCTCATAAGATGTCTACGTGACGACTAATAAGAAAAAAATCCAGATCTTAAATGCAGAGTAACTTTTCTACCTTTGAATTATAAATTGTAACATTTTATTCAATTAAAGAAAAATGAGTTTATATACAGCCAAATAATAATATATTTATTAAATAAATACATATTTATAACCTCTATTCCCGTGGAATAATCTTAAATACAATTAACACGATACAGTGAGTCATCGTAAAAAGATTTACAAAGCATTACCAAGTTATCTTTACAGCTATGATCTCATCACATTCTTCAAGAGTTTGATGATTTCGTCAAAATACGACAACTTATTTCTGGTCTTAGCAATTTGAAGATGGATAATTTAAAAAAAACATTAGACTGGGCTAGACAAGGGCTTAAACAATAATTTTCTTAAAAGTTATTTTGTTTAGAATATGAAAATTCATGAGTTGAGTTTTTCAGGAATATTTATGCTGCAGGATATTTTATTATGTATCGTCAATGTGATCACAAATTAAGTTTTCTTCTGTAACATTACCTATTTAATTGATTGAATTTAATATTGCTCATCCACTAGCCAGCCCAATTTGCTGTAAATTATTGAAGTTAAATTGTGCACATATTACCAAAAGTTAGTTAAAATAAAGCATCGAATCCACAGACCTTCAAATTCAAAGGTCTGTGAGCGAATCGATATATGTACCTACAGACAACCAAACGTATGTGGAATTACACTAAAAACAGTATTTTACTACTAATATATGATTTTAAAATAAAAAGTAGGTTATCCAAACCAAAATTCATTTTAAAAAATTATTGAAAGTAAATACAAATAATGTAGATAATAATAATGTAAAATATCACCAAAAACTCAAAATTAACTAAGAATTAAAATCTGGAGT
The DNA here is from genome assembly GCA_034190945.1 of Octodonta nipae. Lineage (NCBI taxonomy): Eukaryota > Metazoa > Arthropoda > Insecta > Coleoptera > Chrysomelidae > Octodonta > Octodonta nipae. The sequence continues at coordinate 92,705,688 of CM067219.1, forward strand.
AATAATACTATTTAGGTAATTTAATAGTCAGTGTTATCACCTCTAACATCAATGCAAGAACGAATCATTGAGTAACGAATATTCGACGTGGCATGCTTTATATGACCTTAATAATTTCTTCTTGACAAGCATTTCTCCATTCCTGTAATGCTGCTTCCACGAGCTGCCCTACGTTGTGAGGGTTGTTGTGATGAGCTCTGATCCTTCTCTTAAACATATCCCACAGGTGTTCAGTTGATTTTAAATTCGAGGAACAAGCCAGCCATTTACCAACAGACACTGTATGTATGATCTGTGGACACACCTTCCTCGTCTTTATTGGTATGTGGACGTACTTTATATTAATTAACAAGAATTTGGCTTTGAAAGACAACTTGCAATTAGTTGTCGTAAAGAAAACAAGATACGAATTGTAGTTTGAGAACTACTTCGTTGGACGAGCCTAACCTTGTTTCAATATACACTTTGAGGGTATCAAAATGCTTTAACATTTTTTTTTGCTCATGAAATGAAAAATAGTGAACAAATTTTTGGGTCCTCAAAAAACTTAAATTTCTTGATGATTAATCAAATTTAAATATAGTCATTATTATTTTATCAGGGAGAGTTAAAAATCATCAGTTTATTTTTATCAAATATTCCTCCATAATAAAATATATAATCTTTCATAGACAAGGCGCAATATGTAGCAAATTGATGCATTTTTATGCTAGCATAATTGCAGACTATTCAAAGGAATGGGGATGGGCTACTCTTTGCATAGCTTGATGCAACCCGTTGTTATCCATTAATACATTAAGTGGGCCTTCTTCTGTGTATTTAATAATGCCACGACTTTATGATATGAACTATTAAATTGTGAAGAGTTGTCGAATATCTTCACTTCCTAATTTTTGGTAATCTTAATTTAATAAACCAAGTAGCTGTAAAAATGACGATATCAAAAGTATTTCCAATGCCGATAGCTGCCAAAACATACAGACTAACTAACCGACCGAAAGAACTTTTTTCATCAGAAACCGAATTTCGGTGGCTGTTATAGTTTGAACCGAAACTGAAACTTCCTTCTAAGGCTTTTTTTAGTATATTTTAAGTTTGTGATTAATACTTTACGTTGATTAACTGTTAGACAATTAACATTAAAATCATGAACTTCGCCAGGTAACGGCGAGACCCCATGATCTCACCTGCCGATCATTATTTATTTTACTTCCTACTAAATGTATTAAACGCACATTTCTATGTGTTCACAGAAAATATCTGATTTGCCCCATTTTAGACCAAATACCTGCCGACCTGCTTTTACTGAGTAAAGTAAAAAAAACGCTAAAATATTAATAATTAATGTTAATGTTTTAATACCTATGTTGCAGAATTGCATCTAGGTTATGCGTTCTAGTTATTTTAATGCTAATGTATTAATTTCTTGCAGCTGTATTCATAATAATATTTCGGCCATTATGACATGAAACTCTAATCAATTGATTTGCATTGTAATAAAATACCAACTTAGAAGTAGAAATATTGAATTGTAGTATTCAAATAAATAAAATATGGGTTTTTAACAAATATATAAACATTCTGACCTTAGTATAGGTATAGTAGTGGATTACCACCGAAATAATCTGCATCGATTTCTGGAAATTCGGAATTTAACTCATCTTACTCTGTACTACAAAAGTAAGGTGTGGAAAATACCCCTTTTATTAATAAATTGATAGATTGAAGCAGTTAATAGGCTGTTATTATGTTCAGATATGTCAAACGTTTCTGTTTTTTTATCGTGGAACTGATATTGCGGTATTTTACTGTGTAACTACCGTTAAAATATTCCCTACATAACGAAATTAATATATATTTTTTTAAACAACATGAAACTGTTTTATTTTGAGAAAGAGAAAATATATTCTAAGTATTTACGATGTGATATTTGAACGGCAATATCTCATTTATTTTTTAAGCGTAATTTTCAGTAATAAAAGCTACATTTTTGTTAAGAACAACTTTTCAATGTTCTTGGTTTTGGCAATCGTGCAGCGTGATACCATATTCTATTGGGAAATAACCTTATCGACGATATGAACATCCTATCTAGTTACTTTCAGAGACATGTTGTTTTCACCTTAATAGTATAGCATCGAACAACATCATTTTCAAACGGTAATATTGTCCGACGCAACCAAAATACTAAGTACCTTGGTATTACGTTAGATAGATAGATATGATTTGAACTTAAGTGGACCCACTGTATATGTAGACGAATTGACAATCTCCATCTTTTTTGAAGTCTGTTAATTATATTTCATTAATATGATTTAGTTCTAATTACATACATTTAATATTCCCTTCTCTGAGAAATGCAGTTTAAAAAATATTTATTTTACAATTTTTTGTTTGTTGTTACAGTTTTCAACTCTAATTAAGTGTGATAACAATTTTCGATATTATCGAAAATAAAGATACTTCACTTTTAAGCAAAATTCATAATTTTTGCCAAACCTCGTATACAGTACTGCGTTCTACATGTCACCTTTTTAAACTGTATATGAGGCAGGTGAGGATCCAGAGACTTCATACATTCAGAGGATGGGTGATCTCGGGAGTCATAGGGGGAGATCTCGAACGAAATTAATCTATGTAAGGGTGGACTGCTCTATGGCTTTGGATACATTGTGTTTCCTGACCTATTTTCTGAGCCAATGTATCAAAAAGAGTTTAACTTCCCCTTAAACCTACAGAAATTACTTTCGTTTACGCTTTTGGATGCAACTTTTTTGATGTAGTGTCGAAATCACTGAGCTTGAGGCCCTTGGATGGGTCCTCTGGATCCGCCCCTTATACGAGGTTTGGCAAAAATTATGAATTTTGCTCAGTTCAGGTTTTAGACCATGCAGATCTTTTTATAAATAATTACATGTATTCTGATTTCATTCCGATATATTTTCAATAGTTTAAATTAATTACTCAGGTTTCGAACAAAGACAATTCCTTTCTTGAATACTATCCTTCTTGCCAGAGGTTACTATATACGATGTTCCTTAATGATATGCTAATATTTAAGAGATAATCTTGGACACATTTTAAGAAAAAATTTCGAATGACCGTATGTTGTAAACGTTTTAACTTTAGAGATACAGAGTGGTAAAGAATTCAGAAAAAAGTTTTTTATAATAACTCTGATAAAGTGAAAAAAAGTAACAACAACGGCAAATAAAATAAATACGTTTATTTTGGTAAAATAAACACATTTAAAGTGAGTGTGAATATTTGGGCATTTGAACCCACGGAATCTATTGCACTACTGTAGATATCTTTATAAAACTTGGTACGCAGGTTGTATGAATCAAGATGTATTTTTCCAATGTACAAACAATTTTATAATTTCTACTTGTGGCGGCCATACAAGTTTGGAATTGAATATTTTTTAAATGGTACGCCACTGCTTTGCCTTAAAATACAAATTATATATGAAAACTCCATTCAAGTCAAAGAAAATTTAGTCTTTTGATTTTCTTTCGTTCGCTTAAAAAATAAAAATCGTTTGACTTTAAGGTCAAATCACGAAATATTTGTTGCGCTGACTCTTGTATTTTCCACACAAGATTTTTTTTAGTTTTTTTTGAGTACATTTAATATCAATTGATGATAAATCGGGAAATACGTCATTAACTGATTTTACTACAGAAAAAACTTTCAAACACCAATAATTCACATGAACGGCCTAAATCTATTAATTATTAACAATAATTTAAGCGAAAACCATGCGTCGGCCGAAAGAAAATTAAGAAATCAAATTTGCTCCAAAATCAATTGATATTTCAAAAATATATTTTTTAAGGCAAATCAGTAGCATACCATTTTTTTATAACAAATATTCAGTTCCAAACCCGTACCGACTGGTAGAAATAATAAAATAGTTTGAACATCTGACTCTACAACTGCTGTTCGAAAGATGGCTAGAAAGAAGGAGTTTAGTTAATTGGCCCGCTGGGTCTCCTGACCTCACCGCTTTAGACTTTTTTTGTAGGGCTTCTAAAAACAAAGTATATCTGACCGTTCCTAATTCTGTTGATGAACTAAAACAATCAATTTGGCGATAAATTAATAACATTACACCCATTATGTTCCAAGACAAAATTTAAAAATTTAACAATTGTAATTGTTGAAACTATACAATTTGACATATTGTCAAAGAAAATGCACCTTGATGCATAGAAGCCGTGTACCTAATTTTATAAAGACACCTACAGTTACAGTATTATCACAATCTTTACCATCCTGTACCTCAAAAGTTAAGATATTAGAACATAAGATTTTATTTTAAAATGGGATCCAGAATAAACTCCTTAAATCAGTGGTTTCCAACCTTTTTGTACCTGCGCCCCCCCCCTTCTAAAAAAAATATTGCGCCCCTTTAATTTTTCTAACAATCTAATTGTGGATTAACGTATACCTATTTTGCTTATTCATTTTTTTGACACCTATTCGACTTTTTTGGTTTGTATTCGAAAATGATATTTTGGAAACTGCTGCACGCACCCCTTGCAACAGTCTCGCGCCCCCCTAGGTTGGCGCGCCCCACAGGTTGGAAACCACTGCCTTAAATATTAGCATGTAATTAATGAACATGATGTATGAAAATACGGTTTTTCCTATTTTCTGAAAAATGGCATAGTTATATAATTTTATTTTAAAAAAGACCAGCTCAGGTAACGACAAATCGCTGAATACACAGACAAAAACATATATATCGACGAACTGAGAACCTTCGCCTTTATTTAGTCCATTTAAAAAAAGTAACAAAAAGACTAAAAACATTTTTTAAATGTGTATTTTCTAAAATCTAGTTGTTTATAAAATCTGATTTGAGACATACCTACGATTTATACATGGACCAGTTGTATCGAAAATGTGGGATATTCTGGAAATCTTAATTTAAGGATGTCGCCTACCACTTACCAATAAAAAAAATTAACGTTACTTTTAATACAGTTTTCTGTTAGCTTGTATATTTAATAACTAATATATTACAACAATTGAAAACATCGCACATCATAGTCTCAATAATTTATATTTAAGAAAGAACCGACTTCAACTGACTTAAAATAAAAACCGTTTAGAAACCGTGTGCAATCATAACTATTTTCTGACATATTTTTTTTTATCTATTTTAAGGTACAATTCTATTGATTATTTTAGCGTATTCTTATCTCTCCTTCTCTCTATCTAATTTATATATTTTTAATATTTTCCAGATATTTTTTAACTTTTTCGCCCTATATTGCAACCACCCTGTATATGTTTTTATTTATTGGTTACCCAATATAAATTATTTGTCTATCATTTTCTGAATAACCCTGTCCAACTATAATTCAACTCTACAGGATGTTGCCCTGTATAAGTATTAATCCTCTCTACTCTATTGACTGTTTCTATTTTTTCTATTGTTTAAATCATCCTGTATACCTATAATTTTACTTCTCCCAATCGTATAAGCAACTACTTATGTGCCACACTATATAACATTTTTTAACCACCCTGTAGAACTATAATTCCACTTTTAATCATCCTGAATATCGAACGGCTTCTAACGTTTTTTGGACCCTCCGTCCTATAACTCGAATATTCGTACTGCATATGCTTATTTAACCATTTTTGAAGTTTTTTTATCCACTCTGTATAAGTATAGTTTCACTTCACTCTTAATTCAACCAACTTGCATACGCAACTACTTATCTGCCACCCAATACATTTTTTTTGAACCCAGCTGTATAACTTTAATTCTATTTCACCTTATATTTCAACAATCCTTTATATGGAACTGCTTATGTACACCTGTCTAAGTGTAATTTTACTTCGCCAAATATTTCAACTGCGCACATTGCTGCTTGGATTTCGATGCACGCACACACCTACCACTGTATACCATAGGGAAAACATGGGTCAACTAAAAAAAAATTCGTTTCGATACATTAATGGAATATTTTGTGCCATTTGACTCGACTGCAATGAAAACCGTTAGAAATACCTTGTACGATATACTTTCATGGCATATCTTGACATTTAAGCTAGCTATTATGAAAATTTGACATTAACATTGACGTTTACTGTGTTTTTGCAAATATTTTTACGATTTTCGGAAAAACTGTATGTTTTATGTTATAGATAATTATACGGAATCAAGTTGGAACATCTCTTTGTAGAATACAATTTAAAATATTCAAATTGGTTGAGCCGTTTTAGAGTAAACAGTGTAGATTTATTGAAATTCATGGAAATGTGGTCCCTTAAATACTCTTTTTTTCTGGAAAATCGTAAATCTCACGTTATAGAAAATAATATGGTACCTTTCTGTAATATTCCTTAATACAATGCCGTTTAAATCTTCAAATTTGCCCAAGCCGTTTTTGAATAATCACTAAGCATACTTAAATATAAATAATAAATTGTTGTATTCAGAGTAATTTAAAATGATGTGGTACCAAATTCTGCAACAAAATGTTAAATAATAACGGAGTACTAAAGCAATTTTCTTTTAAAAATTTTGTCATGTTGGAAAAAATGAAGTAACTGTCGAAATTGAAACAAAAAGAGATAGAAACGAATATGACTGGAAGATGATTCGGTACGGAAGTCGATTTTATAAACCGGAAGTGCCTTTTTCACATTAAATTTGAGTTCATTCCTGCAAAAAACAACTTTAGAAAGTTGTTCCGATAAACATTTATGCCGTCTACATGACCTTGAAATCTTGAAGTGGTTATTAGGGTTCCGAATATACAATAAACGGATTAGGAATGTAACGAATATTCTCATTCGTATTCGCGGTTATTTTTGCGAATTTTTGCGCGAATGTGTTTGACAGTGAAAAGCGAAAATACTTTATTATGATGTTACTCATTAGGTACATTGCACACTGTATAACTTACTTGGCATTTCAAAAGTTAAGTACAGGTATTAACTTGTACTTCCAATGTGAAATAACAGTTGTATGATGACATAAATTTATTTATAACTTTAAAGAAAAAATACACTAGTTGTGTGTCAACTACATAATTACATTTCTTCTGGAATCCTCACATGTACATGTAATTAGCCAACAATTTAATTGCTAAGTAAAATTAAGCAAGTTACGTCAGTTTTATAACATGATATAGGGGTTTATGCCCAAGTGAATTTCAAGATCTAGAAGTTAGAGGGAAAACTAGCTGTCAGAGAACTTAAATCAGGAGTCATACTGAATATAACGCCGTTTCCTGGTGATTTCTAGAACAAAACATTCGTAGATTCACGAAAACCTGTCAAAGAAATTATGATACCAACTATTGGAGGTTCAATCAGTTGAGGGGAGCGCGACTGATGAAGGTTCTCGACTAGAAGCAATATATTTTCAACAGTATTATATAAGGTTGTCCAAGAAAAACGAAATTTTATTTTCATTTTATATTTTTATTTGTGAACTGATTTTAAATAAATAAGGCTTGTTTAAAAGACAATTGATGCTGCTGCTCAATTCACAGACACCATTACATAGTTATTGAACTTGTCCCTTTGTCTAAAAAACGGTTAATGGTGTTTCAACTCGTTTTTTGGTTGCTAGGAAGATATACAACCTATCGATTTGTGCTGTTGTTAAAAAAATATATAATAAAACATTTGTCATTAAACCGTTTCTTTTAGATATCTCTTCTACTTCTAAAAATGTTTAAAAGGTTTCGGCACCTTAATAGTCTCCTAGCTTTAACTTCAGGACAAAGTTTAAATTTGACAATTTGTGGAACGCTCAGACTAGCTCCAGGCCTTTTGTCAGGGCTAACTGCTACATTCGAAGTAAACAGAATATTTTCCCAAGTAAACGAGCTTTGCGCGGTTCGGGCCGTGCGTTGCGTCAAAGTGACAGGCACCTGCTGAACACAGTTCTCTGATGCTGAAACTGGGGGCGAAAACAAACCACTGTGCGATCTTCGACAATATAAAATCGCTACAAATGCACTAATTGAATTTCCTGTAAGGTCACAATGAATGCTTTGTATGTGTTTACAAGGGACACAGCTTATAAGTTAGATAAATCGAAATAAAAGTACCATAACTGTCGTACTTGCGTTCTTACACTCCTTGGGCACCTGCCTCCTTTGCGCCTGGCAATTGTGTTAGGTGAAATTTCTTGACAGAACTCTAGTATTTTCAATAGCAAAAAAAATCCACAGATATTTGATTGATTTTTCTTGAAGAATGTATATAGGATAACACATAAAAACTGTTGTTCACAAATTTTTATTACTTAATTAATTATACGGAGTGTTTAAAGTTGCAAAAATCGCAATTTTAGCAGTTTTTGTAACTTTTCAGCAACTGAATGGAAAGTTCTAGGGTCGAAACTAAGTTTGTTTTATACGTGATTTCAATAGCGACTAAATGATGGGTTCATATAGCCGATTGGATAATTAGTTATTGAGTTATTTGGAAAAAACTGTAAAGCATACGCAATTTTCAATCGTCCATAGTTATTATATAAGATGCGTTGAAATTTTGAAATTCGGCAGAATATTTCATTTCTACGAGGTAAATAACTGGTAAGAATCTCAAATTTACAGCTCATACGGTTTTCTTGCAAATCTGAATTTTTTTCCAGGGCTTTTAATTTTACGTGAAGTTTACAATGCTCACATTTTGAGCTAAATTAATATTTTCACCATCTGAAAGGAACATATTAATTATTAGTTCTTTGAGTACCATCCCTCATAAATTAATTTTCTTTTCGTTTTATTTTATTGTATGTAAATTCAGTTTGAAAGCCTTCATTTTGGTATTCGGAATTAAATAAAATGTACTGCTGGGAGAAGCACCTTCCGCTCATTTTACTACTGCGTTCGAACTGACATTCATTTCAAATCGCTTTTATTCTTTCCCTAATGCAAATGCCATGCCAACTGTCAAACTGTTTGCTGATAGCCCAGGGACGAGAAACGGTGGCATATGATAATTTGTTCATTGAAGTGTTACATTTCTACTTGTTCATAAACTTTAAACTTTTTTTCTCATCATTTTACAAAAAAAATGACATCATACCATTTTTATAGATGGTGTTTTAAGGAATAATTTTCATTAAATTTATTCATTAGTTAACTAACTTTATAGTTCATAACTATTCATTAATGTTAATGATTTGCCATCAAGCCCGTAGCCAGCGGGGGGTGGTCCTGGGGGTTCACCCCCCCCGAAATTTTTGAATCTTTGGTTTCAAGATTCAATTTTAACCAATTAATCATGTTTTTCATAAGAATAAATTTTATATTTATACAATTTTATATATCTTGGAAATACATGAACAAAAATATACATTTTGCAGTCCTAATCAGCTCATCACCAATCAAAAAAATTATCCAACCCCCCCCCCCGAAAACCCTAGCCTAAAAAAAACATGGCTACGGCCTTGTTTGCCATAAGTATATGGTTAACTTTGATTTTCTATTTACTGATTCATTATTTCCTTTCTAAAGTTTTTCCTTTCAAAATTGTCGAATAAATTAATTGTGATACTGCGATCGACTATGATTTAAAACTCTGAGAATTAAAGTCAGCAAAACAATTACGAGGTTAAATTATATATCAAGGAAAATTTTGTCGTACATTTATTGAATAACATTATACAGAGATGATTGATTTAGCATTTTTCAATATACCCTCCTGCGTGATCTACACACTTTTTCCACCAAGAGTTGGGAGTTTCAGTATTCTCTGTTCATAGAATGTTTGAGGGCGAGTTGCAAGCCAACTGCACATGTGCTCCTCAACTTCTTAATATATTTCAAATCGTTTCCCTCCCGGTGATTCTTTCAGAGGCAAGTCAGGGCTATACGGAGGGTGGGTGGTTTCGCAGCGCATTTCTTGCAGTATTCCTTGTTTTTTGTTTCAAATACGCGGCTTTTGCCAACCGTAACAACTGGCTGTAGTAATCCACATTCACTGGACGTTGGGCACGTAGAAAATCAATCAGTATATTTCCTTAGAGTCAAAAAAATCGTGGCAAGGACTTTTCCAGATGAGAGGCGAGTTTTGAATTTTATTCTTTTTTCACTACTTTAGACGATGCGCTTCAAAAAGGCCTTCCCTTCTCGCTGAATTCTAGTTAGATGTCTTTCAACGATCTTTAGTTTACAGTCAAAAACCTCGGAACCCATCGAGCACAATTTTTTCTGAAACCAAGTTGTCAATGATAATTGATTGAACACTTCCATAGCTGACACCCAATTCTGAGGAAATATATTGGCATTGTCAGCTGCAAGGCTTGTCCTTGTGCGTGGATCATGGTTATCATTCTCGTACACCCTTAAATTTTCTCACCCACATATACACACGATTCTGAGACAGTGTACTATACCCAAACTGTGCCTTCAAATGAGTTAGAATTTCTGAGGCTTTAACGCTTTTACTGGTTTCAAATTTTATGATAATCTGTTGCGGAACAGACGAATGTAACGCTTGCTTAGTCATGGCTGTATTCTGTACTGACTACTGAACAAACATCTACTCCAAACAACATAATCTAGCTCGAAACTGCATTCTAAGCAGAATGGCAAAATTACCGTTTATATTTGATTTACTCTCGTATATAACGTAATTTGCTAATTCGATGGCTTCGTTATTTTTATTCTACCGTGAGGGGAAATTAGGAACCCCCTCTACTAATATGTATGTGTTGGCAAATACCAAAATGCAGAATTTCAAATTAAATTTAGAGATAATAGAACAAACCCAAAATAATATTAATATATGATGAGTTGTACCGAAAGATTTGATAATTAACATGTTACATTCAGATTTATCAATAAGTAATTTGAATGGGAGCGTTGTAAACATCACCAAAAATACTCACATTTGTGAGAAAACCTTTAAAGCCCTCATTTCAAAATTCTCATGCACTCAATCTCATTTTACTCAGAAATAAACAAGCTGGCAGAATCTTACTTTTAAAGCTATACAAAGGTTAGACTTGTTCGCCACTTTGCTTTTGAAACTGATTTTAAAAATATATAGTCTGACACCATCAATTGTCTCCTAAACAAGCCAACTTTAATTTAAATGGGTCCATATAACATCACAATAAAATTCCGTTTTTTTGGCAACCCTATATAATTTTAGTTCGTATTTGGCTTATAAACATAATTATATAATTTTTCTGTTTAATTAAAAATAAATAAATACAAACTTCTTATAACTCCTCTCATAAACCAAAAAAACTTTGTTGGTTCACTCTAATATGTTGACAGCTTAACTGTTGAAACAGCGTTGAGCGTAAGGGTTTCGTGTTAGGATACAAAATTTTGTGTTTATACATCTGTGAAACATCAAGGGTTTTAAAGGCATTTTCTAAGGTTTATGTATTAAAAATAGAAGAATGGCTTTATATAATAATTACTAAGCACAGTTTAGTTTATTATTTTTGATTAAATCAAAATAAGTAAATTTTGATGTGATATTCGCATTCGTATTCGCGAATATTAGAAGAGAAAATTCGCGAATATCGAAAATCGGACATTCGTTACATCCCTGATACCCCTATATCACTCCGGATTTCTCTCTCTTTCACATCACCGCAATTTTCTCCTAAACTACTGGACGGAAAATGTTGAAATTTGGTATCTGTGTATAGTTTGGTGACCAGATGAAGAGTACTTATCGTAAATGGAGAAATTTTGATTTTAGGGGTACTTCTGGGCGGAAAAACTAAAAAAATTGACCGGTCCTCCCCCTTATATCCGAAACTATAAGAAGTAAAAATTTGAAAAAAATATAGAGATATAGGGCGTCGCCTGAATTTTACCGGAAAAATAAGGGGAAACCTCTACTATTAATTTTAGGGTGCAAATTACAGAATTAAATGGAAAATATAAAATTAAAATCGTTTATAACCCATCATGTAATATATCAAATGAAATGGCGAAAACAAATAAATTTTTTTCATATTTTTAAAATAAATTATTTTAAAAATATTGACAGAAGTATAAAAATGTTTAACCATTCCCCCTATCTTATCTCCTAAACTATAAGCCGTAAAATTTTGAAAAAATAGGAATATAGGACCTCACCTAAACTTTACTGGAAAAATAAGGAGAAAACCCTAATATTAATTTTAGGATTAAAATTACAGCATTAAATGGAAAACATAAATTAAAATTATTTCTAACGCATCATGTAATATATCAAATCAAAGGGCCTCCTTATGACGAATACAAATATATTTTTTCCTAATTTTTAAAATGAATATTTTAAAATATATTAACAAAAATATTGTAATATTAATATTGGGGGCCAAATTATAGAATTAAATGGAAAATAAAAAAATATTTCTTTAACGCATCTTGCAATACATCAAATGAAAGGGCTCATTATGAGGAATACAAATATATATTTTTCATATTTTTCAAATTAATTGTTTACAAGATATTAACAAAATGATACAAAAAATTCTCATTTCCCGCTTTATTTTCGAAACCATACTACCTACAATTTTGAAAATATTTAGGGGTACTGGGACTCACTTGAAATTTATAAGAAAAATTAGTAGAAAACCCCTATAGTAGTTTTAGAGAGAAATTATAGAATTAAATGGAAAATAAAAAATCAATTTACAAATGTATCATGCAATATATCAAATAAATGGCTCATTATGTGAATATATCATATTTTCAAATCATTTGTTTAAAAGATATTAACAAAAATATTAAACATCGACTTAATTCAGACTTTAGATCTACACACATCTAAAATTTTGAAAAATATATTTTATTTGTATTTTTAAATAATTTGTCAAGAGATTTAATAATTTATTATTTAAAACTTGACCTATTTTCCCCTTTATCTTCCAATCTGCAGAGCCTCAAAATTCAGACCATAGATTATAAAAGGCTTCCCTGAAAGTTTATGAGTAAAATAAAACTCCAATGTTAATTTTGGGGGCCAAATTAGAAAACTAAATACATATGTATTTTTATAAAAATCAAGCGAATCATGAAGCACATCAAATTAAAAGTCTATGTGTGGAAAATGAAAGTGTATATTTTATTTAAGATATTAGGGTAAATATAAGAACTCATTCCCTGCCTGTCTGAAACTGGAATATTAGAATCTTGAAGGTGGTACGGAACCCTTAGTAGTCCAACTCGCACTTGACCAAATTATTTTATTATATAAGCTCTGCACTCGACGGTGTGTACAGTATTAAAAAAAGTGCATTTTTTAACGTTTGCCTATACTTTATTTACATATTTTTTAAAGTACAATATAAATTAGGTTTTATTACTGCCTTAAAAACTGCATTTCCGGTTTGAGAACTACTATTCTAGTTAGTTCCGAAGAGCAAAAATTACTTTATCCTAAGAAATTGATATTAAATTTGAATTCGAACACTGTCGAATCGGGTTATATCTCTGCAGAAAACATCCCATGGATTCCAATACAAAAAGGATATGGGAACCTAATGTATTTTTGTCGCTGCGAATCAATATACATACAAGTCCCCAGGCGAAAAAATAATCTGTATATTTTTGATATAGCTGTAACAAATAGAATAATATTAAACTTACTGATTATGGAAAAATTAACACCGCTTTCATCCACATAGAATGCATACGATTATAGGATACATTAAAATCCCATTAATTCCAATATAGAAAACTCGGCATACTGGACTTGCAGATAGATTCCGACAGGTCAAGAAATTATCTTTACCTGGCAGATTGTCTTTCCAGATAGAGTGCTACAAACTATTAGTTTTTGTAGTTATGTATATTGAATGTTTTCAACTGGGATGTTAAAATGTCACTTACGGTTTTCAAGATCATTTGGAGGGTTTAAATATGCTTTTATAGAAAAAAATCAAAGCAAATTATTTTCCACTAGCGAATACAAATCCGTGGAGAAAAATGCCACTTGCCATTTAAAAAATCGACTTCCGGTCTGAAACATCCATTTCCGCTAAGAAACGGGATAAATTCATTTGTATTAAAAACATGTTTTTGTAATTCAAGAAGAGCTGGACGGGTGGTTTGAGCTACCCATATATATGTTGCCTCATAGATACAGGGAAAATAAATCCGAAATCGGAATATTTAAAGGCATCTCGGAATTTCCTAGCATGAGAGGAGTCAGACTAGCAGACATCTAGCGACTTTAGAAAGTATCTTTCGGAAATTCATTCGGAACAAGAAACGACTTACTGTACATGGGATTACCTAAAGATATTGTAATTGCCAAATGTTCAGAGGTACTACTATAATAAATAACAAATTTACTATAGTAACCTCAACTGTTTTCATTTATTTCTGACATTATTATCACTTTTTTGCTGAACATGATTGAACACAGATATTTAGTAGACATTTCATTTTGATATTTCTAAATTTAAAAATAGGTCATATATGTCTTGTAATGGTTTAGCCATGTGTTTGGCTTTTTAGCTATGATTTTACCAAATTACAAACTAAGTAATATTAATAGTAGCATCTACAAACTTAATTCCAAAACATGTTCCAACAAATGATCATTCATTTCTAAACATAACATATTGTTTAACTGTGGAACCAATATATCAAGTCCATAAGGCGTAGGCACTTAAACTGCTTATAAAACTAGCAGAAGTAATTCTTCATCTGTTTAATTATTAAGTCGATTCACATAGTTTTTGAGGTACTCCCATAGATAACAATCCTGAGAATCAGATTCTGCAATAGTGCATGCCATGAAAGAGATAACTACATCTGTCAAGATAAATACAAAAATTATATGTTCTTCTACCCTACAATCCAACCCACTTATTGAAGTCAAAATCATGTTTGTGCCCAAACATTGTGAACAATATTGGAGTTTCTATTGAGAAACAAAATAAAGTGGGCTGTAAGTTTTGGCATTCTACTTATTTGTTTCTACTTGAAGTTATGGGGTCTTGCATTATAAATATTGTCATATGTAAAAATAAAAAGAACATTTGTTTTCTCCATAATATTCCCCCTTTTGTTTGACACATGATCCAAAAATATTATTTAAATATCTAATTAGCCCCCTAAAATTTACATTAGGATTTTCACTCAGGATTTTCTGTAGTTTTTTCAAAATTTGCAGGTCCTTTTTTGCATATTTCCCTTAATATCTTATACATACTCATCAATAATATGTTTATATTCTACATAATGAGCCCCTTAATCTAATTAATAGTCTCATTTACACTTTACTGCAATCTTTGTTTGGGACCCTCTACTGTCTACAACTATGCCTGCCCTTATTTCTTCCTACCAGAGCTGTTTTTAATTAAAAATACTGTGTACAATAAATAGGCCACCTCTGAAAAATATTAAATTATACCTTAAGTACATTCAAATGGATTAGCAAATTTAAAATTATAAAACAAAAAAAAGGAAAAACATTCCAATAATATGCAAAAAGCTTTTTTATAGGAAAACAGTTTTTATTCACTTTCATAATACATAATGTGGAAAAAGTTAAAGCTATTATAGAGACAACTTGCCAATTACATACTAAAGTTGCCTTCTAATGAAAGATTCCCAAATGGTTTAACGGAAGAGATATTCTTAAATATATAAACCCATTAACTCCACCAAAAAATAATGCTCAAATACTATAAGATTTTTGATAATACAATTGATATTAAAAATAAAATATAAACACTAGATTACTCTTTAAATAACATTGTAAACTAGAGAAAGATTAGAATTTGAGAATGACATGAAGTTTGTGCACTATAAATTCATCCCCATTGATGTTTCTGTAACATCTATTGCTGAATATCATATATCAGGCTAAATACATATAAAAAATATAAACTAACAGCATTGTGTATTAAAAGGCAGGAAAATTTAAACAAAATTAAACTGAACTGAAGGGGTTTATTTTGTTAGTTGGTACAACATGCAGAAGCCCCCTTGAAATTATTAAACACACGATTAATTTAATAAAATATATATAATGTGTATATGATAACTCAAACAAGTACACAACGATGCTTCTTCTTCTTTTTAACTTGCAATGCAGCACGAGTAGCATTCTCAAAAACTTCTCTGACACCTTCCTTGCTTTTAGCAGAACATTCTAAGTATGCAAATGCATTAATTTTTTCAGCCATTGCTCGACCATCTTGAGGCTTGACTGGCTCTTGTTTCATTTTTTTTAGTTCATTAATAATAGCAGGATCATTGCGAAGATCCTTTTTGTTACCTACCAAGATAATTGGCACATTTGGGCAAAAGTGTTTAACCTCAGGAGTCCACTTTTCTGGGATATTTTCTAGGGAGTCAGGTGAATCTACAGAGAAGCACATTAGAATCACATCAGTATCAGGATATGATAAAGGCCTTAAACGGTCGTAGTCTTCTTGTCCGGCAGTATCCCATAATGCTAGTTCCACTTGTTTGCCATCCACTTCAATATCAGCTACATAGTTCTCAAATACTGTAGGCACATAAACTTCCGGAAACTGATCTTTGCTAAATACTATTAGAAGGCATGTTTTCCCACAGGCTCCATCACCAACTATTACTAGTTTTTTTCTTATTGCGGCCATCGGACCTACCAAAATACAAAAGACTTCGAGATAATAAAAGTTAACGCCTATTCAATTGCCAACTAAAGATGGCGGACATTAAATCACGAAATGAGAGCGGGGATGTAGCTAGATAACGATATCTAAATTATCTCACCTTTTCCGTAATCCTCTTGGTCAGAACAACAAAACATTCAGCAAGTTTTCCACTTTTACGAACTGATATCGCACTTTAAACACTATCTAAATAAACTAGTCTGATATCGCAAAAAAATCTTCGAATTTAAGATAAACAAACTAACCCCATCTCTTGCTTTCTTTTATGCGCATGCTTATTAGATCTATATTCCCGGACAACACCTTTTCAGCGAAAAATGATGTCATTACCACAGAATACTTCTTGAATATTCTGTCAAATTCCTCATTACCAAAACAATTGAACATTTGTTAAGAGGTAGTCAGAGATATATGCTAATATATGGAAGTTTACCATATAATTAGGAAGATTCACGGAACGTCAACCGCATGGTGGCGCCACTGCGTACAAGGGTACAATGGCCGCCATGCATGAGAATTTTTTATTTGTGGCGGCCATTGTACCCTTACTTAGATCATTTACCATCTAGATAAAGCCTGTCAAGCATAAAATCGTGGCAACGCTAGAAAGAGTGGCAATAGAGGCAGTAAGAGGCTATTTCACTTAGTGGGTGGAAGCAGCCAATGAACATCATGTTGAACGTATTTCATTGGAAGCAGCTCCCAAGCGAGTGAAATAGCCTCTTGCCCTCTCTATCCTTAGTCTTACCACGACATTTGTCCATGACAGGTTATATCTAGAAGGTACATGATCTAAGGTAAAAATCGTAAATATAACGTAGAAAATCTGTTATGTGAACTTCTCTTTGTAAATGGTTGTCTCCGTTTATTGTAATCTCTACAAGTAATGAGTTTATAGTTTGTTAATTGTGATATAAATTAATAAGCGTGTGCCCCAGTTTTGACATTTTATAAAATTCAGTGATTTTATAGTTGTTATTTTGTTATGAAACGTTTTGAAATAGTTAAACAATGGGAAAATTTTGCATATTTGTAATATTTTTATACTTATTACAAAATAGATGTTGGTGAATTAGATGTAAATAAAAATTATTTATTTTTACATTCTTGTGTTGATATTACATATTTATTTTGAAAAGTGTCCTTTTACAAACTTAGATCATGTACCTTCTAGATATAGGCTGTTTTCCAGTTAGCAGAGCACAAGTGATTTTGTGCCGCACAGTGCAGCAATTTTTAGGACGTTAATTGGAACATGGTTGTTTTAAAACCAACCGGTAGAGTACACTGATCACCATAAGATTAAAAGTGTATTACTCATAGCTTATCAATTGACGTTTATGTGTACGTAAATTATTTACAGAATAATTCAATAATGGTTGTTTTCCAATTACTAGAGCACAAAGTGTTTTTCTGTCGCCTTGTACCGTAATTTTCGGGCGTTAATTGGAACATACTTCATGTTTTATGATAAATTTTTATGTTTACCTAGTAAACCTACATAAAACATCCCAAAGGCACAGTTATTTCTTGTGCTCATTTGTGCGAGCTAGTGCTGTAATTGGAACACTCAGTGCTAGCACTGTGCCGCACTGTGCTCAATTGTGCGCTAATTGGAAAACAGGGTTTGCCTGTCATGCACAAATGTCGTGGTAAGACTATAGAGAGAGAGGGCAATAGAGAGGGCAAGATGCTATTTCAATCGGTTGAGAGCTGATTCCAATCAAATACGTTCAGCATGTTGTTCATTGGCTGCTTCCACCCACTAAATGAAATAGCCTGTTACTGTCTCTATAGCCCTCTCTTTCTAGCGTTGCCACGATTTTGTGCTTGACATGCTATATATATATATATATATATATATATATATATATATATATATGAGGTACATGATCTAAGTTTACAAAGTCTGTGTTTCTACTTCCTTGTTCACCTCTTTTTTTTCATATTCAAATTTTTTTGTTGCCGTGCGTCATTTTTTTCGAGCAGTTGTCAGACCATTGGCATGTAAATAGAATGGTGTTTTGCTCGAAAAAAATGACAGAAGTTGGCGCTTGCCCACTAGAAATTTTCGAAAATGAAAATGCCTATTATTCTTTTCATCACTGAATAAACTGCTATAATTAAATTATCTCTTCTGTTATCCACTGTTATCATTATGGAACAAATTTCACTTGCATTTTATTCTAGAATAGTTTGTTTTTCAAGGATTCTAACATTTTCACACACTGGTTTTTCATATATATTTTTTGTATACTTGGACAAAAAGCTCCATTAGCTACAATTAAATGACTATTTTTGGCATCTTTCTGATGTAGTTATATTTTAAATATTTCCTAAGATACACCTAGTGAATGCCCCTGGGAAAACATCGTCAGCAATTCGTTGAAGTTCTCGAGTTGGTGGACAATGCCATAATCAGCTTAGTAATTATATAATAATGGTTTATTCAGAGTTTAATTTATGTAGGATATTTATCTTGACACCTAAAAAAATGTGCAAATGAAACTTTGCTGGTAAGTCATTTTTATTTATGTACAAGGTATTTTATTGGTTTAACACTTTATTAATGTTAAATATAAGTCCGGTTCTTTAACTGTGATGGTTAAATTTGCATTTTTTTTTGGATATGAATTCTTCACATTAACCTCATTTTATTAAGGTAAGTTTGTTCATAGAAAACTGATTTAAACGAACAAATTATCCGGTCGTCCCAGTGGCTCGTGTGGGGTGTATTTGTGAGTGACTAACGATATTTACAACAGTGAATTTGGACCAATTGAAAGTCACCGATTAAAAAAAAATGGTGGAAAGGGATTTAGAAATTAGTGACAAGAAAAGCGAATTAATACAACGGCTACGAGATGCCCTAATAAATGAAGGTAACGATCCCGATACTTATTTGTTTGAAGTTTCTGGTAATGGAGATATGAGTATGCTATTAAAAAAATGGAAGATAAATTGCTAGCAAATTCTAAAAACTTGAAAGAATCGTTAGAAAATAAATTGTTAGAAAATGTTAAGACTCTAGAAGATAAGCTACAAAAATTACACGAAAATGCGCAATCCTTAGAAAAAAATTTGAAAAAAAAAACAGAAAATAGTCGAAAATGAAGCCCGAATTGAAGATCTGAAGCAAACAATAGTTGAAGAGCTGAGTCAGACGACAGTTAAAAATGAAACGCGCATAGAATATTTAAAACAGATAATGGAAGGCGAGATCGCCAAAATAAAAGAACAGGTAGTGGAAAAACAAAGGGGAGAAACACCATCAAAGACCGAAAGCAGAAACAGTCTGGAAGTAGTGGATTCGAAAATTGACCTCGAAGGAACAAGATGAAACCTCCGCAATTTGATGAAAAGTCGTCATGGACTAATTATCGGCGCCAATTCGAGACTGCAGCAAAGCTGTACCGATGGTCGGTAGAGGAGAAAGCAATAAGCATTAACCCTCGCTTTAAGAGGGGATGCTACAGATATTTTGCAAACCTTGAATGCCTCTGAGCAAGAAGACTACGTTCAACTGGTCAAACATTTAGAGTTGAGATATGGCCAGACACATTTGGAGCACGTCTACCACTCCCAATTGAAAAATAGCCACCAGAGATCAAATGAATCCCTACAAGAGTTTGAAGCTGATATTGTCCATCTGGTTCGCCTTGCCTATCCAGCCACACCGGAAATGTAATAGAAAGGTTAGCAGTCCAAACATTTTTGGATGGACTTCGGGACAACGAAGCCAGACAAACATTGACCCTAGCTCGACCGACTCAATTAGTGGATGCACTTGCTCGAGCGCTAGAATTCGAGTCTGCGAAAAATACCTGCAGAGTTCAAGCCAGAGTCCGAATCATGGACGGAGAATCAGAAGATGACGGAAACGATGAAGTCTGTAAGAAAGATAATAGAAGAAGTCCTTACCGAAAAAACACTAGTGAGATGTGGGAAGTGCCGTAAGGTAGGACATGTCCAGAGTCGTTGCAAGGAGAGCAACGGAGTACAGACTTGCTCGTCGGGGAAATTAAAGAAGGTCAATATAAAGGGACCATCGTTGACCTGTAACCAACAAGTCCCAACTACCAACGAATATGTCACTTCGCTACGCAACCACGTTAACAGTGTCTTTATAGATGGCCTTATTAATAGGAAGCAATTTTCAATGCTGCTGGATACTGGTGCTACGAAAATAGTAATAAGGCCCAATATTGTTTTAGAGACAATGATAAAACCAACAAAATGGTAACTGCGAACAGCGACAGGAGAAGCAGCGAAAGTCCATGGTGAAATAGAGGTTCAATTGACCTTGGGAAACACAACTTCTCTACATCGGCCATTAGTGGCAGACATCGAAGACCAAGTCATTATTGGAATGGATGTCATGAACTCCAAGGGATTCCAGTTAAACTTTAAAGATGGAATTCTGCGAGTGAATGACGAAGAAGTGGTGCTTCATGGGAAAGACTACATAATGCTTTGAGCAATCTTGACAGATAATGTAAATGTTCCGGAAAGAGCTGAAATCATTGTAGATGCTTGGAACAGTAATGATGTTTGATCTTGAACTTAACGACGGAAACGTAGGCAGAGGAATCAGACTGGGGAAGACTCTGTTTCGTGCCATGGAGATTGTGCCCGTAAGGGTAATGAACCTAAATCATTACTCGGTTGCGTTAAAGAAAGGAACAACTTTGGGCCATTGTTCAAGAGTTTCCTCTGTAGTCAGAAGCACACAGCATGCAGAAATACCACCAGCTAAACTATCTGAGGAACTGGAAAGACTCCTAACCGATTTATCGAAGAATTTGAAACCAAATCAGAAAGCAAATTGAGGGACATCGTTAGAAATTACGAGGATGTCTTAGTTGTAGGGAACGGCAAAAGAGGACGAACCGATCTGGTGAAACATTAAATTAATAACGGGGTCGTTCAGCCTATTCGACTGTCGGCGAGAAGGCTACCCCTAGCTAAACGAGAGGAAGCCGACAGAATAGTCCGCGAAATGGAGGAAGAAGGTATTATTGAACCATCCAATAGCCCTTGGGATTCCCCAGTTGTCTTGGTTAAAAAGAAACATGGTTCAACTCAATTTTGCGTAGACTATAGGCAATTAAACCACGCTACAATGAAAGACAGCTATCCTCTACCAAGAATAGACGATACCCTAGACACGTTGGCTGGAGCGAAGATGTTTGCCAACCTGGACTTAAAGAGCGGTTATTGGCAGGTGGAACTTGCTAAAGAAGACCAAGAAAAGACTGCTTTTACCATTGGCTCAGGACTTTATCAATTCACGGTGATGCCGTTTGGTTTGTGTAATGCTCCAGCGACGTTTGAAAGATTGATGGAAACAGTGTTAAAAGGGCTTTCATGGAAAACATGCCTGGTGCATCTTGACGACATTATCGTGGTTGGAAATCATTTGAAGACCACGTGAAGAACCTGGAGGAGGTGTTTCAGCGACTTCGAAGTTCCGGACTAGAGTTAAGCCCGAAGAAGTGTCAGCTGTTCCAAAAAGAGGTGCAATATCTTGGACATGTGGTTTCCGCAGGAATAGCGGTTGAACAACAGAAAATTAAAGCTGTCCAAGAATGGCCGATATCTAAAAATATTCACCAGTTAAGAAGTTTCCTGGGGTTATGCACCTACTATCGTCGGTACGTAGCCGGATTTGCCAACATCGCCAAGCCACTTACTAGAGCCACAGAAGGGAAGGTACAATACCAGTGGGACAAGGAGTGCCAGCGATCATTCCAGACACTGAAAAAAGGGGCTGTTCTCTGTAGAACTACCGCCGTCGATGACCATTGGCAACCTGAGGAGATCCAGAAAGACAAAAAATTAGATCCAGAATAAAAGAAGTTATCCGGTGGTAGGAAGTAGACCATAAACCTACGTGGTAAGAGATTTCCCGATACTCACCAACCATAAAGTCGTACTGGGCTCAGTGGAACTACCTCATCCTGGAAAATGGACTTCTCAAGCGCGTTCTGTAAACTCCAGAGGAGGGAAACGACAGAAAACAAATTGTAGTTCCCAGAAATAGGAGACCAGAGGTTTTACGAGAAGTACATTATGGTACAACTGGAGGACATCTGGGAGTAACGAAAACCCTGTGGAAGTTGCGAGAACGCTTCTATTGGGTAAACTGCCAAGTAGACGTTAAGGAGTGGTGCCGAAAATGTACGGTTTGTGCTGCTGCACATCACTTGCTAGTAATGGGCCTCTGAAGCGACCAAAAGCTCCCATGAAGCAATATAACGTGGGCAGTCCATTCAAAAGAATAGCCATTGATGTTGCCGGTCCATTTCCTGAATCCGACTCTGGAAACAAGTACATTGTGGTGATGATGGACTATTTCAGTAAATGGGCAGAAGCATATGCCGAATCAAGAAGCCTTGACCGTTGCTGATGTCCTTGTCAAGGAATGGATCAGTCGTTTTGGTGTTCCCTTGGAGTTGCACTCAGACCAAGGTAGAAATTTTGAGTCTACCCTACCAAGATGTCTGCAAACTTCTGAGGATCAATAAAACACGGACGACATCATTATACCCGCAATCCGATGGATTGGTAGAACGGATGAATAGAACCGTTAACCGCCATTAGTCAAGGTAGTCTCTGACCACGGAAGAGACTGGGACCAGTATCTGCACTTGTTTCTAATGGCATATCGTTCATCTGTGCACGAGTCCACGGGTCAGACCCCGGCAAGCGTTATTATAGGACGAGAGTTACGACTATCATGCGATTTGAAGTTTGGAAGTCCCCCAGGAGAAGAGACTGCAGGTGATGACTATGTCAGCCAGTTACGTCGAAAGATTGAGGACATACACCAACGAAACCGGTTAGATATCGAGAATACCAGTGCCCGAATGAAGGAAGCCTATGACATCAGAGCCGAGGGCGGGGTGGGGGGAATTCCAAGCTGATGATCTTGTTTGGTTGTATAACCCGCAACGAACGTCGTCGTGGATATTCGCCCAAGCTACAAAGATCTTGGGAGGGGCCTTACCAAATTGTAAAGAAGATCAACGATGTTGTCTACAGAATAAAGAAGCTACCTCGAGGAAAACCAAAGGTGGTACATTTCAACAGGTTAGTGTCGTATGCGGGAAGTCGGGACAGCGACGTTGACCAAGCCCAAATCTGCAGCATCCAACCACCCGATGACGAGATGACCTTCAAGCAGTTTATGGCACTGTACTCTGATGGGCAGAAAGTGCAGCACGACGTAACTAGAGAGGAACCCCGAGACCTGTCAGGTGCCCATAGAATATGCCCTGGCTCATTGTGTGGCTTGAGATCTCCGGATGTCCAGAGGAATAGCCAAGGTGTTTGCCAAAAGGTACGGCCAGATCCAGAAGCTACGGGAGCAAGATCAAGTGGTAGGGAAGGTCCTTCCTCGAAGATAAACAACCAGTGGGTACCAGAGACATATTTTATTTGGTAACGAAAACATTCTCGCAGGGCAAGCTAACATACAGCGATCTTTGGAAGACTCTGGTAGAATTGAGGAATGTGATGATGGAGAAGAATCTGATGAAATTGGCGGTCCCAAAGATAGCCTGCGGGTTGGATGTACTGAATTGGAGGGTGGTGAGAAGTATGATGGAAACAATCATTCGATTCAGTGGCGTCGATATCTTGGTATGCTATCTCAATATTCGCAGCCCAGATTCGAAGACCGTTGACTGTTACTTCCACCAAACTTCCCGTTGTCGAAATGGAGAGTCCTACAAATATCGTCACACCAGGAAGGATTCTGATACATTCCAATTGGAGGCAGGGACATTCCTCCGATACTTCTGGGAATCCGAAATGTTTTGTCTATCAACAAGCCGACCACTGCCGTTACTGGGAATTCCCTTAAAGCTTCCAGAACACTTGAAAGAAGTTTACCGATAGTTCGTCGACTAGCCAAAATAATTCCAAGAGAAATATATAAATACGTACAGCTGGCGATAGTATTGAGTATTCAGTATTCGACGGTCCTATTGTTAAGTTAAGATAAATTGTAAATAGTTCTTGTGAATATAAATTGTGTTAAAGTAGTAAAAATAAATTAGAAAGAGTTGGACTGTGTTTTTAAATAAATCCAAGAACTAAACTGAACCCGAGTGTGAAAATAAAAACATTACAATATATATTCCATTTACTTCTGCGACCATGACCTCTAACACAGAAATGCCGGATATTTTACTTGCGGATGAAGAGATCGTTTTATCACTTTTTTATACGGTTTTTGCCACTTTCACACAATGTTGCCAAGTACCTATGAAATTAAGCGGTAAAAGGTAGGTATACATCTATTTTAAATAATGTTCCTGTTGAGAATAGAACCATCATCTGTATATTTTTTCATAGGTAAATTAATAGCATTTTTCATATTATTAATTATTAAGCTCAACAAAGTTATTTATGAATGTAAGAATTTTACTACCAACAAAATACAATGTTTGTGTTCACTTGGATGACAGAATAGGCAACGTAGCACAACTTGCTTTGTTAGTAAATTAAAGATGTTGGCTCGCTGTTCCGAGACCGACCTATACTGGCTATACTTGGTCTACTTTATTCATGGTCGAAGGTTGCAGTTACCAATAGAGTGAAATAGCCTATTACCCTCACTATTGCCTCTTTCTAGCCAAGCCCGTAGCCAGGAATTTTTTGTTTCGAGATTCAATTTTAACCAATTAATCATGTTTTTCATAAGAATAAATTTTATATGTATACGAATTTATATATCCTGGAAATACATTAACAAAAATATACATTTTTCAGTCCTAATTAGCCCATCACCAATCAAAAAAATTGTCCAATTCTAGCGTTGGCCACGATATTTGAGCATTGCCTTCGAGCATAAATATACCTAGAGGGGTAATGTCGTATATCAATTACTCACTGATATCAACACACAGTTTTGTTTGCTTCCAACTTATAGAAAAGGAACTTATGTAAACAACAGTGATAGAAATACTATTTGGAAACAAAGAGATTATCCTACATGACGTTACTTTCCGTGGCTGGTTAGTGAAAAAATAAATCTTCAATATCGTATTAACACCATAATAATGTGTTCGATTCAGAAATTAAAGTTTGATAGGTATGTCAAGGGGTAATTTAAACAGATATAAATATATTCCTTATTAATTAATTTGTGGCAAAAATTACATTACATCGTTATGAACATTACTGAATTTTAGTATTACTGATTAATTGAGATAAATCGGGATTTATATAAAAAGAAAAACACTGCCTTAATTTATTAAATATTGTTAATTGTTTCGGACAGTTGACTGGCTTCTTCAGAATACAATTTTAGTCATATGCTAAATATCTAAATACATTATACAGTGTTATAAGGAAGTTACAAACTATACATATATAAATCTCTTATCTATGGTCACAACTGTGTGGAATTTTGATCACATGGTTACTTGGACAGGTAGAAAGTATATTTTTTTACTGCACATTTATCTAATCATGATGAACAAATACTCTATTACATGTCAAATGCTTTTTAAAATATATTTTATAAAACATCTTTGTCAAAGATATTTGATAGTCTAATACCCTTCGACCATCTCGGAACAGCGAGCCAACATCTTTTCTTCACTAACAAACCAGGTTCACCTACGTTGCCTATTCTGTCATCCAAGTGCACACAAACATTGTATTTTGGTAGCAGTAAAATTCTTACATTCATAATTAACTTTGTTGAACTTAATAATTAATAATCTGAAAAATACTATTAATTTACCTATTAAAAAATATAGGGATGATGGTTCTATTGTCAACAAGAACGTTATTCCCCGTAATTTTGTACTTTGCAACATTGTCCATGTCGTCATAACAGTCTTTATTTATTTACATTTGGTTTATTGTCTTTAATTAGCGAATATCTGGTGGTTATTAAACAAACTTACTGTGAATAGTGTTCTTATTACTAAAAAACCCCATACATTGCGGGAAAAATATGTGAAAGTTGCAAAAACGGCAGAAAAATGTGAAAACGTCTGGGAGTAAAATACAGTGCATTCATGTGTTAGGAGTCATGGGCGTAGAAATAAAGAGAATAATAATATATAGAATTTCAATTCATGTCTGAATTCTAAACGAACGTGTTCCTTGTGGTTTCTAAATTGTTCATTTCACAATTTCACACTTAAATTGGATCCTAAGCTTAGTAACATTTTTAGGTGGTTTTTAGATTTCTTGCAGTTTGTCCAAATAATTAAGGAAATATTATATATATATATATATATATATATATATATATATATATATATATATCACTTTTTTTCAAAATGACTTTTTAAAAAATATATTTATTAAATAACAAACTTGAGTACAATAATATTAACACTAGAAGTAAAGGAAATCATCTGCTGGACTTAAGGTCGTGAATAACAATTTATAATAAATAATGTGCTGACTCTATATAAACTTAAACAATGAAAGGAAAGAAATTCTGTGAAGTCAAAAACAGCAGATGAGCAGATTTTTATCTATACGAGACGAAAGTAATTTAATATGAAAGATTAAAATATGAAATGAGATAAAGTACGTGACAAATTGAAAGAAAAGTATAATATTACATTATGCGAAAAAAGGTGTTATGAATTACAATGTTATACAATATAATATTAGAATTTATTATTTTAAAGAGTCTATTAAATTCGTATATAACAACTCCATTTATCCCGAAAAAGTTGATGCTATGCTTCAACTTTTCAGACCATTGGTTTGAGTTCATCTTCTTCTATGGGTTCTTGGAGTTGGAGGCTTGGGCGTCTTCTGGGGAAGAATCTGAAGCGTCTGGTTTCGCTTCGACTTCGCATTGGTGGAGGTGATGGCGGGTCATCACTTGTGGTGGCTATGGCTAGTAGTCTGGACTTTCTTCTGCTTTTGCATTTGTAGAAAATGTACAAAAGTATTAATGCGATGATGGAAGTAATGGTTAGAATTGTGTACCAAGATGTATGTTTTTTAATAAACGGCTGGTTTATTAGTTTGTCTAATTCGTCGGAATATTGGTTGAGCTTGTGTAGCGCTATGTTCAGGTCGTCGGCGTCGATCTTGTTTAATCTGAGGGGTTTCAGATCTGGAACGTACTTTGGTGGGATGGATTCACAGCAGTTGTAGGGTATTTGAACTGGATGGCTCTTGTATGTAATATTTTGGGAATCTTCAATTAACCTTTTTGAATGGATTCGAGTATTGCCGATGAATGCATTGCAGTCTGATTGCAATTGGAGGATTGAATTGGTTGCAATGGTTTTGGTTACAACGTTGTTCACGCTACACTTTATGGTGATTGGTAGAAGATCGGAAACAGAAATTAGCCATACATTTGAACTGATTTCGTAAACATTGTAGTGTTTGGCATACAGTATCGAAGTTTGACAAACTTTTGGAAAGAAGGTGGACTGTTTCAAAAGCTGGGCCTCACAGATGGAATCGCTGTCAATAGGATACGGAAGTCGTTACTGAAATTTAGTTCTTTAGTAAATTTTCGATTTGCTGTTCGTCATGTGTTATCTTGTTGATACAGTCATTAAAGTATTCACCATCACTAGCGTCTAAAGTTCCAGTTATTGATTACCAAATTGTTCCTATACCATTAATAAGTCCTCGTTTCTGCCTCTTGGAGTTGTAAAGTTTAGTGTCTGCGAATATCTCTTGATATTTTAAGTTTACTGTGTCAGATATTTGTTTTAGGAGGCTAATATGAGTTTGTACTTGAGGTTTAAATACTGTCATACGGGTAGTAAAGTTTAAGTGGATAGTATCAATTAAAGTGTTCAAAATGTTGTCATTGTTGGCAATTGCGTCAACGAAAGGGTGAAGATCTTTGTAGACAAGTAGGGTCCATTTATCGTTTGATATTTTGACAGTTCCTTCTTCATGAAAGAAGAGTCCTACTGTGTTGTTTATAGGAGTTATTGAAAATTGGGACGTCACGATTGTGAAGAGTCCAAGTAGTTTGAAATAAAGTAATTTCTATTCAAAATACGGTTTCAATCTGTCAAAATTTACTTTTGTAGATTGATTCGTTTCGGGGTTTAGAAGAGTTGCAGAATTTTGGAAAAGTTCAGTTATCTGGAAAGGACCATTTAATTTATTTTGTGACTTACTTGAAATTTGGGATTCTTTTAAATATACCTTATCGCCTATGTTATAAGTGGGTCGATTTTCGGGTACGTGTTGGTCGAAACGTGCTTTGGCTTTTTCTTTTTGTTGTTCGGTTTTGGCTCGCGCTAATTTGTAAAAATATTCCATACGGTTATTAAGATCTCTTACGTACTTGGAAATGAGGTTCTTTTGGTTGTAAAGCGTTTCCGGTGGTCTACTCGACGTGTGACCAAAAATTAACTCATAAGGAGTGAAACCATGAGTCCTATTTTTGGTGTTGTTATAGCATATGAGTGCGTATGGCAGAACATTAAACGGATGTTCGTTTGGATTTTCGGCGATATTTGCCCGGATCATTTCCGATAATGTCGCATGGAAGCGTTCAAGGGAACCATTTGATTGTGGGTGACTTACACTAGAGAACGTTAACTTTATTTCGTAGAGTTCACAGAGGTCTTTTACTAATACGTTATCGAACTCATGACCGTAGTCACAGTGAATTCTCAACGGGGTGCTGTAGTGTTGAAAATAAAGGATGAGCGTGTTAACAACAGTTTTTCCCGTTTTATCCTTTATAGGATACGCCTGTGTAAATTTCGTTAACTCGTCTCTGATTGTTAGAGCATAATTTCGAGTGGGATATTCAAAGATATCGATATTGACTCGCTCGAAAGGTGTTTTCGGCGTTTCTGTGATGACTAGGGGGGAACTCAAGTTTTTTCGGCATATTTTGACTTTTTGACAAATTTTGCATGACTTGATGAAATTTTCAAAGTTTTTTGTCAAACCGGTCCAGTTATACTTCTCTTTTATTCGCCTTACTGTTTCATTAATTCCGCGATGCAAATTGTTTTTGCCTTGATGGTAGTGTTCTAAAATTTGAGGTATTTCATCGTCTGAGGGTGTAGTTATGACGTTTTGGCATATTTTTAATTTAATGTCTTTGTCTGCAAAGACATAAGAAAAAGTTTCAAGGATTGGGAGTTCTAAGTTGTTTTCGACGTAATAAGTGGTTTCAAGATCGAATTTATCTCGTGATTTGTAAATAATGTAGAACAGAAATTGTACGACTATTTCAGGGTCAAATGGCAAAGGGATTATAAAGTATTTGCGGTCTTTGACTGATTTACTTGCGAAGGTGTTGATGGAATTGTTTTCGAATGTGATATCTTCTTCGAAAATATCGTCCATGATTCGTTCGTGTAGATCAGTTAACTTGTTTTGCCAGAAAAATAATTTGTTTATGGAATTTGTCCAGAAGTTGTGAATTAGTAGTTTCGATCTTTGAATAGTCAATTATTGACCTTGTTTTATATAAGTCAACAAATTTATTAAATTCGTTAGTAAGGTGTTCGTCAGTAAGTTCAGGTTCTGGTTCGGGTTCGTCTTCTGACTCGGTGTCATTGAAGGCATGGATTTTTGACTGAAAATTCGCGATTTGTTGGAAGTGGTTGACTTTAATTCGCGAGAGAGCATCGGCGTTTCTGTTTATCTTGCCTGGTTTATGTTCAATTTTATAATTGTACTCTTCCAGCTTCAGTCGCCATCTGGCAAGTCTACTGCCTGGATCCTTGATCGAGAAAAGCCACGTAAGCGGGCGGTGATCGGTGATTAAAGTAAACTTACGACCAAATAAATAAGGACGGAAGGCTTTGACTGCCCACACAATGGCAAGCAATTCCCTTTCAATGGTGGAATATCTGGTTTCGGCGGCACACAAAGTGCGGGAGGCATAAGCAATCGGAAGGTCTTTTCCAACTGGGCCTTGTGAAAGGACTGCACCAATCGCGAAAGCGCTGGCGTCTGTGGTAAGAAGAAAAAGTTCTTCAAAATTTAGTGTCCTTTTGAAGCAGTTTTGTTAAAGGTTTGGACACTTTAGCGAAATTGGGAATAAATCTTCTATAGTATCCGGCCAATCCTAAGAAAGATTTGATATCTTTCGGGTTCTTTGGCTCTGGGAAGTTTTGGATACAACTGATTTTTTCGGGGTTTGGTTTTACACCTTGTTGCGTAATTAGATGACCAAGATACGCTACCTCTTTTCTTAAGAACTCACATTTGTCTGGTTGAATCTTAAGATTTGATGTGCGAAGACGTTTGAAGACTTCGGTCAACCGGGAAATGTGTTCGTGAATCGTTGGGGAGTATACAATGATATCGTCCATGTATACTAGACAACGTTCATTTTGTATTCCAAGGAGGATATTGTCCATGACACGTTGGAATGTGGACGGGGCGTTCTTTAAACCGAACGGCATACGAACAAACTCGTAATGGCCGTTTTCGACTGAAAATGCTGTCTTGGGGATGTCTTTAGAATCGATCTCTATCTGATGAAAACCGGAGGCGAGATCTAATCTGGAAAAATATTGACATTTGCCAAGTTGATCTAAAAGATCAGAGATGTTTGGCAAGGGGTGTTTGTCGTCGACTGTGACTTCATTCAGTTTCCTGTAGTCAATGACGACACGTCATTTTTGTTTGCCTGAGGCTTCTAATTTTTTGGGAACAACCCAAACTGGGGAAGACCAAGGGGAAATAGAATGACGAATAATGCCTTGATCAAGCATTTTACTGACTTGTTCTTTAACCTCTTCTTTATGGACCTGCGGGTACCGATAAGATTTGGTATAGATGGGTCTGGAGTTTGTCTCGATCGAATATTTGATTTCATTCGTAAAAGATAATGCGTCGCCTTCTAAGAAAAATATGTCTTGAAAGTCTAGACAAAGGCTCGTAATCATATCTTCTTCTTCAACGTTTAAGTGATCTGTTCTGAGTTGTTGTCGAATTAATAAGTTTCTGTCAACTGGTTCAGAGTCATACGAGTTGTTAAAATTGAAGCAGGGCTGTGTTTGAGTAAGGGGTTCTATAGTGAAGTTGTCGAAATTAATTGTTTTTGGGATGGCGTTGGCGTTTATAACTGAAGTGAGGAATTCGCCATTTTGGTTTACATATACCAAGGAATTGGGTAATCTGACTTTTTCTTTTTCGATAGTATGTAGAACAGCGTCGGTGTTAGCAAGGTGACATCGCAGTTTACATACTTTTTCGGTGCGGGGTTCTATACAAATACAGAAATTATTAGGTTTTTGTGTGTTGGGAATTGTTGGAGATGCGATATCTGAAGAGCGATATCTTTAAAATTTGTTCTAAGTTGCTTAGATTTTAAGTCTATTACGCATTCGTAATGTTCCAAAAAATCTAAACCTAAAATGCCATCAAAATCGATGTCGAGATTACAAATAAAAACCTTGTGGGGGTTACCAGGAGCAAATGGTACAAGGGTTGACTGCGAAATTGAAATTTTTTTGATCAGTGATGCCCTGAATAATTACATGTTCTTGGAATCTTTGAGGAAAGTTTTTGACAGTTTGCTCTTTGAAAATTGAAATTCCTGCGCCTGTATCTATAAGCAATTTGTATTGGCCAGTAGCGTCGTTTATGTAGTATAAGTTTTTGGGGTTGACAGTGTGAAGAGTAGTTAGAGGAACGTTTGTTCCGGGAAGTTTACGTTCGGATTCATGTCGTCTAAATTCATTGTTTGTATTTGTGATGTGATGTTGGTTGTTATGTCCGGTGGGTGAACTGGATTTGGGAGAGAAAGAAAATCCTGGTAGTTTTGATTTTCTAGTGGGTCCAAATCATCGGTTTGTTCGCCGAAGTTATCAGCAGTATGATAACTAGTATTTCTTGTATCGTATGAATAACTATTATCTGTATAGTAGTCGTAATTTCTTTGATTATCAGCTGTATGATAATCCTCATATGGGTGATTATTAGCTGTATAATAATCGTTGTAATTATCCAAAGAATTTGTGCAACTTAAATGATGTGCCCTGTTTGGATTTTGGTGGAAATTAGGGTTCTGTTGAATCACTGACTGACGGGGTTGTTGCATATTTTGTTGGAATTGTCTTGGCTGATTAGGATATTGGTTTTGTCTACGAGGTGACTGATTTTGCCTGAATGTTGGCTGATTCTGCCGAAATTGTGGGGGTTGATTTTGCCGAAATTGTGGAGGCTGATTTTGCCGAAATTGTGGAGGCTGATTTTGGGAACCATTATTAGCGAAAGGGTTTGGTCTCATATAGTTGTTGTTACCGTTATTGTTATTGTAAATGGGTGCTTGGTAATTTTGGGAACGACATTCGGAGGCGATGTGTCCAAGTCTACCGCAAGATAAGCACTTATTTGGAGGATTAGGCCTTCGGAACGATTGGTTGGGCCTCGGGGGAATTTGTTTTGTAGTTTTCTGATTCTCAAAGTACGATACGAGTTCGCGTCTGATTCTTACATTGGCTTCTAAAAGGTCTTTAGGGTTACCGGCACGGATGATTTGTCCGAGACGTGGTTCTAACCCTGTTAGAAGGGTGTTAAGTGCCATAGTGTCTATTAGGCTCGTTTGCGCTAACTTTTGGTAGCACAGTCGCACGCATTAATAAATGTTCCCATGGAGATCTGATCTCCTTCGAACTCTGGGACGATAGAGAATATTTCGGATAGCCGATAGGGCTCGGGTTCAGAGCCGTCTCTGGGAGATTGTTGTGCCATTTTTAAATTTATTAAATGGGAGAATTGAAAAATTGTTTGAAAAATTAAGCAAAAATAAAATTTGTTCAAAATAAATGTATAAATCGGTTAAAGTGCAATAAATTATTCAGATTGTTACGAAAACAATAAAACATATAATGGAGAAAAATAGTCAGTGTGCACTATTTGCAAACAAAGTATGGTACAAATAAAATAAAATGAATCGAGCAATTCAAAAATATAAGGTACAAAAATAAAATTGGTATGGTTAAAAATATGGTTCGGGTTTTTGGTCGTCCGAACAGAAAAAAAAAATAAAATCAAAAATTATTGGTAAAATTAAAAATTGCGAGATGATTCCTGTTTATACTCACATTAAATGGAACATCGATGCTGCCGTGTTCTGCAGTTGTAGTTAGTTGCCTTGTCCTACGGTTACAGTTGGGACGTCTCGAGAGGTTCTTTCTTCCTTCAAGGGATTAGGATCCGCCGCTACCAGTTAAGCTCGTTCGCCGGTTCTAGTAACTTTCTGGAATCCTACTGACTGCGCCACTTTTTATATCACTTCTTTTCAAAATGACTTTTAAAAAAAATATTTATTAAATAACAAACTTGAGTACAATAATATTAACACTAGAAGTAAAGGAAATCATCTGCTGGACTGAAGGTCGTGAATAACAATTTATAATAAATAATGTGCTGACTCTATATAAACTTAAACAATGAAAGGAAAGAAATTCTGTGAAGTCAAAAACAGCAGATGAGCAGATTTTATCTATACGAGACGAAAGTAATTTAATATGAAAGATTAAAATATGAAATGAGATATAGTACGTGACAAATTGAAAGAAAAGTATAATATTACATTATGCGAAAAAAGGTGTTATGAATTACAATGTTATACAATATAATTAATTTCGAAAAGATTGTTGACAAACAACAACTTCGAAATCAAAGCGAAAATTTTTTGGAAAAAAACCTCGAAAACAACACCAAACGATTAACAACGACTCCAGACTCGGAGTTGAAACGTCTCCATACACAGATAAGTATTACACAATATACAATACATTACTAATATACAGGAATACTGGTTGATCATTTTATAGACATCTCTTTCTCTCAGAAAAACTGTGAGGAAGAATCTCTGTACAGACAGCCAGTAATCCGGGCAATTTTACGAAATTGCCTTACTACACTTTGTTCTACATATGCAATTTTTAAATACTTATCTGTTACAGGACAAAATTTGGAGGAGAGAAAACCCAATGAATAGACAAAATAATACAATATAATATTAGAATTTATTATTTTAAAGAGTCTATTAAATTCGTATATAACATATATATTTGTTCCTATTATTTTCAAGACAGTGATTTCAGCATTGTACAAAAAACACTTCAAACCAAAGTAAGTATTTAGTCATTCTCCTAAGCAGATAGATCTCTAGATTGAAATTATTTATTTGCATTATAGGTTAGATACAGAACACTAAAATATTCAATCTTCTACATGTAAATAATTGGTAACAGAATGTATAGGTATTTAGTCCATCACCATCTTCCATTGAAGAAATGTCCTGGAAATTTACCATTCAAATATCTCATTGTAACTTTTGGAACGTTTTGAAGTCCATCTAGTTCAAAGAGGATGAACAAATTTATCAGCACAAAATTGAAACTAGGTAATATATTTTTATTTTGAACTATAATATAGTGGCTGATCAACCCATTAAGCCACTTATTGGAACTTAAATGCTTTTAAATACCAAACATGTTAAAGGTTACTATTCATCTATAAATAAATAGGCAAAGACAAAACGGTTAGGTAGTTAGGTTAGTAGCAATTGACGACCTTCAGTGCAGAATGCTTAAATTTATTTATAATATTGGTTCATTCATTAAATAAAATATAATAATAAAAAAACATTATTTATGTCCATACTGTCAATGCCAAAAAGATAACAGTAATAGTGTTGCCAGATTACTTGGAGTGAAAATCGTATGATGGATTGACTCGAATGTGAAAGACGAATAAAATTAAATTAAAAAGTAACAAATTTTGACCCGTTCCTAAAGTTAGTCATGCTCATATACGTAGTATTAAGTATATACTTATATAATAATAATAGCATAACTATATAGTTATGCTATTATTATTATTAAATAGAAGCCAGGAAAATTTATATTGCATAATAATGGCCATTCATTGGGCTGCCGCAAGTTTGTAAATTTCATTGCTTTGTAAATATTTTTTGTCAACTAAAATAAGAATTATGTTGCAATTGATAAATTTATTTGTGATAATGTTTTATTAATTTTAGTTATACTTTCAATTTAAAGACTCTTTTAATTTTTACCGAATAAATTTCATATAATTTGAATAAGATTGATTGTAATATTCAAGACAAATAGATCTGGCAGCCCTGAACCCGTGGCCTATCTTTGATGTAGCGCCTTGATTTGAATTTTGACATTTAAGAATATTGTTTGGTGTAAGATTACTATAGCATGATGGTAAAGGTAAATTGTAAATTTATTATATATTTATATTTCTTTATATTTTCCATGCAAAACAGAAATAGTCAGTGCTTACTATGTGTTTCATTTAAGATAATGAAATTTTATTGAATCTTAAGATTTTGGTTCAAGATTTATTAATATGTACTTATCTTTTGTAGTTATTTGGAATGTAATACTAACTTTTTGAGTTGGTTGATTTCATTTTCTGCTTACAAGCTGAAATCGTTAACTGTGAAATGCCAGAATGAAGGTTCTATTTCGTTTTATTTCTTACTTTAAGACTATTGAAATTTATCAGTCTCACAGCAAAAAATATTTATGAAAAATATAGGTATTAACAACAAATGTTTTAAATATTACATTTAATATTAATTTATTATTTAATATAAATGTTAATATTTTTAAAGCGATTTTTCATGTTAAAAATTATAACTACATATTTGAATATATTGTTACGAGAATTCATCCGACAGCTGGAAGGGACGTTATTCCGATAAATTCTGGGAACCCGAAATGTTTGTCTCTCAACAGGCGGACCGCTGCGGTTACTGGGAATTCCCTTAAAGCTTCCAGAACATGAAAGAGTTTTCCGATGGTTCGTGGACGTACCAGACAATTCCAAGATAAATTAAGTAGATATCAATTGTAAACAGTTGTGTTAAAGTAGTGTAAATAAATTAGAGTGGGTTGGACTGTGTTTTTAAATAAATCCAAGAACTGAACTGAACCCGAGTGTGAAAATAAAAACATTACAGTGGTGACAGGTGTGCGGTTTATTTGTGGAACTTTAGAAGTGGAAAATAAATAGACTGACAATGTTTAGAAACGTGAATTTGGACCATTTGAAAGTAAATGAAGGTAACGATCCCGATACTTACTTGTTTCAAGTTTCTGGCAATGGAGACATGAGTATGCTATTAAAAAAATTGGAAGAAAATTTTTTAAAAGAAACCTTACAAGAAAAATTACAAGACAATTCTAAGTCTTTAGAGGATAAGTTGCTCGAAAATTCTAAGGCTTTAGAAGATAAGCTACAGACATTAAAAGATAATTCTAAAATCATAAAAGAGGCTCTAGAAGAGAAATTGCTAGAAAATTGTATAAACTTGAAAGAGGCCTTAGACGACAAATTGGTAGAAAATTCTAAATTCTTAGAAGAAAATTTGAAAAGCATGGTACAGCAAAACTCAGAAATGTTGGAAGAGAAAATATTCGAGAATGAGGCTCGGATGGAAGAGCTAATGCAGACAATGGTCGATGAGCTGAAACAAACAACAGACAAAAATGAATGGCGGATAGAGGAGCTAAAGCATATAATGGAGGGGGAGATCAGCAAAATAAGAGAACAGGTAGTCACAATACAAAGAGGAGAAACTCCACCAAAGATCGAAAGCAGAAACAGTCCAGAAGTAGTGGATTCGAAAATTGGCCTCGAAGGACCAAGACACTAAATGAAACCTCCACAATTTGATGGGAAATCGTCATGGACTAACTATAGGCGCCAATTCGAGGCTGCGGTAAAGTTAAACGGATGGTCAGCAGAGGAAAAAGCAATAGCATTAACCCTCACCCTAAGAGGGGATGCTACAGATATTTTGCAAACATTAAATACCTCGGAGCAAGAAGACTACGAACAACTGGTTAAACACTTAGAGCTAAGGTATGGACAGACTCATTTGGAGCACGTGTACCACTCTCAACTAAAAAATTGCCATCAGAAATCTAATGAATCGCTACAAGAATTTGAAGCCGATATTGCCCGTCTGGTTCGCCTTGCCTATACAGCCTCACCGGAAAATGTGATAGAAAGGTTAGCAGTGCAAGCGTTTTTGGATGGACTTCGAGACAACGAACCAGACAAGCATTGACGTTAGCTCGACCGACTCAATTAGTGGATGCACTGGCTCGAGCTCTGGAATTCGAGGCAGCGAAACATACTTGTAGAGGTCAGGGCAGAGTCCGAATCAATGAAGGAGAGTCAGAAGAAGGCGGATATTATAAGGCCTCTGTAAAGAAGATAGTAGAGGAAGTTCTTATCGAAAAAAGACAACTGAGATGTTGGAAGTGTGGTAAGGTAGGGCACATACGAAGTCGTTGCAAGGAGAACAACGGAGGCCCGACTTCCTCGTCGGAAAACTAAAGAAGGTCGATGTGAAGGGGCCCTCGTCGACCTGTAGCCAACAAGCCCCAACTACCAACGCATATGTCGCTTCACTACGCAACCACGTTAACAGTGTCTTTGAAGATGGCTTTATTAATAAGAAGCAATGTGCAATGCTGCTGGATACAGGTGCGACAAAAACAGTTATAAGGCCCAACATCGTTTTAGAGACGATGATAAAACCAAACAAATGGCAACTACTAACAGCAACAGGAGAAGCAGCGAAAGTCCATGGTGAAATAGACGTTGAAATGACCTTGGAGAACACAACCTTTCTACATCAGGCATTAGTGGCAGACATCGAAGACGAAGTAATCATTGGAATGGATGTCATGAGCTCCAAGGGATTCCAGTTAAACTTCAAAGATGGAATTTTGCGAGTGAATGACGAAGAAGTGGTGCTTCATGGAAAAGATGACATAATGCTTCGAGCCATCTTAGCAGAGGATGTCAATGTTCCGGAACGAGCTAAAATCATTATAGATGCTTGCTTAGATGGGAAAGCTCAAGCTGGAACAGTAATGATGTTTGATCCCGAACTTAATGACGGAAATGTAGGCAGAGGACTCGCACTGGGGAAGACTCTGTTTCGTGCCAGGGAGATTGTTCCAGTAAGAGTAATGAACCTGAATCATTACTCGGTTGTGCTAAAGAAAGGAACAACTTTGGCCCATTGTTCAACAGTTTCCTCTGTAGTCAGAAGCACACAGCATGCAGAAATACCACCAGGTAAACTATCTGAGGAACTGGAAAGACTCATCACCGATTCATCTAAGAATTTGAAACCAAACCAGAGAGCAAAATTGAGGAACATCGTTAGAAACTACCAGGATATCTTCGATGTAGGGAATGGCAAAAGAGGACGAACTGATCTGGTGAAACATAAAATTAATACTGGGGACGCTCAACCTCTAGCTAAAAGAGGAGAAGCCGACAGGATAGTCCGCGAGATGGAGGAAGAAGGTGTTATTGAACCATCCAATAGCCCTTGGGCTTCTCCAGTTGTCTTGGTTAAAAAGAAAGATGGTTCGACCCGATTTTGCGTGGACTATCAGCAATTAAACCACGCTACTAAGAAAGACAGCTATCCCCTTCCAAGAATAGACGATACCCTAGATACATTGGCTGGATCGAAGATGTTTTCCACCCTGGACCTGAAGAGCGGTTATTGGCAGGTGGAACTTGCTAAAGAAGACCAAGAAAAGACTGCTTTTACCATCGGCGCAGGACTTTATCAATTCACGCTGATGCCGTATGGACTGTGTAATGCTCCAGCAACGTTTGAAAGATTGATGGAAACAGTGTTAAAACGGCTTTCATGGAAAACGTGCCTGGTGTATCTTGACGACATTATCGTGGTTGGAAAATCTTTTGAAGACCACGTGTGGAACCTGGAGGAGGTGTTTCGGGGACTTCGAAGTTCCGGACTAAAGTTAAGCCCGAAGAAGTGTCAGCTGTTCTAAGAAGAGGTGCAATATCTTGGACATGTAGTTTCCGCACAGGAAGTAGCTGTGGACAAACAGAAAATCAAAGCCGTCCAGGAATGGTCGATACCTAAAGATATCCATCAGTTAAGAAGTTTCCTGGGGTTATGCACGTACTATCGTCTGTACGTAGCCGGATTTGCCAACATCGCCAAGCCACTTACTAGACTCACAGAGGGGAAGGTACAATACCAGTGGGACGAGGAGTGCCAGCGATCGTTCGAGGCACTGAAAAGAGCATTGACGAGTGCCCCCGTCTTAAGTTATGCTTTGCCAGAGGGAAACTTCGTTTTGGATACCGACGCAAGCAATGTCGGAATTGGTGCGGTGCTTTCGCAGATCCATCGGCTATTTTAGCAAGACCTTGAGCAAGCCTGATT
Organism: Octodonta nipae; assembly: GCA_034190945.1. Lineage (NCBI taxonomy): Eukaryota > Metazoa > Arthropoda > Insecta > Coleoptera > Chrysomelidae > Octodonta > Octodonta nipae. Next base: position 92,745,512 of record CM067219.1, read on the forward strand.
ACTGCGTTACACGCACCTAGGAGTGACGAAAATCCTGGGGAAGTTAAGAAAACGGTTCTATTGGGTGAACTGCCAAGCAGATGTTAAGGATTGGTGCCGGAAATGTACGGTTTGTGCAGCAAGTAATGGGCCTCAGAAGCGACCAAAAGCTCCAATGAAGCAATATAACGTTGGCAGTCCATTCGAAAGAATAGCTATTGATGTTGCCAGTCCATTTCCTGAATCCGACTCTGGAAACAAGTACATTGTGGTGGTGATGGACTATTTTAGTAAATGGGCGGAAGCGTATGCCTTGTCGAATCAAGAAACCTTGACCGTCGCTGATGTCATTGTCAAGGAATGGATCAGTCGTTTTGGTGTTCCCTTGGAGTTGCACTCAGACCAAGGTAGGAACTTCGAGTCTACTCTTTTCCAAGACGTCTGCAAACTCTTGAAGATCAATAAAAATCATCGACATCATTACACCAACAATCCGATGGAATGGTAGAACGGATGAATAGAACCATTAACCGCCATTTGTCAAAGGTAGTCTCTGACCACCAAAGAGACTGGGATCAGTATCTGCACTTGTTTCCGGCCAGTATTATCATAGGACGAGAATTAAGACTACCATGCGATTTGAAATTTGGATGTCCCCCAGGAGAAGAGATCGCAGGTGAAGACTATGTCAGCCAGCTTCGTCAAAAGATGAACGACATCCATGAATGGGTCCGGTTAAACATCGAGAATGCCAGTGCCCGAATGAAGGAAGCCTATGACATCAAAGCCGAGGGCGGAGAATTCCAAGTTGATGATCTTGTTTGGCTGTATAACCCGCAACGTCGTCGTGGATATTCACCCAAACTACAGAGATCTTGGAAGTCTTCACCTGTGGTCTCTTCTCCTGGGGGACATCCAAATTTCAAATCGCTTGGTAGTCTTAATTCTCGCCCCATGATAATACTGGCCGGGGTCTGACCCGTGGACTCGTGCACAGACGAACGATATGCCATTAGAAACAAGTGCAGATACTGGTCCCAGTCCCTTTGGTGGTAAGAGACTACCTTTGACAAATGGCGGTTAATGGTTCTATTCATCCGTTCTACCAGCCCATCGGATTGCGGCTGTAATGCTGTCGTCCGTGTTTTATTGATCTTCAAGAGCTTGCAGACGCCTTGGAAAAGAGTAGACTCGAAATTCCTACCTTGGTCTGAGTGTAACTCTAAGGGAACACCAAAACGACTAATCCATTCCTTGACAAGGACATCAGCAACGGTCAAGGCTTCTTGATTCGGCAAGGCATACGCTTTGGCCCATTTACTAAAATAGTCCACCACCACTACAATGTATTTATTTCCAGAGTCGGATTCAGGAAATGGACCGGTAACAGCAATCGTTACTCTTTCGAATGGACTGCCCACGTTATATTGCTTCATAGGAGCTTTTGGTCGCTTCTGAGGCCCATTACTTGCTGCACAAACCGTACATTTCCGGCACCACTCCTTAACGTCTACTTGGCAGTTTACCCAATAGAAGTGTTCTCTCAACTTTCCCAGGGTTTTCGTTACTCCCATATGTCCTCCAGTTTTACCATCATGTTGTTCTCGTAAAACCTCTGGTCTCCTATTTCTGGGAACTACAACCTGTTTTCTGTCGTTTCCCTCCTCTGGAGTTTCCAGGACGCGCTTGAGAAGTCCATTTTCCAGGATGAGGGAGTTCCACTGAGTCCAGAACGACTTTATGGTTGGTGAGTATTGGGAAATCTCTTGTCACGTAGGTTTGCAATCTTTTTCCTTCCACCGGATAACTTCTTTTAGTTCTGTATCTAATTTTTGATCTTTTTGGATCTCCTCGGGTTTACAATGGTCATCGACGACGGTAGTTCTACAGAGAACAGCCCCTTTTTTTTCAGCACGCTGACAATGTTTGCAGTCGTCAGTTCTTATGGCTTGTTCCAGCTGGATGTTCAGTCTCGAAGTCGAATTCTTGCAACCGCTCAATCCACCTGGCCACTTGTCCTTCGGGGTTTTTAAACTGCAAGAGCCACTTCAGTGCTGCATGATCAGTCCTCAGGAGGAATCTTTTATGATAGAGGTTCTTATAGAAATGTTCTACCCCTTTACCACAGCCAAGTGTTCCCGGCCAGTAACGCAGTAATTCCGTTCATGCTTGCCCAAGGTCTTGCTAAAATAGCCGATGACTTTCTCCTGACCGTCTTGGATCTGCGAAAGCACCGCAACAATTCCCACATTGCTTGCGTCGGTATCCAAAACGAAGAGTCGGATTCAGGAAATGGACCGGCAACATCAATGGCTATTCTTTTGAATGGATTGCCCACGTTATATTACTTCATGGGAGCTTTTGGTCGCTTCAGAGGCCCATTACTAGCAATTAATGTGCAGCAGCACAAACCGTACATTTCCGGCACCACTCCTTAACGTCTACTTGGCAGTTTACCCAATAGAAGGGTTCTCGCAACTTCCACAGGGTTTTCGTTACTCCCAGATGTCCTCCAGTTGTACCATAATGTACTTCTCGTAAAACCTCTGGTCTCCTATTTCTGGGAACTACAATTTGTTTTCTGTCGTTTCCCTCCTCTGGAGTTTCCAGAACGCGCTTGAGAAGTCCATTTTCCAGGATGAGGGAGTTCCACTGAGCCCAGTACGACTTTATGGTTGGTGAGTATCGGGAAATCTCTTACCACGTAGGTTTATGGTCTACTTCCTACCACCGGATAACTTCTTTTATTCTGGATCTAATTTTTTGTCTTTCTGGATCTCCTCAGGTTGCCAATGGTCATCGACGGCGGTAGTTCTACAGAGAACAGCCCCTTTTTTCAGTGTCTGGAATGATCGCTGGCACTCCTTGTCCCACTGGTATTGTACCTTCCCTTCTGTGGCTCTAGTAAGTGGCTTGGCGATGTTGGCAAATCCGGCTACGTACCGACGATAGTACGTGCATAACCCCAGGAAACTTCTTAACTGGTGAATATCTTTAGATATCGGCCATTCCTGGACAGCTTTAATTTTCTGTTGTTCAACAGCTACTCCTGCGGAAACCACATGTCCAAGATATTGCACCTCTTCTTGGAACAGCTGACACTTCTTCGGGCTTAACTCTAGTCCGGAACTTCGAAGTCGCCGAAACACCTCCTCCAGGTTCTTCACGTGGTCTTCAAATGATCTCCAACCACGATAATGTCGTCAAGATGCACCAGGCATGTTTTCCATAAAAGCCCTTTTAACACTGTTTCCATCAATCTTTCAACAGTTGCTGTAGCATTACACAACCCAAACAGCATTACCGTGAATTGGTAAAGTCCTGAGCCGATGATAAAAGCAGTCTTTTCTCGGTCTTCTTTAGCAAGTTCCACCTGCCAATAACCGCTCTTCAAGTCCGGGGTGGAAAACATATTCGATCCAGCCAACGTATCTAGGGTATCGTCTATTCTTGGAAGGGGATAGCTGTCTTTCTTTGTAGCGTGGTTTAATTGCCGATAGTCCACGCAAAATCGAGTCGAACCATCTTTCTTTTTAACCAAGACAGCTGGAGAAGCCCAAGGGCTATTGGATGGTTCAATAACACCTTCTTCCTCCATCTCGCTGACTATCCTGTCGGCTTCTTCTCTTTTAGCTAGAGGTAGTCTTCTCGCCGACTGTCGAAAAGGTTGAGCGTCCCCAGTATTAATTTTATGTTTCACCAGATCAGTTCGTCCTCTTTTGCCATTCCCTACATCGAAGATATCCTGGTAGTTTCTAACGATGTCCCTCAATTTTGCTCTCTGGTTTGGTTTCAAATTCTTAGATGAATCGTTGTTGAGTCTTTCCAGTTCCTCAGATAGTTTACCAGGTGGTATTTCTGCATGCTGTGTGCTTCTGACTACAGAGGAAAAGAGGAAACTGTTGAACAATGGCCCAAAGTTGTTCCTTTCTTTAGCACAACCGAGTAATGATTCAGGTTCATTACTCTTACTGGAACAATCTCCCTGGCACGAAACAGAGTCTTCCCCAGTGCGAGTCCTCTGCCTACATTTCCGTCATTAAGTTCTGGATCAAACATCATTACTGTTCCAGCTTGAGCTTTCCCATCTAAGCAAACATCTATAATGATTGCTCGTTCCGGAACATTGACATCCTCTGCTAAGATGGCTCGAAGCATTATGTCTTATGTCATCTTTTCCATGAAACACCACTTCTTCGTCATTCACTCACAGAATTCCATCTTTGAAGTTTAACTGGAATCCCTTGGAGCTCATGACATCCATTCCAATGATTACTTCGTCTTCGATGTCTGCCACTAATGCCCGATGTTGGAAGGATTCGCAAGGTCATTTCAACCTCTATTTCACCATGGACTTTCACTGCTTCTCCTGTCGCTGTTCGCAGTTGCCATTTTGTTGTTTTTATAATTGTCTCTACAACAATTACTTATTACTGTTTTCGTCGCAGGAGTATCCAGCAGCATTGCAAATTGCGTCCTATTAATAAGGCCATCTACGAAGATACTGTTAACGTGGTTGCGTAGCAAGCGACATATGCGTTGGTAGTTGGCACTTGTTTGTTACAGGTCGACGATGGTTCCTTTTCATTGGCCTTCTTTAGTTTCCCCGGCGAGGAAGTCTGGACTCCGTTGCTCTCCTTGCAACGACTCTGGACATGTCCTACCTTACGACACTTCCGACATCTCACTAGTCTTTTTTCGGTAAGGACTTCTTCTATTATCTTTCTTACAGAGGCTTCATCGTTTCCGCCATCTTCATATTCTCCGTCAACCATTCGGACTCTAGCTTGACCCCCGCAGGTATTTTTCGCAGCCTGGAATTCTAGAGCTCGAGCCAGTGCATCTACTAATTGAGTCGGTCGAGCTAGGGTCACTGCTTGTCTGGCTTCGTGGTCCAGAAGTCCATTCAAAAATGCTTGCACTGCTAACCTTTCTATCACATTTTCAGGTGTGGCTGGATAGGCAAGGCGAACCGGACGGGCAATATCGGCTTCAAACTCTTGTAGCGATTCATTAGATTTCTGATGGCGATTTTTTAGTTGAGAGTGGTACACGTGCTCCAAATGGGTCTGTCCATACCTCAGCTCTAAGTCTTTAACCAGTTGTTCGTAGTCTTCTTGCTCCGATGTATTTAATGTTTGCAAAATATCTGTAGCATCCCCTCTTAGGGCGAAAGTTAATGCTATTGGTTTTTCCTCTGCTGACCATTCGCTTAACTTTGCTGCAGCCTCGTATTGGTGCCTATACTTAGTCCATGACGAATTTATCATCAAATTGGGGAGGTTTCATTTTGTATCTTGTCCCCTCGAGGCCATTTTTGAATCCAATACCTCTGTACTGTTTCTGCTTTCGGTTTTTGATTGTGTTTCTCCTCTTTGCATTGTGACTACCTGTTCTTTTAGTTTGCTGATCTCACCTCCATTATATGCTTTAGCTCCTCTATCCGCCTTTCGTTTTTGTCTATCGTCTGTATCAGCTCTTCGATCATTGTCTGCTTTAGCTCTTTTATCCGCGTTTCATTTCTGACTGACTCTTCGACCATTGTTTGTTTTAGCTCTTCCATCCGAGCCTCATTCTCGACTATTTTCTCTTCCAGCATTTCTGAGTTTTTTTGTACTATACTTTTCAAATTTTCTTCTAAGGATTTAGAATTTTCTAGTAATTGGTCTTCCAGGGTTTTAGAATTTTCTTCTAACGCCTCATTCAAGTTTTTAGAATTTTCTAGCAATTTCTCTTCTAGGGTTTTAGAATTTTCTATTAGTTTGCTTCTAACGCCTCTTTCATGATCTGAGAATTATCTTGTAATGTTTATTTTAAACTTTCTTCCATTTTTTAAATAGCATACTCATGTCTCCATTGCCAGAAACTTCAAACAAATAAGTATCAGGATCGTTACCTTCATTTATTAGGGCATCTCGTAGCCGTTGTATTAATTCACTTTTCTTGCCTCTTATTTCTAAATCCCTTTCTTCAAGTTCTTTTTTTAAGTTCGTCACTTTCAATTGGCCCAAGTACACTGTTTTAAACATTGTCAGTCTATTTATTTTTCACTTCTAAAGTTCCACAAATACACCTACACCTGTCACCACTGTAATGTTTTTATTTTCACACTCGGGTTCATTTCAGTTCTTTGATTTATTTAAAAACACAGTCCACCTCACTCTAATTTATTTCCACTACTTTTACACAATTTATATTCACACAAACTACTATTTACATTTTATCTTAACTGTACAATACGACCGCCGAAAACTGAATGCCTCCTATCGTCAGATGTTCGTATTTCTCTCTGGTAAGTCCACGTACCTTCGGGAAACTCTTTTATGTTCTGGAAGCTTTAAGGGAATTCCCAGTAACGTCAGCGGTCGGCCTGTTGAGAGAGAAAACATATCGGATTGTCAGAAGTCTCGGAATACTGTCTCTTCCACGAATTGGTTGATGGCCGATTGCACCAGCTGTCGGGTGAATTCTCGTAACAATATTTTATCAATTCTCAAATATATGATGTAATTCTTAAAACAAATTTCAATAAATGATATCAAAAATTTAATCAAACATTTTTGTTTATTCAATCTGGAAGATAAAAAATTTTATACTTGTGCAGCTGTGGTGTTTTTATACAATAGTTTTAAAAATGAAAAAGGAAAACAGGTTATGGTTAAAATTGTCAGAATACAATTTTAATCATATATGCTAAATATCTAAATGCCAGGTGATCAATCTGAAGTGTCTTGAGTTGGCAACACATAAATTCTTATGGCAACAGTACAGTATACAGTGTTATAAGGGAGTTACAACTGTGAGGAAGCCAGTCAACTGCCCGAAACAATTAACAATATTTAATAAATTAATACAGTGTTTTTGTTTTAATATAAATACTGATTTATCTTTACTCAATTAATCAGTAACACAAATTCAGTAATGTACATAACGATGTAATGTAATTTTTTGCCATAAATTAATTAATGAGGAATATATTTATATATGTTTAAATTACCTCTAGACTAGCTATTCAATTTAAATTTTTGAATCGAACAAATTATTATGGTTTTAATACGATATTGAAAATTCAATTTTTCACTAACCCGCCACTGGAAAGTAACGTCATGTAAGCATAGAGGTATTATACCTCTATGTATGTCTTAGAGCATTTACTTTCTAGAGATAGCCTGCAGTGCACAAATGTCGATGTAAGACTAAGGAGAGAGAGGGCAATAGAGAGGGCGAGAGGCTATTTCACTCGGTTGGGAGCTGCTTCCAATGAAATACGTTCAGTATGTTGTTCATTGGCTGCTTCCACCCACTAAGTGAAATAGCCTCTTACTCTCTTTATTGCCCTCTCTTTCTAGCGTTGCCACGATTTTATGCTTGACAGGCTATCCCTGTTTTCCAATTAGCGCACAATTGAGCACAGTGCGGCACAGTGCTAGCACTGAGTGTTCCAATTACAGCACTGGCTCGCACAAATGAGAACAAGAAATAACTGTGCCTTTGGGATGTTTTATGTAGGTTTACTAGGTAAACATAAAACTTTATCATAAAACATGAAGTATGTTCCAATTAACGCCCGAAAATTACGGTACAAGGCGACAGAAAAACACTTTGTGCTCTAGTAATTGGAAAACAACCATTATTGAATTATTCTGTAAATAATTTACGTACATAAACATCAATTGATAACTTATGAGTAATACACTTTTAACCTTATGGTGATCAGTGTACTCAACCGGTTGGTTTTAAAACAACCATGTTCCAATTAACGTCCTAAAAATTGCCGCACTGTGCGGCACAAAATCACTTGTGCTCTGCTAACTGGAAAACAGCCAATAATAATTTCTAGATGGTAAATGATCTAAGATGTATGTAAGCTCCTATGGTAATTTCTTTGTTTGCAAAATAGTGTTTCTATCACTGTTGTTTACATACGTTCCTTTTCTATATGTTGGAAGCAAACAAACCTGTGTACTGATATGCGATATTACCCTTTTATGTATATTTATGCTCGAAGACTGCAACTAACAATCGTGTATGCTCTAAAATTTTTAAGAAGTAGGTTTTTGATCTTTGGTTTTATAGTTCTGTGCTTTGTGGCAATTGCGTTTCTATGTCTTTATTGTGTGATCTGTGGTTATTAATATAAACATACCCTATAGGTTAGAAAATTGTTTTTATAAAATAGTTTATATTTTTTACAAGTCGTGTTTCATTAAAAGGCATAAATATGGCTAATATGGTACACTGTCAACTATGGATGGGCAGCGTACGTCTGTATTTGACTATTAGGGATTGTTTAATTAGTACTTTTTTTTAGTTGGAGCCATATATGACCGAAACTTTTATTCTATCAGCTTTTCGAAAAATGGGTGAAACTCCGTTAAGTGTGAAAGTCATGCGAAATAAATTTACTGGAGAGGCGGCTGGTTATTGTTTTGTTCACTTTGCAACAGATGAAGAAGCTATAGATGCTATGCATAAATTAAATGGCAAACCTATTCCAGGAACAACACCACTTGTTAGATTTAGATTAAATAATGCAAGTAACACTGGTAGATCTCTTATAGATAGAGAGTTTTCAGTTTGGGTGGGAGATCTCAGTCCAGATGTAGATGATTATAATCTTTATAGAGTTTTTTCTTCAAAGTATAACACCATAAAAACTGCTAAAGGTAAGTTGTAAAATGGTAAAATGCTGCTATTAGAAGGCTAAGCCACCATTAAACTTATGCCACATTCCAGTAAAAGAAATGTCTGTTTAACTTTTAACCTCTATCCATATATACATACAAATGTCCATCTATATTATGAAAAATTATAAAGGGATCATAATCTTGTCAATTGAAAAGTTATAAAAAATTGATTGTGGAAGCCCTTACTTACTTACAAGTTACACCTTATTGACCACACTCTTTTGATTTGAATGTTCCTTGGGTTTTTTAGGTAGATAGATATTTCTTTATTTATACTAAAAAAGCCAAGATTGGCATCATACATTGTCAAACATAATTACACAGTATCTAAAGTACATAATTCAAATAAATAGATATTTTTCTTACCCTGTCTAGATCACTGAAGAATTCATTTACAAATGTACAAACTTGTTAACATTAGGATTTTATTACTTATGAACACAGGCTTGCAACTATCTCTTTTTTTCATTTGAAACATACTTTTGATACATCTTTTCTGAAGTAAAAATACTCTTTCAACTTCTGTAGTTACCCCAAAAACTTAGTCCATATCCTATTTTTGATTGAATATATGCATGATATGATGACAGTGCTGCTTCACAGCTAATATTTTGAGCTATCGTTTTTAGGGCATAACAATATTTAGATATACTCTGAGACACACTCTCGACATGCACCCTCCAGTCCACTCTTTTATCAATATTTAGACCCAAAAAAGAAACTTGTCTTGAAGGCTGAATATCTGTATCTCTATATGAAAAACTGAACGTTTGATCTTTTTGGTTACCAAATAAAATACATTGTCTCTTTGACATATTAAATAAAAGGTCATGGGCCGATAAGTACATGTCTAGAGTGTGGTACGCCCTTTGCACACTTGTCAGAAGTCTATCTGAGTCTTCTTCACTATATATTAATGTTGTATTGTCTGCATACAGAACTGTAAATTCATCAGTTATATTGGTAACTTAGTATAAATGATGTATAATAGAAGCCCTTAAATCGAGCCCTGGGGTACACCTTTTGTAATATAAATTTTGGTTCAGATTATCTGTCTACCATACAAGTCATATTCAAAAACCTGTTGAGTGTGATTACTTAAATAAGAGTTTAATAGATGGAAAGCGTTTCCTCTAATGCCATGACTCTCTAATTTTTTAAAAAGTGTTAGATGATTCACACTGTCAAAAGTATTTGACAGGTCCATACATATATCTAAGGTAAGTTTTTTACTATTTAAAGAGTGTATAATTTTATCAATACCTTGATATATCGCTCGTATGGTTGACTTTCCACTGCGAAATCCATTTTGATTGTTCTCTAATAAAAAAAATTAATTAACCTATTATAAATTGCTGTTTCAAAGATTTTATTGATATTTGAGAGTATAGATATAGGCTGGTAATTTTTTTCTTCAGCTACTTCTCCAGTTTTATATATTGCCATAACTAGTGCATTCTTGAGAGAGTCGGGGTATATACCCGTTTTAAAACAGAGATTTATTATCCCCTACTGTTTTTTTGTTTTTTAAACTTTTTATTATTCTGCATACCTCTTCACAATCTGCTGGCCTTAGGTACACTGAATTTAGAAATGTCTTTGTAGGAAAAATATTTTCTATACACTTATTTACATTTATGCATGCATTTATAAAATTATGATTCAATTTATTAACTGTTTTTGATGAGTTGTCATATTTTTTGAGAAATTATCAAGAGTTGTTGTTTTATTATAGTTATTACCTGTAATCTTTTTTACCTTTATTTTATTTTCAGCACTATTTATAAACTGTTCATCTGACATATTTTTAGCATTCTGTATCACCAATTTTAAAACTCTACAGTATTTTTTAAAAAACTACTGATATTTTACCCTTGATTTTTTTCTGATATAGTTCACACTTATGTTTACATGATATTTTAATTTGTTGCATTATCTAGTAATTCGATAACTTTTTTTGACCACATTTATCAACCAGGAAATCACTTTTAAAGAGATTAGTCATTAAAAGTATAAAAACGGAATATGCTTCATTAACGGTAATTGCATTATAAACCGATTTCCAAACCATTGTCTCCATCTCCTGTTTAAAGCACCAAATTTTATTTTTTGAGTATACTATTGTTACGAGAATTCATCCGACAGCTGGTGCAATCGGCCATCAACCAGTTCATGGAAGGGACATTATTCCGATAAATTCTGGGAACCCGAAATGTTTGTCTCTCAACCGGCGGACCGCTGCCGTTACTGGGAATTCCCTTAAAGCTTCCAGAACATGATGGAATTTCCCGATGGTTCGTGGACGTACCAGACAATTCCAAGATAAATGTATAAATAAGAAACAGCTGACGATAGGAGGCATTCAGTTTTCGTCGGTCGTTTGTACAGTTAAGATAAAATGTAAATAGTAGTTTCTGTGAATATAAATTTGTGTAAAAGTAGTGGAAATAAATTAGAGTGAGTTAGACTGTGTTTTTAAATAAATCCAAGAACTGAACTGAACCCGAGTGTAAAAATAAAAACATGACAGTGGTGTCAGGTGTGGGGTGTATTTGTGGAACTTTAGAAGTGAAAAATAAATAGACGGACAATGTTTAAAACAGGGAATTTGGACCAATTGAAAGTGACGGACTTAAAAAAAGAACTCGAGGAAAGGGATTTAGAAATTAGTGGGAAGAAAAGTGAATTAATACAACGACTACGAGATGCTCTAATAAGTGAAGGTAACGATCCCGATACTTATTTGTTTGAAGTTTCTGGCAATGGAGACATGAGTATGCTATTTAAAAAATAGAAGGTAAGCTACAAATATTACAAGATAATTCTCAGATCTTGAAAGAGTCGTTAGAAGATAAATTGCTAGAAAATTCTAAAAGCCTAGAAGACAAATTACTTGAAAATTATAAAAGCCTGGAAAACAAATTACTGGAAAATTCTAAATCCCTAGAAGAAAATTTGAAGAGCATGGTACAGAAAAACTCAGAAATGCTGGAAGAGAAAATATTCGAGAATGAAGCTCGGATGGAAGAGCTAAAGCAGACAATGGTTGAAAATGAAGCCCGAATTGAAGATCTGAAGCGGAACACGGTCAAATATGAAACCCGGATGGACGAACTAAATCAAACAATAGGTTGAGCGTCCCCAGTATTAATTTTATGTTTCACCAGATCAGTTCGTCCTCTTTTGCCATTCCCTACATCGAAGATATCCTGGTAGTTTCTAACAATGTCCCTCAATTTTGCTTTCTGGTTTGGTTTCAAATTCTTAGATGAATCGGTGATGAGTCTTTCCAGTTCCTCACATAGTTTACATGGTGGCATTTCTGCATGCTGTGTGCTTCTGACTACAGAGGAAACTGTTGAACAACGGGCCAAAATTGTTCCTTACTTTAGCACAACCGAGTAATGATTCAGGTTCATTACTCTTACTGGCACAATCTCCTTGACCCGAAACAGAGTCTTCCCCAGTGCGACTCCTCTGCCTACATTTCCGTCGTTAAGTTCGGGATCAAACATCATTACTGTTCCAGCTTTAGCTTTCCCATCTAAGCAAGCATCTATAATGATTTCAGCTCTTTCCGGAACATTGACATCCTCTGCTAAGATGGCTCGAAGCACTATGTCATCTTTTCCATGAAGCACCACTTCTTCGTCATTCACTCGCAGAATTCCATCTTTGAAGTTTAACTGGAATCCCTTGGAGCTCATGACATCCATTCCAATGATTACTTCGTCTTCGATGTCTGCCACTAATGCCCGATGTTGGAAGGTTGTGTTTCCAAAGGTCATTTCAACCTCTATTTCACCATGGACTTTCGCTGCTTCTCCTGCCACGTAGGTTTGCGGTCTTCTTCCTTCCACCGGATAACCTCTTTCAAATCTGGATCTAATTTCTGGTCTTTTTGGATCTCTGCAGATTGCCAATGGTCATCGATGGCGGTAGTTCTACAGAGAACAGCCCTTTTTTCTTCTGCTCGCTGACAATGTTTGCAATCATTAGGGCATGGTCTCCTTGATAAGGCATCAGCATTCTTATGGCTTTTTCCAGCTCGATGTTCAGTCTCGAAGTCGATTCTTGCAATCGCTCAATCCACCTGGCCACTTGTCCTTCGGGGTTTTTAAACTGCAAGAGCCACTTCAGTGCTGCATGATCAGTCCTCAGGAGAAATCTTTTACCATAGAGGTACTTGTAGAAATGTTCTACCCCCTTTACCACAGCCAAGAGTTCCCTGCGAGTAACGCAGTAATTTCGTTCAGGCTTGCTCAAGGTCTTGCTGAAATAGCCGATGACTTTCTCCTGACCGTCTTGTATCTGTGAAAGCACCGCACCAATTCCGACATTGCTTGCGTCAGTATCCAAAACGAAGTTCCCATCTGGCAAAGGATAACTTAAGACGGGGGCACTCGTCAATGCTCTTTTCAGTGTCTCGAATGATCGTTGGCATTCCTCGTCCCACTGGTACTGCACCTTCCCCTCTGTGAGTCTAGTAAGTGGCTTGGCGATGTTGGCAAATCCCGCGACGTACCGACGATAGTACGTGCATAACCCCAGGAAACTTCTTAACTGGTGGATATCTTTAGGTATCGACCATTCCTGGACAGCTTTGACTTTCTGTTTATCAACAGCTACACCCTCTGCGGAAACCACATGTCCAAGATATTGCACCTCTTCTTGGAATAGATGACACTTCTTCGGGCTCAACTTTAGTCCGGAACTCCGAAGTCGCCGAAACACCTCCTCCAGGTTCTTGACGTGGTCTTCAAATGATCTTCCAACCATGATAATGTCGTCAAGATACACCAGGCACGTTTTCCATGAAAGCTCTTTTAACACTGTTTCCATCAATCTTTCAAACGTCGCTGGAGCATTACACAACCCAAACGGCATCACCGTGAATTGATAAAGTCCTGAGCCGATGGTAAAAGCAGTCTTTTCTCGGTCTGCTTTAGCAAGTTCCACCTGCCAATAACCGCTCTTCAAGTCCAGGGTGGAAAACATCTTCGATCCAGCCAACGTATCTAGGGTATCGTCTATTCTTGGAAGAGGATAGCTGTCTTTCTTTGTAGCGTGGTTTAATTGCCGATAGTCCACGCAAAATCGGGTCGAACCATCTTTCTTTTTAACCAAGACAACTGGAGAAGCCCAAGAGCTATTGGATGGTTCAATACCTTCTTCCTCCATCTCGCGGACTATCCTGTCGGCTTCTTCTCTTTTAGCTAGGGGTAGTCTTCTCGCCGACTGTCGAATATGTTGAGCGTCCCCAGTATTAATTTTATGTTCCACCAGATCAGTTCGTCCTCTTTTTGCCATTCCCTACATCGAAGATATCCTAGTAGTTTCTAACAACGTCCCTCAATTTTGCTTTCTGGTTTGGTTTCAAATTCTTCGACGAATCTGTTATGAGTCTTTCCAGTTCCTCAGATAGTTTAGCTGGTGGTATTTCTGCATGCTGTGTGCTTCTTTAACACAACCGAATAATGATTCAGGTTCATTACTCTTACTGGAACAATCTCCCTGGCACGAAACAGGGTCTTCCACAGGGTCTTCCCCAGTGCGACTCCCCTGCCTACATTTCCGTCGTTAAGTTCGGGATCAAACATCATTACTGCTTCAGCTTGAGCTTTCCCATCTAAGCAAGCATCTATAATGATTTCAGTTCTTTCCGGAACATTGATATCCTCTGCTAAGATGGCTCGAAGCATTATGTTTCCCACCACTTGGTTTCACTTTCATCTTTGATCTGGAATCTATTGACATCATTCCATGATTACTTCGACTGCCACTAATGCCCGGTGCTGCTTCTCCTGTCGCTGTTCGCAGTTGCCATTTTGTTGGTTTTATCATTGTCTCTAAAACAATGTCGCACCAGTATCCAGCAGCATTACAAATTGTCTCCTATTAATAAGGCCATCTACGAAGACACTGTTAACGTGGTTGCGTAGCAAAGCGACATATGCGTTGGTAGTTGACACTTGTTTGCTACGGGTCGATGATGGTCCCTTTACATAGGCCTTCTTTAGTTTTCCCGCCGAGGAAGTCTGGACTCCGTTGCTCCCCTTGCACCGACTCTGGACATGTCCTACCTGACGACACTTCCGACATCTCACTAGTCTTTTTTCGGTAAGGACTTCTTCTATTATCTTTCTTACAGAGGCTTCATCGTTTCCGCCATCTTCGGATTCTCCGTCAACGATTCGGACTCTGGCTTGACCTCTGCAGGTATTTTTCGCTGCCTCGAATTCTAGAGCTCGAGCCAGTGCATCCACTAATTGAGTCGGTCGAGCTAGTGTTAAAGCTTGTCTGGCTTCGTTGTCCCGCAGTCCGTCCAAAAATGCTTGTACTGCTAACCTTTCTATCACATTTCCGGTGTGGCTGGATAGGCAATGATCTTCCAACCACGATAATGTCGTCAAGATACACCAGGCACGTTTTCCATGAAAGCCCTTTTAACACTGTTTCCATCAATCTTTCAAACGTCGCTGGAGCATTACACAACCCAAAGGGCATCACCGTGAATTGATAAAATCCTCAGCCGATGGTAAAAGCAGTCTTTTCTCGGTCTTCTTTAGCAAGTTCCACCTGCCAATAACCGCTCTTCAAGTCCAGGGTGGAAAACATCTTCGATCCAGCCAACGTATCTAGGGTATCGTCTGTTCTTGGAAGAGGATAGCTGTCTTTCTTTGTAGCGTGGTTTAATTGCCGATAGTCCACGCAAAATCGGGTCGAACCATCTTTCTTTTTAACCAAGACAACTGGAGAAGCCCAAGGGCTATTGGATGGTTCAATAACACCTTCTTCCTCCATCTCGCTGACTATCCTGTCGGCTTCTTCTCTTCTAGCTAGGGGTAGTCTTCTCGCCGACTGTCGAATAGGTTGAGCGTCCCCAGTATTAATTTTATATTTCACCAGATCAGTTCGTCCTCTTTTGCCATTCCCTACACCGAAGAAGTCCTTACCGAAAAAAGACTAGTGAGATGTCGGAAGTGTCGTAAGGTAGGAGATGTCCAGAGTCGTTGCCAGGAGAGCAACCGAGTCCAGACTTCCTCGTCGGGGAAACTAAAGAAGGCCTATGTAAAGGGACCATCGTCGACCTGTTGCAAACAAGTGTCAACTACCAACGCATATGTCGCTTCGCTACGCAACCACGTTAACAGTGTCTTCGTAGATGGCCTTATTAATAGGAGGCAATTTGCAATGCTGCTGGATACTGGTGCGACGAAAACAGTAATAAGGCCCAACATTGTTTTAGAGACAATGATAAAACCAACAAAATGGCAACTGCGACCAGCGACAGGAGAAGTAGCGAAAGTCCATGGTGAAATAGAGGTTGAAATGACCTTGGGAAACACAACCTTCCAACATCGGGCATTAGTGGCAGACATCGAAGACGAAGTAATCATTGGAATGGATGTCATGAGCTCCAAGGGATTCCAGTTAAACTTCAAAGATGGAATTTTGCGAGTGAATGACGAAGAAGTGGTGCTTCATGGAAAAGATGACATATTGCTTCGAGCCATCTTAGCAGAGGATGTCAATGTTCTGGAAAGAGCTGAAATCATTATAGATGCTTGCTTAGATGGGAAAGCTAAAGCTAGAACAGTAATGATGTTGATCCCGAACTTAACGACGGAAATGTTGGCAGAGGAGTCGCACTGGGGAAGACTCTGTTTCGGGTCAAGGAGATTGTGCCAGTAAGAGTAATGAACCTGAATCATTACTCGGTTGTGCTAAAGCAAGGAACAACTTTGGGCCGTTGTTCAACAGTTTCCTCTGTAGTCAGAAGCACACAACATGCAGAAATGCCACCAGGTAAACTATCTGAGGAACTGGAAAGACTCATCACCGATTCATCTAAGAATTTGAAACCAAACAAAAAAGCAAAATTGAGGGACATTGTTAGAAACTACCAGGATATCTTTGATGTAGGGAATGACAAAAGAGGACGAACTGATCTGGTGAAACATAAAATTAATACTGGGGACGCTCAACCTATTCGACAGTCGGCGAGAAGACTACCACTAGCTAAAAGAGAAGAAGCCGACAGGATAGTCAGCGAGATGGAGGAAGAAGGTGTTATTGAACCATCCAATAGCCCTTGGGCTTCTCCAGTTGTCTTGGTTAAAAAGAAAGATGGTTCGACCCGATTTTGCGTGGACTATCGGCAATTAAACCGCGCTACAAAGAAAGACAGCTATACTCTTCCAAGAATAGACGATACCCTAGATACGTTGGCTGGATCGAAGATGTTTTCCACCCTGGACTTGAAGAGCGGTTATGGCAGGTGGAACTTGCTAAAGAAGACCGAGAAAAGACTGCTTTTACCATCGGCTCAGGACTTTATCAATTCACGGTGATGTCGTTTGGGTTGTGTAATGCTCCAGCGACGTTTGAAAGATTGATGGAAACAGTGTTAAAAGGGCTTTCATGGAAAACGTGCCTGGTGTATCTTGACGACATTATCGTGGTTGGAAGATCATTTGAAGACCACGTCAAGAACCTGGAGGAGGTGTTTCGACGACTTCGGAGTTCTGGACTAAAGTTGAGCCTGAAGAAGTGTCAGCTGTTCCAAGAAGAGGTGCAATATCTTGGACATGTGGTTTCCGCAGAGGGTGTAGCTGTTGATAAACAGAAAGTCAAAACTGTCCAGGAATGGCCGATACCTAAAGATATCCACCAGTTAAGAAGTTTCCTGGGGTTATGCACGTACTATCGTCGGTACGTCGCGGGATTTGCCAACATCGCCAAGCCACTTACTAGACTCACATAGGGGAAGGTGCAGTACCAGTGGGACGAGGAATGCCAACGATCATTCGAGACACTGAAAAGAGCATTGACGAGTGCCCCCGTCTTAAGTTATCCTTTGCCAGATGGGAACTTCGTTTTGGATACCGACACAAGCAATGTCGGAATTGGTGCGGTGCTTTCTCAGATACAAGACGGCCAGGAGAAAGTCATCGGCTATTTCAGCAGGACCTTGAGCAAGCCTGAACGGACTTACTGCGTTACTCGCAGGGAACTCTTGGCTGTGGTAAAGGGGGTAGAACATTTCTACGAGTACCTCTATTTTTATTTCTCCTGAGGACTGATCATGCAGCACTGAAGTGGCTCTTGCAGTTTAAAAACCCCGAAGAACAAGTGGCCAGGTGGATTGAGCGATTGCAAGAATTCGACTTCGAGACTGAACATCGAGCTGGAAGAAGCCATAAGAATGCTGATGCCTTATCGAGGAGACCATGCCCTAATGATTGCAAACATTGTCAGCGAGCAGAAGAAAAAGGGGCTGTTCTCTGTAGAACTACCGCCATCGATGACCATTGGCAATCTGCGAAGATCCAAAAAGACCAGAAATTAGATCCAGATTTGAAAGAGGTTATCCGGTGGAAGGAAGAAGACCGCAAACCTGCGTGGCAGGAGATTTCCCGATACTCACCAATCATAAAGTCGTACTGGGCTCAGTGGAACTCATCCTGGAAAATGGACTTCTCAAGCGCGTCCTGGAAACTCCAGAGGAGGGAAACGACAAAAAACAGATTGTAGTTCCCAGAAATAGGAGACCAGAGGTTTTACGAGAACTACATGATGGTACAACTGGAGGACACCTGGGAGTGACGAAAACCCTGGGGAAGTTAAGAGAACGGTTCTATTGGGTGAACTGCCTAGCAGATGTTAAGGATTGGTGCCGGAAATGTACAGTTTGTGCAGCAAGTAATGGGCCTCAGAAGCGACCAAAAGCTCCGATGAAGCAATATAACGTGGGCAGTCCATTCGAAAGAATTGCCATTGATGTTGCCGGTCCATCCCCTGAATCCAACTGTGAAAATAAATACATTGTGGTGGTTATGGACTATTTTAATAAATAGTCCGAAGCGTATGCCTTGCCGAATCAAGAGGCCTTGACCGTTGCTGATGTCCTTGTCAAGGAATGGATCAGTCGTTTTGGTGTTCCCTTGGAGTTGCACTCAGACCAAGGTAGAAATTTCGAGTCTACTCTTTTCCAAGACGTCTGCAAGCTCTTGAAGATCAATAAAACACGGACAGCATTACACCCGCAATCCGATGGAATGGTAGAACGGATGAATAGAACTATTAACCGCCATTTGTCAAAGGTAGTCTCTGACCACCAAAGAGACTGGGACCAGTATCTGCACTTGTTTCTCATGGCATATCGTTCGTCTGTGCACGAGTCCACGGGTCAGACCCCGGCCAGTATTATCATGGGACAAGAATTAAGACTTCCATGCGATTTGAAGTTTGGATGTCCCCCAGGAGAAGAGACCGCAGGTGAAGACTATGTCAGTCAGCTACGTCAAAAGATGAACGACATCCATGAACGAGTCCGGTTAAACATCGAGAATGCCAGTGCCCGAATGAAGGAAGCCTACGACATCAAAGCCGGGAGCGGAGAATTCCAAATTGATGATCTTGTTTGGTTGTATAACCCGCAACGGCGTCGTGGATATTCGCCCAAGCTACAGAGATCTTGGGAGGGGCCGTACCAAATTGTGAAGAAAATCAACGATGTCGTCTACAGAATAAAGAAGCTACCTCGGGGAAAACCAAAGGTCGTACATTTCAACAGGTTAGCCACTTATGCCGGAAGTCATGACGGCGAAGGTGACCAAGCCCAAGTCCGCAGCATCCATCCACCCGATGACGAAATGACCTTCGAACAGTTTATGGCACTGTACTCTAATGGGCAGAAAGTGCAGCACGACGTGACCACAGAGGAACCCCGAGACCTGTTTGAGGTGCCCATAGCATATGCCCTGGCTCATTGTGTAGCTCGAGATCTCCGGATGTTCAGAGGAATAGCCAAGGTGTTTGCCAAAAAGTACGGCCAGTTCCAGAAGCTACGGGAGCAAGATCCAGCGGTAGGGAAGGTCCTTCATCTCGAAGATAAACAACCAGTGGGTACCAGAGACATCTTTTATTTGGTAACGAAAACATTCTCGGAAGACAAGCCAACATATAGCGATCTTTGGAGGACTCTGGTAGAATTGAGGAATGTGATGATGGAGAAAAATCTGACGAAATTGGCGGTCCCAAAGATAGCCTGCGGGTTGGATGGACTGAATTGAAGGGTGGTGAGAAGTATGATGGAAACAATGTTTCGATTCAGTGGCATCAACATCCTGGTATGCTGTCTCAATATTCGCAGCCCAGGTTCGAAGACCGTTGACTGCTACTTCCACCAAATTTCCCGTTGTCGAAATGGAGAGTCCTGCAAATATCGTCACACCAGGAAGGATTCTAGGACATTCCGGGACGAAATGATCTTAAGGAAGGGGCAATGTTACGAGAATTCATCCGACAGCTGGTGCAATCGGCCATCAACCAGTTCATGGAAGGGACATTATTCCGATAAATTCTGGGAACCCGAAATGTTTGTCTCTCAACCGGCGGACCGCTGCCGTTACTGGGAATTCCCTTAAAGCTTCCAGAACATGATGGAATTTCCCGATGGTTCGTGGACGTACCAGACAATTCCAAGATAAATGTATAAATAAGAAACAGCTGGCGATAGGAGGCATTCAGTTTTCGTCGGTCGTTTGTACAGTTAAGATAAAATGTAAATAGTAGTTTCTGTGAATATAAATTTGTGTAAAAGTAGTGGAAATAAATTAGAGTGAGTTAGACTGTTTTAAATATCATTTTTTCAAAAACTACATTACAAATTTTACAGTATTTTAATATTTACATTTTGCTTTTAAGCACACTTAACAATTAAGGGACACCCTGTATATGTTGTTTTTAATGTATCAGAGATTTAGAACTGTCAATTCTAAAGGAAACATAAACACCAATATCATTGTTAAAAACATCTTTTTTCGTTTTTAACTTCAAGTACAATATATAAATCATTTGATTTCAGTTATATTAGATAACAGTGGATTTAGTAAAGGGTACGGATTTGTAAGATTTGGAAGTGAAGAGGAGATGAAAGATAGCTTAGTGTCTATGAATGGTTATATTGGTTTGGGAACAAAGGCTTTAAAAATATGTAATGCAGTTCCAAAACCCAAGGGAGCAATTACCACTACCACAGGATCTACCTCTACCACACAGACTTCAAGTACAACTGATTATAGCCAGTATTATGATCCGTCAACTTATTGGCAAAATTATGCTTCGTGGCAGACGGTATATAAATATTTTAAATTCTTCTTTATACCTTGTTATTCATAGTATTTATTTTTAGCAAGGATATTATGAGCAACCTGATGGGCATGCATTACATGATTCTTCATCAGGTGCAGATGTAAAGAAAGAAGATGATTTGGATCTGATTGGTAAGCTTTGCATTTATAAAATGTTCGTTTTTATCATTTATTGCATTTCAGAACATACCACTCCTATAGATGTTGATAAGATGAATCGTGAAAAAATTGACTCAGACTGTAATCTATGGGATGCACTAGAAAGTTCTAAATGGCTACCATGTGATATGTTAGAAGTTGCTTGACATTAATTGGTATTGAGGCAGATGAGACAATTAATTTCAGCCATTTTAATCTGTTTGAATGTATTTAATTAAAAATTAATATAGTAAAAATCACTCATACTTAAGGAGTTATAAAGAATTTGCAAGTGGATTAAATGACATTTGAAAAATTGTTGATTATTATTTAAACTCCAGTGCAGTTAATACATATAAAAGGGTGTATTTCTACACATTTTATCAGTACGTATACAGCCAATGAATTGTGGGAATATGTGAAAAACTGTGTGTATGAAGCTATATACATACAGGGCATACCACAATGAGCTGAGTCCATTTGTATATGGCAAACTACAGGGAGTATTAATCTGAAAATTGGTGTATGGGTTTTTTCGTGAAGCTGGTTTCAGTTTAAAAAAATCAGTTGTCTAAGACTTCCGGTTCTACCGAAACTGGACCCCAGCTTTGTTTTTTTTTATGGAACACCCTGTCTTTATAGCATTTTTATAATTCTTGATGAATTTCAATATAACTTTATTGGAAACGGCATATGTCTGAAGGAGTCCAGTTGAAACTTATTTAAACTTTTTTGAAAATTTTGACATATGCAGCCCTTCACGGTAAATATATATGTTATATAAGTTTATACCACCGAATAATCAAACCCAGAAGCGAAACTCTTGTCGGAACATTTGATGTTTTGGAGTCAAGATTTCGTGACCTAGAACAGAATCGGCCATTACTTTGATAGTAACAATATCCGGGCTGTAACTTTAAATTAAATATAAGGACGAATTCGTATTAAGAGAGAAACAAATATTTCAAAAATGTGAGTTTTAAAGGCATTTGAATAAAAAAATAATAATCAAAAGTCGTATGAATATAAAGTTTTGTGTTTATATATCTGTGATATACCAAAAGTTCCACTTCAAATGGTGTGGAAGTAATAGGTCCCTCACAATCTTTTTAAAGTATATTTTAAATCTCAATTTTTTTTGACAAACTGACCTTGTATACCTCGCTCTGAATAATAAATAAATCTTGTAATATTTAGTGCCAGTAAGGCGATGCTTGGACTGTTTTGTTTTAAACAGGATAAATTTCACTTCATAGTTTGGTTATGTTTGATAATTGATATGTAGTTGAATATTTTGTATATGCAAGTAACATGTAATTAACAGATTTTTTGTGAATAATAGGATTATTTTTGTAGCATTTACTCTGAGGGTAGGGTACATTTTTGAACTTCGAAATAATATTATAATACTTCATAATTCTGAGGTTCATTGAACCTACCCTCAAATTAATGGCTTTGTCGCACATGCGCAAAGAAATTTGTATCTGGCGGCAACGGAGAGTTTTGCTTCTGGGTTTGATTATTCTGTGTTTATACTATGAACTTAGAGTGAAATTATATCGCAACGACAATTCAAGATTCCCAGCTGACTCAGCGACACGTGCAGTGTCATATTACGGCGCGGCTAACATCAGTGGGAATTGCAGCGTCGACTTTGCTTATTTGGCATGTATTATATTATAAATTGTAAAACTTCTCTGATGTTGTATTCATTATTACTCAGAATTTTTGTCAGCTACATTGTTATTTTTCATTTTTATTTTAAAGTTATAATTTTTATGTATATTTTAATAAAATCTTTTTTAAAGATTAAATTGAGAAGTGTGATATAACAAACAGAACGGAGCAAGAACCTGGAAGAAGACCCAACTGCTATAGCAAGTAGATTACGGATCTTTCAATGTTCCTGTTGATGTGAGTAGTAGTGAATCGTCCTAGGTTTAAGGTTATTAAAATAATTTATTTGATTAATTTGTTATATTTGATTACCTATTTTATTTATTTGATTATCTTGATATTTTATTTGAATTTAATTTATTATCTGATTTATTTGAATTGGAATATTTATTTGATTTATTTTGATTTACTGTTACATTTTTATTTTCTATTATCCAAAATATCGATTATTTCCCATTAACATACATTCGCTTACTAATTTTTATACTTTTTATTGAAACCCATTTTACAAACCATCGTTTACTTTTATTCTTTTATTTTTTTCAACTTGTGTCCACTTTTAATTCTCTTTAACACATCGAAATGGCACAAGCAACAAACAACGTAGATTCCGATCATTCCCGAATTTGAAGGGGACCAAATCTCCTTGGCCACCTTCATACATGTTTATAATTGTGCTTACAACATGTCGAGCGCCGTTCAAAAGATGTATTGGTGATCTACATTAAAAATAAGCTAAAGGAAAAAGCGGCGCAGTTAGTTAACTCTAGTGATCTGTCTTTTTTTAAATCACGATTTGCAGCGTTTGAAACAATTGTCTAACGAATCTCCGTTAACCTTCTAAACTAGGCTACAAGTTTTCAATGCGAAAATGCACTCCTCTATTTATAAATCGGCAGGTCTAAGCAATGAGCAGAAAGAAGCTCAGACATTCTTTGTTGACACCATGGTTTTAAATACATTACTTACCGGACTAGAACCACGTCTAGGCCAAATAATTCGTGCCAGCAATCCTAAAGATCTTCTGGACGCACATTCTCTCATAAGAAGAGCACTTCATTTGTCTTACTTCGAGGAACAGAAGATCAACAAATCTGCCCCACCTAACCCTCATTTTAGGCTAGGAAACCAATTCAGCCATCCAAATGTTTAAATTGTGCACGATTAGGCCACATATCCATAGACCGTCGTTTAAGATACCAAAATAACCCCCAGTCTTCAACTCATATCAAACCAAATTTTGTAGGGCCAAATCATATATTTATGAAGATTTCAGTCGAAATCCTGTTGATTATGACACACAACAAACTTTAGACCTGGGTACACCTTTTAGCAGTCACGAATACCAGGATTTTTGTAGTTCTCCCGAGTCTAGATCGGCCCCCCTATTCAACACCTACCATCTCGGAAGTCCAAACCCAAATCCAGATTTTGAATCTGATAGATTTCGACCCCAATGCGAATTTCCAGGAACAAGCATTTCTCTTCAGTCCCCTTCTAACGGTTAACTCCGAAAAATTCAAACTTCTCATTGAACCGGAGCTGGTATCTCCATTTTAAAATTAAAAATGTCCATAAAAGATTTCCCGAAAAAGTGACAATCCAAGGTATCACTCATAAGAAAATCCCGATCTCACAATCCACCCTCGTACCGTTCGCTATAGGTAATCCACACAAGGTTTTATCTACGATCTGGATAATGAGTTTGTTGGAATATTAGGACTTGATTTTCTCAAGCATTACGAATGTATTATTGACCTAAAAGCCAAACAGTTGATTATTAACTTTAAAACTATCCCCTTACATAAAGTACACGATCACGATTAGTCATTCCCAATACTAAAATGCCAACTTGTACTCATAACAATAAAATAACTATCCAGGCACGTACCGAACAAATTTTCAAACTCCAATGCGATATTATAAATACTGTTACGAGAATTCATCCGACAGCTGGTGCAATCGGCCATCAACCAGTTCATGGAAGGGACATTATTCCGATAAATTCTGGGAACCCGAAATGTTTGTCTCTCAACCGGCGGACCGCTGCCGTTACTGGGAATTCCCTTAAAGCTTCCAGAACATGATGGAATTTCCCGATGGTTCGTGGACGTACCAGACAATTCCAAGATAAATGTATAAATAAGAAACAGCTGGCGATAGGCGGCATTCAGTTTTCGTCGGTCGTTTGTACAGTTAAGATAAAATGTAAATAGTAGTTTCTGTGAATATAAATTTGTGTAGAAGTAGTGGAAATAAATTAGAGTGAGTTGGACTGTGTTTTTAAATAAATCCAAGAACTGAACTGAACCCGAGTGTGAAAATAAAAACATTACAGAGGTGACAGGTGTGCGTTGTATTTGTGGATCTTTAGAAGTGAAAAATAAATAGACGGACAATGTTTAAAACAGTGAATTTGGACCAGTTGAAAGTGACGGACTTAAAAAAGAACTTGAGGAAAGGGATTTAGAAATTAGTGGGAATAAAAGTGAATTAATACAACGCCTACGAGATGCCCTAATAAATGAAGGTAACGATCCCGATACTTATTTGTTTGAAGTTTCTGGTAATGGAGATATGAGTAGGCTATTAAAAAAATGGAAGAAAATTTAGAAAGTAAACTACAAACATTACAAGATAATTCTAAAATCATGAAAGAGGCTCTAGAAGATAAATTGCTAGAAAATTCTAAGACTTTAGAGGATAAGCTATAAACATTACAAGAAAATTCTAAAACCCTAGAAGACAAATTGCTAGAAAATTCTAAAAACTTGAAAGAGGCGTTAGAAGATAAATTAGCAGAAAATTCTAAATCCCTAGAAGAAAATTTAAAAAGCATGGTACAGAAAAATTCAGAAATGCTGGAAGAGAAAATATTAGAGAACGAGGCTCAGATGGAGGAGCTAAAACAAACAATGGTCGAAGAGTTAGTCAAAAAGAAAACGCGTATAGAGAAGCTAAGGCATATAATGGAAAGTGAGATCAGCAAAATAAGAGAACAGGTAGTCACAATACAAAGAGGAGAAACTCCACCAAAGATCGAAAGCAGAAATAGTCCAGAATTAGTGGATTCGAAAATTGGCCTCGAAGGAGCAAGACACAAAATGAAACCTCCCCAATTTGATGGAAAATCGTCATGGACTAACTATAGGCGCCAATTCGAGGCTGCAGTAAAGTTAAATGGATGGTCGGCAGAGGAGAAGGCAATCGCATTAACCCTAGCCTTAAGAGGGGATGCTACAGATATCTTACAAACATTGAATACCTCGGAGCAAGAAAACTATGAACAACTGGTTAAGCACTTAGAGCTGAGGTATGGACAGACCCATATGGAGCACGTGTACCACTCCCAACTAAAAAATCGTTACCAAAAATCGAATGAATCCCTTCAAGAGTTTAAAGCTGATATTGCCCGTCTGGTTCGCCTTGCCTATCCAGCTACACTGGAAAATGTGATAGAAAGGTTAGCAGTGCAAGCATTTTTGGATGGACTTCGGGACCACGAAGCCAGACAAGCAGTGACCCTAGCTCGACCGACTCGATTAGTAGATGCACTGGCTCGAGCGCTAGAATTCCAGGCTGCGAAAAATACCTGCAGGGGTCAAGCCAGAGTCCGAATGGTTGACGGAGAATATGAAGATGGCGGAAACGATGAAGCCTCTGTAAGAAAGATAATAGAAGAAGTCCTTACCGAAAAAAGACTAGTGAGATGTCGGAAGTGTCGTAAGGTAGGACATGCCCAGAGTCGTTACAAGGCCTTTGTAAAGGGACCATCGTCGGCCTGTAGCAAACAAGTGTCAACTACCAACGCATATGTCGCTTCGCTACGCAACCACGTTAACAGTGTCTTCGTAGATGGCCTTATTAATAGGAGGCAATTTACAATGCTGCTGGATACTGGTGCGACGAAAACAGTAATAAGGCCCAACATTGTTTTAGAGACAATGATAAAACCAACAAAATGGCAACTGCGAACAGCGACAGGAGAAGCAGCGAAAGTCCATGGTGAAATAGAGGTTGAAATGACCTTGGGAAACACAACCTTTCTACATCGGGCATTAGTGGCAGACATCGAAGACGAAGTAATCATTGGAATGGATGTCATGAGCTCCACGGGATTCCAGTTAAACTTCAAAGATGGAATTCTGCGAGTGAATGACGAAGAAGTGGTGCTTCATGGAAAAGATGACATAATGCTTCGAGCAATCTTAGCAGAGGATGTCAATGTTCCGGAAAGAGCTGAAATAATTATAGATGCTTGCTTAGATGGGAAAGCTCAAGCTGGAACAGTAATGATGTTTGATCCCGAACTTAACGACGGAAATGTAGACAGAGGAGTCGCACTGAAGAAGACTCTGTTTCGTGCCAGGGAGATTGTTCCAGTAAGAGTAATGAACCTGAATCATTATTCGGTTGTGTTAAAGAAAGGAACAACTTTGGGCCATTGTTCAACAGTTTCCTCTGTAGTCAGAAGCACACAGCATGCAGAAATACCACCAGCTAAACTATCTGAGGAACTGGAAAGACTCATAACAGATTCGTCGAAGAATTTAAAACCAAACCAGAAAGTAAAATTGAGGGACATTGTTAGAAACTACCAGGATATCTTCGATGTAGGGAATGGCAAAAGAGGACGAACTGATCTGGTGAAACATAAAATTAATACTGGGGACGCTCAACCTATTCGATAGTCGGCGAGAAGACTGCCACTAGCTAAAAGAGAAGAAGTGGCAGGATAGTCCGCGAGATGGAGGAAGAAGGTGTTATTGAACCATCCAATAGCCCTTGGGCTTCTCCAGTTGTCTTGGTTAAAAAGAAATTAAACCACGCCACAAAAAAAGACAGCTATCCCCTTCCAAGAATAGACGATACCCTAGATACGTTGGCTGGATCGAAGATGTTTTCCACCCTGGACTTGAAGAGCGGTTATTGGCAGGTGGAACTTGCTAAAGAAGACCGAGAAAAGACTGTTTTTACCATCGGCTCAGGACTTTATCAATTCACGGTGATGCCGTTTGGGTTGTGTAATGCTCCAGCGACGTTTGAAAGATTGATGGAAACAGTGTTAAAAGGGCTTTCATGGAAAACGTGCCTGGTGTATCTTGACGACATTATCGTGGTTGGAAGATCATTTGAAGACCACGTCAAGAACCTGGAGGAGATGTTTCGGCGACTTCGGAGTTCCGGACTAAAGTTAAACCCGAAGTGTCAGCTGTTCCAAGAGGAGGTGCAATATCTTGGACATGTGGTTTCCACAGAGGGTGTAGCTGTTGATAAACAGAAAATCAAAGCTGTTCAGGAATGGCCGATACCTAAAGATATCCACCAGTTAAGAAGTTTCCTGGGGTTATGCACGTACTATCGTCGGTACGTCGCCGGATTTGCCAACATCGCCAAGCCACTTACTAGATTCACAGAGGGGAAGGTGCAGTACCAGTGGGACGAGGAATGCCAACGATCATATCGAGACACTGTAAAGAGCATTGACGAGTGCCCCCGTCTTAAGTTATCCTTTGCCAGATGGGAACTTCGTTTTGGATACCGACGCAAGCAATGTCGGAATTGGTGCGGTGCTTTCGCAGATACAAGACGGTCAGAAGAAAGTCATCGGCTATTTCAGCAAGACCTTGAGCAAGCCTGAACGGAATTACTGCGTTACTCGCAGGGAACTCTTGGCTGTGGTAAAGGGGGTAGAACATTTCTACAAGTATCTCTATGGTAAAAGATTTCTACTGAGGACTGATCATGCAGCACTGAAGTGGCTCTTGCAGTTTAAAAACCCCGAAGGACAAGTGGCCAGGTGGATTGAACGATTGCAAGAATTCGACTTCGAGACTGAACATCGAGCTGGAACAAGCCATAAGAATGCTGATGCCTTAGCGAGGAGACCATGCCCTAATGATTGCAAACATTGTAAGCGAGCAGAAGAAAAAGGGGCTGTTCTCTGTAGAACTACCGCCATCGATGACCATTGGCAATCTGCGGAGATCCAAAAAGACCAGAAATTAGATCCAGATTTGAAAGAAGTTATCCGGTGGAAGGAAGAAGACCGCAAACCTACGTGGCAGGAGATTTCCCGATACTCACCAACCATAAAGTCGTACTGGGCTCAGTGGAACTCCCTCATCCTGGAAAATGGACTTCTCAAGCGCGTCCTAGAAACTCCAGAGGACGGAAACGACAGAAAACAAATTGTAGTTCCCAGAAATAGGAGACCAGATGTTTTACGAGAACTACATGAAGGTACAACTGGGAGTAACGAAAACCCTGGGGAAGTTGAGAGAACGTTTCTATTGGGTAAACTGCCAAGTGGATGTCAAGGACTGGTGCCGGAAATGTACTGTTTGTGCAGCAAGTAATGTGCCTCAGAAGCGTCCAAAAGCTCCCATGAAGCAATATAACGTGGGCAGTCCATTCGAAAGAGTAGCCATTGATGTTGCCGGCCATTTCCTGAATTCGACTCTGGAAACAAGTACATTGTGGTGGTGATGGGCTATTTTAGTAAATGGGCCGAAGCGTATGCCTTGCCGAATCAAGAAGCCTTGACCGTTGCTGATGTCCTTGTCAAGGAATGGATCAGTCGTTTTGGTGTTCCCTTGGAGTTGCACTCAGACCAAGGTAGAAACTTCGAGTCTACTCTTTTCCAAGACGTCTGCAAACTCTTGAAGATCAATAAAACACGGACGACGGCATTACACCCGCAATCCGATGGAATGGTAGAACGGATGAATAGAACCATTAACCGCCATTTGTCAAAGGTAGTCTCTGACCACCAAAGAGACTGGGACCAGTATCCGCACTTGTTTCTAATGGCATATCGTTCGTCTGTGCACGAGTCCACGGGTCAGACCCCGGCCAGTATTATCATGGGACGAGAATTAAGACTACCATGTGATTTGAAGTTTGGATGTCCCCCAGGAGAAGAGATCGTAGGTGAAGACTTCATCAGCCAGCTACGTCAAAAGATGAACGACATCCATCAACGAGTCCGGTTAAACATCGAGAATGCCAGTGCCCGAATGAAGGAAGCCTACGACATCAAAGCCGAGAGCGGAGAATTCCAAGTTGATGATCTCGTTTGGTTGTATAACCCGCAACGTCGTCGTGGATATTCGCCCAAGCTACAGAGATCTTGGGAGGGACCGTACCAAATTGTGAAGAAAATCAACGATGTCGTCCACAGAATAAAGAAGCTACCTCGGGGAAAACCAAAGGTCGTACATTTCAACAGGTTAGCCCCTTATGCCGGAAGTCATGACGGCGAAGATGACCAAGCCCAAGTCCGCAGCATCCAACCACCCGATGACGAAATGACCTTCGAACAGTTTATGGCACTGTACTCTAATGGGCAGAAAGTGCAGCACGACGTGACCACAGAGGAACCCCGAAACCTATTTGAGGTGTCCATAGAATATGCCCTGGCTCATTGTGTAGCTCGAGATCTCCGGATGTCCAGAGGAATAGCCAAGGTGTTTGCCAAAAAGTACGGCCAGCTCCAGAAGCTACGGGAGCAAGATCCAGTGGTAGGGAAGGTCCTTCATCTCGAAGATAAACAACCAGTGGGTACCAGAGACATCTTTTATTTGGTAACGAAAACATTCTCGCAAGATAAGCCAACATATAGCGATCTTTGGAAGACTCTGGTAGAATTGAGGAATGTGATGATATGGAGAAGAATCTGACGAATTTGGCGGTCCCAAAGATAGTCTACGGGTTGGATGGACTGAATTGGAGGGTGGTGAGAAGTATGATGGAAACAATCTTTCGATTCAGTGGCATCAACATCCTGGTATGCTGTCTCAATATTCGCAGCCCAGGTTCGAAGACCGTTGACTGCTACTTCCACCAAACTTCCCGTTGTCGAAATGGAGAGTCCTGCAGATATCGTCACACCAGGAAGGATTCTAGGACATTCCGGGACGAAATGATCTTAAGGAGGGGGCAATGTTACGAGAATTCATCCGACAGCTGGTGCAATCGGCCATCAACCAGTTCATGGAAGGGACATTATTCCGATAAATTCTGGGAACCCGAAATGTTTGCCTCTCAACCGGCGGACCGCTGCCGTTACTGGGAATTCCCTTAAAGCTTCCAGAACATGATGGAATTTCCCGATGGTTCGTGGACGTACCAGACAATTCCAAGATAAATGTATAAATAAGAAACAGCTGGCGATAGGAAGCATTCAGTTTTCGTCGGTTGTTTGTACAGTTAAGATAAAATGTAAATAGTAGTTTCTGTGAATATAAATTTGTGTAAAAGTAGTGGAAATAAATTAGAGTGAGTTAGACTGTGTTTTTTAAATAAATCCAAGAACTGAACTGAACCTGATTGTGAAAATAAAAACATTACATTATCAACTGTAAAACTGCTCTAATGTTGTATTCATCATTACTCAGAAATTTTGTCAGTTATATTGTTATTTATCATTTTTATTTTAAAGTTATAATTGTGCTGTTTATTTTAATAAAATCTTTTTTAAAAAGTTTAAATTGAGAAGTGTGATATAACATATTTTTTTAAACAAAGAGAGCCAGGTAAAAAATTTCCGGAATCGACATAAATAAAACTTGAAGCTTCCTAAACCTTTGGTAACTGTTCAAAAAAATTATACGAAGTGCCCAGGAATGGGCGCCGAATTCGGTTATCTCGAAAATCGTGTAACTCATATTTTTCAAACGGCAACCCTTTTTTCTCAACGCTAACAAATAGGGAGAGTTTATGCTTACAAGCGAATATCCAAATTAAACGGTTTTTGTATAAACTTGGAAAAACAAAAAAAATCCGTGTTTTTATTAGAGATATTTGAATAATCAGTAGGCTTTTTTGAAAGAATCGACAAGACCCAAATGTTGAAGGGTTAAGAAACAAATGAACATTTATTTGTTAATTATCTATGGTTAATTAATTGCGGTTTATGGTGATATGGTTAATGAAACAGTCTATGAAACCTTTCCTCTGCGATATCCAGGTACATCAAAGCATACTCATGACACCATGACCCGGCATGACGCATATCATTCAACACTAAAACGCCCAGGAATTTTGTTAAAAACCAAAACAAAATTATTCAGTCGTAGACATCCACAATTGTAAGGCTAAACACATGTAAACACATAGTGAAGCGGTGAGTAGCGGCGAGCAGGGAGGTGAGAAGAGCGGTGGGGAAAGCGGTGTAAATAAACCAATAATATCCATTCGAATAAAACATAATGGAGCGGCCAGGACTAGGCGAGCAGTGCTGTTATAAGCAAATGTGGTTATAAGAGAGGATAGCGGCGCGTTCAAACAATTTTGT
This sequence comes from Octodonta nipae, assembly GCA_034190945.1. NCBI lineage: Eukaryota > Metazoa > Arthropoda > Insecta > Coleoptera > Chrysomelidae > Octodonta > Octodonta nipae. The sequence continues at coordinate 92,777,449 of CM067219.1, forward strand.
TTTCTCTGCTTTCCTCGTTGATAGTATTTGTGACAAAAAATGGATACTGACACATTCATTAGTAGTGTGTTTATCAGAAACCCACTTTGGGATCAAAAAGATTCTAAACATCATAATCGCTTCATTCTAGATAAATTGTGGGATGCTGTGGCCGATGAAATGAAATCGACAAGTAAGTATTTTTATATTTTATTTCGACATACATAATTTTTAAAGGTTTCTCTAATAAAAGTAGCAGTTGCAGTTGGCCTATTATTTGCTCTCCCAACACTGATACTCTCACATGGAGGCACATCTTGTAAATCTTCAGTATGATCTTCAGTGGTAATGCCTTCCTTGTCAATTATTATATTATGCAAAATGCATATACACTTAATAATATTATCCGCTACATCTGGAGTCGTTTCTATAGGCTTCCATAGAATACGAAATTTGGAATTAATTATTCCAAAAGCACATTCTACCACGCGTCTTGCACGTGATAGACGTATATTAAAATATTCTTTGTCTGTATCTAAGTTCCTTCTATTGAAAGGTTTCATTAGGTTATTTAATAGCGGATAAGCCTCATCTCTGATGAAAACATAAGGTACAGTAATTGTTGATAATGGTAAAGCGTCAGCATCAGGAATATTTAGACGTTTCATTTCAATTAGGTGAAATAGGGATGAAGATCGAAACGTACCTCCATCACTTTGCTTGCCATATCCTCCAACATTAATTATTGTAAATTTATAATTTGCATCAGCAACAGCTTGAAGAACTATCGAAAAAAAGTGTTTATAATTATAGTACATATTTCCCGAGTGAGGAGGACACTTTATGCGTATGTGTTTACCATCAATTGCCCCTAAGCAATTGGGAAAGTTCCACTTTTCATAAAATTCTTTCGCAATATTTCTATACTCATTTTCTGTGGGAACTTTCATGTGAATAGGTTGAAATGTGTCCCAGATAATTATTATTGCTTCTCGCACAATTAATGACACAGTTGTCGCACCCATTCGAAAAGTAAAACTGAGAGTTTTAAATGATAACCCTGTTGCCAAATACCTAAAAAATAAGAAAAACAATATTAATGCTTAAATACTAATTAATTTATTCGTTTCAGGAAATGTCGTAAGAACAAAATGGAAGAATTTACAAGCTTAATTCCGAAAAGAACTAAAAAAAATGCCAGTGACTCGATCGGGAGATAAGGCATCCTCCTGGAAATCATCTTGGCCATATTTTGAAAGTCTTTATTTTTTAACAGATCAGTTTACTGCCCGAACAAGTATCGGAAATTTACCCGACACTGCCGATGCTGAAGATACAGACTCTCATTTGGCTGAATCACCATTAGTAACTGTTTCACACAGCAGAGATAGTGTTGGGGATACGTCTACACCTCCCACTAAGAAATGCAAACGAAATCGTAGTGAATTAGATGTGGGTACCGCACTAATTAGAAGAAGAAAAATTGCAGATTTTGGACAAACATCATAAAAAGTCACCTGATGAAGACGAGAGTTTTTTTCACAGCCCGTTACCGCACATACATACACTCAGCCCTCAAAGAAAAATGTTATTAAGAATTAAAATGCCAAACTACTCATCAATCTCAAAACAGTCTTTTCGAAACAAATACATCCCAACTGACAGCTGCAACCTGCTAGAAACAACTACTCGAATCCTACATCAGTGAGGTCTTATTTAAGCAATTTTTCCGAAGAATCCTTGCATGAAGAAAATTTTGTTTACGTATATAAATTTAATGAATTATTTATTTGAAACTTTTAATGTTCTTAGATCTAAATAAACTACAAAATAAAAACAAAGTGTTTACTTACCTTAAGGTCACTGCAAGACGCTCCGTGGGACTGATAGGGTTGCAATTAAAGTTGGTCCACTTTTTCAATAACTTATGTTGAACTTTTTCTAAAATATAATCAATGTTGTAATACGAATGAAACTTTTGTGGATGTTGGCGTAGTTGTTCATACAAATGATGAAATTCACCGTGTACATGCCTACTTTTATTTATTTAATGTACATTGCATTTTCTTTTCTTTTTATTTTTAAATAAATACCACATTTTCAGGGACGAATTTTCTACTAATATTAGATCCATATCTCGCTTTTAAACGCTCCACTATGTGTTGCAGCTCTTTTATTACCGCGACTCTAGATCACCGCTTTCCTCTCCGCTCTGCTTACCGCTTCACTATGTGCTTAGCCTAAGACACACAGGAACAAACGAGAACTTGAACAAACTATAGTAAATGTTAGAACTGGTTGCCTCCAACTTCCAAACATTACTGAAATTTCGAAAATCCAGCATGAGTGGGCACTCTGAATTTCTTGTTGGGAAAGAGATCGAAATGCATTCGTTAGCATAGACAATATTTTTTATTCGACCCAAAAAGCGTAAAGGAGTGATATCGGGAGAACGAGGAGGCCATCGATGAGGTCCATTGTTGCTATCCAACGATCTCAAAATGGTTGCCTGAAAAGTTATTCAAAGGTGCAATATTATGAGGTGCGGCTCCGTCATATTAATACCACAGCTGATTCCAGGTCAAATCTAATAGATGTAAATAATATTTCGAGATATCTCTGACCTAAAAATAAACGGAAAGTATTTTTTATATAACCCGTCGATCTCTAATAAGCTTACCATTCAAATTCTCTTCATACAAATGCATCGCAAGTACACCGTCATTTTTTATTGCAGCAAAAACACTGAAACTCCAGTAATCTTGAAATTGTCTTTCTCTAAATACTTGTGGATTAGTATCACTCCAGTAATGTGAGTTATGGCGGTTGAACATTCCATTTTTCATAAATTTTGCCTCATCTGTCCAAATCATTTTGTGTACAGAATGTTCGACTTCCTGAACTTTGATTAATATGAATGCGCAAAATCATTCCTTCTTTGAGGGTCACCTGCTCTTAAATGCTGAACTAAAGAAAATTAATACTGATGTTACTTATGTTTTCTGCATCTACCAAGGAAATTTCTGGATCCGCTCTGACATGTAATAAGACTGTAACTTCATTATCTACGACAGATTTCCTTTTTTCTTACTTTTCCACAAACTGCCATGTGTTTTGCAATTGTGATTGAGGCGCATCATGGGTGTCATGAGTGTATGTACCTCGAATGGAAGGTTTTACAGGCTCTTTATCACATTCCCTGTAAATTATTAATAAATTGAAGTAATCTTTGTTACTAAATCCTAAACGGGACATGATATATGCTTTCGATATAATTATGCTTTAAGGTCAAATTATTATTAGCAAATATTGTTTGTTTCTCGTCGATTCTTTTAAAAAAGCCTACTAACAACTCAGATAGTTTTTCCAAGTTTATATATAAGTATCTTCTATCTATACTATTATAAAATTGTAGTTGTTTGTTTGTTATCTCATCACTTAATAACTACTCAACTATCTTTGCTGAATCTTTTTTTATTGCAAAGCTTATAGTTTGACTTTAAATCTGGTATACATTTTATCTCCCCACATTGACAGAAATGGTAGATATAGGGAAAAAACTACTACGATGTTCGGTAAGACACAATTAGTCAATTGGTTCCACCGCATGCATATTAGATACTTGCACCAGCGTAGCTTCTATACAAAATTCGGAATATGCCAATGTAATATGTTTTGATTTAAAAAAAAATCAACTGATATATCAAGTGTAATTTTACAGGGTGTTCCATATATAAGATAGGGAAAACTTAGAGCGGAATTATACGGGGTGGTTCGAAAAAGATATATTGACTGGACCATAAACCATATATATATACCAGGTGGTTGAAAAACGGGCGGAGTTGAATTATAATGTGGGTGAAATAGGGCTAAAATAGCTTTACATTTATACATGGTGGATAAAAAAATGTTTCATGTAAGCAGGATATTTGAATTTTCTTGAGCTATAATTATAGTTATGAAATGGACTGAAAAAAATGTTAGAAGCAGTTGTTTTTACATGGTGGTTGAAATATAAGATGAAGTGGAATTATAGTTTATAGGGTGGTCAAAAAATTGTTTTATATCTATACAAGTATTTCACAAGTAGCATATTATAAGATGGTTGAAATATGTAGCAGAGTTTAATTACAGCTATACAGATAGGTTTGAAAAAATCTACAAGCTCTTTCATATACCGGATAGATGAAATATAGGGCGGACTAGAATTCTAAGTAGGGTGGTGAAAAAATGTTATATTAGGTGGCTCATAAGTAGTTGCATATACAAGGTTGTTGAAATATAGCGTGGAGTGGAATAATACAGTGTGGGTAAAATTTTGGTTATATAGGGTAGAGCATAAGCAGTTGTATATATGGAGTACCTGAAATATGGGGTGAGGTCAAGTTATCCTTACACCGTGTGATTTAACAAGGTTAGAAAAAGTTGCAAATGAAGGATGGTTTAAATGAAGTGTGGAGAGGAATTATAATATATATATATATATATATATATATATATATATATATATATAATATTATAATAAGTTGCACAGATATGATATTTGAAATATAGGGAGGAGGAGAGTTAAGGAGTTTAATATTTAAAAATTGTTAAATAAGGTGCTCCATAAGCAGTTGCAGTTTTGGTGAAATTTATTGGGAATTGATAGGTTTATATTTACACAGGGTGGTATAAAAAATGTCAAACTGGTGGCCGATAAGTAGTTGCACATACAAAGTGGTTGAAATAAGGGGTGGAGTAGAATTATACTTAAACAGCGTGGATAAAAAACATGAGCTGGTGCATATATGCAAATCTGAAACATGGGGCGAAGAAAAATTATAGTTATTCAATGTGATTAAAACAATGTTAGAAAAAGTTACATATAAGGGGTGGTCAAAGTGTCATCAATTCGGGGTAGTGGGTAGCTGTCTTTCTTCGTGACGTCATTCAGCTTTCTGTAATCCACACAAAATCGGGTGGTTCCATCCTTCTTTTTGACTAGCACGACGGGAGCAGACCATGGCCTGATGGATGGCTCAATAACTCCACTCTGTAACATGGACTCAATGTTTTCCTCGACTGCCTGTTGTTGCCCCAATGGTAGTCGTCTAGGTGGTATTCTGATGGGTTGAGCCTTTCCGGTATCTATTCGATGCTGGATGATGTTGGTGCGGCCGTTGGTTCCATCTTGACTGTTAAAAATTTGCCAGTGCTTTGTGATAAATTGCTTGGCTTTCTTCTGGTTCTCTGGTGTCAGGTGTGTCAAATGGTCAGCAAACTGTTGTAGGAACTCTTTACTGGGCCCTGTCTCCTTCACCGACGTCTGGTACTCTTCTTCGCAATTGATGATGGTCTCTACTGGCTCGAAACAAGCTATTTCTTGACCATTGGCAATTCTGATGTCGTTGTTGGACAAATTCAGGACTCTGATTGGTATATCTCGTCCGGTTTTAACTATAGCCCGTCCAACCAAGTAGTCATGAGCTGAGTGTACGGGCTCCACCATTCCAACGCAGCTCCCAGGATTGCTGTCTAGCTGCCCATGAATAATCTGTTCCGTTCGACCGGGAATTCTAGCTGAAGACTTTGCCACAATTTTTATGGAGGTGACTGAACTGTTGACGGGCCGTGTTAATACAAATTCCTCATTTAGGAACCGAAGAACATCATATCTCGGGTCGAACATAAATCCATGCTGGCTAATTAGGTCCATTCCCAGTATAAAATCGTCCTCAATATTCGCTACCAGGACCCTATGCCGGATTATGTTGTCCCCTATATGTAGCATGACATCTACCTCACCCTGTATTGACATGGGCTAGCTGGTGACTGTTCTGAGCTGGATGTTATTGGTAACTGGCCGAATTTCTGATGCCCTCAAAACCCTGGACTTGGCAATGGACACAGCGGCGCCGGTGTCGATGGTGATGGTAACTGCTCGCCCGTTGATGGTTCCTCTGATGACTAGGCTGCCGCTATCTCGGCAAAATTGGGGGCTGGTGGAGGGACAGTCAGCATTCGCCCCTTATGCTGACTGGCTGACGGCCCCTGGACATGTGGCTGTTCTGTTGGTTACCCCTAGTCGGTGATCGTTCAGGTAGCCTCACTCGACAATCACGTTGGAAGTGTCCTGTCCTTCCGCAGCGGTAACATGCCCGCCCCTCTGGTGCCAGTTCTTTGTGACCGTTCTAATATTTTCTTCAAACCAGCCAGCAGCGCTTGAAATGGTGACTCTGACTTTTCCTGGTTAAAGGAAACTGCTCGGACCCTCGGCTTGGACATGTTTATGACGGCCTCTACTTCCAAAGCCCGAAGTAGAGCTTCATTACTTTTCTTGACGCCACTTAGTCTTAGATTTCGTTGTACTTCCACATCTCTGATGCCGTTTATGAAAATCTGTGTGGCCAACTGGTCTTTCGTTTCTTCAGACAGGTCTGGGTAGGACAAGTGGACTAACCGTCTAATCTCTGCTTCGAATTCTTGGAGGCTTTCACCGGATTTTTGCGTTTTTCCACCCAGTTGGACTTGGTATACCTGGCTCAAGGATTGATTGTCGTAGCGTTTGTCTAGGATGGCGATAATCTTGTCGAAATTGCCTTGTTCATCGACTGGAATGCTTTGGAGGAGTTCTAAGGCCGGACCTCTTAACGAAATTACCAGAGACATGGATTTTTCTTGGTTATCCCATCCATTAGCTGTAGCCACGGCTTCAAATTGCCGTTTATACATGGCCCAAGATGAGCTGCCATGAAATGTGGGTGGTTTGCTAACGGAACCTTTGGTACTCACGGTGTGCTGGTATTTTCCTCGCCGTAAGTCCTGTTGCATTATTTTGATTTCTGTTTCTACCTTATTCTGGATGGCACTGATTTTATCTTGAACTGTGTTTTGAATAGAACTGATTTCAAACTTTACCTGGCTTTGGCTGGAATCGAGGTCATCTACTTTGGTTTCAAGAGTGTCCACCGTAATTTTTATGGTCTTAATGTCATCATTTATTTCTTTTATGTCTGACTCAACTATTTGCATTCGGTCATTAACTGTTTCATTAACTTGTGCTACTATTTGCATTAATTGTTCAAATTGCCGTTGTCTTTTCTCTTCAGTTTCGTGTCGTTTTAATTCAATTTGATCTTGTTTCTCTTCAAATACTTTAAAATCATTTTGTCGTTTTAATTCAAGTTGATCTTGTTTTTCTACAAATTTCGAGAATAATCCTTCCATTAAATTTTGTTGTTTTTCTTCCATCGTAGTGACAAGATTTTCTAATTCTATTTTACGTTTTTCATCAAAAGACTTTACTAACCTTTGTTGAATTTCTTCTTGATGTTGTTTCTCCTTCTTGTCACGTTTTTCTAGAATCTGTGCAATTTTTTCGTCTAGTCCCTCTGTAACCTGCTTGACTATTTTTTTGGTAGTTTCGTCCATCTTTTCCATCCTACGAGTTTCCATAAATCAAATTACGATTTTAACTGCACTTAATCCTTCACTTCTGGTCACCACATTGCAGTATAGTCCGTGGGTTCAATTTAAAATTATAAAACTAATATTCACTTTCACTTTTCTCGAAACTTTTATTTACATCGAATATACAACAGCTGATTCAAATATCACAATAACAATTTTACATATAAGCTCTTCGTACAACCAACTGAACTCGCGATCGTGACCTGCTTCCTTTATAAAACCAGCGTCGAATTCTCCAGTAAAATCAGTCATCACTCCTACAGCTGTCGAGTCTTTTCGACAACCATTTTTTATCTCAAAGCGATTGTTGTACTGAAATGAAACAGGGTCGGCTTTGGGTAAATTTCGTAACAATATTATTGTTGTTAGGAATTGCTGTGTCAATTAAAGTTGTTTTCTGACATACTTTATCTACCAAAACTATATCTGGTCAATTTTGAGCAACAGTCAGATCGGTCAGTATTGTGCGGTCGCAGTACAGCTTGTAGTTGTTATTTTCTAAAACATTCTGGTTTGTATTTATAGTATGGTAATCTTACCGACTGTGATAATTCAAGTTTCAGTGCTAGTTCCTGGTGAAATATTTTTGCCACAGCATCGTGTCGTTCTTTGTATTCAGTGGCAGCAAACGCTTGACAACCTCCTGTGATATGCTGGATAGATTCAGATGTTTGGCAACCGTACCTGCATCTGTCGTTGTTAATAGAAGGGTCTTTAACGATGTACTTTAGGTAGTTCTTAGTTGGAATTACTTTATCTTGGATTGCCAATATTTTCAGGAAACATATGTCCGGAGGTCAACCAGTAGTTTAACGCTGCACTGTCGACATAATCTTGATTGACGTCATTTATATGTCTTCCATGAAGGGGCTTCTCTTTCATTTCAGCAGTTTCTGATCTGTGGTCTGGTGGTGTAATTGGTCATGTTGTTGTGGCACATGACTCTGAGTAGATCAGAAAATACTGCGAGTTTCTGGAAATGATTACGCAAATTAGAAATTTTTTAATCACGTAACTTTCCTATATCTGCCAATCCTTTTCCTCCTTCACACCGGGGCAATGTTGTACGTTCGACACAGCTCTTTGGATGGTGATATTTTGAGCTTTTATTAGTAGTACTCGAACTTTCCGTTGTAATTGTTCAATGTCGGTCTTGCACCAGTTAACTATACCGAAAGGGTACTAAGCACTGAACACGCGTAGGTATTAATAGGTATTAATATTTTGAAACAGATTTTTACTGTTATGTTTGGTCTTCAGCAGTCGTCTTATCCTTCTATAAAACTCTGTTCTTAGGTCCTTTTTCATGGCGGTGTGATCAATTCGTTGAGCCTGCTTTATTCCAAGGTATTTGTAAGTATGGCCTTCCTCCATGGATTCAATTGAGGTGAGTTAACAATATGATTATTTACTTTATAGAGTTTCAGCACCTGAATGAGCCAATCATGTGGAACTGAATCAAAGGCCTTTTTGTAGTCCACATATGCCATGTAGTGATTTCGTCGTTTGGCATGGGCTTGATTGCAGACAACGGAATCAATTATTAGTTGTTCTTTGCACCCCATCGAGTTTTTCGCGCATTCCTTTTGTTGTTCAGTGATTATGATGTTCAGCTCACAATGTCTGAAAAGACGATGATTAATTCACGAAGTTATAAGTTTGTATAAGGTTGGGAGGCAAGTGATTGGTCGATACTTTGCTGGGTCCTGTGTACATAGGTTGTCCTTTGGTCCACCTCTAGGAGTCACAAGACCTTGTCGTTGGTGAGGGGGCTTAAGTCATACACCTAATGATCCCGAGAGCAATGTCGGCGGCAACTTCGGTTCCTGGTAGGGTCTCCAATGCCGGTAAGGTCGGAGGGAAGGGTGTACGACGACTAAGAAGTGACTCACAGGAGAAAACCTATCGAAAAAATCCGAAATCCAAGGTGTCAAGCGACCCGTGCCGAGGGATGGATGCCATGCGTAGTTGGTCTAGAACGAAGCCTCTGAGAGAACAGGTGACCTCAAAGAGTAACGCAGCCGTAGTGGTGTAAGGGCGCCCTGCCCCACCGGACAAGCAAAACGACCCAACACCGTGGGAATAGTATGGATATAAAAGAATACAATAAAAAATCTGATGACAACAAGAGCAAAGAGCAAATGACAGACGCAAACAAGGTTACGAATAGACAAATAGATAAGATAACTAGTACCCAAAGAAGGAACTCACTAGATAGTCAAACGGCGTACACGAAAAAGGAAATAACAGGAGGTAATACGAGCTCGAGGAACGCAGGCGGTATGGCAAACAGAACGGTGATGGATCTATTGTGGGACGATGAAGAGGCAAAGTCCACAAAGAGAAGGCGTAGTCTTGCAGACGAAGACATGGCGGGACTAAAATTGGCTAAACTCGTTTCTGACAAACTAATGTTCAATAAAGTAAGAGGATACATAAATGCAATTGATACAGAAACCAGGGCACTAGGAGCGTTAATTATGGCTAACACCAACACCAAGGTTGAGATTAAAGAAAAAGCAAGAAGGTTAAGAAGTATCAGCAGCGCGCTTATGACGGCCGATATGACAGCACTAATGGGAAAAGTAGAAGATTTATTTGGATCGAGGGACAGAAAGGAAGATGTATCGAAAAAAGATATGGGTACCCGAACTTCGGAGACAGTAGAAGAACAACTACAAATGGAAATCGAGAGTTATATAGACGACAATATGAACAAAGAAGACCTAGAAGAAGTACTACAAATGAGATGGCCAGAAGTTATGTTTAAAGTTCAAACAGTGAAGGAAGAAATAACGAAAAGTGAGGAGGACAGGGCGTTAATAGCAAATTACATGCAAAAAGATAACAAATTAATATCAAGAACGATAGGGGAATCGAGTAAAGTGAGAAACTATATAAGACTAAACAAACTAAAGGAATCGGAAATAATATCCAAAAAGACATTTGGGACAATAGTGATTGAGGAGCAAGAAGAAACAGAAGAGCAATATACTTTTTATGCGAACTATGCAGACGAAGACGGCAGATATATTAGAAATGGAAACAAATTTAGAATGTTGAAAGATGTGTATCAAAAAAGAAATTAAGGAGATACATATAGCCATTATTCGAACTGAAGAAAGAACGGGAAGAAATAGAAAGCTGGTACATTGCGCCTTCAATGACTATGAAGGGAAAGTAGTGCTCCATGAAAAAATAGAACAAAAAAATAAAGAGAGGAATCCGGAGTACGAAGCTCTTATAATTGATGCAGGGGAACAGACATATGCAAACCTGGTGAAGCAAGTCAAAAACATATTAATCAATAAAGGGACAGGATATAAAATTAGAACCATTAGGCAAACTAGAAACGTTAACATACTAATAGCGACACAAAAAGGAAAAGGAAATGCGGCTCCTATAGCAGAAGTGCTAAAAGGAGCACCTGGAAAGATGCGGGTAAGAAACCTGGCCGAGGAGAAAAACAAGAAGAAGGCGGTCAACATTGTCAATCTGGACATCACAACGGATAGAGAAGACCTTGAATTGGAACTTAAGACGGAACTGGAATGCAAGGATTTAGAAGTCAAAGCTCTTAGACCGCAAAATAGTGGTATGCAGATGGCAACTATCATAGCGGACGAAAAGACAATTGAAAAACTGTTGGAAATGAAAGAGATTAGGATAGGGCTGACAACAGGCTTAATTAAAAGGAAAAGAGAAATGCAGACATGCTTTAAATGATGGGAAAGTGGCCAGGGAATGCAAAGGGGAGGATAGAATGAGCTGGTGTAGGAACTGCTACAAGACGGGCCACAAAGCAGCTGATTGCGGAAACGAAGAATACTGCTTTAAGTGCGAATCGAAAGGGCATAGATATAATGATGGAAAATGTAGAAACAGGAAAAAACAGCAACTAAACAGAAATGCAGAAGAAAGAAAAGATGCAGATTCGGATACTGCAAAGTAATCTAGGAAGATCTGCGAAAGCCCATGATGAGGCTAACGAAATAGCCCTTAAAAATAGAATAGACGTAATAGTAGCTATCGAGCCAAACATAAGAATAATTAGAAAAAACAGAAAATGGATCGTAGACAAGCAGGAAACCCTAGCTGTCGAATACGAGACATATAAAGGTTTCAAAGTTATTAAACATAGAGATGTCAATATAACATGTTGCTATATTTCTCCGAATATAACAATAGAAGAATACAGAAGTAGGATAGATGATATAGCACAATCACTAAGGAAATTATCACGGAACAAAATCATGGTATTGGGAGACCTCAACGCAAAATCCCCGCAATGGGGCGCTCCTAAGACGGATGCTAGGGGAGGAACAATAGCCGAATTGGCTGCTACATACAATTTAGAGAAATTAAATAACGTCAACCCAACTTTCGTTAGAGGTAGTACACAAACACACATAGACGTCACCATGTGTTCGAGCAACATGGTACGGCACATTAAGAAATGGGAAGCCATAGACGAAAACATATTTACAGACCACAGTTATATCATGGTCCACTTACAAGAGGGGGGAAAGGCGAGAGAAATCCTTAAAACAAGAACACAATATAACATCGAAGAGTATGAAAAAATGTTTAACACAATAACCGGGGAAATAAACAAAGAATTGACACCAGAAAAAATAACGACAGAAATCAAAAAATGCCTGAAGGCCAACAGAAGGCCGATAAACAGAAACGAAAACAGAGAAATCCCATACTGGTGGACAGTTGAAATCTCGGAAGCTATAAGGAAGTGCGTAGAGAATCACAAAAGAAGCAAAGAAAAAGAGAACAGAACTACCGGATATGATGGAGGAAATGAATAGGAAAAGGAAAGAATTAAAGAAACTCATAAACGGAAGCAAGAGCAAATGCTGGGAAGAATTATGTAGACAGCTGGAAACAGACGTATGGGGAAGGGCATATGGGATAGCTATCCAAAAGATACAACCGACACCATTGTTGACACTTAGTACAGAGAAGAAAACAGAAATCAAATACCCTTTTTATAAAGACCAGAGGTGAATGGAAAGAGCGAATAAAAATATCAAGAGATTTAGTACCCGAAATAACAGGAGAATAATTTAAAATAGTAATTAACCATATCAAGATGAAAAAAGCACCTGGACCAGATAATCTAAAGAACCAAGCCACAATAAGGGATATATATATATATATATATATATATATATATATATATATATATATATATAACGAATAACAGAATAATAAAGAAAGAGTACTCCGCACATCAAAGCCACCTAAATCAAACTAACTTCTAACGAAAGACATTCCCTACAATCTAACTATTCTTCCTGGAAGAAGGCTGTCTTCTCAAACTAAGTAATATTTCTGAGGAAGGGCGCTAAACCTATGAATGACCCAACATCATAAACCGGACATTCTCTTAGACCCATTTGCCTGTTGGACGTTATGGGTGAGGTATTAGAAACACTAATACAAATAGAAACAGAATAGACAAAGAATTTTTCCAGGAGAACAAATGAAAAAATTTCAGAAAGACAATGGCAAGATTCATTAGACTTCTTCCTACAACACCTCATGGTTTCGGAAAGGGAAATCAACAGTAAAAGCAGCAAACTGGATTCGTAATGACAAAGCAGATATTGGAGAACACTAGAGGTTATCATCCGGACCACATTGCGCTGGAACAGACAACAACATGATATACTCATCACTGACAAATTGCACGATTTTACAAAGACGTTCTTCAGAAATGCATTCAATTCGGCATCATGGAAACGTATTGTCAGGAAATGGATCACCATATCCAAACAGAAGAAAGGGATTATATCTCTCATTCTCTTAGTGAATATCTAAAAAAAGACCTAAGAATAATAGCCTTCCCAGAGTTATTTCCCAACCAATCCAAAAGAATTTCTTCTAACCCAGTAATATACTCGCGAAAGAAAAAACGTTAAAAATAAGCACAGGCGTACCACAAGGATCAGTACTAGGACCGACGTTATGGAATATATTGTACGATGATCTTCTAAATCAGAAGCTGCCAACTGGTGCAAATACGATAGCATTCGCAGACGACCTGGCACTATATGTGGAAGGGCCAAACGCTGACAGAGTTGAAATGGGCACCGGAAAAGAGCGAGGCGGTGCTACTCAAAGGTACAAAAATGCAGAAAATAAGAGAAAAAATAAAAATAGAAATAGGGGATCTAAATATAACACCACAAAAGAGCGTAAAGTATCTCGGTATATGTATCGATCACCAAGGTACATACGAGGCACATATTGTAAATGCAGTAAGCAAAGCGGGTGATAAGTTAGCAAAACTTGGAAAAATTATGAAAAACATAAAGGACCATCACATGCAAAGAGACGACTGCTTCATGGAGTGGTACAATCAACACTTTTGTACGGGGCACCAACATGGCACAGAGGTATGAAGATAAAAAGATATAAGAACATGATGATGTTAAAAATACAAAGACAGGCGCTGCTGCGGGTAATAAGCGAATATAGAACGATCTCGTATGAGGCAACGGCAGTTATAGCCGGTATTCCTCCGATCCATCTGACGGTAGAAGAACTTAGAGAAAATTACGAAAATAAAAAATACAGAGAAAACAGGAATAATACGCTAAAAGAATGGCAAAAATGGGATGCGCTAACGGGAAAAGCGGAATGGACAAAGAAACTAATACCAGACCTAACAAAATGGGCGAGCAGCAAATATAGAAGTACAGATTACTTTATGACACAATTTTTGTCTGAGCATGGTAGTGTCAAAGCATACCTGAAAAGGATAGGGAAAATGAGGGAGAGTAACTGTGATATGTGCCAAATTGAGGAGACATTGGAGCACGTGGTTTTTGACTGCGAAAGATATACAAGGAATAAAACAAGAACAGAAACAACGATTGGTGAAAGGATAACACCATCTAACGTGATAAAACTAATGATAGAAAGTAAAGAGAACAAGGAAATTATATACAAATGGATAAGGGAAATTATAGAGGAAAATGAGAAAGAAGATTTAAACAGAATGTTGTGATGAAGGCAAAGAAAGGCAGGAAGGTGGCGACGCAAGTTAGAAATAACAGTACCACCACCTTCATAAACTGCAGAAACAACAAGGTGGTTTTAGTGGGTGTGAGTCCCACACTAATTTGAGTGATAGACTCTAAGCTCAAATTGTCCATAATGGATTTCCACCTTCAAAAAAAAAGGTTGTCCTTTGGTAAGAGGTATGTAGCACCATGCGTTAGGAAACTAGGCATCTTGTGTGGATGGATAATTATGTCATTAATGAGTACTGTTAATTTCTCGTGGGTGGCGTAAAGTTTCTTTATCCAGTAATTCTTCACACCATCTGGTCCTGGTGCTTTTCAGTTATGGAGGTGTTTCATTATGTTGAACGTGTCTTCCGTTGTAAATGGTTGGTGTTGCATCTTATCACAATTCTGAAATGCAGTTTCCTCCGCCTTAATCCAGCTCGCTCTGGAGTTATGAGAACCTGTTGTGGAAAGTTGTGTTTTCCAAAACTGCTGGATGGCCGTTTTACTGGGATAACTAGGGGTTTCATTACTATTGATGATGTTGAGTTTTCTATAAAACCCTTTTTCTGATTTACGGAATAGTGCGTTGTCTAGTTTCCGTTGGTTACTGGTTTTGTACCTTCTCAATCGACTTGTGTATATGGAAAGCTTTTGTCGTAGACTGTCCAGACACTGCTGAGATGTGATGTTTTCTCCATCCCACTGGGGTGTATTCGGTTATTTTCCATTATAGTCTTGATAAGTCTTTCTATTCTGTTGTTCCTGACCCCTCGTTGGTACTCGGTCAGTCTTCCAATGTCTTTCCCCGAAGAGAATTAATTTTCCCTTCTAGCCTTCCTTGCCAAGGTGGTATTCGAGGTGTTTGTCTAAATTGGGGAGGGTCTTGCTTTCGTCTTATTGCAACCCCAATTGTTCTGCAGATAGAAATTGCAGCACAGTAGATGATTGTGTGTAGCGACTCTAACGTATTAGCACCTAAAACATAATGTGGCAAGATAAATTTATTCATAGCCTGCAAGACGATGCCCAGTTTCTTAGAAGATCTTAGTTTGGGAAGAGTTGGTCTAATCAATGGATCTGTTCCACTATAGTCTATAAGAGTTCTTTCAATTTCTGCTTGGATTTTCTCAAGCAGGCCAGCGTTGGCAGGCTGTTCTTGTTGAAGTTCTTAAATCTCATCCGCTCTTTGCGCCAAAGTTGTTTCAGGCTCTGGAGCGATTGTATTTCGCCCAAATAATTCGCGCTCAACTTCGCTCTTTTTTTTCATCTACTTGATCAGCCGAAATAAGGCGATTTCTCAAGATGACACGATATTGATCTGCGACTCTCTGTTCGGTAACTTGAAGCTCTGGGTACTCACGATAGAACTCTTGATGCAGTATTTGGCGATATCCAGTCTTGTCCTGGCCAAAGTGAGTCACTCTGTAGAACGTGCGCATTATAAATTTATTCATGGGGCTAGTCCATTTCATGCGCTGTCTTATCAGTCCCGCTTGGGTGAGCGCTGGCTGTTCTCGTTCTCGTTTGACTCCGTTGGTGATGGTCACGTTGTTGCTGTGAGTGTATTTGTGAGTTTTGTTGTGGTTCTTGGGCTGTAGCTCTTTGGACGAAAGGGGCCCGCCTCCTCAACACCCTGCCACCGATGTCCCGCATGCTGTCATGTCCAGCGCCGGCTCCAGACATGCCCTGGCGATCCCCAGGCAGCGGCTCTTTTCCGAGGCATCTACTAAGTAGCTCCATTTTCATGGGTGGTGTCACTAATTGACCCTGGTGACCCGGGTAACTCGGAACCGTGGGGTTGTCACTTCCCAGATGAAACGATTTGAACCAGATCATCCCGTGCGGGTTTTGGGGAATGGAGGAAGGCGTGCCTTTAGGGGAAAATTCACAAGGGCATTATTATTATTATTAGATGAGAAAGCAGTGTAGGCGGCAAATTGCCGATGGAACTGCATCATAGAATACTATTTGAGTAAGAAAAATTAGCTGAATTATATGGGCATAGTAGTGACATATCGATCATATAAATTCTTAAAAGAATTTATGGATGTAGCATTCACTCTTTTTTAAATTATGACATCGGCTCTTCGGATTAATTGTGAGTACACTTATTCGGTGAGAATAAAAACCATGAAGAATCTTATCAGTTTCAATAAGATCACCACGTAATCGCCTGTCTGTAAGGGAAGTAATGCCCAACTTCTCTAGGCGTTCTTCGTATGGACAATTACGAAGGGCAAGGCACAGTTTTGTGATTCTACGTTGAGTCTGTTCAAGTAGATGAATATCTTTAGTAAAATATGGATTCCATATGGGAACTGCAAATTCAAGTGATGGACGTATACAGGTTTTGTATATTTTACATAGCAAAGTAGGAGATTATTTTTAAACACCAAAGAAATTATGTATGCCATAGAGTTGGCTTTTTTGTTACTTTGGAAATATGAGCCGACCATTTCAAATCGTTAGAACAATTAATCCAAGGTCTCTTTGGGTAATAACAGGGACTATCACATTAGTAATAATAATCAGTTAAATCCCGAACAATTAGTTTCTCCAAACATTTGCATGGAAGGCAAGTTAAACTAACTTGACGATAGTTATTAGCGACTAACTTGTCACCCTTTTTAAAGACTGGGAGAACTATTTTGTTTTTCCAATTAGCCGGAACAAAAAACTCTTCGAAAGAATGCTTCAACAAATTAGTTAAAGGGGGAAGCAATCATCTTCCAAATAACACAGGGTTAATATTATCTGGTCCTGTGCTACAATCCAAACGAATTTCTCTAATAACGGTAAGAACTTTTACTTCGGTAATTTCGATGGTGTGAATTGTTGATTCAATTACAGGAAGATCAGAGCTGTTGGCTAGGTTGTTTTGAGGTTCATGAGAAAAAGAATTTGAAAATTCTGCAGCAAATAAATCTGCCACTTTCTTGGGATCGCTGATCAGTTCACTTGCTGAATTTTTGAGTGTCAGTATAAATTCTGCTAGTTAGGTTAGGTTTCACGTATTTAAAGAAGTATTTATTACTTTTGCTATCAACTAATTTATTTTCAAAAGTAGATTTACTATTTCTGATCAGAGCCGCAACAGTGTTTGAGCAGGACTTATACAAATTATAGTCGATTTCTGATCCACTAATTCTATATTTATGCCATAACTTTTCACATTGCCTTTTCACATTGATCTCATGGCGAATGTTGTTCTTCCACGGTTTATCAAACAGTTTAGACGATACTTTAGGTACTAACAAATCTGACGTTGTAATTATGTTAGATACAAACTTTGTTGGTGTCGGAAGTACCCCAATGTAAACTTTTCAAATGTTTATTAATTGATGTGTAATGGGCAGAATAAAATTTATAAGTTGTAAATGGTTTCCTACTAAGCTGTGTTCTAAGATTCAACTGAGAATTGGTTAGGATGGCAATGTGATCACGAAATTACACATGGTAATGTATAAAATTTAAAGTTTTTAGTTTTTGTTGTATATCTAATCTTTAAAGTTCAGTATTCGAAGAAAAAATCTGTTTTTACTAAAAACTCCTGTAACCTGGCCCATTATAAAAGTAATGCGTATTTTCTGCCCAGTACAAATGCTTAAAATGCTTCAAAATACTCTCCCCCAGCATCAATACATTTACGAAGAAGAGTCTGCCATCCTGAAACTCCTCGACGGGAATGTCTCTTAGTTACGTTGTAATATAGTTTTTTATGTTTTTCATGGACTCCTAATGCATTCCTTTCAGCTCTCCCTTCAGTTGGGGAACAAAAAAGTCATACGGAGCCAAGTCGGGACAGTAAGGGGTCTGGGGGACCGCATGTTTGTTGTTCCGGGTCTGGAAATTGGCAACGATGAAGGCCGTGTGACTGGGTGCATCGTCATGGTGGAGCCTGCCCGTGTCTTTGATGTCAGTTCACACGAGCACTAACAGGCGTTTCAATCTCTTGTACACCTGCAGGTATAAGGCTGAGTTGACAGTTACTTCCAGCGGTCCAAACTCAAAATGGTCGATTGGTTGTTGAAAAAGGCAAGGAGCATCGTTTTGATGCGAGCCTCGCTCATTCGCACTTTCTTGGGCCGGAGGGGTGATTTTGTATGCCACTCGGTGCTCAGTATTTTCGAATATAGGTCGTACTCGAACATCCAGGATTCGTCACCGGTTAACGACGAAAGACCGGCTTATTTTGAATCAAATGTAACAATTCTCGACAGGGCAAAACTCGATGTTGTTTCTGGTCTTCTGTGAACGATGTTCTTTCTGATCTCCCGTGAATGTTTTTGGCAGAAGCTTCTTGCAGACCTTGCGCATTTGCAGATCCTTGGACACTATCCCATGTATCGCAAATTTAGGCACGCTTAGGGTGTCAGCAATTTGCTGGATGTTCAATAGAAAGTCGGAACGCAAAACTTGCACGTGTTCGTCAGTTTTGACCGTTGTTGGGCATCCAGAACGAGATTCTTTCCAAGCCCCACATTCAACCTGATTGCGTATCACTGTTCAAGCGAACGCTCCATTACAAAGTGTTACTGATGACAAACACACTTCACGAGGAGGCACGTCTTTCCATTAGACTGCTTAGAGCAAACTGGCCACCGACAGTGCTGCCAGACTGATTTTTGCTTTTCAGAAGATGTCACTTTGAAAAATCAATAGATTTGGTCGGTTTTATATTTGCACCATTATTAAAGAATAAACTGCTTATTACAAGATTTGGTGATGTTAAATAAGTCTTAAACTGATAACGATGCATTAAATATCTATATTTTTACTCGACGTTCATAATCCGTTTTGACCTACTACTACTTTGTACTGTATTGTCTTTATATATATAACAACAATTCACAGGTGTCAAGACATCCCAAGTCTTTGAGATGGACAGATATTTTCTTAAGTGTGACGTTAATCTTTTATGGTATTTTGTCTTTATTTCTAATTGCTTCTGTAAATAAATGTTCAGTCGACAACAAGGGCGGATTCAGGGGCTGGCGAAGGGGCCCAAGCCACTTAGATGCAAATAGTTTATACTCGATAAGGGTTTTAGTATTATATCAAAGATATTACCTGTCTTAATACCCCAGGGGCCCAAAATGTAACATTCTACTTATTTGCCATTTGATTTGTTTCAATGGAATTTCCTGTTGAAAATGTGTTTAAACCAGTTGTTTGTACAAGGGTCCACCCCCTAAACTTTAACTCGTTGTATCCCTTTCCACTAGACGTAATAATGAGAAATTTTAAAATCAAATATTTATCTATATTGATCGAAATTAGTATTGGTGAATCAACGAGGACTGAACACAAACTCGCTTATGACCCAACATGGCTATTATGGCTACAAGTATATGCAGGTTAATATGAACTAAAACTGAATATCCTTCATATTCACACAAGATGGCGATCAGTCAGCGTGGTGTATTAATTAGCAGTGAGTGTTCTCGCTATTGTTTGAAGCTCACATAACTTTTGCAATAATGTTGCCTGATTTATATTTTTCAGTAGAAATCAGTAGATCAGTAGGCAAATCGTAAAATCAGTAGATCTGGCAGCTCTGGCGACCGGCTGCATTGGACTCGTTTTACTCCGCTGCATTGGGATTCTATAACTTGTTAAGGTGGAAACGGAACGTATTAAGTTTGTCTGTAGAGACCAGTTGCCAACAATTCCAACGGTTTGAAAAATCGAGTGTTGGCACAGCACAGCATTGCACAGCACAGATTGCTGATTTGCGGAGAAGTTTTCAAACCGTTGAAATTATGGGAGGTGGTCTTTAACCAACAATTCATATGTCATTATAATGCAAAGGGCGATTCGGAGTCAAAACATTTAATAATTTTGCGTTCTATTGTACCTAACGTTTTAATTATATCGACTTACAGAATACGACTACTGCGATGGATAGTCATGCGCATTACTTTCATAATGGCCAAATTTCCAAGCAATTCATTTACGACAGAAAAAGTACTAGTTAATAACAATGGTTCAGTTTTTATTCTATTATATATATACAAATTATATATTTATATATCAATAAATAATCGGTTTCTTTGATAACTTGATATTACTACTAGTCAATTTCCATTTCTTCCGCATTCTTAGGAATATCATTCAGTATCACACATTCAGAAAATGTAAGTGTTTCTTGATTACTGGGTGTCGGAGGTATAGTGATTGTTTCACATTTTTCGTCCCCAGATGTTAGATCACTAAAATCACTTGAATAATCCTTAGGTTTTGAAAGTCTTGGGGGTCTTAAGGATATCACATTTGCGTCTGCTGGTATAGTAATGTTTCTTTCTTCTGGTAGCGGCTCTTCATAAGAAATAGTAGAAAAGTTACTATCTCTTCTTTGAACAATTTGTCGTGTTTCTGAAATAAATAATCTAAAATAATTACAGAATAAAATATGTTATAATTATCACATTTCATACAACTGGGATTATTATCAGATTATTTCAAATTATGAATAACGACAAGCCGAAATGGACCTTCTAATCATAGAACAATGATTTCATTTTTCTATGCTTCTAAATGATTATTTACAGCTTAATATTTATTAGTGAACCAAAACAAGAACAAGAGGATAAAACCGGGAAAAACATGTAAGCGTATGTGGATAGAAACACAATTTAGCAAACAAGACGGTTTTAACAAAAGTAATGAACAGCGCGTTCCAGCGGCCGTTGTAGGCAATTTCGATAGCATATTGAAGCTTCAGTGTGTAGACTGAAGGCTGGTATCATATGGTAGTAGGATTCGTTTACAAGAAAAATGCCAAAAAACAGTATAGAAGTGGCACCCAAACTTTCGAGACGATCACCGAGAACACAAAAACTTTGTCACCAACAGTCGAAAATAAAACGCCACAGATTGAGTTCCAAACGGTACTAGTGTGAGTGGGGCGTACTAAAAAACCTTCCTTCTGAATTTCATGTGCCAAAAAATGCGGAAACTGCGTAGAGGAATGTTGCAAAGTGATGTGTTGGTTTTGCAAGATAATGTGCACTCGCATACCAGTTCGAACGTAGCGAAAACTACGGCTGTGCTAGTTATGATCCGAGTTCACCCAAATTCGATATCTTTTCCAAACAGAACAAATTTCCTCGAGAGTGCATTTTCCGACATTGGAAACACTTTTATCTTCTTCAGTAAATATTTTTCGAGTAACAGTCAACTGTATCGACTACCCTCGTATATATAACAACAAGCACTATAGCAGAAGACAAGTTGGAAAACTAACTAAAGAGTAGGCAAAACAGTTTGTGGTCAAGCCCAACAAACTATGGAAAGGATAGACAAAAAGAATAATTGCTACTAGTTTGAAGAAGACTGTATTTTTTTTATAGAAAATATACCCGAATTTTGAATACGCGAAAATTGCATATTTTTAAAACAGGCTCTAAAGCATGAAGAATTTACAAAACACCAGATGGCAAATTAATTACTAAAGATTTCAATGAAACACAGTAGTACTATGATATATTAAACAATAATGAAATGTTTACAATTGCGTTTATATAATTCAATGACTAAGAATTTGAATGAGAGAAGCAGTTATACTTGTACTGGTAGGTATCTCAATTTAATTTTTGATATCGTTTATTCATATTCAATCTTCAATGAGTAAATGTAATTCTTGGAAACTACTAGGTTCGTTCGTAGAGACCAGTTTGTTGTGCCAAAACTTGATTTGTGGAGTATTTTTCAAACCGTTGGAAATATTTGCAACTGGTGTCTGAACTAATTATTACTTTGGGCGTTAAGATACCTGAGTAATCTGACAATTTATGATGAGTTATCTCAAATGAACTATTACTGATTGCCCTAACTGTAAAATTTTTGGAAATGAAAGGACTCGGCTTCGATGAGTCAATGAAAACTTTGGTTGCACTCTAAAGGAAATTAGTTTAGATTAGTTCTTGCTGATCGCAAATCAACTACTCGCCCACCGTGAGTTGTGGGGAGTCAAATGACACAAAATAAGATGGTCTAATAGTTCCTGTCTCTAGCATTCTAGCCTTCGATTCCGGCCAATGCGATAGACCACCTCGCTGATCCTTTTAAATACCTCATATGGCGCATTCCAAGCTGATGTGAGCTTTGAAGACTTTCCCCTTACTCCTCTTTGGGTTGTATAGACTGAATTTGCCTTTACATCGTAAAGTATTTTCGTCCGATCGCTGCTTGCCAGCATCTGAATCTGAGCTAGTTCGTGTGTGGCCAGAATGCTTTGCCTGAGTTGATTGACATAATCATTAACTCATTGACCGATTGTGCTGGTGTGCCGAAGGCCAAATCATACGGAAGTCTCAGCTCCCTTCCGAACAGTACAGCACAGTTGATCGATAGTCATACTTGTTGTTGCTGACGACCTTAGATAGATGTTCCAAAGACCTGTGGAATATTTCTTTATGCCTAACATCGTACAGACCTTCTGGAAAACATTAGATTCGAAGTTCCGTACTAGATCCGAATGAAACTCCAGAGGTACACCAAACCTGTTTAATAGCTATTCCACCAGCACCGTTGCCAAAGTGGTTACCTCCAGATTGGGTATGGAATATGCTTTAGGTCATTTACTCAAATCTATAGCCAGCCGAATGTATTTGTTACCTACCCCTTTCGGACTCGGGAAATGGACCTTCGACATTTATAGCTATTCTTTCAAAGAGGATACCCTACAGCGCAAATGTCACATTTTCGACACCACGCTCTAACGCCCTCGAAGTACTGTACCCAGTAGTATCGTTGACGAGTCTTATTTATTCTTCTTCTTCGGGACTACCAGTTGGGACTTGGTTTCTCTGCATCATTGCTTTCCCAACTTCTCTTCAACATTAGATTCACTTCCTTCAAAGAATCCCATTGGGCCTACAATGATTTCAATAAGCCGAAGTAGCTAGATTTAAAAGGTTTTGTTATATTTACAAGTCTGGGTGTATGTAAAAATCTCGCAAGTTAAATTTGTCCTACTACCCAGTGTCTATTGCGTTAATGGTGGCATGAATGAATTTACAAATTTCGATCCAGAAAATAAAAATCTATCTCACCCTGTATATATCTAACTTACAGAATGTGCAAAATATTAGCTCAATGAGCCTTTTTCCTGGCAGTAGTGTTACAAATTTCTCATGAGAAGCACTACTTGCAGTAGGTACAAATAATATGCCTTCTACATTTAGTACAGTGTTATTTACGTGATATAACTGTTTAAAATTATTAAACAAACAAAAAACATAATTTTTCAGTAATCACATTGCCAACAAAACATTGTCTTTTTATGAGCTGTACTTCGAATAATCGAAATCGAGGGAAAAATAAGTTTTTTATTATTGAGCTGTAGATTTTTTTTTTCTTGCAATTTTTAAATTACGATATGCAAGTCAACATTTTTATGTTGCTACATTATTATTGGCTTTGGCGAATATAAATTTTGCTTTTGGAAAGTTGTTTTCTGCTAAAAACATTTTTTTGATGTCTTTGTTTTATATGTATTTGAATGAATTAGGTTTTGTTTGTACCCATCGGACTACTAGCTGTTGACGAGGAAAATCTTCTACTGGGGAAATATAGCTCATTGGTTGCAAAGAAGCTACTTGAAAAATGAACTACAAATTTTGAATGAAAAAGCCATATGCATGGAGAAAATTAAATAAAAGATTATAAAAACAGGGAGTTTCAACAATAAATGAACATTTTCTTGGTCTAATTTTAAGGGCGTCCTATAATTCTCGATTGAAGTATTCGTTTGATTTCTTTCCATATTATTTATATATTTTCTCTTATGCAAACATTCTGTCTCTTTTAAATTGTTTTATAGTTAGAATACAATTAGATACCCCAATGGGTAAATCTGCAAAAAAATAACCGAAAATATCTTGTTGACCCCTGGGATTAAACAATTTTGTTTCCCTTTCTTTATTTTAGTGCAAAGAAAAATTCAAGCTGAAGTTTGCGTGCCATTCAAAAATATAATTTTGTTCTAAAATTCGCAACATATGGAGGTTTTGTATACTTTTATGGTGAGTTATGTTATTTGCTGATATTTTTTCTTCAACTACCAAATTATAAGCTACAGGTATGCTCCCCAAATTTCATCCAAATAGGCCTACCTACCTTAAGTCAAGATATTTGATTTTGTCAATTTATTTCTCAAAATAATTAGCGTGCGGCGTAGCCAAATAGCAAATTCTTGTTAAATTAGACATCAACTTTCACAAAAATTATACAGTTTAAATCACTTTAATGTCAGAGAAAATTGGTGGAACATTGAAAATGCTCCCACTTTCCAGGATCATTAACTTTGTAAGGCGGTATAATAATGTTATTTCCCCAAAAAGTAATCAATGCAACTAAAGCTTTACAAGGATACCTCACAGGAAAGAAACTATGAAATGTAAATTTTTCTTATAATTCAAATGGGATCTGAACTACAACATGAAATATTTGTAATTTTTGAAATATACGGCCTTTTCAGTAAGTGTGGTGTAATTATTCCTTAAAAATCCATAAATATAAAGTATTAATGGGGGGTTGTATTCTAAAATATATTTGGAAATCTTGGAAACGGCGACTTATTCGAATTCACCAGTAATACAATATTCATATGTAAAATCAAGTGCATTTAGTCCACGGTGAAAGGTTGAAGGTGGACCGACTCCTATCGAAACCTGAGAATTTAATGAGGATTTAATTTAACAACCACCGATGGCGCCACCATAACACGTGTACCAATTATTTGTTTAAGATTTAATAAAATGGAAAATATCGTAATAATTAAATCTGGGTTAGTTTCATAGTTACCCAAATATTACCAAAATGGTAAATAGTGCTTTAAATTTGCACAATTTTTAACTCTAATACCTCAGGCCATCTGGCGACGAGGGGTTGTTAAAAGATAAAGAGAACAAGAACGGTAACTTGACTTCAACAAAACAATGAAACTTCATAAAGGCAGACCTTATATATTGTTCTTGTTTGAAAAACTTAAACTGCTATAAAGAAAGATAAAATACAAGATTTTTTTAGTATACAGTATTTGCTACAATTATGTGTGACAATGTAGTTTAATGATGAAAAAAAGTACTAGTAGACTGGTAATCTCCTTGAATGGTACACATGCTACGCAGAGCCATCTAGTGACTAAAGATTTAAATCCTAAATAAGGGAACGGGTTTTTCGTATTATGGGAATAGGAAGACGGTCCACCTTCTAATCTTACACCGTGGTTTAGTCTTGGGGTAGACTGAGAGCCAAGAAAAAAAGAGTTTTCAAAATAATGAAATACAGATATGCTTATATTTTTAATAAGAATAAGACTAGATAACTTACCACTGTTATTGCCTACATTCTCATTTAATTGAGACTGGAATATTTGATCACACACATCTGCAACTTCTTCTCTTGGGATATTGAAAAATGGATAAACTGGCTTACAGTTTTCGTTCTTACATATATCTTGTTTTATGACAACTGTACCATCTTCAAAATTATTTTCCTTTGGAAGTACCAACGGATTACTTTTTAAACTGGTTACAGATTTATCGGCGGGTATCGTCATATTATTTTCAGCTGGTAATGGTCTCTCTTCTTCAATTTCCTCGTCATCGGTATGTATTGCAGATATTGTCAAAATGTTTTTAGCCGTAATTCCCTTTTTTAACTGAATGGCCTTGGCCTCTTCGTCAGAGTTAAGTTCCAGTGGAGTCCTTTCCTGATCTTGTGTTATCATAAATATCTTATAAACAGGTTCCCCGTTAGCTCCATTTTCTGTAACTATCATTATCGACCCTGGTTCTATTTCATCTTTAGATTTCTTAACGATTTTTTGGACAACCATTTCATCTTTGACATCGAATTTTCTAGGAACTTTTGGCATTCTTCCCGATCTAGTTGGTTTATGAGATGAAATAACTTCATCCTCCGAATTGGTATCGATATCTGATTCATCAGCGTCTTCAGTGTTATCCAAAATTGTGTTAATATTTATTTTTTTACTTTTGTTTTTTTTGATGATAGGTATTTGTGAAAGCTTTGTATCTAAATTTGTTAAACCTTCAGTCTCCTTAGGTTCTGAAACAATGGAATAATACTTGAAACATTGTATAATTTAATATATCTTATCACTAAATAGTGAGATCTTTGACTGTGAGACACTGTAACTATTTGGCATTTTCATTCATCATTTATTTTTTTTTACTCTTTTGAGAATAGCTACAAAGCAAGAGCCGAAACTTAGAAGAGTAGTTAACTTAACCCAGTCGAGTTTATAATTATACCATTTTTATCCGCTTCTGCTCTGTAGCAAATTCCTGCTTTTGGAAGATATACCCAATACTTTCAAACTCAAACATCATACCCAGTCACGCTGTATTTAATATTCTTAGCAGAGCAAGTTACGAAGACTTTTCATGTGGACATTGGAAGTAGTAAAAGAATATACAGGGAGACTAGTAGGTCGACATCTAACAGGAACCGGGTGATAGGCCAAGTCATAGTAATATCAGAAAAAATATTTTTAAAATCGTGTTTCAAAAATTGTACGCATTTACAAAAATTGAACTATTGTCCAAGCTCCTGCTTGGAAGAAAATGTAATTTTTTGACAAAAACAAATATTCAAAATCAGTACTTCGCCCAATTTTAAGTAACGGAATTGGAGAAAAAATACTAGACGAAGCAGGAAAGTAATTTGCTAGATTATTTCTTAAATTCTGAACATTTTTTTTATAATGAACTAGTTTAGATTTTTTTTCTTATTTACTTAATAAGCATTCTAGTGTACCCAAGGCCGTAACTTCAAGATTATATTTTAAATGACACGGAGGTGCCAATACCTGAAGTGCGAGAGAGACAGAAAAAGCCTATTTCAAGTAGTATTAGTTACTTTTGTAGAAACTTTTTATTTTATACATCAGTAATTTGAATGCAAAGATTTAATCAATGAAAAATAAATGTTCAGAATGTTTTAAATAAACTAAAAATGAGATGCTGTCTTTACATTTAAATTAAATCTTCTTAATAAAGATCAGGTCATCAGACGGACGAATCAGAATTGCTTCCGTAGCTGAGCAATATTTTCAACAAATTTAATTAATTAACAAAATTAAAATAAAAAGCATTATCAACAGAAATTAGATACTAGTAAGTTTCAACATAGTTACTCTTTTTACAAATGTACCTGTTGATAAATCATTACAAATTATATTGTTACGAGATTTACCAAAGCCGACCCTGTTTCATTTCAGTACGACAACGATCGCTTTGAGAAAAAAATGGAGTTATTGAGCCATCCATCAGCACATGGTCTGCTCCCGTCGTGTTAGTTAAAAAGAAGGATGGAACCACCCGATTTTGCGTGGATTACAGAAAGCTGAATGACGTCACGAAGAAAGACAGCTATCCACCACCCTGAATCGATGACACTTTGACCACACTAGCAGGCTCCCGTTGGTTCTCCACACTAGACCTAAAAAGTGGATATTGGCAGGTTGGTCTACACGCAAACGATAGAGAGAAGACAGCGTTCTCCACCAGTAAAGGGCTGTTTCAGTTCACGGTCATGCCCTTTGGGTTATGTAATGCACTGAGCGGGTAAACATGGAGGACGTGCTTAGTATACCTCGACGACATTCTAGTCATGGGTCAGACATTCGACGACCATCTGAAGAACCTGGACGAAGTATTCTCCAGAATTAATAACGCCAACCCCAGACTCAACCCGAAGAAGTGTTCCTTGTTTCATAAAGAAGTAGAGTTTTTGGCCACGTCGTTTCCGAGTCAGGAATTCGCACCAACGAGGACAAGACAGAAGCCATCCGTAACTGGCCAGTCCCAAGAGACAAGCATGAACTCCGAAGCTTCTTGGGCCTCTGTTCCTACTACAGGCGATTTGTTGAGGGATTTGCCACCATTGCCGCGCCTCTACATCGGCAGACCACTCAGAAAGAGACCTTCCGTTGGAATCAGGATTGCGAAACATCATTCAGACGACTGAAGGCAGCACTATGTTCCAGCCCAATCCTAGCTTTTCCTACACAGTCCGGCAAGTTCATTTTAGACACCGACGCCAGCAACACAGGTTTGGGGGCCGCCCTATCCCAGGTGCAAGATGGTGAAGAGAGGGTGATCGAGTACTACAGCCGTGGATTCTCGAAACCAGAAAGAAATTATTGCGTCACCAGAAAAGAACTTCTTGCAATAATAAGGGCTGTAGACCATTTCCCCAAATACCTCTATGGTCATTTTTTAATCCGAACAGATCATGTCGCTCTCAAATGGCTGCTGGACATGAAGACACCGGAAGGACAACTGGCCAGGTGGATGGAGAAATTACAGCAGTACGATTTCAAGGTGAAACACCGTGCCGGCCGTTTGCACAATAATGCCGATGCCCTATCCAGAAGACCCTGTAGAGCAGAATGCGGACATTGTCTGAAGACGGAACAGCGAGAGGGTATCTCCATCAGGCAGATCCGAGTGCAGGCCAATGAAGATTGGAAAACGGCACAGTGCATCCAGGACCAAATGGCTGATCCAGACATCGAACCAATATTGTCACTCAAAACGAGAGGGGCACCCAGGCCACGATGGGACGAGGTAGCTAGATACTCCGGCGTGCTGAAATCGTTATGGGCTCAATGGGACTCTCTAAGGGTAGACAATGAAATGCTCAAGCGAGTTTGGGAAAACGCTGATGGACGAGAAACCAAGTGCCAACTGGTAGTTCCGAAGAAAAAGGTACCAGCCATCCTGACCGAAGTACATGATGGGATTACCGGAGGTCACCTGGGCATGAATAAAACCCTAGACAAAGTTCGCTAAAACTTACATCCGCCTGGGATGGTCCATACGAGGTGGTCAAGAGGCTTAATGACGTCGTCTACCGGATCCGTCGAAACCCCAAGGTAAGTTGAAGGTGGTCCATTTAGATCGCCTTGCTCCCTACCATGGAGAGGATGTTTCTGATCGGGACGATCAGAATTAAAGGGGGGGGGGCAGTGTTACGAAATTTACCAAAGCCGACCCTGTTTCATTTCAGTACGACAACGATCGCTTTGAGAAAAAAATGGTTCTCGAAATGACTCGGCAGCTGTAGGATTGATGATTGATTTTACTAGAGTTTTCGATGCTGGTTTTAAAAAGGAAGCAGGCCACGATCGCAAGTTAGTTAGCAGCGAGGACGAGCATACATCGTAATGTTATTGTGAATCAGCTGTTCTGTATAATTTGATGTAAATAAAGTTCTAGAAAAGTGAAAGTGAATAGTAGTTTTATAATTTTAAATTGAACTCACGGAGTTTACAACAATATATTGCAACAAGATATTACCTAACACAACAAAACAAAATTAAACATTGACTCAATTATGGAACTAGCCGAACTTTGCTTAAACACAACATATTTTCAATTTGAAGGAGATTTCTATAAACAAGAATTTGGTATGGCCATGGGTTCTTCTTTGTCACTTATAATCAGTAATATATTTATGACATATTTTAAAGAAAGACTCATATGCAATTATAAGAATAAATCAAAAGTGTGGTGGAGGTATATTCATGACATTTCTGTGGTGCTGAAGAACTGCACTCATTCCTAGATTATATCAATAGTTAAGAACCCACAATAAAATTTACAATGGAGACTGAAAGTTTGTATAAACTTGCTTTTCTTGATGTACTTATAGTATGGAACAAACAACACAATAGATTTGTTCCTACCTACAGTTTCCGTACCGCCATGAAACCGTTCAACGTACTACCATTGTATAGTCACAAAAATATTAGTGGGAACGGTTTTATGACAAGTTTGTGATCTGAACTCTGCGACCTGCATTCCATAACCTTAATTTATTGATAGTTTCTATTGCACATGATTAATAAGAATCACCAAACGATTCTTGCTCTTCACCAAGGATTGAAATGACGATGCGAGAAACGGTACATCATTTGGTTGGAACACCGTGATGCATCGTTTACTGAACCGTCATAACTTGGTTGGAACAGGTTTTCTTGAATGCGCATGACGATGATCGTCATATGTACTGTTTCGCATCTGGTAGGAACAAACCTAATTAGTACAAGCACTTATCGAAAACCTATGAGAACTAATAGATATTCGAATTTTAACTCCAACCATCCGTTGATAGGCCAATCAATAGAGCAAAAATTAAAAATTAACTGATAATGTGTAAAAAATACTATCAGGAAACCGACTGTGCCATCACATTAACAACGATTCGTAGTATAAACAATTGAAGCAAGAAAATTACGTTTTTTTCTTAGCATGTTTATAAAATCAAAACTAATAAACTAATCTCAATGGTGTCAACAGGTCAATTGTAAAGCATGAAAATACCAATGAAATGAGCCCAGGCTCGATCCGATTGGATCATTAGTAACAGGGAAAAACAAAAAATACTGGAAAATGTAGCATTTTAAAAAAAAATCGAATCTTCGTCACTTTAGAAGCTGTAGAACTGGGCTTGTAAGAACTGATAGTAATTTATATCTATTTTATGTATCCCAAAACTAGGCGCTACCGGTTTCTTAGTTTTTGAACAATTGCGATATAAAGTTTTTTGTTCCCTATTTCTGCTTTGTGCCTCCATGCGTCATAGATAATGAAATTTCAATTTTGAAAAAAGTTGTTGAAAGTAGAGGTGACACTCTATTCTCATTTTTCACTAAATGTCTGTGAAATATCTGAACAATATTAGCAAACATGACAAAAAATGGGCGAGCGTATGAATGTATCCAAGGAGTGGGGGAAGCACGGTTGTTGAGGGGAAGTGTTTAGTAATATATAATATAGGCCTGTAATTTATAAATATTTTTATTGCTTTTGTCAGAAACTAATTTAGATATTTTCAAGACTTTTTTGACTTATTTAGTTCAATGTTTGTTTCACTTTAATATAAACCTATTGCCTTAATTCTGGAGTTCTCTATAAAATATTATATAAATATATTAATCAACAAACAGTTCTCATTTTATGTAATAAAGTCGAACAAATCGCTCTGTATATAAGCTTTTTTGCGATTAGATTCTTTCATCATCTGTCAGAGTGACAGTTACCATCGATAATAATTATTGTCAGCAGTTCCCCTCAACAACCGTGTTCCCCCCACTACGCGGACACATTCATACGCTCACCAAATTTTGGTGATGTTTGCTAAAATTTTTCGTATATTTCACAGACATTTAACGAAAAATGAAAATAGAGGCGTTGTAGAATGATACCTCTACTTCCAATATCTCTATTCTGAATTGATATTTGACGATCCATGTCGCATGGAGACGCACTGCAAGAATAGTGGACTAAAACCTTCATATCACAATTATTCAAAAACTAATAAACCGATAGCGCCTGGTTTAGTCACGCATTAGGTAGATATAAATTACTATCAGTTCCCACAAGCCCAGTTCTACAACTTCCATAGTGACGGAGTTATGATAATTTAAAATTTCCGTGTTACTAAAGATCCTATCGGATGGATCCTGGGCTCATTTCATTGGTATTTTCATGCTTTACAATTCCCCTGTTGACACCATTGAGATTAGTTTATTATTTTTCATTTTAAAAACATGCAATGAAAAAAACACAATTTACTTGTTTCAATTGTTTATAATAAAGTAAAAAACCATAGTTGCGAGTGGAAAAGGTAGCAAAATATCACTACAAATCGGTCTTAATGTGATGGCACAGGCAGTATCCTGATAGTATTTTTGGCACGAAAAAAATCTCTATTGATTGGTCTATGAATGTAAAGAAAGGTGTGGTAAAGTGCTTATATGATAGAGCAAAAAACATATCTTCATTCACCCAGATATTTGACGACGATCAATATTATCAAAGAACATCTACTTCAAGATGAATATCCCTTAGACTTTATAAATAAAACTATAAATCAGCTAAAAAGAAAATCGCACAACAAACCAGCACAAATAACCAACACACCACTAATACCAACCAAACACAAACAGGCAACCAAATTATGAACATAATCAGGTGTATCGGAAAAAATTAAGCCGTTAGGAAATAAATACGATGTTAAAACTGTTTGTAAAACAAATAATACTGTAATGTTTTTATTTTCTCACTCGGGTTCAGTTCTTGGATTTATTTAAAAACACAGTCCAACTCACTCTAATTTATTTCCACTACTTTTACACAAATTTATATTCACAGAAACTACTATTTACATCTTATCTTAACTGTACAAACGACCGACGAAAACTGAATCCTCCTATCGCCAGCTGTTCCTTTTATATTAATCTCGGAATTGTCTGGTACGTCCACGAACCATCGGGAAAATCCATCATGTTCTGGAAGCTTTAAAGGAATTCCCAGTAACGGCAGCGGTCCGCCGGTTGAGAGACAAACATTTCGGGTTCCCAGAATTTATCGGAATAATGTCCCTTCCATGAACTGGTTGATGGCCGATTGCACCAGCTGTCGGATGAATTCTCGTAACAATACATTGCGCTTTTTCCTCACACATACCAAACTATTTAACGCCACTCAGAATTCAAAAAATTGTGTATACAGTGTTTTATGTGACTGTGGCCATTCTTATACCAGTGAAACTTCAAGACCTTTATAAGTAAGGAAAAAAGAACATCAATATAACATTTCGAGAAAACATGTGGACTAATCAAATTTGGCTAACCAATCAGCACCGGCAGCCATACGATAGACTGAAATAAAACGAAGATTTTGTTAAAAGAGGGACATTTTAAAAAAGAGAAAACTTAAAGCCAACTGTATGATGATAAACAACACGGAAATAGGAGCACCTTCAATCGACCTTCATTTGAACCGGAAAAATCTATTGCTAACCGAGCGGACGAACGGTACTCTCAGTATCAAGTAATCGCCAATTGACAAATTGTCACTGTCAAATTTTTGTCAAACAACAAAATCAACATCAAAGCGAAATTTTTTAGAAAAAAACGTCCAAATTCAACACTAAATGATTGACAACGACTCCAGACTCGGAGTTGAAACGTCTCCAAACACAGATAAGTATAACGCAATATACAATACATTACTTATATACAGGAATACTGGTTGATCATTTTGACATCTCTTTCTCTCAGAATGACTATGAGGAAGAATCTCTGTACCGACTTTGTTCTACATATACAATTTTCAAATACTTATCTGTTGCAGGAAAAAAAAAATTGAGAAGAGAAAACGCAATGAATAGGCAAAATAATCTATATTTCTGCTCAAGATATTAGGTTTCCGTTAAAAAAATGTCATTTTACCCATAGTACGGCGTAAAGGAAAGCCTTGGAGTAAATTAGAAACAAAAATTTAAAACTAGGTTTCATTACCAAAAAAAATAATTGGTCCGGAATTAAAATAATAATCTAGGAAGTGTCATACTATTTTGGAAACCTTATTAAATGAGCCAATTTTTCCAAGTTTTGCCAACTTCGCTTAGTACTTTCCCCCCCAAAACAGTCACTTAAAACTGGACGAGGAATTAATTTTGAATAAATGCTTTAGTCAAAAATGACGTTTTCTTCCAAGGAGGAGCTATTGGCTATGAATTTTGGACAACAGTTGACAGAAGCATTGTTCAGTATTACATTATAACAGGATAAAAATAAGAGAAGTAAAGATTTGCATCAACAGGAGTGAAAATACCGTCAAAGGGTGAAGGTTATTTTTGTTAATGCTTATAATTTTTAAAACATGTAACTTAGATTTTTTGTATGTATTCTTCTGATAACTACTATGACTTGTCTTATCAGCAGATTCCGGTCTGACATCTACATACAGGACACCCTGAAGAATTGTTTATCAGTGAGTAAATACACATGGAGAACGTTAAAAGTTGAAATTGAAATGTAGGCGTGGTCTTAGTTCGCACAATGGGCTTTTGGGGCTGAACGACATTAGTCCAAATTTACACAACAGATTTTCCATAGTTGTAAGGTCGCAATTTTTCATGCGTTCTTTCGACTCATCTAAGCGTCAAACTCATAAATTTTTATTCAGACAATGTTATTAATTAACCACGGAACATTTCTCATTTACAATTATACAGTAATTCATTTGTACCATTTTACGTGAAAAAAAATCCCATACAAGATTTATTATACTTAGGTATTCAATACCACACAATTTTATAATTGCGTATGGGTATAGTAATATTGTTCCAGGAAGATTAAAATCATATAATTTACCTCCAATTTGAATTCATTAGGGATCAGGTAATATCGTCATAATTGTTAGAATGATGGTTTATTATCCTAAAACCCCAGAGTATTTAAATTAATTTGCATATGTTACATTTAAATAAATAGATTCACAAACCATACATATGATATTCCCTTCTAATAATTACAGTTTTCATAAGCGAGAGTGCAAAATACAAAGTAGTTTTCTATTTTATACTTTTTTTAAATGAAGCTCATATTGTAATTTCGAAATTGCCTTACTACCTTACTACACTTTGTTCTTCCATTTACAATTTACAAATACTTATCTGTTGAATGTAAAACTCTTCATTCAATTAACATCTGACGGCAGCGTATCCTAAGACGTTCGAAGTCCAACGAAATTACGAGTTAATTAAAATGACCCACGTAAACTCCTGAAAAGTATTTTTGGGTATTCAAGCTGACCGGCGAAACTGCCAACTTTAATTTAAAAAAAAATTGTGTTTTTTTGATTTTGGCATTTTTTTGCAAACAAAAAATATATGATTTTTAAAGCTGAGATAAATATTATTCCCTTATGTGAAACATTTTCCCCCTATCTCTGAAAATAAGTTGGTGGGGGTGTTCTAATGTCATATGTAAAATCAAACGCTACTTTCGGTGATTATAATTTAGTTTAGTATGTCGCCACCATATTACAATAGAAATTTATTGTATTATCAGAACTGCATTACTTTTTTATGAAAAAATAGTAATAGCTCATGAAACCTGTAATGCCTGATCTTTTGACAGCATTTTGCTTTATTCGCGTAAAAATGAAACTTTGTGTGCTGAATTATAATCGGTCACTCACAGTTGATTCGCCGAGTATTGAAACATGCGACATCATCTGAGATCGCCTACCTTTAGCGTGTTTGAACATACCACACACTATTATTTTGTGAAAGATCGGTGATCAAAATTGTTTAAGCTATGAATTTTCCAAAAATGGTGATTTTTAGCGGTTTTTCTAGATTTTCTCCGTGACAAGGTACTCCTACCGGGGTTCACAAAAATTCATTCTGCAGGTTTTTCAATTCTCTACAAATGTCCTGTTGGAAGAATTGTAATATAAATAGTTTTCAAGTTATATGGGCAAAAACAAAAAACTCTATTTTTTGTTTTTTATAGTTATAAAAAGATAAAGCGACTTTCGTGATAGATTTTGGTTTATTATCAGACCACTGTTCGAAAGATAGCATTGGTATTTTCAACATTTTTTGTAGTTGTATTGTCAATATTCAGCACGTTCTTATTTTTTGTTATTTTTATAACATTAATCGTTTGTTCACTTTTATTCTTAGTTCCAACCTTATTAGCCTACTAGAACCATAGGCTATTAATTATTTGATTGGCTCTTGTTTAACAAAATGTTATTGAGTATGAGCCTTACTTTATCCCCATAATGTATCCCAATCATTCATGCATTGAAAAGACTTGTTAATTATTTATAAATTTCAAGGTTGGAAAAAATTGAGAAAGTGTAGTCATTGACAGAAAATGTGTAATTTTGATACACACTGTATAATTTGCGGTAAAAGACAAATTTGTATAATATGTGCATATTGCATATCTAACTTACTTTTTCTTTTTCGCTGGGTTTCTTGGTGCTTCTTTTCTTCTTTTTTTCTATTTTCTTCCAATTTTATTTTCTCTAATTCAGCTTTTTCTATTTGTTCTAGTTCTACCTCCTTTTTCAAGACATAGAAGTCAAATCCACACGGTTGCATTAGGGCCCTGTCAATTAACGTTTTGTTAATTTTTTCTTCTTTATTGAATTTCATTTTTAACTCCCGCCTTGTTCTGTCTGGAAACAATTCACACATTAGTGTAAAATCTGTTCCAAGAGTATTTAAAGCTTTGTAGAAACGTAAAGTTTCATCTGTAGTCCAACATTTTGATCGCTTATGTCTCTTATAGATCCCATAACTAGTGTCGAAATCCGCATTAACAACTTCAGATTTGGCCATTGCTTCTCTTTGCTTTTTGATGTCTTTTCTTTCAACAACAAGACTTTTTTCATCAAGAATTATTTCACCAGAAGGCCCGATTTTTATTTGTGGTACTGGAACATCGTTTTCTTCATCACTTTTATCAGTATCTGCTGCAGGGGGATCATCTTCAGGTATATTTTCAACTGTTTCACTAACATTATCCATTTTGGGTTTTGTTTCTGCCTTTCTAAAAAATAGGTTGACATTAAAAACTTAAGAAACATACATTTTCAAAATATAAATGGTCTAGAGAAAGAAATATTGCGAATTACATTTATGACAAAAAGTGATTAACACAATTGGCAACTAAGGAAGTCTAGAATAGGAGAAGCATTGAAGATGGTGTTAAATTTAAAAATACAAGTTATATAGTGGTAAAACCATTTTCATCTTCTTCAAATGATTAAAATGAATGTTCCTGTTTGTCTAAATCTTACTCATTCTATTTATACTGACAACAAATTGTCTAACTCCCTTATTGGTGACTTCCATGCTATTGAACAGTTTATGCTTACATATATGTGCTGACTGGATTGGTTTCATTCCATACATGTGTTCATTCCGTTTCTTCTTACTCGTTTTCACTGCAATTTTGAGCAGTCGCATTCAGTATTATTCTCGCTGTTTTAACTTTATGGATTATTCCGGTAAATAAAAAAATAATAAATCGTTTCTGAGAAATCTCATTTCAGCCTTAAATCCATGTGCACTATATTTATTTAAAATATTAAAATTAACGGTCACTTCATTTTCTCATATTGAGAGCCCAGTATCTACCACGGCAAAGGAATGGTGACAACTGCCAAAGTCGAAAGGTGTGGAACCAAGCCAATATTCCAACCAGATTCGGCCCTGACTTAAACAGGCCAACACGCCAACACAGTCAGGTCGTGTGTAGGGCTATTAAATTGAAAATTTAGATGAAGTTGAGGTAGTTGTTGAAAAGGGCGTCGAAAGTTAGGTTTCATGTTATGTATGCAATTTAGTGCTTATTCATTTTAAAAGTAACAATGAAAGTACCATCCATAAAATGGATTATTGCAGTTCAAATAATGCAAATTACCAAAATAAAAAAATGTATACTAAACTTTGACCACCAAAGTAATAAATTAATGAAAAATTATTAAACAATATTTAAAAAATAAGTATATACTTACTCCATTGGATTGGTGTCTGGATTGTAAAATATAAGATCCAACATTGTTAGTTTTTGTCTGTCAGGTGCATTTGTACCAAACCTTCTTTGGAACTCCCTCCTAGCTTCGGCCAGTTTACGAGTTTGTTCTGTACGGTTGCACTTTTTTTGTATAATTGTGTTGATTTCTCGTGGTTTTTGAGCCGATGTATTTTCGGTTGGTATATCTGTAGTAACAGACGAAATGGAACAAATCTGAAAGAGGAAACATTAATCTGAAATGATGACATTATTTTAAAAGCATAATAATCAAGGTTTTTTCAGATAATGTAAACTAATCTACATCGGAAAATTTATTCTAATATGACCAATTAATATTTGTAAAGTATCCATTCAATTTTCACAAAACTGGATGGCATAGAGAATATTTTAGTTTTGCAGCAAATTTTTGCATTTTTATGAATAAATATTGTTACGAATCCACCTTGGTCAATCCCTCTCTTGACAACGACGTAATACAGAAGCACGAAATTCTCCCCAAACCAAGAATGCTCTGGAAAAGTATTCGACAGTATAAGATTGTGTACGATAGAGATCTCGGCTTTATGAACTACTCGATTTTTCTAGAATGCTTAATTGCTTACATAAATAAGGATCAATTGTATTTAGTTGGTTAAATATTAACAATAATTGCTTTCTATTTATTTCGTGAACTATATTTGTTTAAGGTAACGTCAAATGGTGGAGTTTGCTAAATTATTTCACACCAGTTTGTAACAGTTGGTGATTAGAAAGATGAAATGAAATTTTCAAAAAAGTTTCTGAAAAATGGACAAAACAAAAAAAGTATTGGATATAAATTAGCGGGTTGATTAACAAGATCTAATCAGAAACATGGAAGGAACTCTTTAAAGAAGAGAAACAAAATATAATTAAATTAATGAAAAATGATTATCAAATTTCAATTAAAACTCAATTTGAACAATTGTGCAGATAATAAAAACTGGTAATCAGAAAGATAACAATAAATCAGATATTGATGAGATAAAAGTCATAAAAATTTAGTTGAAGAAAATTTACCATGTTAAGTCCATGGCGGATATTGGCATATTGGATTACACAAAAACGTCAGAAAGAAAACAGCGTTATTCACCTGCAAGGGATTATTACATTCTAAAGTTTAATGGAATTTGTACCAAGTGACTTGACATGGAAGATACGCTTTGATTATTTAGATATTTCAGTCTTGGGCTACACATTCAACCCTATCTTAAGTGTTTCAGGGAAGTACTTACTAGAAGTCAAAAAGTCACAATCCAAAGTGTTTCATATACCAGAAGGAAGTAAACTGTTGTTGAATCACATTGTACTTCACAAAGATAAATTGAACTTTGAAGTTTCCTAGATTTTGTATCATATAAGTTGACAGGAGAAATTTGAATCGAGACTGATGATGCATTCTGAAAACTGAAAGCAGCACCAGAGGTCAGTAACGCAGATGTAGGGACCGTACTGTACCAAATCTAAGATGTAAATGAATAGGTGATTATTACAGCCATGAGTTTTCTAAAAGAAAATAACTACCTTACTGTTAAATGTCACCACAATGTCGAAAATGCTTCACAAGAAATAACCTTTCAGTTCTAAAATTGGTTTTGGAAATAAAACACCAGAATGTTCGGTACTAATGTCCAAAAAAATTTGTGACTATATTCATTTAAAGAAAGCTAATCTATACTATTATAAAATTGTAAGTTTGTCTCTGTTTGTTCGGGCATCACGTAAGAACTACTTAACTGAGTTTGCTGAATCTTTTTTTGTTACCAAGCCTGTAGTTTGACTTAAAATCTGGTAGACATTTTATCTCTCTAAATTGATAGAAACGGTAGATATAGCGAAAAAACTTCTACCATGTTGAGTAATTCAATTACTCAATTGGTTCCAACGCACGCACAAAATATTAGATACTGGCATCAGCTTAGCTTTTATTCAAAATTCGGAATGTGCAAATGTAACATGTTTCGATTTAACAAAAATCAACATATATCAAGCGTAATTTCACAGGGTGTTCTGTATATAGGAAACTTAGAGCGGAGTAGAATTACATGGATTTAAAAAATCTAAAAAAAATTATATTTGGTGTCCTATAAGCAGGTGGATATATACGATGTAGTGGAAATAAGGGGGAGTGGAATTAGTTATACGGGGTGGTCCAAAAAAGTTATATTGAGTGGGCCATAAACAGTTCCATATACCAAGTGGTAAAAAAAGGTAGAATATTTATACAGTGAATAAAAAAACTTAAAAAAAATGTCTTAGGTAAGCAGTTAGGACTTTGAAGTATGTTCATAGGATACTATAGTTATGAAATGGGTTAAAGAAATGTTAGAAGCAGTTGTTTATACAGGGTGTTTGAAATATAAGATGGAGTGGAATTATAGTTTATGTTGTGGTTAAAAACTTGTTTTATATCCACAAGTAGTTACAAATATAGGATGGCTGAAATATGTAGCGGGGTATAATTACAGCTATATAGGTGGGTTTAAAAATATTTTAAAGTAATGGTATGATCTACAAGCTGTTCCATTTACCGGATTGTTGAAATATATGGTGGGGTAGGCTTCTAAGGATACAGGGTCATGCAAAAATGTTATATTTGGTGGCAAATAAGTGGTTGTTGAAATATAGGGTGGCTTACAGTTAGAATTACACAGGGTGGGTAAAAAATGCTAGAAAAATTTTGCATATATAGAGTACCTGAAGTATGGTGCGCAGTGAAGTTACAGTTATACAGTGTCATTCAAACAAGGTTAGAAAAAGTTGTGAAGTATGGAGAGAAATTATACTTTAATATATCTTAAAAAAATATATAAGGAAAAAATGTGAAATTTCGTAGTTCATAATAAGTTGCAAAGACAGGATAGTTGAAACATAGGGTGAAGAAGTATTATGATAATTATTTAAAAAATGTTATATTGGTTGATCAATAAGCAGTAGCGTATACAGGGTAGTTGTAATACATACAAGGTGATTCAAAAACATGTTGAACAAAATTGTTATTTTCGGTGCCCCATAAGCAGTTGCGGTTTTGGAGAAATATATTTGACATTATACAGGGTGGTAAAAAATGTTATATTGGGTGGCCGATAAGTAGTTGCAAATACAAGGTGATTGAAATAGCGGGTGGATCCAAAAAAATATATTCAACAGGTTGGATATATTTTTTTGTAAGATAGAACATGAGCTGTTGCATATCTGAAACATGGATCGAAGTAAAACTATAGTTCATACAGTGTGATTAGAAGTATTTAAAAAATTTATATTTGGTTGCCCCTAAGCAGATGTACATACAGGGTGGTTGAAATATTTTCTACAGTAAAATTATGGTTATACAGGATGGTTCAAAAATAAGTTGTAATGTTTGACAAATTGGCAGCGGTGTATACAGGATGGTTTTAATGTAGATGAAACAAGAGTTAGTTATACAAAGCGGTTAAAAATATTTTTTAATTAAATTGTTGTATAGGGTGGCAAATAAGCAGTTGCAGTTTGGGTGAGGGTTTAAATAAAAGTTTGGTGTTAGGGTGCAAAACTGTGTTTTTATAATTTGCGACTCACGAAATGTTCCACATCATTTCCATTAGGATAGATCAAAAAAGTTTAAAAAAAATTGTTAAATAGGGTAGACCATAAACAGTTGCATTCTACTACATGGAATATCTGAAATATGGGGAGAAGCAAGATTATAGTTTTAGAGTGTGTAACACAATGTTAGAAAAATCTCATATAAAGGTTGATTAATATATAGAGTAAAGAAAAATTTTACTTTAAAAGATGGTTAAAAAAATATCAGAAATAATTGTTATACACAGTACATCATAAGCAGTTGCATATGTCAGATTTGTATAGGGTAAAGAAAAGTTATAGCCAGGGTTTCAAAAAATTATATTGGGTGACAAATAAACAGCAGCATATACAGGATGGTTGCAATATAGGGTGAAGTAGAGTTACAGTTATTCAAGATGCTTAAAAAAATGTTGAATAAAATAGTTATATAGGGTGGCCCATAAGTACTTGCATCTTAGAAGCACTTATTTATACATGGTGTTTGAAATATAAGATGGAGTGGAATTACAGTTTATGTTGTAGTTAAAAATTTGTTTTATATCCGCAAGTAGTTACATATATAGGTAGGTTGAAATATGTAGCGGAGTATAATCACAGCTATACAGGTGGGTTTAAAAATATTTTAAAGTAATGGTAAGATCTACAAGCTGTTCCATTTACCGGGTAGTTGAAATATAGGGTGGAGTAGCATTCTAAGGATACAGGGTCGTACAAAAATGTTATATTTGGTGGCAAATAAGTAGTTGCATATAAAAGGTTGTTGAAATATAGGGTGGCTTACACTTAGAATTATACAGGGTGGGTAAAAAATGCTTGAAAAATTTTGTTATATAGCACTTGCATATATAGAGTACCTGAAGTATAGTGCGCAGTGAACTTATAGTTATACAGTGTCATTCAAACAAGGTTAGAAAAAGTTGTGAAGTATGGAGAGAAATTATACTTTAATATATCTTCAAAAAATATAAGGATAAAATTGGAAAAGCATAGTTCTTAATAAGTTGCAAAGATATGATAGTTGAAACATAGGGTGAAGAAGTGTTATGATAATTATTTAAAAAATGTTATATTGGTTGACCAATAAGCAGAAGCGTATACGGGGTAGTTGTAATACATACAAGATGATTCAAAAACTGTTGAACTAAATTGTTATTTTCGGTGCCCCATAAACAGTTGCGGTTTTGGAGAAATATATTTGGCATTGATTGATTATACAGGGCGGTAGAAAAAATGTTATACTGGGTGGCCGATAAGTAGTTGCAAATACAAGGTGGTTGAAATAGCGGGTGGAGTAGATTTATAGTCAAACAGGTTGGATAATTTTTTTTGTAGGATAGAACATGAGCTGTTGCATACATGCAATATCTGAAAATGGATCGAAGTAAAATTATAGTTCATACTGTGTGATTAGAAGTATTTACAAATTTTATATTTGGTTGGCCCTAAGCAGATGCATGAAATATGGGTAATATATGAGTAAAATTATGGTTTTACAGGGTGGTTCAAAAATAAGTGATAATAATTGACAAATTGGCAGCGGTTCCACATCATTTCTGTTAGGATGGATAAAAGAAGTTAAAAAAATGTTATATAGGGTAGACCATAAACAGTTGCATTCTACTATATGGAAATGGAAAATCTGAAATATGGGGAGAAGCAAGATTATAGTTTTAGAGTGTGTTTAACACAATGTGAGAAAAAGCTGCATATAAAGGTTGATTAAATTATAGAGTAAAGAGAAATTTTACTTTAAACATTCCTTCAAAAAATATCAGGAATAATTGTATACAGCGTAGACCATTAGCAGTTGCATAGCTGAAAAATAGGCAAGAGAAGAGTTATAGCCAAGTGTTCAAAAAATTATATTGGGTGACAAATAAACAGCAGCATGCAGGATGGTTGCAATATAGGGTGAAGTACAGTTACAGTTATTCAAGGTGATTCAAAAAAATGTCGAATAAAATTGTTATATTGGGTGGCCCATAAGTACTTGCAGTTTGGGTGAAATATATTCGGGTTTGGTGGATTTATAGTTAATTAGGGTGGTTCAAACAAGTTAAAAAAATTTGATATTAGATAACCCATATGTTTCATAAGTTATTTTTTTGCGAAGGATTGAACATTCCGTACGCGGGTGAAACCGCGGGTAACGGCTAGTAATGTATATTTGTGAAACGTACTTTAAATTTAGATCATCTACAACCTCTTTTTGTACACATATGGTGACCTTTCGTGATTTATTACATAAGACGGTTCTATTATTCTTAATGGAAATTTTCAGATTTTACTGTTTTCCTGTCACTCGATTTATTGTCATTTGACCGAATACAATTTGAAACACCCAAAGTATTTCAGCCGATATGACATTATTGTATGAAAAGTGTTATATATATATATATATATATATATATATATATATATATGTGTGTGTATGTGTGTTTCTTCGGTTTTGTAAGT
Source organism: Octodonta nipae (assembly GCA_034190945.1). Lineage (NCBI taxonomy): Eukaryota > Metazoa > Arthropoda > Insecta > Coleoptera > Chrysomelidae > Octodonta > Octodonta nipae. Next base: position 92,821,342 of record CM067219.1, read on the forward strand.
ATGCTAATTCTGGATAAATCTGGTAAATCATTTAAGCATTAAAAAAATTCAGATCTGAGTTTGGGATCTAGCCATACTTTATTAAAATATACCATGTTATCATTTTAGCAGTTGTCTCTCCAGTATATTAAGTATATTAATAATGCTCATAGATAACAGCAGTTTGCACTTTTACAATTACATAAGACATTAAAAGATTGTACTGAAACAAAAAAGACAATTACCAAAACAAAAAACGAGTTATGACAAAAAAAATCATAATTAGTCATTCCATCATCCAGAAAAAGTATTAATAATCAAAAACGATGTCATTATGTGGGTCACTTCAAACTAGTCGAGATTAAGAGTCAGATCGGGAATGAATTAAATATATCTCTCATTTTACTATCCCTGGGAAATTTTGGAAAGCAAAAAGTTTAAAATTTCAAAGTTTTCCTCAGTTTCCAGGTGGCTTCTCGATTTCACTAAGGACCATGCCATATTCTTAGGCTTTCAGTCAAATTAGCTGAATCTATAGTATGATGTTGTTTATGATGAGTAGAACAAAAGTTCTCATAGGCACCAAATTCAAACTTCTTTTGTTCTTAAGATATGAGAATTCAAAGTGTTGTTATCCGACTAACTCTTAATAATATGTATACCCTGCCCCAACACTGAAAATAAACAAAGATCGATGCAAATGTGTTGAAATTGTGTAAAAATTATGTAGAATAACAAAACATAAACTAGTTGGATCTGCAATAAGGCATAAAACTCATTTTAGGACCCATCAGACAGGTTCGGTATTCGGGATAATAAGCTTTTTTGACTTGGGTCATTTGCCATTGATAAATGACATAAGTAACAGAGTGACGATACATTATACCGAGAATTTTGACATAACAGTTCAACTAAATCCTTTTATTAGTATAATATTGAGAAAAATATTCACAGTAACTAAAAGATCCAAATTTGAGGTTAACACAAATGCAACAATCTGTCCATTTACGGTTCTTATAACTAGAGTTACAGTACTCCGAACTTTTATGCCATATTACTGCCGCAAACATCAGTTTCTTTAATAATTATCCTAATGAAATGATTTAGCTGAATTGCTGTCACTCAGTTTATAATTCTCCGAGTGATCTATCTTCGCTTCGGTACTTACGTCAGTTATCAATCGAAGTTAACCAAGCCAAATAATAAGAGCATATGGTTACGAATGGTGAATCGGTCTGATCGGCCCTAAAATGGGTTTTGTGCCCTATCATATATCCAACTAGTTTATGTTTTATTATTCTACACAATTTTCACAAAATTTCAACACATTTATATCGATATTTGTTTCTTTTCAGTGTTGGGGCAGCATATACATATTATCAAGAGTTAGTCGGATAACAACACTTTGACCTCTCAAATCTTAAGAACGAAAGAAGGAAACATTAAAGAAGGAAGAAGGATATGGCAGGGTCTTTTTCTCTTCACCGACTTTTTCCTGATTTTTTAGACCGTGGGCACCCTTATAACCCTCAAAAGTACTAAATCACAGAAATTTATAGCATTAGCGGACGGCCAAAGGTCTATTGTAATGAAAATGCATACCTCGTCTAGGTAACGAAACATCGTCTAGAATCTTTAAGAACTACTCAAGTACAATGTTTTTATACGTTAATCTGTCCACATCGACATATTTAATGAATATCTTTGGTTGGAAGTAGTTGTGGTAAAACCGTCTCATTACCGAGACAGATCTGTGATATGAGTGATTAAATTTTTCAAATTAATTATCTTGAGTGGTTTCGAAGACTTTTCAAGCTACACAGTTTGGCTGCATATTAACATTTGCATACTAAAAACAGATTATTTACTTGAATTCACCTAATATCGTTTTTTCTGTTCACGGTAAATAGGGTGACTTTCTGTTCACGTCATTTGAAAATGTGTTTTTCCCTTTCATATTATACACAGCATATTGAACACACATTAAATATATATATATATATTTATATGTCGGAGATAACGAAATAGTTGGTTTCTCAAGTGGCGAAGGTCTAAAGACTATATGGTTTATATTATCAGAAACAGGATATTTATGCTTTCGTACTTTTGTTTACGATTGTTACGTTTATTATGTTCTATTACAAATTTGCCAGCTAGGGATCGTGGGTGATTCATAAATAAATAATCACCCGGCGAGCTGTTGATTACGTGATAGTCTATGAGTCAGGTGTTATGCACGATGTTTTTCAGGAGAATCATATCGAAAAGAACTGTTCGAACCTCGAGCGAGGTAAGATTGTAGAGGGCTATCGCGTAATCGGAAATTCGCCGCGGTTCCGAGTAGAATACCTTGCGTACCAATTTAGATTAATAATATCGCTACGCCGATCGAGCTTATGCTAGGCTTCGGTCAATTTAGTGTGATTATTATTTGTCGAATAAATGTTTAGCCCACATTTATTCCCTCATGGATCAAATCCGACACACACACACACACACACACATATATATATAGCAAGAGATCCTACTGGAAGGAGTTGTGTGACGAAGTTGACCAAGATCCATGGGGAAAACCGTATAAAATCGTGATGCATAAAATCAAGACCCCCCCCATGACATCAACGAACTGCCCCGAATCATTGCACCGCATTGTCACACACTTGTTTCCTGCGAAGCCTGAGCTACCCGCTTATCCTTCGTGGCAGGTGAGGGACGAAGATATCCCATCAGTGACTATGAATGAGCTGATGGGCGCGTGCAACCGGCTCCAAAACGGTAAGGCTCCCGGTCCAGATGGCATACCTAACATCGCGCTAAAATGCGCCATAGCCAATAGGCCTGACATGTTTCTACACATGTATGAGACCTGCCTAAAGCAGGGGGTTTTCCCGACTAAGTGGAAAAAGCAGAGGCTTGTGCTCCTACCTAAAGGGGGAAAGAAACCTCCAGACGAACCGTCATCATATCGTCCCCTCTGTATGTTGGACTCTGCGGGAAAACTCCTTGAAAGAATAATAGCAGATAGGCTGGAGCCCTACGTTGAGCCAAAACTTTCCACCAACCAATTCGGGTTCAGAAAGGGGAGATCAACCATCGATGCCGTGACACTCGTTACCAACATCGCCAGAGAGGCTATCTCGGGAAAGAGATGGAGAAGAGGTGGAAAAGAGTACTGTCTAATAGCCACCCTGGATATCACGAACGCCTTTAACTCGGCCCGCTGGGACCGCATTTTGGAGGCTCTTGCCAGGATGGAAGTTCCTCAGTACTTGCGAAGAATGGTCTCAGCGTATTTCAAGGACCGCATCTTATTGTACCAAACTGAAAATGGGCAAGTAGACTATAAGATCACAGGAGGTGTACCTCAGGGCTCTGTTCTTGGCCCCCTCTTATGGAACGTAATGTACAACGACCTGCTCCTGCTCGGTCTGCCTGAGGGCGTCAGGCTAGTGGCATTCGCCGATGATGTGGCATTGATCATAGTGCGCAAGCACATAGAGGAGATACAAACAACCTTCTCATTCGCTATAGCCACAATTCAGCATTGGATGCTCGCAGCGGACTTGAGTTTAGCAGAGCAAAAGACCGAAACACTTCTTGTTAGCAGTCGGAAGGCAAGGGAAACCATCACCCTTAAAATAGGCGACACCTACATACAGTCGCAGCCCTTCATCAGCTATTTGGGGGTGCTCCTGGACACACGGCTCAACTTCAAAGAGCACATAATCGCGGCCAGCAAGAAAGCAGCTGGGGTACAGGGGGCATTATCTAGAATAATGCCGAATGTCGGAGGCCCTAGACAGATAAGAAGACAGCTACTGGCAACAGTAACTACTTCTGTTTTGTTGTACGGGGCACCGGTATGGGAGAAATCGCTCGAGCTACCATCGTACCGCCGGAAAATGAAATCAGTCCAGCGGCTCTCAGCGATTCGAGTGGCATAATCCTACCGCACTGTGTCTTACGAGGCGGTGAGTGTGATTGCCTCTACCCTACCAATCGACATCCTGGCTGCAGAAAGGGGACGGCTTTATCGCAGAAGGTTAGAAAAAGACCAACCGACAGGAAACAGCGATGAAAGAGCCATGAGTCTAGGGCAATGGCAGGAGAGGTGGGACAGCTCTACTAAAGGGCGGTGGACATATCGATTGATACCTAACATCAGTCGTTGGGTCAACCGCCAGCATGGGGACGTTGGGTTCTACATCACTCAACTCCTGACTGGACATGGATGCTTTCGAGCATACCTGCACAGGTTCAGGAGGGCAAACTCCCCAAACTGCCCACACTGTACGGACGTGATAGAGGACGCGGAACACGTGTTCTTCTCCTGCCCCCGGTTTCAGGATCAACGTGCTGAAGTGGAGAGGATTCTGGAGACTAATATCGTTCCAGAACAATTAGTAGAAGCCATGCTGAAGGGCCCCCAAGCCTGGAACTTGGTATCAGATTACGCGGAGACTATCCTCAAAGAACTCCGCAATACGTTCGAGGAGTAGGCTTTAGAGGCTTCCAATGTAAGAGCAGTTTACATCTGCAATGAACCACCCTTGCGAAGTAGTATTGACAAAGAGTGCCGCAGGGGACCATGGTTGTAGGAGAAAGAGGTTAGGGTTTTAGCGGGTATACGGTATACTGGTTTCAATGCAACGATTTACTCTTGCTTTGAAGTCATTGCATCGGGAGTCCCGCACGACGGCCAGCACGTGCTAGCTAAGTACGCAATGTATTTCCCCCCTCTTCGGATAAAAAAAAAACATATATATATATATATATATATATATATTGTTTTCGCGGGCACTAAATGTATTAGATGGTTTCCGGGAATTCATCTTATACATATATATATATATATATATATATATATATATATATATATATATTGTGTAGCATAATTGGGTTTTTAATACGATACACAATTTTCGAAAATAAATAGTATTCTTACTTCTTATTGTATTCTACAAGTTACAAAAACTAAGAGTCTTTATAATTATATGAATGAATCTTTGTGTGTTTGTCGACTCGGTCGCAATATCTCTATACGGTAATATACAACCGGTAATCGACTTGCGCAGTGATGAGTTCCATTTACTATGATCTCACAGCGCACGTTGTGATCGGTTAGTCGTCGGGTTGGAACAAACCTAATAATGTCTCAAATATCTTTTGTAAATACCACTTAGGGTTCACAATTGAATATTGCCAGTGACAGCCCAGCATTTGCATACCTCGGATCATTTCATTGCTTCATTTTTATCATTTTCCTTCACACTCTGATTGAAGCGAAGATCGAAATGATTGAATGAACAATTGAGATGTTCCAGTTTCACATTTTATGCCGGCGTTGTGTTTCGAATCTTTCGGAACAGTTCGATGATATGGAACAATGAATCATATTACCAAAGATCTACACACGTCTAGTATGACTTTGTTCATTAGGGAACCAGAAGTGTACATTATGAGAATCTTGCCTCGAACGAATTCAGCCTCGTCTGTTGGCAAAATGTGTTTCAGATAAGGTCTTGTTTATCACAAAAAGAAAAGTCCATATTTATTGTATTTCTGATTCTTCATTTCCATGCTGCATGTGAAGTAAACATTTTATATTGAACCAAATAAAGGAATTTCGCCACTAACTAGTGGAAAATGTGCCGTCTACTTTAAAATGAATCTCAAGTTATTCTTTATCGACAGAATTCATAAAACCTAGTGGCGGTGCTGAATCCTTTAAGTTTTATTAATGTGTCTATATGCCAATCACAGTTGTGTGCGTATTCCCCTATTTTATAAGTGTGGTATTCAGTCAATTCACAACTATATGTCTTAACTTCAAGGTGATTGTACTCACATCAATAAAGTGATTGTTAACTATATGAAGCCATACCCATACTTCTCGTATTGTCCAGATTATCATTTTTATGCTCTTTCAACCAACAGATACTCTTTGTCCAATATACACAGCTTTGTAATCTTCAAATTCAATTTTATAATCGCTTTATTTAGCTGATCAATTAAACATTTATTATTGACCCCATCATGTTGCTAAGATTCTTATTAGCATTATCTATCTTACAGCTTAAGTTTTGAGAGTTTTCTTTTGAATCAGACAAATATAGTACAAAGCATGTCTTTTTGTTTCTGTTGGTGGCATTGGATTAGAAGCAGAGTATCTGCTGGTCAATAGGTTTCATCTATATTTTGTTCATTTGTTTCCATTGGTGTGATTTGAATTCTAGTATGTATATCACACTCCGTTTTAAAGTTTAAGTATGGTCCTGAAAAATTTAGTGTTACACATCACATTTGTCAAAACTGGAGTTTTTTTAAGAACGATTTGTAGGCATTGATGTTTATTACCCTATAGAAGTAACCTTATAAATGAAATCGCTGATAGTTCAGTGTTTCCTATGCAGAAAAAATTGCTGTAGTGTCGATAGAGGATCTTTTGATGCTTCTTGAATGAAAAATGAATGAACACTCATTACTAAGTGTTAATTGAATTGCATTAAATAAGTTACCCCTCAATATTTAAACGAAATTTTTTATTACTTTTGGCAGTTACAAAAATAGTATATTTGAAAATATTGAGATTAAAATATGTTAATTAAAAATTGTTGTAGTAGAGTAGAAAACCATAAATACTTTTTTGAAAATAGGTAGAAAGAACATTAGATAATTAGCCATATATATTTAGTTTTTCTTCTTAGTAAATTAGAATATTGTAGAATGGAACATTGAAAACTATTTCACAGTTTACTATGGACATTGGAGACTAGCAAAACTATGAAAAAAAATTATGTTGTATTATGTAAGATCTAATTTCTTCCTCTAACATTGTGAGTTAGTCACTTCCAGATTATTATAAAAAGTATATTTAATTGTAGAGTATCATGTAGTTGTGAGGAACTAACAACTGAACTTAACATATATATTAAATAAAGTAGGGCCTTTTTATTTTTTGTGATTAAATTTACATATTTTATTATATGTAGGCAGTTTACATAACTCACAAAATCCTTTCATTCAGTTGTCAGATCAAATATCAGTGGCTAGTTACTTAGAATATAATCAGTTTCAACAAGTTACTGATTCAGGGGCGGGCCCAAAGGGATTCGGGCCGATCGCCCCATTCTCCCAAGAGCCTCGAAGTTAGCAAATATAAAAGTGAAATGAAGGAATCAACTTCACTCCTAAATTAAATTTCATCAAAACTTGTTGAAACTAGGCAATTATTAGCTAGAAAACTGATTGTAATGGTACATTTACATCTGACATTTCTGTCTGGAAATAAATATCTTGCGTCAGCTGTAAATTCATATTACTTGTTTACATCTGATAGATAATGCTTACTATTTCAGTAATTTCTGTAATATATTTATCTCGTATAGTTAAAAAAATCGCAATGTTTGAGTGTTTACAACCAGTTATTATTTGAATAAATTGTTAAAGGTCCGTTATAATGTGTCCAACGGCTGATCTACATAACAAACACTTTTGCCAAAATTTTTGAGTTTGTTTTTTTATCACTATTGAACTGATTTCATTTATTATATATTTCTGTTGCAGTTTTCTCGACATTAGTATTAAATTTTCAAGAAATCTTTATTAAGGCATTTTGTTTTTTATTCTCTATAAATGTTGGTGTTAACTCCCCACCCCAATTTCGGTTTTGCTTTGTACAATTGGAATGTTTCTTAGATATCTGCCTTTAGCCAATCTTTTTTGTAAATTTGACCGCTCCTCTCACGATCCTTGTGTCCGGACATTTATTCACAAACAGTTGGCTGGTCAACTATTGAGAATTCTGATATGTAAGTTGAAACTCGACTATCAGTAGTGTTTAAATTTAGTGGCACTGATGTATCAACACTTATTGCTTATTATTTAACTTAATATTTCAGATATAAATTCACATGCGTTTACGTTAGTACATCTGACTCTCTGAGATAAATATCATGTAATAAATATCAGATGTAAACACACCATGACACAAAATTGTTTAATAATTACTGATATAAAAATAACAAATATCCTATCTGTCAATAATTAAAAATTGTTAGGATATAAATTAACTATTAAGAAATGCAAAAAATTGTGCTTATTCAGGTTAAACTACAGAAAAATCAAAATATATTTACATTACACTAATGATTATTGTTGTTAGACAAAATATATTAATACATACAGAGTCATTTCTAATCCTGTTTGTCTTTCTTGTTTCATCTTCAGATTCACTAGCACTGAAACTTGTTTTTCTGTAATTCAATTTGGGAACAGCCTTTATTCTTGCCCGATTTGTAATATTTGGACTTGGTGGAGGTGGTGGATACTCAATGTCCCCCTGAGGACTTAAAAGGCTTTGAGAACTTAATAGTTTCTGACATCCATCTTAAAAAAATAATTAATGCTGATTTCTTTAAAAAAACTACTTATTGTGTTGTATAAATGAGAGATTTTCATTTTCAACAAGATGTTAATGTAATGAGCTGAAAATTATTTAGTCTGGACAGAAATAATTGAAATTTGGTAATTATATAGAGTTTGGTAACCCACATAGTTCAAGTATATCAATATTTGATTTGGAGGTTAATTTTGGGGAGTAACTTTAACAAAAAAAAAAAAGTTCAACATGTGATTTATCAAATGAAAACATATTGTTACGAGAATTCATCCGACAGCTGGTGCAATCGGCCATCAACCAGTTCGTGGAAGGGACGTTATTCCGACACTTCCGACTCAAGAGTTTCCCGATGGCTCGTGGACTTACCAGACAATTCGAAGAGAAATATATAAATATGAACAGCTGGCGATAGAAGGCATTCAGTTTTCGACGGTCGTATTGTATAGTTAAGATAAAATGTAAATAGTAGTTTCTGTGAATATAAATTGTGTTAAAGTAGTGAAAATAAATTAGATTGAGTTGGACTGTGTTTTTAAATAAATCCAAGAACTGAACTGACCCTGAGTGTGAAAATAAAAACATTAAAATATTATCTCTGAAGCTTCTGAGCCCCAAATTTTGGAAAATAGTGGATATTAGGCCTAGAGGTAACCCTAAAACCTAAATGATAAACCTAAATAAACCAAAACATCTATATTTAAATTATCTCAATTGTATGAGACCTTAGCATGAGTTGTGAAAATGAGTCATATTTGACAAAAAAATTGATAGTGAACTCTGAGTTACTGATGATTGAGGAATCAAATATCTTTAAAGAGTTTTTACCTGAAACAAGTTTACAAAGAAATAGTATATATTGTCTTAATTAATTTAATTCCAAACATATAAACATTATAAAGCACATCAAACAAAATTTAAATGTAAACTGTACCCAACCTAAATGATACGGCTACAGGTTGGATATATATTTATCCACCTACTGATTCATTATACGTCTGAAATCTTTTGGTCACGGCAGATTGACACGAAATTTGAACTGAAATTAAGGAATAAAATAAGAAACAAAATTTATATAATGCTGATGTGCTCATATCAGTTGGGGGGTGGAAATTTAATATTCAAAATAACCCCTGAAATCTATTAAGGGCTCATTCTAAGCAACAAATGTTCAATCAATAATCTCAGTTAAAATATCATATTTGGAGTTGAAATTCCATTTTATGCCCTTTAAGCAAAATATTCTCAAAGAAGAATGACTTACAAACCAGAAATTACAGATCTTGTAGCCCTTGATTCTGTCAGATGAATTATTAAGCAATTTATTCACTCCAAAATTCATAAAGTTATGTTTAAAAAAATGGTAGCAATTTTGGAGCATGTGAATATTTCTGTTCATGTCTATCTTGGAGCATTTTAGAGCAATTATGAGTTAATACATAAAAAAGAATATATGTGAGATCAACCATTTCAAAATTATGGAGGTCCAGGGAAACTCTTGAGAAATGAGTTACATTATGTATCAGATTCAGAATAACATGAATAATATAGTCAGTAATATTTTTGAAATTGAAAGAAACATGAGGTGTGATTTGTGAATGTCTATTATAATCAAAAGATTTTTGGTTTTATTATTAAAACAGTCAAGTTGTTCAAAAATAATTGTTCTCTTATTTGGTCACATTCAATAGGCTGGTTTTCAAAAACTAAAAATAGATCATTTATTTCAGAATTTTTCATAACATTTTATTTAATTAGACAATTTTATGTTAAAAATGTGAATGGGTACTAAGGGCTTAAAAGTGTCAGAAGCACTGGCACAGAGCTAACTAAATGCTTATAAGCATCATGGGCAAAAGTCATCTTTATATGTACTATTCCAATTTAATAAAGAATTTAAGTTGTGATTTCCTAATTATTTCCATGAAGGGGTGGTTTAACATCCCCAAAAAGCTCATGATGAGATATATAACTTTTGAAATATAAGATAAGCTTGACACCAAATTCTCCACAACAGACCATGAAAAAATCTTTCAAATTCTGATGAATAAACACTAGCAAACAATTTTTTTTTAACTGAGTAAAATATTTCTTTTAAGACAACAGTCAAGGCTATTCAAGTAACACTAAGCAATTTTCAAAATCATTTTTCTCTTTAAATTTTTGTTTTTTAAAATGCTATATAAATTTGGCTTAACTTTATTTTAACATATTTAATACAAGTATGTAAAAATTCATTTACATTACATGTTTTATTAAAAATAACAAATTTAAAATAAAAAAAAGACTGCCAATTTTGAACCTCCTAAATAGGTCTGTACCAGTTTTGTACCCAGGGGCTCCCACTAAAATAAATTCAGCCTAATTGTCAATAAAATTTGAAGTAATTTTTACCTGTTATTGAATTTTGCAGTACATGAGAAATAGGTAACACACCAGGCACTAAATTAATCTCATTAACTGTTACTTCAGTTTCATTATTAACATTCAGTGTTATGACTGGTTTATGTTTGTCTTTTAAGTGACTATTATTGAAAGTGTTAGTGTCAGTAACAGTAAAATTATTCAGAGTATCTTCACTGTTGTCCTCATTTTGCAATGATTCATTATCCTTTATGGCATTTTTTATTTCATGAGTATTTTCAGTACATATTTTTGTTTTTTTAGAAAGAATATTTACTGTGGGTTTAATGAATTTTCTTCTTACTGGGAGTTTAGTCCCACTCAAATTATTGACTACTATTTCTGAACAATTTGTGTTAGCAATGTCTGTATTTGAAGTAGCTTTAAGTTCCAAGTTAGGTGAAACTACAGTGCTAAGTATCTCTTTTTTGGTATTTTCATTGTTATGATTTCCAGTTGCCAGTTGTGTAATAGGAAATTGTAGATCAATGTTTTCATTAGTAAGACCTTTATTCCAATGTTTGTCCTCAGTAGTTGTATTGGAGTTAATAAACTTTTCTTCTTTGTTAGGTGGGTTTGAATATTCAGTGGTGTTATTACAAACATTTTGGGTATTACTTGTCTCTTCTTTAATTCTTACATCATTTTCTGGTTGTTCTAATTTCACAGACGTTTCTTCAACAATGTTACGTCTTTGTGGAATATTTGCTATTCCTTTAATTCTAGATCTTCTCGAAGCCATTTGTCTCCAAATGAAACAATTATTCTCAAAATTCTGTACCACTAATTTTTTTGCTTAAATATACAATAACATATGTTCTTATTAATCTAAAAGTAGCTCACTATTTATTACACAATTTTTTACACAAATCGTTGGTCATTTCATTAAACCTGTTTAATTCAACACTTGTTTAGAACAAGATCTATATGTTTAAAATTTCAATATTTTACTATGTAATAATGATGTTTATAACCAGACAGATCATACAGAGTGATCAGTGATCATATAAAGTATAACCTTTAAAAAATAAATATGCGAAAAACGAAAAATTATTTGGCGTTTCTTCAAACGACATACGTTCCAGATACCACAAAACGATAAATTTTTGTTGTTTTATGCATGTGAGGTTGCCAGCTTAGAGCATTTACTTTCTAGAGATACGCTGTTATCCAATTACTGCACAATTGAGCACAGTGCGGCACAGTGCTAGCACTGAGTGTTCCAATTACAGCACTGGCTCGCACAAATGAGCACAAGAAATAATTGTGCCTTTGGGATGTTTTATGTGGGTTTACTTAGTAAACATAAAACTTTATCATAAAACATGAAGAGTGTTCCAATTAACGCCCGAAAATTACGGTACAGGGCGACATAAAAAATCCAGGGGGTTCATATCTGGCGACCTAGCTGGCCACTCGAGGGTACCTCGTCTTCCAAGCCATCTATCAAGAAATTGATTATCCAGAAACTCTCTAACTGGCAAGCCATAATGTGGTGGGGCACTATTGTGCTGCAAAACAAGTTCGTGTGCTGCTAGACGATCATCTGCCTACAAAATTTCAGTTATTCTTGGATCTACAACGTTTGTAAGTTAGTCTAAATATTTATCTCAAAATAATAATCACCTAGGAATCCTGCCCACACATTTGGCTTTAGAGGTTGGCGAGTATGAGATTCTATAAATAAGTGTGGATTAATGTTACTCCAGTATCGGCAATTAGGACGATTTACCTCACAATCTAAATAACAGGAGGCAGAGAAGTATTGTATAAAAAATTAGGTTTGTTGTTCATATGACCGGACAATGTTTCACAGAATTATATTAATGTCAAAATCGTCTTCATTTAATTCTTGGACCGAACTTATTACGCTCGTGAAACTTCTAACGCAATTAGTCTTAAAGATTTTTTCGGTTCTATTAGAACCTTAGAGCATTTACTTTCTAGAGATAGCCTGCAGTGCACAAATGTCGTGGTAAGACTAAGGAGGGAAACGGCAATAGAGAGGGCAAGAGGCTATTTCACTCGATTGGGAGCTGCTTCCAATAAAATACGTTCAGCATGTTGTTCATTGGCTGCCTCCACCCACTAAGTGAAATAGCCTCTTACTGTCTCTATTGTCCTCTCTTTCTAGCGTTGCAACGATTTTATGCTTGACAGGCTATATCTAGATGGTAAATGATCTAAGATTAGAACATGTCCTAATACTGGAACTTCAACGTCATCGATTCTTCTTGTCGTGCGTTTTTTATTAACCACGGATTCTGTTGCGTTGAATTAGTTCCACAGTTCAGTAATGTATTTATGCCTATGGAAAGAAACTAACACATTTACTACATAACAATTTTTTTTTCTTTCTTAATGAAAGAAGGTATTAACTTTTTTGTCCTATGAGAAGTCATACACAGTGGCGCACCGCAAAAATCTGTTATAATAAAATGATTTAAAATCCATTGTCAGTTTCATGTTCTTTGTCGTAATAGCAAAAAGTCTTCAGAATTATTAAAACATTTTTTAAAAAAATATAACCGACTTTTACCTATAACTAAAAAGCTAAAAATAATTATAACAAAATACAACTCTAGCAAATAAATAACACATTCAATGTTGTTAGGTACCTACCCAGGAAGTAAAAAATGTGAACATTAAAAGGTGCTCATTCTGTACAAATTAATTACCTACCAATCTAGTATATTTTGAAGCCGGTGCCGGCGATTTCTGCAAAACTGCAAGTTGCACGTCGCAGAAAAGTATATGAGATCACCTAAGGATCTTCCTTAATAGATTAAACGTTAAAAAACTATACACATCCATAAGGAGTTATCGAAAAATCGACTAAAATATTAGGGATATTAGTCGATTTCCATGCACGCATGTGTTCATTCACAAATGTTATCACTTTACCAACAGAATTCGTTTCCAAAATATGAAGTTTCACCAATCCGGATATATACTCTATTAAACAAGACATGAAACAAGACCATATTCATTCAAAACGGTGCACCACAGGAGAAGAAATCAGGTAACATATATACAAAAAAAGCGAAAAAATATGCGACGAATTGATAACCTCCTCCTTTTTGGAAGTCGGTTAAAAACGAATTAAATATTTTAATTATTGTTCGTCAATAACATCAGAGAAGAGAAAAATATACAGGAATCAAGGTTTTAACCCGAAAGTTGTTGATGGAATATCAACACCGTTGAATTCCTTTTTAAACAGGCTTTAAAAAGAGGTGTCTATAATGGTAAGGTTCCACTTTAAAAAATTGAGTAGCTAGCGCTGGGGTGATAAGGATGCAATTTAATTAACGGTTAGTATGGCCAAATATGTCCCCCTTCGTAAATCTTTTGACGTTTTATTGCGGTTTTCAAAATAATTTTGAGAAATATTTCAGGAGACTCGTTTTGGTTGGGACATCTTGTACACATTTCAGAACTGTTCACAAGCTTTAATAAACCCTATGACTCAGATTGTCGAGTCCCCGTCAGTTTTTTGAGCTCAAGTTTTTACGACGAGACATGAAATTTCTAATCCGGTCTTCGCCTGCCACAAGTCTTATTATTATTGGTGACTTCTTTTCGTTGGGACACCCTGTATATATACATCATATACATCAAAATTTGTCTTGATCACAGTAAAATATATTCAAACATTCAAAGCTGTAAGACTCGTTTTTGAATTTCCCAACAGTTTTGATTGGTTTAGTTAAATCATGATATGATATTTTATATAAAGGTAAGCATACTATGATGTGTTTTCAGACAAAACTATTTAAATTTAAGGACCAAATTTTTATATTAATTTATTTTTGTTAATTTTGTGTTATAGGCGAAATGATAAGTGATGAAGAAACAATATATATATTATATATATTGTCTTGCGTACAAAAGAATGACAGCTGGAAGAGGGTAAACGTATAAAACTTCCCAAACTTTGACAATAAATTAACAATTGCACCGAATTAAATCTGATTTGTATTATTTTCTCCTTCGATTTCCATCGTTCTGGGAATTACATTTTACATTCAATCCTTGTTACGAATAATAGCTACAATTTTAAAAATCAATAGAATTTCTATAGAAAACCGCCTAAGAAACTCATTTTGAGTCACCTAACGAGCTTCAATAATTGTTTTATAAAAGTTTACTGATTTTAACGAAAAACAATGAAATAATGATTTTTCTTAATTTTCCAAGTAGTGAGAAATTCAATAGGATATGAAGTGGTACTTTTACTACTGCTGGTACTTTTTTCAACAATAAACTACATT
Organism: Octodonta nipae; assembly: GCA_034190945.1. Lineage (NCBI taxonomy): Eukaryota > Metazoa > Arthropoda > Insecta > Coleoptera > Chrysomelidae > Octodonta > Octodonta nipae. Next base: position 92,836,396 of record CM067219.1, read on the forward strand.
ATCAGACATAATTGTAGCAAATACTGTATACACAAAAAAAATCCTTATTTTATTTTTCTTTATAGCAGTTTAAGTTTTTCAAAAACAAGAACAATATATATAGTCTGCCTTTATTATTTTTCATTGTTGTGTTGAAGTCAAGTTACCTTTCTTGGTCTCTTTATCTTCAACAACCCCTCGTCGCTAGATGGCGTGAGGTATTGAGTTATATTTTAAAAATTGTGCAAATTTAAAGCACTATTAACCATTTTAATAATATTTGTGTATCTAAGAAACTAACCCAGATCTAATTCTTAAGATATTTTCCATTTTATTATATCTTTTGAACAAATAATTGGTACACGTTTTATGGTGGCGCCATCGCTGGTTGTTAAATGAAATCCTCCTTAATTTCTCAGCTTTCGATGCGGTCGGTCCACCTGTGGGTCCACCGGGTCCACCTGCATATCTTAAGTCAGGTCAGGTGCACAAATTATTACTATACTTTGTGGTCAGGTGCAGGGCAGCTGGCCCTACTCCCCCATGATAAGTCTTCGCCATTATTTGCGCGGAAATATTGAAGATAATTGTGAATATTTGTAATTTTTAACAGACCTTCAAAAGGGAGGACGTTATCAATTCGGTGTGTATTTTTTTAATCTATGTTACCTGATTTCTTCACCAGTTGGGAACCGATTTGAATAATTATTGTTTTGTCCAGGAGTAGTATTGTACATCGGGATTGGTGAAATTTCAAATTTGAAAAAAGAATTGTGTTCGTAAAGGGATGATATTTAGGATTGAACACATTCATGCTTGAAAATCGACAAACATACCTAATATATTGGTTGATTTCTCCAAACCCCTTGTCGAGTTCTATAGTGTTGTGAATTGCATAGTATTAAGCAATATCCAGAAGTGGTCTCATATACTTTTCTATGAACATGCATTTTTTCAGAAAATCGTCGAAAAATTCAATATTCCCATCAAATTACTATTCAAGTGACGTAACTGACCTTTCCTCATAAATATTTTAATTCCAACGTATTAGTGCTGGAACTGTAGGCACAATTAATTTTATTAAACATATTTGCGGGTCCTTAAATCAACGAGTACCCAGCTCCTTTTGTTTGTACACCTATTAAATGTCGATTTACATGAAAAATTTTCAATTTTGCGAGGAGCGGGCTTTTTGCTGATCACCTACTGCCACTCATTGACGAAATGTTTAGAATAAAAAAATACGAAAAAAGTTGTTACTTCGTTAAAATTGTATCTTGTAACTTGGCTAAGGCCTTGAGTAATAACAATTAATTTAATTGAAAATTTTTTTGCTTATCAAGTCAAAGCGTATTGTTAAGTTCATTTTGTTCCTACAACTGTTACCTGACAATTTAAACGAAAATGTTTCATTTTGTGTTGACGAGGCTTTCGTTGTCACCTGATTCCAGTCTTAAGGTTGTAAATACAAAATGAAAAATCAAGAATAAAAACTACCAGACTTCAAAATAGAACTAAAAACCTAAAAAACAGGATATTTTAAAAAATTATCATATTTAAAAAAAACTAAAATTTGAAAATAAAACATTTTTTAAAAATATTAACCGACTTCCAAGTAGAACTAAACAGTTAAAAATAATTAACAAAACGTAAGACTAGGCTAAAAATAGCACATTCATTGTTGTTGGGTACCTACACCCAAAGAAAAAAATTTAAACAATAAAGGTGTTTATTCTGTACAAATTAATTAACTATCTATCTAGTATATTGTTATATACTCCGTGGGTTCAATTAAAATTTAAAAACTAATATTCACTACCACTTTCTAGAACTTTTATTTACATCAAATTTATACAACAGCTGATTCGAATATCACAATAGCAATTCTACATAAGCTCTTCGCTGCACTAACTAACTGCCGCGATTATGGGTCGCTCCTTTTAAAACCAACATCGAAAACTCTCGTACAATCCATTATCAATTCTACAGCTGCCGAGCCATTTCGAGATCACTTTTTTGTCCTAAAAGCGATCGATGTCGTACTGGAATGAAACCAGGGCCGGTCGGGAAATTTCGTTACACCGCCCCCCCCCCCCTTTAATTCTGATTGTCCCGGTCAGAAACATCCTCTTGACCACCTCATATGGACCATCCCAGGCGAGTGTAAGCTTTGGGGATTTACCCTTGCTTCTTTGGGGGTTGTACAGCCAGACTTTGCCCCTCTCTTGGAACCCGACTGAATTGGCCTTGAGGTCGTATCGCGTCTTCATCCGGTCACTGGTGGCCAACATCTGCGTTCGGGCTAATTCGTGTATTACCAACATGTTATGTCGGAGCTGGTCGGCATAATCGTCGATGTCTTGGGAAGGTTCTTCGGGGGTGCCAAAAGCCAAATCGCAGGGTAATCGCAGCTCTTTTCCGAATAGGACCATGGTTGGAGTCAGACCTGTACTATTATGTACGGCTGAGCGATATGCCAACAGGAATAGGGGAATATGCTCATCCCAATCACGCTGTTTATTGCCCATGACCTCAGGCCATTTGCGACCAGAATGTATCTGTTCCCCCTCTCAGTTCGGCAAATGGACCGGCGACATCGATGGCAATTCTCTCAAATGGGACGCCCACATTGTACTGCTGCATTCTGCCCTTGGTCCGGGTCTTCGGGCCCTTACTAGCTGCACAGGTGTCACATTTCCGGCACCAAGCTCTGACGTCTTCAAAGTAATTTACCCAGTAGTATCGCTGGCGAACTTTGTCTAGGGTTTTGTTCATTCCCAGATGGCCCCCGGTAATCCCATCGTGTACTTCGGTCAGGATGGCTGGTACCTTTTTCTTAGGAACTAGCAGTTGGGACTTGGTTTCTCGGCCATCAGTGCTTTCCCAAACTCGCTTGAGCATTCTATTCTCTACTCTTAGAGAGTCCCATTGGGCCCATAACGATTTCAGCACGCCCGAGTATCTAGCTACCTCGTCCCATCGTGGCCTGGGTGCCCCTCTCGTTTTGAGAGACAAGATTGGTTCGATGTCTGGATCAGCCATTTGGTCCTGGATGCACTGTTCCGTTATCCAGTTTTCATTGGTCTGTACTCGGATCTGTCTTCAGACAATGTCCGCATTCTGCTCTACAGGGTCTTCTGGATAGGGTATCGGCATTATTGCGCAAACGACCGGCACGGTGTTCCACCTTGAAATCGTATTGCTGTAATTTCTCCATCTACCTGGCCAATTGTCCTTCCGGTGTTTTCATGTCCAGCAGGCATTTGAGGGCGGTATGATCTGTTCGGATTAAGAAATGACGACCGTAGAGGTATTTGTGAAAATGGTGTACAGCCCTTATTATTGCAAGAAGTTCTTTTCTGCTGACGCAATAATTTCTTTCCCGTTTCGAGAATCCACGGTTGTAGTACTCGATCACCCTCTCTTCACCATCTTGCACCTGGGATAGGACGGCCCCCAAACCTGTGTTGCTGGCGTCTGTGTCTAAAATGAACTTGCTGGAGGATTGGGCTGGAACATAGTGCTGCCTTCAGTCGTCTGAATGATGTTTCGCAATCATGATTCCAACGGAAGGTCTCTTTCTCAGTGGTCTGCCGATGTAGAGGCGCGGCAATGGTGGCAAATCCCTCAACAAATCGCCTGAACAGAGGCCCAAGAAGCTTCGAAGCTCATGCTTGTCTCTTGGGACTGACCAATCACGGATGGCTTCTATCTTGTTTTCGTTGGTGCGGATTCCTGACTCGGAAACGACGTGGCCCAAAAACTCTACTTCTTTTTGGAACAAGGAACACTTCTTCGGGTTGAGTTTCAGGTTGGCGTTATTAATTCTGGAGAATACTTCGCTCAGGTTCTTCAGATGGTCGTCGAATGTCTGACCCATGACTAGAATTTCGTCGAGGTATACTAAGTACGTCCTCCATGTTAACCCACACAAGATATACTCCATTACCCTCTCGAATGTTGTGGGAGCATTATATAACCCAAAGGGCATGACCGTGAACTGAAACAGCCCTTTACTAGTGGAGAATGCTGTCTTCTCTCTGTCGTTTACGTGTAGACCAACCTGCCAATATCTACCCTTTAGGTCAAGTGTGGAGAACCAACGGGAGCCTGCTAGTGTGGTCAGAGTGTCATCGATTCGGGGTAGTGGATAGCTGTCTTTCTTGGTGACGTCATTCAGCTTTCTGTAATCCACGCAAAATCGGGTGGTTCCATCCTTCTTTTTAACTTGCACGACGGGAGCGGATCATGGGCTGATGGATGGCTCAATAACTCTATTTTGTAACATGGACTCGATGTTTTCCTCGACTGCCTGTTGTTGCCCCAATGGTAGTCGCCTAGGTGGTATTCTGATGGGTTGAGCCTTCCCATTATCTATTCGATGCTGTATGATGTTGGTGCGACAGGTGGTTCCATTTTCACTGTTAAAAATTTGCCAATGCTTTGTGATGAATTGCTTGGCTTCTTCTGGTTCTTTGGTGTCAGGTGTGTCAAATGGTCAGCAAAATATTGTCCCCTATCTGTAGCTCGACATCTGCCTCACCCTGTATTGACATGGACTCGCCGGTGACTGTTCTGAGCTGGATGTTATTGGTAACTGGCCGATATGCTGATGCTCTCAAAACCCTGGACGTGGCAATGGACATAGCGGCGCCGGTGTCAATGGTGGCGGTAATTGCTGGGCCATTGATGGTGCCTCCGATGACTAGGCTGCTGCTATCTCGGCAAAATCCCCGGATGGATAACGTTTTGGGGGCTGGTGGAGGGTCAGTCAGCATTCGCTCCCTTATGCTGACTGGCTGACGGACCCTGGACATATGGCTGTTCTGTTGGTTACCCCTGGTCGGTGATCGTTCAGGTAGCCTGACTCTGCAGTCGCGTTGAAAGTGCCCTGTCCGTCCACAACTGTAACAGGCTTTTCTGGTATCAGTTCTCTGTGACTTCTCTAATAGTTTGTTCATACCAGCCAACAGTGCTTGAAATGGTGACTGGCTCTTCCTGGTTGAAGGAAACTGCTCGGACCCTCGGCTTGGACATGTTCATGTCGGCCTCTACTTCCAAAGCCGAAGTAGAGCTTCATTTCTCTTCTTGATGCAACTAAATCTTAGATTTCTTTGGACTTCCACATCTCTGATACCGCTAATGAAACTCTGTGTGGCCAACAGGTCTTTCATTTCCTCTGGCAGGTCTGGGTAGGACAAGTGTACTAACCGTCTGATCTCTGCTTCGAATTCTTGAAGGCTCTCTCCGAATTTTTGAATTTTTCTGCTTAGTTGGTATACTTGGCTCAAGGACTGATTGTCGTATCTTTTGTCCAGGATGGCGATGATCTTGTCAAAATTGCCTTGATCATCGACTGGAATGCTTTGGAGGAGTTCTAGGGCCGGACCTCTTAACGAAATTACGAGAGAAGTAGATTTTTCATGATTATCCCATCCATTAGCTGTAGCCACGGCCTCAAATTGCCGTTTATACATGGGCCAAGATGAACTGCCATCAAATGTGGGTGGTTTAGTAAAGGAGCCTTTGGTACTCACGGTGTTCTGGTATTTTCCTCGCTGTAAGTCCTGCTGCATTTTTTTAAATTTCTGTTTCTACCTTGTTTTGGATGGCTCTGATTTTATCTTGAACTGTGTTTTGAATAGAACTGATTTCAAACTTTACCTGACTTTGGATGGAATCGAGGTCATCTACTTTGGTTTCAAGAGTGTCCACGGTATTTTTTATGGTCTTAATGTCATCATTTATCTCTTTTATGTCAGACTCAAGTATTTGCATTCTGTCATTAACTGTTTCATTAACTTGTGCTGCTATTTGCATTAATTGTTCAAATTGCAGTTGTCTTTTTTCTTCCGTTTTGCATTGTTTTTCTTCAGATATTTTAAAATCATTTTGCCGCTGTTCATCCAATTTGGAGAATAATCCCTCAATTAAATTATCATCGTAGTGACAAGATTTTCTTGTTCTATTTTACGTTTTTCATCAAAAGATTTTACTAACCTTTGTTGAATTTCTTCTTGATGTTGTTTCTCCTTCTTGTTACGTTTTTCCAGAATCTGGGCTATTTTTTCGTCTAGCCCTTCCGTAACCTGCTTGACTATTTTTTTGGTAGTTTCGTCCATTTTTTTCGAAGCTACGGGTTTCCATAAATCAAATTACGATTTTAACTGCACTTAATTCTACTTCTGACACCAAATTTGTTATATACTCCGTGGGTTCAATTAAAATTTAAAAACTAATAACAATCCATTATCAAGTCTACAGCTGCCGAGCTATTTCGAGATTTTTTGTCCTAAAAGCGATCGATGTCGTACTGGAATGAAACCAGGGACAGCTTAGGGAAATTTCGTTACAATATTTTTGAAGTCAATGCCAAGCAGCAATCAGGTTTGATGAAGTAGTAGATAAGAAAGTAATGAAAGATTTTATGTTTGCTTTGCACTGACTTCAAAAATATACTAGATATGTAAGTAATTAATTTGTACAGAATGTGCACATTTTCTTCTTGACATTTTTTACCTTGTATGTAGGTACCTAAAACAGTGAATGTGCTATTTATTGCTCACTGTTATGTTTTGTTAATTATTTTCAACTTTTTAGTTATACTTGGAAATTGGTTAATATATATTTTTTAAAAATGTATTATTTCATTTAAGATGTAGTCAAAGCGTTTTACCAATTGATTTTTGTTTCGTGCTTGTACAATTTGATGAGGAAATATACCGAAATATGTTAAAATATCATTGCGCTTTCATTAACTAAGTCGTGCCTGCGATCGTGTCCGTCAAATGTTTATAATAATTATTAGCCACATGAAATATGAAATGAATGCACTGCGGAACTCGTTTGGAATGCATTAACATGGGCAGGTATACATACACCTCAAGTATGAGCACGACAAACAATAAGAAAAACGGTGAGGTAAGGCAGAGAGGTGAAAGTGGGAGCACCGACGAGTAAGTTTGTTGTGCTTAAGTGCTGGTGACCTACACGAGTATTACTTCGTGTCGAAGTCGTACCAGTGGTAGTTGTAAGAAATTCGGCCATCTTAAAATATTATGTGAACAAACTTCCGAAAAAAACCTACTGACCCATTAAAATGGGCTCGAAAATCGAATACGTAGACTCTTCACAAATTTATGCGACAACATATGCGCGTAATTCTAAAGCCATTGGCGTTCTTTGGGCTATTTTTACCATCTGTTATGCTATCATTAGTGTTGTTTCTTTTGTTACTCCAGAATGGATAGGAAATCTCAATGGGGAGAATCCCGGAAAGTTTGGTCTATGGTCGACATGTTATGCAGAAGAAAACGGTGAACACTGCGTCGGAAGATTAGATAATTTTATGACTATTCCCTCTCCAGCATTCCAAGCAGCTACAGGATTCATAGGGTTGGCTGTTTTGACATCACTTTTGACTATATGTGCCATGATTTTATTTTTCTTTTGCCATTCGACCACTGTTTATCATGTTGCAGCTTGGATACAGCTAATATCAGGTATGTCGTATATCTAATTTATGTATGTATTTTATTAGTCATAACAGAGAAAGTTTTATTGTGAATGCTATCTTAATTACAACGTAAAAAACGTAAATGGTGAATGAAAACTTAAGGATGTTTATTATAATAGTCTGATTTGAGCATTATAATATTTCGTCTTTATAATCTCTATATAATGTATTTATTTTCTTTCAAATTTCTGCCGATGATAAAATTATAATTTGTTGCTTATCTAATCTAATACTATAATATAAGCAAAGTTTGTTTATTATATATATATATATATATATATATATATATATATATATATATGTGTGTGTGTGTGTGTGTTAGTTGGTTTCCGGGAATTCATCCGCGTAGTTGATAACTGATCCCTGCCGGGATCGATGGTAAAATGACGACGTTTCGGCAGAGTCACATCTGCCCTCTTCAGGTCGGTTCTCATAATTGTCGTAGCCTTCTGCTTTCGATTCTGTTACTCGAATACTAATATATATATATATATATATATATATATATATATATATATATATATATATATTATATGTGGAAAGGGAACAATTGTTTTATCTTTCCAAATGGTTCTCGGTCCTCGGTTTATATATTTTTGATTGAGAAGTCTTGGGTTTTTGGGACCATTGAAATAATTCTAATTTAGTTTTTCGTGGTAATTATTATATTTTACGTACGTTTCGACCAATTCTTGGTCTTTTTCAAAAATTTTCTTTTTTGTAAAATTAATGACAACCTATGAAATGTATAAATAAACAAAAAACTAGTCAAATAATAAAATACTGTTACTTACATAATTTTACACACACTTAACCACTGTAAATAAACTTAACATATTTGAAAAGTATTGCGCCACTACAACTAAATTTATCTGCCTGCCTTATGATAGTCAATATGCAAGATGTGTTCGCCTCTTCGGGCCGTAAAGAAATAAATCACTCGTTCGTTTGCAGTTTTAAGTGTTTGGTTATATACAAGGGCGGTATAATTATTTATCAGTTTGTTTCTTTAAATAGATTGCTGTATATTGTGCTTAGATTTTTGGTATCACTTTTTGCATTTACCGTACATGGTTGTTTCTGTATATATATCATTTCATATATTTCCCGTTTAATTTGATTTGATTCAGTTTGCAAAATTTTAGTTTTTTCATAGTCAAAAGTGTGTTTTGTTTCCATCATGTGATTAGTTAAGGCGGTTTTATTTATTTTTTTTTTTGTCGTACTTATGACCATTAAGTCTATTTTTTAATAGCTGCGATGTTTGACCGATATATGTTCCTTTACAACTCAAACATCGGTCAAACATCGCAGCTATTAAAAAATAGACTTAATGGTCATAAGTACGACAAAAAAAAATAAAACCGCCTTAACTAATCACATGATGGAAACAAAACACACTTTTGACTATGAAAAAACTAAAATTTTGCAAACTGAATCAAATCAAATTAAACGGAAATATATGAAATGATATATATACAGAAACAACCATGTACGGTAAATGCAAAAAGTGATACCAAAAATCTAAGCACAATATACAGCAATCTATTTAAAGAAACAAACTGATAAATAATTATACCGCCCTTGTATATAACCAAACACTTAAAACTGCAAACGAACGAGTGATTTATTTCTTTACGGCCCGAAGAGGCGAACACATCTTGCATATTGACTATCATAAGGCAGGCAGATAAATTTAGTTGTAGTGGCGCAATACTTTTCAAATATATTAAGTTTATTTACAGTGGTTAAGTGTGTGTAAAATTATGTAAGTAACAGTATTTTATTATTTGACTAGTTTTTTGTTTATTTATACATTTCATAGGTTGTCATTAATTTTACAAAAAAGAAAATTTTTGCAAAAGACCAAGAATTGATCGAAACGTACGTAAAATATAATAATTACCACGAAAAACTAAATTAGAATTATTTCAATGGTCCCAAAAACCCAAGACTTCTCAATCAAATATATATATATATATATATATATATATATATATATATATATATATATACATTGGAAAACGGCTTTAACGATTTTGTTGAAACTGGCTCATTTCGGGGTTTTGATGCCTAGAAATCGATTGGTTAGGGTCTCATCGTTGGGAAAAATCGATTGACTGAGAAACTAAATTATTAATAAAAAATTCATTGACAGTTTGTGACAATCAAGCTATTTTGAAAATTTTTCCATAAGAGTTGCTATGCAGGATGCTTAAAATATAGCGTCAAATGGAATTATGCAATAGCAATTGCATTTACAGGGTGATTGCATTATAGGGCGTACTGGAATTATAATTATACATGGTGGTTCAAAAATTATTACAATGGGTGGCCATAAAAAAATGCATATACCGGGTAGTTAAAACATATGGTGGTGCGAAATTATATTTATACAATGTTTTTAAAATATGTTAGCACACAAGCGGAGCGGAATTAAACTAATACAAAGTTTAAAAAAATGTTAGAGTTTTATAGGGTAGCTTGCAACGACTTGCATATATATAATGGTTATAATATAGGGCGAAGTAGTATTATAGTTCCAGAGGGCGGTTAAAAGATTTTAGAAACAAAAGTGTTTCTAGAGTGGCCCCAAACCGGTAGTATCTACAGGATGGTTGGAATATGGAAACGAGTGGAATTGTATTTATACAGGGTGATGTCAAAAATGCTAACAAAATGTTTTAATAGGTTTTCAGTAAGCAGCTGCATATATAGGGTGGTTGAAATATTCGGAGGAGTAGAATTGTAATAACACCATGGAATAAAAAAAGTAAAAAATTATTATGAGTGAGTTCATAAAAGTTTATATAGCAAATGTTCGATTATTTGGATATATGTACATTTATGATAAAACCTTGAATTTACGAATAAAGCTCTGGGTGACTTACTAGATAAGTGAGAAAAGGACTAAATCTCGCAAAAGACTAGCAATTGGTTTAAAATGACCTCTAGAATATTAAATACTTTGTAGTCTGATCAAACATTTTGATCGATAGCAAAATTCCATTACTTTTAATAATTTGATAAGAGGTGGTGAACTTTTCTTTTTTTATGCCTGGTATTATTGGATTTTGATCCCATTAAATCAAGCTTAAAAAACTCTTTTCTATGAAATATATTTTTATCTGGTTGACTTTGGAATAAGTGTAAGAACAACAGAGATATTTCATCAAGGTGGCTGTTGTCAATTCAGTTTGTTCCCGTCAATCCAATTTGTTATTAGAGGTGTATTCTCTAAAAGAAAGAAAAACTATGTATGACTTATACATTCGGAATTACCGCAACTCTACTGGCTCAACAACAATACGAGATAGAACAACTTTTCGAAGGATTAAAATGAGCCTAATAAAAAATGGAGGATTTGTTGTAAATAAAAAAACATACAATGTAAGTCGTGGAAGAGGTAATAGCATAAGTGTTTGGCTATGTTTAATTTAAATCCTATTATTTCAAGGAACCGAATATCTAAAGAGATCGGGATTCCTCAGCAAAATAGATCAATGATCCTAATTAAAAATCAATACCATCCTTACAATTTGTTCACTTTTTCAAACCGTGCTTCATCAAGATGCATACCATAGAATAAATTTTTGTCTGTGGTTTACGATTAAATTGCAAAACAATTTAAATTTTTATAAACATATTCTTTTTTACCGGTGAATCTTGTTTCATAAACAACGGATTATTGAATCGAATAAATAATTGGAGTAACCAAAACCCTCGACGCATTTATCAATCAAGAAACCAAACAAGATTTAAAGGTAATGTGTGGTTTGGAATGTTAAAAACCAGAATTTTTTGATCATAACATAAATGGTCAGTGTCTAAGTGCTTTTTGGGAAATAACACCACAGTTTAAAGAAAATTGCTGTATATTCCAAACGTTTCGGGGTCTAGATCAGACCCCGTTGTCAATGGTTAAGAAACTACGGATTAAAAAAGGCACAATTCTAAGATGTAAATTAAAATATTAGACAATGTGTATTATTTGATTTTTGACGTAATTAAGAGAATTTTATTTGTAATATACAGGGTAGCACAGAAATTTCTAAAGATCATATAATCATAAAGTTCCTTTCAAATTGGAAGAATTTGAAAGGGAAATCTTCAGAATTTTGTGTGGTGCTCCTAGGTGCGACTTTGTTATAAGATAGTGCATTCGCCAAAAATGCGACCAAAGAACTAGGAAAACCTAGAAAAACCTTATGAACTGTCCCGATATTGGGTTGTTCACAAGGACATGACCATTAGCAATTTCTTCCTTAATCATCGACAACCAGGAACGACTGAATTCTACGGAGGTAGTAGCGATACAATCGTTTTCATTTAACAAAATTAAAGCAGACTCTTTTAGTTTTCTTTTGGTGTTGTGTTCTTCTTTGTGTAATATAACTGAATTTTGAAACTGTATTTTATGACCAAGGTCCCAAGCATGTTCACATATTTTGGATTTTTCAAATTGTCGTTTTTTTATGTACTTTTTGTGTTCGTTTATTCGAACATTCAGAGGTCTAGAGGTTTCTCCAATATAGAATTTATTACATTCACACGGGATTTTATAAATGCAATTTTTTGTATTTTGAGTTGTGTTATTTGGTTTGGTTTTTGATATAATTGATTTTAGTGTATTTCTTGTTTTAAATGATGTTTTGATATTATATCTGTTTCCCACTATTTTTAGTCTTTCTGATAGACCCTGTATGTATGGTATAGTTATTGTATTAATGTGATTATCTTGGGAGTCAGTGTTGCTTGGTGAAGTTTGATGTTGGTTGTTAGGGATTGTTTGGTATTCCATTTTGTTTAACTCGTTATTAATAAATTTATTTGGGTAATGATTGGCAGAAAGTACATTTTTTATAAACGTTTTTTCTTCATTGAATTTATTGATATTAGAACAGTTGGTTTTTGCTCTGTCATATAGAGATTTCTTAGAAAAATTATCACATATACAATACAAAAATACTTTCACACTAGCAAGTTTTGACATTGTGAATCTATACAATAATGTTCCTGTCACCAAAACACTTCCCATAGTAAAAGAACGATTAGAACAAGATTCTTTACTAAATCAATGTACTCAATTGTCCATTAATACAATAATGGAACTACTAACATTTTGTACAGAGACAACATATTTTCAACTTAATGATGACTTCTACCAACAAGATTTTCAATTGGCAATGGGTTCCTGTTTGTCTCCCGCTTTAAGCAACATTTTTATGGAAAAATTTGAAGAACAAACAATTTTCTCAAAACAGATTAAACCTTTGGTTTGATGGCGTTATGTGATGACATATTCGTTATTTGGGAACATAATCTTGAGGATTTACATGCATTACTTAACGACATAAACAACACAGAACCAACTATTCAGTTTACACTAGAGCTTGAACAGAATAACAAATTACCATTCTTGGACATTTTAATAACCAAAACACAATCGACATTTGAAACAGAAGTTTACAGAAAACCAACTCATACTAACAGGTATCTCAACTTTAACTCTAATCATCCAAGTTCAGTAAAAAGAGGTATCATTAAATCTCTATATGACAGAGCAAAAACCAACTGTTCTAATATCAATAAATTCAATGAAGAAAAAACGTTTATAAAAAATGTACTTTCTGCCAATCATTACCCAAATAAATTTATTAATAACGAGTTAAGCAAAATGGAATACCAAACAATCCCTAACAAACAACATCAAACTTCACCAAGCAACACTGACTCCCAAGATAATCACATTAATACAATAACTATACCATAATACAGGGTCTATCAGAAAGACTAAAAATAGTGGGAAACAGATATAATATCAAAACATCATTTAAAACAAGAAATACACTAAAATCAATTATATCAAAAACCAAACCAAATAACACAACTCAAAATACAAAAAATTGCATTTATAAAATCTCGTGTGAATGTAATAAATTCTATATTGGAGAAACCTCTAGACCACGAATGTTCGAATAAACGAACACAAAAATTACATAAAAAACGACAATTTAAAAAATCCAAAATTTGCGAACATGCTTGGGACCTTGGTCATAAAATATAGTTGAAAGTTCAGTTATATTACACAAAGAACAACACAACACCAAAAGAAAACTAAAAGAGTCTGGTTTAATTTTGTTAAATGAAAACGATTGTATCGCTACTACCTCCGTAGAATTCAGTCGTTCCTGGTTGCCGATGATTAAGGAAGAAATTGCTAATGGTCATGTCCTTGTGAACAACCCAATATCGGGATAGTTCAGAACGTTTTTCCTAGGTTTTCCCTTATGATTTTAATGGGATCACTGAATCAACAAAGATCTTTGGTCGCATTTTTGGCGAATGCACTATTTTATAACAAAGTCGCAGCTAGGAGCGCCACATAAAATTCTGAAGATCTCCCTTTCAAATTCTTCCAATTTGAAAGGAACTTTATGATTATATGATCTTTAGAAATTTCTGTGCTACCCTGTATATTACAAATAAAATTCTCTTAGTTACGTCAAAAATCAAATAATACACATTGTCAAATATTTTAATTTACATCTTAGAATTGTGCCTTTTTTAATCCGTAGTTTCTTAACCAATGACAACGGGGTCTGATCTAGACTCCGAAACGTTTGGAATATACAGCAATTTTCTTTAAACTGTGGTGTTATTTCCCAAGAAGCACTTAGACATTGAAAAATATGCCACAAGTATCATTCAGAAAACAATTAAATGGTCAGGTAAACTCAATACTTCCTCAAATGATTAAGAAGGCAACTCACGCTATTACCCATAGAATTGGGAGATATATCTACAACAATGGATTACAGTTACAAACCCTATAATTGTTTACAATTTTACATTACGGCAAATGTTTATTTTTTGCAAAATGTTAAAAAGTAAAAGGCAATAAATTTCTATATGATTTGAAAATTTGTATTCATTTCACAGCCAACCAAATAAAAACTATTTATATACATTTTCAATCTGTCTTCTCCCCAAAGGCAGAAAAGTTGCATATTACTAAAAAGCGTTTTTTATGCTTTATTTAATTAAAATTCTATATGGAGACCATAAAAAATAATAGAGTTGACTATTACTGATGAAAATCTAGAAAAATTTTCTCAATGATGATGAATTGCTCCTAGTCGATAATGCAGAACTTCTGAGTATCATTAAATTTCATTTAGCCCGTATGGATAAGATATGTATTCATAGAAAATTATTTTGAACGCCCTTTAATTATTCGTAATTATTTAACAGCAATCAAATGGTCATAAAAATGTGCAACTTTAGTCTAATTTAATCGACCTTGCATCTTTTATAGTTCCCAAGATCCTCATAGTGGGCGTTGAATTAGTTGCAACCATAGGTATATATATATATATATATATATATATTTGTTTTTAAGTTTTCGCGGGCACTAAATGCTTTAGGTGGTTTCCGGGAATTCATCCGCGTAGTTGATAACTGATCCCTGCTGGGATCGATGGTAAAATGACGACGTTTCGGCAGAGTCACATCTGCCCTCTTCAGGTCGGATCGCATAAGAATACAGTATTCGAGTAACTAGAAGGCTACGAGACTTATGCGATCCGACCTGAAGAGGGCAGATGTGGTTCTGCCGAAATGTCGTCATTTTACCATCGATCCCCGCGGGTATCAATTGTCAACTAAAGTCTTTGGTTGATTCACATATACTGAGGATATAATTGTTAAAAGACTTTTAATTTTAACTATAATTTTGATTTTAAACTGTCGATTGTTTGATGTGTTTTTGACTGGCGTACAGTAGGTACTATATCATTTCTTTATACTTAAAAATTTACTAACTACGGAAGGATGTTCCTCTATCTTGTTGACACACGTTCTTTACTGCAATAATCTCGTTTGTCTCGAACTGAGGAAGGAATTAAGAGTCTTCCGAAAGCTTTTCGAATGACATAAAGAGTTTTCTTTCCACCAGTGAGAATAAACTGTTAACCTGTTATAAGATTCTGACTTATGTATATATATAATTGATTTCGGTAATAACGGCTGATAACTTTCAAATATTACAAGAAAA
The DNA here is from genome assembly GCA_034190945.1 of Octodonta nipae. Classification (NCBI taxonomy): domain Eukaryota; kingdom Metazoa; phylum Arthropoda; class Insecta; order Coleoptera; family Chrysomelidae; genus Octodonta; species Octodonta nipae. The sequence goes on from CM067219.1 coordinate 92,851,947, forward strand.
TATCGGGACGCAGCCAAACTTCTTAGGTTACAAGGAAATACTCTTTTAACTTATTTTTGAGAGCTTTCGAAATTATTTTATTTCATCGTCAGTCAATATACTACAAATAACACAAATATTAACAATTTAGAAGTAAAAAACTAATCACTTACGTTAGTCGAGGTTGTGTAAGCAGAAAAACATCTTTAAACTTTAGAATATTCTTACAAATTTTATTTTTTTGTCAATTCAACTAACAAAATTGTCACGTTGGCATATTTGATTTCAAGACATGTGATATATATTTTTAAAATACGGGTAAACTATATTTATTCTTTGTAACTTACTGATAAATTTAAATATTATTAAGGAAACAAAAATTCATAGGGTAGCAAAAATGTTGAATTTTATTTAATCAATCTGAGAAATCTCTATTATATTCAGATTGATTATGAGTGTTTGAAAACTTATTCTCCATTTCCAGTAAGTTACAATAAATCACATTTAAATTTTGTAAATCTGTCTTTTTATTGATGGTATTAGAATGACCGTTAATGAAGACCATCTCCAAGAAGCTACGTTTAAAACTGTTACGTTCAATGGCCAGAACTTGCGGATTTTCAAAGGAAGGAGAATGGTTATGTTGTAAACAGTGGGTGGCTAAAGCACAACTTTCCTTTTTTAGTTTTATATCACTCTTGTGTAAGGTCATTCGGTGTTTCAAAATTCTTGACGTCTGACCAATATAGGAAGCAGGGCAGTTGCTACAGTCGATTTTATATATAACGTTAGATTTACGATCATTTGGAATTTTATCTTTTGTTCTGTTAAATAGATGATTAACTGCTTTAATAGATTTATGAGCAAATTTTATACTAGTTTCGTTTTTGAAGATTTTCAATACTTTTAGAGTTAGTTCTTTGATATATGGTATAGAGGCTTAGCAGTAATTTGCGTAAGACTTGTTGACATGGAAGTGTTTATATTGTTAGTTTTAACATTCCATTTTTAAAAAAATACGTAAATGATATTGTCTGTAGTGTTCCTGATGGTAGCAAAGATGAACTTTTAAACATTTTTAACACTTGTAATAGATTTTTGCAATTCACTATTGAAGAAGAAGATGAAACACATAGTATTCCCTCTTTGGACACACGATTATTTAGGGACACTGACAATATTCTAAAATTAGATTGGTATAGGAAACCTAGCAGTTCAGGAAGATATATGAATTTTCACTCAAAACACCCACTTAAAATGAAAATAAACTTGGTTAGTAGCATGAAAAATAGAGTTCTTAAAATTTGCCATTCATCGTTCAAAGATAAGAGCCTACAAGTTTTGTTAACATTATTCCTAAATAATTCTTATCCTTATAAATTACTTAACAAAATATTATATAATACCCCAAGTATGTTGAGAGATAGTTTTGAACATCGTAACAATATAAACACTTCCATGTCAACAAGTCAGAATAATTTTTATGTAAATAATATTACCCAAAAAACTTCTTACGCAAATTACTGCTATGCCTCTATACCATGTATCAAAGAACTAACTCCAAAAGTATTGAAGATCTTCAAAAACGAAACTAGTATAAAATTTGCTCATAAATCTATTAAAGCAGTTAATCATTTATTTAGCAGAACAAAAGATAAAATTCCTACTGATCTTAAATCTAACGTTATATATAAAATCGACTGTAGCAACTGCCCTGCTTCCTATATTGGTCAGACGTCAAGAATTTTGAAACACCGAATGACCTTACACAAGAGTGATATAAAACTAAAAAAGGAAAGTTGTGCTTTAGCCACCCACTGTTTACAACATAACCATTCTCCTTCCTTTGAAAATCCGCAAGTTCTGGCCATTGAACGTAACAGTTTTAAACGTAGCTTCTTGGAGATGGTCTTCATTAACGGTCAGTCTAATACCATCAATAAAAAGATAGATTTACAAAATTTAAATGTGACTTATTGTAACTTACTGGAAATGGAGAATAAGTTTTCAAACACTCATAATCAATCTGAATATAATAGAGATTTCTCAGATTGATTAAATAAAATTCAACATTTTTGCTACCCTATGAATTTTTGTTTCCTTAATAATATTTCAATTTATCAGTAAGTTACAAAGAATATAGTTTACCCGTACCTTAAAAAATATATATCACATGTCTTGAAATCAAATATGCCAACGTGACAATTTTGTTAGTTGAATTGACAAAAAAAAATTGTAAGAATATTCTAAAGTTTAAAGATGTTTTTCTGCTTACACAACCTCGACTAACGTAAGTGATTAGTTTTTTTACTTCTAAATTGATAATATTTGTGTTATTTGTAGTATATTGACTGACGATGAAATAAAATAATTTCGAAAGCTCTCAAAAATAAGTTAAAAGAGTATTTCCTTGTAACCCAAGAAGTTTGGCTGCGTCCCGATATTTTCTTGTAATATATATATATATATATATATATATATATATATATATATATATATATATACTATATATATATATATATACAGTGAGGTCCTAAAGTAAGGAATGAACTGATTCATTTCATTTTCTACGAAGTTATTAATGTAAAAGAAAAATCCTTGATCAAGTGAACTTTTATTGGAGTAATAACAACCTCTAAAAAAATAATTTTATATTATACAAACAAGTAGCCCTTGAGTCAAGAACATGTCACGATTTATTAATGTATTAGTTATCCTTTTGCCAAAAAGGAAAATTCGATTTTTTTGTGACATTTAAGACGTATTTAAAATTTATTTTAGTGCGCTGGACATCGCATACAGGGATAAATCGTGATTTTATAAGGACAAAACTCAAATTTTCAATTAAGAGTTGATGTTAGTATTGGTGTACATAACAGTTTTTTCGGCTGCTGATTTCAAATTTGCTATGAAATTTTTTTGCAGAGCTCCTTTGTGCCCCTCTAGAGACCCAAAATTGGATTGAAGCATTATTTTTATAAAGTTTTATTGTGTTAGATCGACATATATGTTTTTTTAGGCTGCGAGGAGCCCACCATGCCCGCTAGGGACCAAGCATTTTATTGAAACCTCATTATTTGTAAAGCTCTATTGTATCATATCAAAATGAATATTTTTTTCGGCTTCTGATTTCAAATTTTCAGTAAAACTTTTTGTAGGACCCCACTCTAGCCCCTATGGAGCCAAAATCTGATTGAATTCTACGGAGATAGATAGCGATACAGTCGTCTTCATCTAACAAAATTAAAGCGGAATGTTTTAGTTTTCAGTTCGTGTTGTGTTCTTCTTTGTGTATAACTGAATTTTGAAATTGAATTTTATGACCAAGGTCCCAAGCATGTTCACAAATTTTGGATTTTTCATACTGTCGTTTTTAAATGTAATTTTTGTGTTCGTTTATTCAAATATGTAGAGGCCTAGAGGTTTCTCCAATATAAAATTTATTACATTCACAAGGAATTTTATAAATACATTTTTTTGTATTTAGAGTTTTGTTTTTGATATAACTGATTTTAGTGTATCTATTGTTTTAAATGATGTTTTTTATTATATCTGTGGCCCACTATTTTTAGTCTTTCTGATAAACCCTGTATGTATGGTAGAGTTACTACAATAACTATAACTTTGGAAATTTTACTGTTCTGCTTTCATTGTTATAGTAAAATCATGTACAAAAATTAGTTGAATAATAATAACAGCAACGAAATTATTTAATTTGTTTTTGATATTGATGTTTGAAGTTTGTGACAGTGGCAACATTCAATTAAACACGAGCGCCACACTTTTTTCGAATACAGCGAGAGCCTCGTTTCTAGTCTCGTAATAAAAATTTATAAAAAATCTACCAGAAGTGGGAAAAATACTTATGCATAATATTTAAAAATTAAAAGCTCGCTTTTGGAAGATGTAACCATTTTTAAAAATTAATTATGTTTTAGGATCGCTTAATTACTCGGTGTATATGTGTGTGTGTGAGTGTTTTGCTTTTGTAGTTTTTTATTTTTCATTATTTGTTTTCTGATCTTTAACATTCGTTAGCTCAAATATCTTTTTTTCAAGATTATTGTATCATCATGAACTATCATAAGCAACAGATTCTGTAATCGAAGTTTTATTTACATGAAGCTGTTGTTGGATTGGGTTATTTGTATATAGTCCATTAAGATATATTGTGTCAGTGGAATTTGTATAACTGTTAAACGGTAGTAAATTGGCTTTTAGAATTGTTTAATCCTGATGGCTAAATAAAAGAAAATAAAATGCTATATTTAATCACAATCAGTTTATATACTAATAAAATTCGGTATTTCATTGTCTAGGGTTTTATTACTGTAAAAATACTGTTTAGGTATATCTATCTACTTATCTTTAGCATTGTCATAATAATATTTAAATATAATTGCAAAATAGAGATGAAATGCTTATTATGAAACTGCTGGGAACACGGTTCTATACTTACGCGGAAAACAATTGCACATTTTACTTACATACAAATTCAGCGTGAACACTGGCATGCTTAATAAAAATTACAAAGTACCATGTGAATTTCACAGCCAGCTATAGTTACTTAACAATGTGAATCACAGTTATTCTATTAAGGTAGGAACGGAACATTGTATTGTATGACTTTTGTAACTGTTGAGATTCATTTAGATTTTATGCAAGCTTAACATTTGATAATTTCACCTCAGTAATTTTGTATTGACCGTTATGGATTGAATACACAATCCCTTGTTTTCAATTCATAACATAGTAATTAACTTAACTTAGTTTCAATATTCTTTTAATGATATAGTCTATAACCAATTATTGGCTTACAACTTTAACAATATTAAAACACAATATTTTGAGATGATAAATCACAATCTAGTAGTTCCTCTTATCATATGCGATATATTTTTACAAATCAACATTTTTATAAATAAAAAATGCTTTAAAACTTGTGTTCTGAGTGCTATTGGTCTTTTATTATTCTCAAAATTAAGCCTGTAACGTAGTTCTACTACAATTTCAATAGTAACGAAACTAGAACAAAAATTAGAAATTCCACGGGCACGGTACTGACACCAAAATGAAATATTCAAAATACTCGCCTAATTAAATTCTTAACATAATTAAACAAATGATAAATTATAAAACTTTGATAATCAAATAAAGCCATTTACGGTATTTCCTTTCTTGATTTTAACAATCTTTAAAATTTATTAACAGTAGAATTTCAAATATCAATTTTTATAATAGTCTTAGAATAAAACAAAGTTAAATCTTTTATATTCCATTCTACCAGTTAATATGGGGGTATAATTGCAGCATAATTTGATGAAGTATACTCGTACAATAGAGTTTAGTTATAAAAGCTAAACTTTAGATTATAAGACGATAGTAATTTTTACATTTAGTTTGAAAAACGAAAATCAGACATTTTGGGTATATTTCTGTAAGTTATTCATGATCCATGAATATCTCTCTCTCTCTCTCTCTCTCTCTCTCTCTCTGTTGGGTTTGTTGGTTTCTGCACAATCAAACAAACGAAGTTACAGCTTGTTGAAATTTTGTTTTTATTTGTCAAAACAAAAGTCAAATAATTCTAGCATGACAATTAAGCAAGTTATGACATTAACTTGAAATTAGTTGCTACCAATTCACAAATCACTTGACTTACTTATTTCCAATAGGCTCAGAAGGCCAATTCAGTCGGGTTCCAGGAGAGTGACAAAGGCTGGCTGTACAACTCCCAACAGAGCAAGGGTAAATCCCCAAAGCTTACACCCGCTTGGGATGGTCCATACGAGGTGATCAAGAGGCTTAATGACGTCGTCTCCGGATCCGTCGAAACCCCAAGGCTAAATTGAAAGTGGTTCATTTAGATCGACTCATTCCCTACCATGGAGGGGATGTTTCTGATCGGGACGATCAGAATTAAAGGGGGGGCAGTGTTACAAAATTAACCCAAAGCCGACCCTGTTTCATTTCAGTACGACAACAAACGCTTTGAGATAAAAAATTGTTCTCAAAAAGACTCGGCACCTGTAGGAGTGATGATGATTTTTACGAGAATTTTCTATGCTGGGCTTATAAAGGAAGCAAGCCACGATGGAGAGTTCAGTTATACCGCGACGACTAGCGTATATGGGAATATTATTGTGATATTTGAATCAGCTGTTTTAATGTAAATAAAGTTCTAGAAAAGTGAAAGTGAATATTAGTTTTATAATTTTAAATTGAACCCACGGTCTTTACAACAATATATACATTCTTCAAGAGAAGCTAATCAAACACCTGTGGATTTGTTTTGCAATTGAAAATACTTCCCGTGAGTAATGAGGCACTTATATTTAAGTAATTTCGAAAAGATTATTGAGGAGGTCTTGAATTATTTTGCCTGTTAATTAGAGTTTTCTCTCCTCAGATTATTTCCCCCAACAGATCAGTATTTGAAAATTGTAAATGCAGAACAAAGTGTAGTAAGGCCTTACTACAGTTTGTATATAAACCGTCGGTGGGGGTAGTGTTCGGAATCTACATGTGTCAATGGTTTTGGTAGTGTACAGCGGAGGGCGGGCTGCCATTTTTTGTGTGAGACCTTCATCTTTTCTGTTGAAAGTGTTGAGATGTTTATAAATTTCAATAGCTGCTCGATGATAGTAGGCCGTGGTTGGGCCGTGGTTGAAAGTAGCTCGGTATGTTGATACTGTATAACGTATTCGGGGGGAAATAACCGACAATTGCGCCTATGTTCTGCAATGACTGTTGACACTACGTTGTTTGGGACCGCATGAACGCGGGATTCGGTAAACGCCCAGTGTTGATAAAGGGTCAATGGAATACTTAGGAGACAGAGGAATGAGGCGGATTTAATGGTTTTAATTATTTATTTCATGGGCCTAGTAACCATTTGCCTGGAATGCACGGTCTAAATAGAGTAATTCCTCTTTTAGGTCCTGGATAGTGATTTCAATGTTTATATAGGTACATGTCCGTATGTTTCCGGTATATATTGTTATCAACATCGTAACATAAAAATCTTAAACAGTATGCCATTGTAGTAATTTTTCTTATGTCATGGATACTAAGAATACGTAAAATATTTTAATTTTTCCTTAGTTCTCAACTGAATGAAGACTTGAATCAGTCCAAAGTAGAAGTTAGGTCTAAATAAAAGTATAAGTATAGTTGTAAAATAGAAATCATTTCAGAATGTTTTAAAATATACTAAAACCTTAACTGCTACTAGATAATGACAATAGATATAACCTGAAACAGAAAAAAGTTTGAGGAGCCTCAAGAGAATATTGTATTTTTTATTATTTTGCGAAAAATTCTCTTTTTCAAAATAACTTAAAATCTATGAGAGATAGGCAAAATTTTGTAGAGTACAAAATTGTATGTTTTGTTTTTTTATGTGTTTTTGTAGGATAAAAATTAAGTTAGATCTGACCGTTTAAAGTTTGTACATGGTCATAAATAGTAGGTACTATTTTCAACTCAAGCCCTTTCAAAAATAAGGGTTAAATACATTTTCAATTTACATCAGCTTTCAGCTTATAAAAAACCCATAAATTGGTGATTTGTGAAGTAGTAGCAATTAAGTTCAACTAGAGTGATATTTAGGGGGTAATTTGTACATTTTTTTGTCAAAAAACAAGAAAAAAAATATTTATGTCATAACTGGTTTAATTTTCGTGCTAGTGACTTCTGTAGGAAACCAAATTAAAGGATTTTTTAAGCACTTTAAAAAAGTATTTATAAACTTTTCACGAAAAAATCATTGTTTTTCGTTATTTCACGTTAAAGTTTTCAATTTTTGTTTTGACAAATAAAATCAAAATTTCAACAAGCTATAACTCCGTTTGTATTGGTTCTACAGAAACCACAAACCAATTACATTTTTTATTGTTTTTTTATAAGCTACATTTTTGATCCAAGTAATTTTTATCTTAAAGTGCATATTTTTAAAGTTATTTACGAAAAACCGTATGAAAACAGTTTTTTTTTGGTTGAAAAATCGATACCTTTACTTGCGATTAACTTACGTTCAGCAAAAGGGTGAGCAGATTTACCTAATACGAAGCAGATTTTGCACATGAGATTTGGGATTTACATATTTTTTGTTATATTGTTATATAGTTAAACTCAAACAAGAATCACTGAAGTTACAACTTTCTGGCATGGCGCATATATAAACACATATTGTACACATTGTCTAGAACCCATTTCAATAAATAAAAAATCCAAAAATATGGCTCACATTAATCTTATCCGTCCGGAGTATTAGCCAATCTGAAACTAGTCTAAAGAAATGCGCCGGCTGTCCAACTTGTTGAAATACGACTTTAAGTAGTTAAGATGCAGACTTCCTGTTAAATTTTGATCCAGAAATATTGGCCGTACAGTATGGTTTCTCACTATTCCTGCAGATACAGCAACTTTTTGACGAGTTTGAGTGTGACACCTAAAAAAAGGGTTTACATATACTAATACCACACATACTGCCTGTTTACAGTCCCATTATCAAACAGACATTAAAACAAACAGACTATAAGTATAACGGATCCGGCGTTAGACGGGCAGTCATTTGATCTCAAAAGTCCATTCTTCGGTGAGGGTCATCTTCTGTTAGTTGAAACAGAACTTTTAGTTTGTAGAGATGAAAGAAACCCTTGTTTTCGGGTTTCGTATATACAATACACGGATATCACTCGCGATTTCTCCGTCTTTCGAATAACAGCAATTTTCTCCGAAACTACTGGACCGAAAAGGTTAAATTTAGTATCAGTGTATAGTTTGGTGACCTGATGAGGAGTACATATCGCAAATGAAGAAATTTTGTTTTAGGGGTAATTCTGGGGTGAATAATAAATAAAATTGACCATTCCTCCCTATCTCCAAAACTCTTGAAAATTAAGGAGAAACCCCTAATTTTAATTTTAGGTGGCAAATTATAGAATTAAATTACAAATTAAGAATTAAAAATTTTTCAAACGCAACATTTAAAATTTCACATGAACGTATTCTGGGGAACATATTTTTCCATGTTTTAAAAATAATTAGTTTAAAAAATATTAACAAATATATAGAAAAAATTAACCAACCACCCTCCGAAACTATATAAACTATAATTTGAAACATATTTGAGATATAGGGCCTCATCTGAACTTTTACCGGAAGAATAAGGCGAAACCCCTAATTAATTCTGGGGCCAAATTACAGAATTAAATGGAAAATATAAAATTAAAATTGTTTCTAACGTATCATGTAATATATCAAATCAAAGGGCTCGTTATGACGAATACAAACATATTTTTTTCATATTTTTAAATAAATTGTTTAAAAGTATTAAAAAATTACTTATTTCTCCCACTCCCTTATCTCCGAGCATATAAGACGTGGAAAACGTAGTGTATCAAATGAAAGGAATTATCATAAAAATACAAATATATTTTATTTGTAATTTTAAAATAATTTGTTTAAAGGATTTAATAATTTATTTAAAATTTGACACATTCTCCCCTTTATCCTCCAAACTACTGGGCCTAATTCAGACAAAAGCTTATATAGGACTTCACTGTAAGTTTATTGGTAAAATATACCGGAAATCATAATCTTATTTTTGGGGGCCAAATTAGAAAATTATGTAATTATTTTTTAAAAATCAAGGGAATTATCAACAGATAAAATACAGAGGTTCAGTTTGAGAAATACAAGTGTATATTTTTAGAAATTTAAAATGCTTAGTTTACAATATTTAGATAAATCTAAGAAAATCCACACATTCCCTACTTGTCTGAAACTGGAATAATAGAAAAATATATATTTCGATTTACCTAAATTATATCAAAACTCAAAGGTGGTACGGAACCCTTAGTATGTGAGTCCAAATCGCACTTGACCAAATTATTTAAATATTTTTTTACCGTCGTTTATGTCACTTCACAATCCAAGACAACTGTGGCGGTTGATTGTTTACGATTATTAATAACAAACCAGATAGTGTCCAACTGTTTTTGTTTTGAAATGGTTGGTCTTCCCGCTTACGTTACTCTGCAATACAGTTCGAATTCTTCGACATTTTTCCAATATGTTCTTTAAGTCAGGGATAGAGAATATTTTAATATGCGCATGCCAAATGATGTAGTTAATCTTTTGTCCAAAATTCTAAGCAGGAAATAAGGACTAAAAAAGTTGATAAATTAAATTTAGAAGTTGTTTTACAAAAGTATGAAGTTACTAATTACTATTCTTTTATTAATTATATTTTTGTTCTACTTTGCGTGCTTTATGTTACATATTGTAATGTTTTTATAGTCACGCTCGGGTTCAGTTCAGTTCTTGGATTTATTTAAAAACACAGTCCAACTCACTCTAATTTATTTCCTCTACTTTAACACAATTTATATTCACAGAAACTTATTTACATTTTATCTTAACTATACAATACGACCGTCGAAAACTGAATGCCTCCTATCGCCAGCTGTTCATATTTATATATTTCTCTACGAATTGTCTGGTAAGTCCACGAACCATTGGGAAACTCTTTCATGTTCTGGAAGCTTTAAGGGAATTCCCAGTAACGGCAGCGGTCGGCCTATTGAGAGTCGAACCATTTCGGATTCCCATAATTTATCGGAATAATGTCCCTTCCACGAATTGGTTGATGATCGATTGCACCAGCTGTCGGATGAATTCTCGTAACATTGCCCCCTCCTTAAGACCATTTCGTCCCGGAATGTCCTAGAATCCTTCCTGGTGTGATGATATTTGCAGGACTCTCCATTTCGACAACGGGAAGTTTGGTGGAAGTAACAGTCAACGGTCTTCGAACCTGGGCTGCGAATATTGAGACAGCATACCAGGATGATGATGCCACTGAATCGAAAGATTGTTTCCATCATACTTCTCACCACCCTACAATTCAGTCCATCCAACCCGCAGGCTATCTTTGGGACCGCCAATTTTATCAGATTCTTCTCCATCATCACATTCCTTAATTCTACCAGAGTCTTCCAAAGTTCGCTGTATGTTGGCTTGTCTTGCGAGGATGTTTTCGTTACCAAATAAAAGATGTCTCTGGTACCACTGGTTGTTTATCTTCGAGATGAAGGACCTTCCCTACCACTGGATCTTGCTCCCGTAGCTTCTGGAACTGGCCGTACTTTTTGGCAAACACCTTGGCTATTCCTCTGAACATCCGGAGATCTCGAGCCACACAATGAGCCACGGCATATTCTATGGGCACCTCAAACAGGTCTCGGGGTTCCTCTTTGGTCACGTCGTGCTGCACTTTCTGCCCATTAGAGTACAGTGGCATAAACTGTTCGAAGGTCATCTCGTCTTTAGGTGGTAGGATGCTGCGGACTTGGGCTTGGTCAACTTCGCCGTCATGACTTCCGGCATAAGGGGCTAACCCGTTGTAATGTACCACCTTTGGTTTTCCTCGAGCCAGCTTCCTTATTCTGTACATCGTTGATCTTCTTTACAATTTGGTAAGGCCCCTCCCAAGATCTTTGTAGCTTGGGCGAATATCCACGACGACGTTGAGGGTTATACAACCAAACAAGATCATCAGCTTGGAATTCCCCTCCCGCGGCTCTGATGTCATAGGCTTTCTTCATTCAGGCACTGTCATTCTCGATATTTAACCGGACTCGTTGGTGTATGTCGTCCATCTTTCGACGTAACTGGCTGACAGTCTTCACCTGCAGCCTCTTTTCCTGGGAGACATCCGAACTTCAAATCGCATGGTAGTCTTAATTCTCGTCCCATGATAATACTTGCCGGGGTCTGACCCGTGGAATCGTGCACAGACGAACGATATGCCATTAAAAACAAGTGCAGATACTGGTCCCAGTCTCTTTGGTGGTTAGAGACTACCTTTGACAAATGGCGGTTAATGGTTCTATTCATCCGTTCTACCATTCCATCGGATTGAGGGTGTAATGGTGTCGTCCGTGTTTTATTGATCTTCAAGAGCTTGCAGATGTCTTGGAAAAGAGTAGACTCGAAATTTCTACCTTGGTCTGAGTGCAACTCCAAGGGAACACCAAAGCGACTGATCCATTCCTTGACAAGGACATCAGCAACGGTCAAGGCTTCTTGATTCGGCAAGGCATACACTTCGGCCCATTTACTAAAATAGTCCATCACCACCACAATGTATTTATTTCCAGAGTCGGATTCAGGAAATGGACCGGCAACATCAATGGCTACTCTTTCGAATACACTGCCCACGTTATATTGCTTCATGGGAGCTTTTGGTCGCTTCTGAGGCCCATTACTTGCTGCACAAACCGTATATTTCCGGCACCACTCCTTAACGTCTATTTGGCAGTTAACCCAATAGAAGCGTTCTCGCAACTTCCCCAACGTTTTGGTCACTCCCAGATGTCCTCCGGTTGTACTGTCATGTAGTTGTCGCAAAACCTCTGGTCTCCTATTTTTAGGGACTACAATCTGCTTTCTGTCCTTGCCTTCCTCTGGGGTTTCCAGTACGCGCTTCAGAAGTCCATTCTCTAGGATGAGAGAGTTCCACTGAGCCCAGTACGACTTCATGGTGGGTGAGTATCGGGAAATCTCTTGCCTCGTAGGTTTGCGGTCTTCTTCCTTCCACCGGATAACCTCTTTCAATTCTGGGTCTAAATTCTAGTCTTTTTGAATCTCCGCAAATTGCCAATGGTCATCGATGGCGGTAGTTCTACAGAGAACAGCCCCTTTTTCTTCTGCTCGCTGACAATGTTTGCAATCATCAGGGCATGGTCTCCTCTATAGGGCATCAGCATTCTTATAGCTTGTTCCAGCTCGATGTTCAGTCTCGAAGTCGAATTCTAGCAATCGCTCAATCCACCTGGCCACTTGTCCTTCGGGGTTGTTAAACTGCAAGAGCCACTTCAGTGCTGCATGATCAGTCCTCAGGAGGAATTTTTTACCATAGAGGTACTTGTAGAAATGTTCTACCCCCTTTACCACAGCCAAGAGTTCCCTGCGAGTAACGCAGTAATTCCGTTCATGCTTGCTCAAGGTCTTGCTGAAATAGCCGATGACTTTCTCCTGACCGTCTTGGATCTGCGAAAGCACCGCACCAATTCCTACATTGCTTGCGTCGGTATCCAAAACGAAGTTCCCATCTTGAAAAGGATAATTTAAGACGGGGGCACTCGTCAATGCTCAGTGTCTCGAATGGTCGTTGGCATTCCTCGCCCCACTGGTACCTTCCCTTCTGTGAGTCTAGTAAGTGGCTTGACGATGTTGGCAAATCCAGCTACGTACCGACGATAGTACGTGCATAACCCCAGGAAACTTCTTAACTGGTGGATATCTTTAGGTATCGGCCATTCCTGGACAGCTTTGACTTTCTGTTTATCAACAGCTAGGTACTCCTTCTGCGGAAACCACATGTCCAAGATATTGCACCTCTTCTTAGAACAGCTGACACTTCTTCGGGCTTAACTTTAGTCCGGCACTTCGAAGTCGCCGAAACACCTCCTCCAGGTTCTTGACATGGTCTTCAAATGATCTTCCAACCACGATAATGTCATCAAGATACACCAAGCATGTTTTCCATGAAAGCCCTTTTAACACTGTTTCTATCAATCTTTCAAACGTCGCTGGAGCATTACACAACCCAAACGGCATCACCATGAATTGGTAAAGTCCTGAGCCGATGGTAAAAGCAATCTTTTCCCGGTCTTCGTTAGCAAGTTCCACCTGCCAATAACCGCTCTTCAAGTCCAGGGTGGAAAACATCTTCGATCCAGCCAACGTATCTAGGGTATCGTCTATTCTTGGAAGAGGATAGCTGTCTTTCTTTGTAGCGTGGTTTAATTGCCGATAGTCCACGCAAAATCGGGTCGAACCATCTTTCTTTTTAACCAAGACAACTGGAGAAGCCCAAGGGCTATTGGATGGTTCAATAACACCTTCTTCCTTCATCTCGCGGACTATCCTGTCGGCTTCTTCTCTTTTAGATAGGGGTAGTCTTCTCGCCGACTGTCGAATAGGTTGAGCGTCCCCAGTATTAATTTTATGTTTCACCAGATCAGTTCGTCCTCTTTTGCAATTCCCTAAATCGAAGATATCCTGGTAGTTTCTATCCATATCCCTCAATTTTGCTCTCTGGTTTGGTTTCAAATTCTTAGTTCCTCAGATAGTTTATCTGGTGGCATTTCTGCATGCTGTGTGATTCTGACTACAGAGGAAACTGTTGAACAATGGCCCAAAGTTGTTCCTTTCTTTAGCACAACCGAGTAATAATTCAGGTTCGTTACTCTTACTGGAATAATCTCCCTGGCACGAAACAGAGTCTTCCCCGGTGCGACTCCTCTGCCTACATTTCCGTCTTTAAGTTCGGGATCAAACATCATTACTGTTCCAGCTTGAGCTTTCCCATCTAAGCGAGCATCTATAACACACCCTCTGCTAAGATGGCTCGAAGCTTTATTTCATCTTTTCCATGAAGTACCACTTCTTCGTCATTCACTCGCAGAATTCCATCATTTAAGTTTAACTAGAATCCCTTGGAGCTCATGACATCCATTCCAATGATTACTTCGTCTTCGATGTCTGCCACTAATGCTCGATGTAGGAAGGTTGTGTTTCCCAAGGTCATTTCAACCTCTATTTCACTATGGACTTTCGCTGCTTCTCCTGTCGCTGTTCGCAGTTGCCATTTTGTTGGTTTTATCATTGTAACAATGTTGAGCCTTATTAATGTTTTCGTCGCACCAGTATCCAGCAGCATTGCAAAATTGCCTCCTATTAATAAGGCCATCTACGAAGACACTGTTAAAGTGGTTGCGTAATGAAGCGACATATGCGTTGGTAGTTGACACTTGTTTGCTACAGGTCGACAATAGTCCTTTTACATAGGCCTTCTTTAGTTTCCCCGGCGAGGAAGTCTGGACTCCGTTGCTCTCCTTGCAACGACTCTGGACATGTCGTACCTTACGACACTTCCGACATCTCACTAGTCTTTTTTCGGTAAGGACTTCTTCTATTATCTTTCTTACAGAGGCTTCATCGTTTCCGCCTTCTTTAGATTCTCTATCAACGATTCGGCCTATGGCTTGACCTCTGCAAGTATTTTTCGCAGCCTCGAATTCTAGCGCTCGAGCAAGTGCATTCACTAATTGACTCGGTCGACCTAGTGTTAAAGCTTGTCTGGCTTCGTTGTCCCGCAGTCCATCCAAAAACGCTTGTACTGCTAACCTTTCTATCACATTTTCCGGTGTGACTGGATAGGCAAGGCGAACCAGACGGGCAATATCTGATACAAACTCTTGTAGGGATTCATTAGATTTCTGGTGGCGATTTTTCAATTGGGAGTGATAAACGTGCTCCAAATGGGTTTGCCCATACCTCAATTCTAAATGTTTGACCAGTTGTTCGTAGTCTTCTTGCTCAGAGGTATTTAACGTTTGTAAGATATCTGTAGCATCCCCTCTTAAGGCTAGGGTTAATTCTATTGCCTTCTCCTCTGCAGACCATCCGTTTTAACTTTGCTGCAGCCTCGAATTGGCTCCTAATTAGTCCATGACGATTTCCCATCAAATTGTGGAGGTTTCATTTTGTGTCTTGCTCCTTCGAGGGCAATTTTTGAATCCACTACTTCGGGACTGTTTCTGCTTACGATTTTTGATTGAGTTTCTCCCCTTTGTATAGTGACTACCTGTTCTTTTATTTTGCTGATCTCACCCTCCAGTATATGCTTTAGCTCTTCTATCCGCGTTTCATTTTTGTCTGACTCTTCGAACATTGTCTGCTTGAGCTCTTCTATCCGCGTTTCACTTTTGACTGACTCTTCGACTATTGTTTGCCTTAGCTCTTCCATCCGAGCCTCATTCTCGAATATTTTCTCTTACAGCATTTCTGAGTTTTTCTGTACCATGTTTTTCTTCTATGGATTTAGAATTTTCTGCTAATTTATCTTCTAACGCCTCTTTCAAATTTTTAGATTTTTCTAGTAATTTGTCTTCCAATGTTTTAGTATTTTCTTGTAAGGTTTCTAGGGTTTTCGATTTTTCTAGTAATTTATCCTCTAAAGACTTAGAATTGTCTTGTAAGGTTTCTTTTAAATTTTCCATTTGCTTTAATAGCATAGGTACTCATGTCTCCATTGCCAGAAACTTCAAACAAATAAGTATCGGGATCGTTACCTTCATTTATTAGAGCATCTCGTAGCCGTTGTATTAATTCACTTTTCTTTCCACTAATTTCTAAATCCCTTTCCTCAAGTTCTTTTTTTAAGTCCGTCACTTTCAATTGGTCCAAACTCACTGTTTTATACATTGTTAGTTTATTTATTTTCCACTTCTAAAAGTTCCACAAATTCACTTCACACCTGACACCACTGTAATGTTTTTATAGTCACACTCGGGTTCAGTTCAGCTCTTGGATTTATTTAAAAACACAATCCAACTCACTCTAATTTATTTCCACTACTTTTACACAATTTATATTCACAGGAACTACTATTTACATTTTATCTTAACTGTACAATACGACCGTCGAAAACTGAATGCCTCCTATCGCCAGCTGTTCATATTTATATATTTATCTCGGAATTGTCTGGTACGTCCACAAACCATCGGAAACTCTTTCATGTTCTGGAAGCTTTAAGGGAATTCCCAGTAACGGCAGCGGTCCGCCTGTTGAGAGACCAACATTTCGGACTCCCAGAATTTATCGGAATCCACGAATTGATTGATGATCGATTGCACCAGCTGTCGGATGAATTCTCGTAACATTGCCCCCTCCTTAAGACCATTTCGTCCCGGAATGTCCTAGAATCCTTCCTGGTGTGATGATATTTGCAGGACTCTCCATTTCGACAACGCGAAGTTTGGTGGAAGTAACAGTCAACGGTCTTCGAACCTGGGCTGCGAATATTGAGACATCATACCAGGATGATGATGCCACTGAATCGAAAGATTGTTTCCATCATACTTCTCACCACCCTCCAATTCAGTCCATCCAACCCGCAGGCTATCTTTGGGACCGCCAATTTCATCAGAATGTTCTCCTTCATCACATTCCTCAATTCTAACAGAGTCTTCCAAAGATCGCTATATGTTGGCTTGTCTTGCGAGGATGTTTTCGTTACCAAATAAAAGATGTCTCTGGTACCCACTGGTTGTTTATCTTCGAGATGAAGGACCTTCCCTACCGCTGGATCTTGCTCCCGTAGCTTCTGGAACTGGCCGTACTTTTTGGCAAACACCTTGGCTAGTCCTCTGGACATCCGGAGATCTCAAGCCACATAATGAGCCAGGGCATATTCTATGGGCACCTCAAACAGGTCTCGGAGTTCTTCTGTGGTCACGTAGTGCTGCACTTTCTGCCCATTAGAGTACAGTGTCATAAACTGTTCCAAGGTCATCTCATCATCGGGTGGTTGGATGCTGCGGACTTGGGCTTGGTCAACTTTTCGCCGTCATGATTTCCGGCATAAGGGGCTAACCTGTTGAAATGTACCACCTTTGGTTTTCCCCGAGGTAACTCTTTATTCTGTAGACAACATCGTTGGTTTTCTTCACAATTTGGTACGGCCCCTCCTAAGATCTCTGTAGCTTGGGCGAACATCCACGACGACGTTGCGGGTTATACAACCAAACAAGATCATCAACTTGGAATTCTCCGCCCTCGGCTTTGATGTCGTAGGTTTCCTTCATTCGGGCACTGGCATTCTCGATGTTTAACCGGACTCGTTCATGGATGTCTTTCATCTTTTGACGTAGCTGGCTGACATAGTCTTCATTTGCGGTCTCTTCTCCTGAGGGACATCCAAAATTCAAATCGCATGTTAATCTTAATTCTCGTCCCATGATAATACTGGCCGGGGTCTGACCCGTGGACTCGTGCACAGACGAACGATATGCCATTAGAAACAAGTGCAGATACTGGTCCCAGTCCCTTTGATGGTCAGAGACTACCTTTGACAAATGGCGGTTAATGGTTCTATTCATCCGTTCTACCATTCCATCGGATTGCGGGTGTAATGCCGTCGTCGTGTTTTATTGATCTTCAAGAGTTTGCAGACGTCTTGGAAAAGAGTAGACTCGAAGTTTCTACCTTGGTCTGAGTGAAACTCCAAGGGAACACCAAAACGACTGATCCATTCCTTGACAAGGACATCAGCAACGGTCAAGGCTTCTTGATTTGGCAAGGCATACGCTTCGGCCCATTTACTAAAATAGCCATCACCACCACAATGAACTAGTTTCCATAGTCGGATTCAGGAAATGGACCGGCAACATCAATGGCTATTCTTTTGAATGGACTGCCCACGTTATATTGCTTCATGGGAGCTTTTGGACGCTTCTGAGGCCCATTACTTACTGCACAAACAGTACATTTCCGGCACCAGTCCTTGACATCCACTTGGCAGTTTACCCAATAGAAGCGTTCTCTCAACTTCCCCAGGATTTTCGTTACTCCCAGATGTCCTCCAGTTGTACCATCATGTAGTTCTCGTAAAACCTCTGGTCTCCTATTTTTGGGAACTATAATCTGTTTTCTGTCGTTTCCCTCCTCTGGAGATTCCAGGTCGCGCTTGAGAAGTCCATTTTCCAGGATGAGGGAGTTCCACTGAGCCCAGTACGATTTTATGGTTGGTGAATATTGGGAAATCTCTTGCCACGTAGGTTTGCGATCATCTTCCTTCCACCGGATAACTTCTTTTAGTTCTGGATCTAATTTTTTATCTTTCTGGATCTCCCCAGGTTGCCAATGGCCATCGACGGCGGTAGTTCTACAGAGAACAGCCCCTTTTTGTTCAGCTCTCTGACAATGTTTGCAGTCATCAGGGCATGGTCTCCTCGATAGGGCGTCAGCATTCTTATGGCTTGTTCCCGCGCGATGTTCAGTCTCGAAGTCGAATTCTTGCAACCGCTCAATCCACCTGGCCACTTGTCCTTCGGGGTTTTTAAACTGCAAGAGCCACTTCACTGCTGCATAATCAGTCCTCAGGAGCAATCTTTTACCATAGAGGTACTTATAGAAATGTTCTACACCCTTTACCACAGCCAAGAGTTCCCTGCGAATAACACAGTAATTCCGTTCAGGCTTGCTCAAGTTCTTGCTAAAATAACCGATGACTTTCTCCTGACCGTCTTGGATCTGCGAAAGCACCGCACAAATTCCGACATTGCTTGCGTCGGTATCCAAAACGAAGATTCCATCAGGCAAAGGATAACTTAATATGGGGGCACTAGTCAATGCTCTTTTCAGTGTCTCGAATGATCACTGACATTCCTCGTTCCACTGGTATTGCACTTTCCTTTCTGTGAGTCTATTAAGTGGCTTGGCGATGTTGGCAAATCCGGCTACGTACCGACGATAATACGTGCATAACCCCAGGAAACTTCTTAACTGGTGGATATCTTTAGGTATCGGCCATTCCTGAACAGCTTTGATTTTCTGTTTGTCAACAGCTACTCCCTGTGCGGAAACTACATGTCCACGATATTGCACCTCTTCTTGGAACAGCTGACACTTCTTCCGGCTTAACGTTAGTCCGGAACTCCGAAGTCGCCGAAATACCTCCTCCAGGTTCCTCACGTGGTCTTCAAAAGATTTTCCAACCACCATAATGTCGTCAAGATACACCAGGCACGTTTTCCATGAAAGCCCTTTTAACACTGTTTCCATCAATCTTTCAAACGTTGCTGGAGCATTACACAGTCCAAACGGTATCACCGTGAATTGATAAAATCCTGAGCCGATGGTAAAAGCAGTCTTTTCTCGGTCTTCTTTAGCAAGTTCCACCTGCCAATAACCGCTCTTCATGTCCAGGGTGGAAAACATCTTCGAACCAGCCAACGTATCTAGGGTATCGTCTTTTCTTGGAAGGGGATAGCTGTCTTTCTTTGTAGCGTGGTTTAATTGCCGATAGTCCACGCAAAATCGAGTCGAACCATCTTTCTTTTTAACAAAGACAACTGGAGAAGTACAAAGGGCTATTGGATGGTTCAATAACACCTTCTTCCTCCATCTCGCGGACTATCCTGTTGGCTTCTTCGCTTTTAGCCAGGGGTAGTCTTCTCGCCGACTGTCGAATAGGTTGAGTGTCCCCAGTATTAATTTTATGTTTCACTAGATCAGTTCGTCCTCTTTTGCCATTCCCTACATCGAAGATATCCTGGTAGTTTCTAACGATGTCCCTCAATTTTGCTTTCTGGTTTGGTTTCAAATTCTTAGATGAATCTCTGATGAGTCTCTCCAGTTCCTCAGAGTTTACCTGGTGGCATTTCTGCATGCTGTGTGCTTCTGACTACAGAGGAGACTGTTGAACAATGGCCCAAACTTGTTCCTTTCTTTAGCACAACCGAGTAATGATTCAGGTTCATTACTCTTACTGGCACAGTCTCCCGGGCACGAAACAGAGTCTTCCACAGTGCGACTCCTCTGCCTACATTTCCGTCTTTAAGTTCGGGATCAAACATAATTACTGTTACAGCTTTAGCTTTTCCATCTAAGCAAGCATCTATAATGATTTCAGCTCTTTCCGGAACATTGACATCCTCTGCTAAGATGGCTCGAAGCATTATGTCATCTTTTCCACCAAGTACCACTTCTTCGTCATTCACTCGCAGAATTCCATCTTTGAAGTTTAACTGGAATCCCTTGTAGCTCATGACATCCATTCCAATGATTACTTTGTCTTTGATGTCTGCCACTAATGTCCGATTTAGGAAGGTTGTGTTTCCCAAGGTCATTTCAACCTCTATTTCACCATGGAGTTTCGCTGCTCCTCCTGTCGCTGTTCGCAGTTACCATTTTGTTGGTTTTATCATTGTCTCTAAAACAATGTTGGGCCTTATTACTGTTTTCGTCGCACCAGTATCCAGCAGCATTGCAAATTGCTTCCTATTAATAAGGCCATCTACGAAGACACTGTTAACGTGGTTGGGTAGCGAAGCGACATATGCGTAGGTAGTTGGCACTTGTTTGCTACAGGTCGACGATGGTCCCTTTACATTGGCCTTCTTTAGTTTGCCTGGCGAGGAAGTCTGGACTTCGTTGCTCTCCTTGCAACGACTCTGGACATGTCGTACCTTACGACACTTTCGACATCTCACTAGTGTTTTTCTGTTAAGGACTTCTTCTGTTATCTTTCTGACAGAGGCTTCATCGTTTTCGCCATCTTCGGATTCTCCATCAACGATTCGGACACTGGCTTGACCTCTGCAGGTATTTTTCGCAGCCTCGAATTCTAAAGCTCGAGACAGTGCATCTACTAATTGAGTCGGTCGAGCTAGGGTCAATGCTTGTTTGGCTTCGTGGTCCCGAAGTCCATTCAAAAATGCTTGCACCGCTAACCTTTCTATTACATTTTCCGGTGTGGCTGGATAGTCAAGGCGAACCAGACGAGCAATGTCAGCTTCAAACTCTTGTAGGGATTCTTTTGGTCTCTGGTGGCGATTTTTCAATTGGGAGTGGTAGACGTGCTCCAAATGTGTCTGACCATACCTCAGTTCTAAATGTTTGACCAGTTGTTCGTA
The DNA here is from genome assembly GCA_034190945.1 of Octodonta nipae. Classification (NCBI taxonomy): domain Eukaryota; kingdom Metazoa; phylum Arthropoda; class Insecta; order Coleoptera; family Chrysomelidae; genus Octodonta; species Octodonta nipae. The sequence continues at coordinate 92,873,420 of CM067219.1, forward strand.
GTCTTCTTGCTCCGAGGTATTCAATGTTTGTAAGATATCTGTAGCATCCCCTCTTAAGGCTAGGGTTAATGCGATTGCCTTCTCCTCTGCCGACCATCCGTTTAGCTTAGCTGCAGCCTCGAATTGGTGAGGATAATTAGTCCATGATGATTTTCCATCAAATTGGGGAGGTTTCATTTTGTGTCTTAACCCCTCGAGGCCAATTTTTGAATCCACTACCTCTGTACTGTTTCTGCTTTCGGTTTTTGATTGTGTTTCTCTTCTTTGCATCGTGACTACCTGTTCTTTTATTTTGCTGATCTCACCCTCCATTATATGCTTTAGCTCCTCTATCCGCGTTTCATTTTTGCCTGTTGTCTGTATCAGCTCTTCGACCATTGTCTGCTTTAGCTCTTTTATCCGCGTTTCATTTTTGACTGACTCTTCGACCATTGTTTATTTTAGCTCTTCCATCCGAGCCTCAATCTCGAATATTTTCTCTTCCAGCATTTCTGAGTTTTTCTGTACCATGCTTTTCAAACTTTCTTCTAAGGATTTAGAATTTTCTAGTAATTTGTCTTCCAGGGTTCTAGAATTTTCGGCTAATTTGTCTTCTTTCAAGTTTTTAGAATTTTCTAGCATTTTATCTTCTAAGGCCTCTTTCAAGTTTTTAGAATTTTTTCCATTTGTTTTAATAGCATGCTCATGTCCCCATTACCAGAAATTTCAAATAAATAAGTATCGGGATCGTTACCTTCATTTATTAGAGAATCTCGTAGCCGTTATATTAATTCACTTTTCTTCCCACTAATTTCTAATTCCCTTTCCTCCAGTTCTTTTTTTAAGTCCGTCATTTTCAATTGGTCCAAACTCACGTTTTTAAACATTGTGTCTATTTATTTTCCACTTCTAAAGTTCATATTTATATATATATGCGTTTATAGACAGGGTGTTTAATTATAGCAAACAAAATTACAAAGTAAAGTGGTAGAAGGAGTTGCATTTGTATGAAGGTTGAAATATAGGACGGACTAGAATGATAGTGGTCCGTAGGCAACCGTATATACAGGATGGTTCGAATATAGGGTGAACTGGACGTTTGGTAGTTTTATAATGTTGGAAAAAATGTGAAATTAAAATTATATAGGGTGATTAAAAAACTGTTATATTATGTGGACATAAGCAAATCATATACAGGATGGTTGAAATATTGCTGGAGTTGAATTATATTTATACAGTGTGATTAAAAAATTATTTCTTTTATAGCCCATAAGAAGTGGCATAAAGTGTGGAGAGGAATTAATGTTACACAGGGCGATAATATAAAATGTTAAAAATGAAATAATTTATGGGCTAGCCCACAAGGAGTTATATACTATGGTTGAAATATAGGACGGATGTGAGTGCGTAAATATGGGATGGATTCCACTCCTTTACAGAAGGCAGCTAATAAATGTATGCTTGTCCGTGGGCAGTCGTATGTACAGGATGGTTGGTACATAGGTTGGAGTGGAATTATCTATAGTTATACAGGGTTGTCAAAAAAAGTTGAAAAAAGGTTACAGTTAAAAAAAAACAAAAAGTTAAAAATAAAACATTTAAAAAATATATATAACTAAAAAGCTAACATACAACTTAGCAAATAAATGTATACTATAAAGTAAACACAGTAGTCATCAAGTTTGAAATTTAAGGATTTTAGATTTGCTTGGCAGCAAATAATGCCCTGAATGGAGAATGATACCTCATTCTTTCAATAGCTGTTGTTACAATTGAGATGTACTCACGATCCATGACGTTGCTCACAAAATGTTGGTCATGTTTGCTAACATTTTTCGTATACTTCACAGACATTTAATGAAAAATGAAAATAGAGGCGTTGTAGAATGACACAACGATGACGCATGGAGACACACTGCAAGAATAGTTGACTAAAAACTTCATATCCCAATTATTCAAAAACTAATAAACCGATAGCGCCTGATTTACTCACGCATAAGTTAGATATCAATTACTGTCAGTTCCCACAAACCCAGTTCTACAACTTTGATAGTGACGGAATTATGATAATATAAAGAAAACCGCTAAATTTTATAGTTTTTTTTTTGTTTTCCCTGTTACTAAAGATCTTATTATAATTCACCTGTTGACACCATTGAGATTAGTTTATTATTTTTCATTTTATAAATATGCAACGAAACAAAAAACGCAATTTTCTTATTTCAATTGTTTATAATAAAGTAAAAAACCATAGTTCCGAGTGGAAAAGGAAGCAAAATATCACTACAAATCGTTCTTAATGTGATGGCACAGGCAGTATCCTGATAGTATATTTTGCACGAAAAAATCGCTATTGATTAGGGTGGAGCTCATCTGCCTCCCTAAAGGTTGAAATTATACCAATGGAATTAATAGGAAAAAATAGAAACTAGAGTTTATTCTAGAAAAATGTATATATAGAGAAACTTTACGTTCTCTGGTTACAAGTAGGTCATATTTGAAATTCATTCGGGAGATGCCTAGCCATTGCTTATAAATTTAGTAAAACAATGCTCCGTGCATATTGAATTAAACCCAAACAAATTATTGTTGATTTTTTTATGTTTCTGTCCAATTCGGTTGATCTATTGGTACCCAAAAAGCTTTTCGCACACTGGACAACATTTAAGTTTGAAATTATTCTAATGCATAAATAAATTCTATATACTAGAACGTTGTCTTTGATATTGCTGACTGCAAATAAATCAAAACTGAAAGAACTTACGAAAGTTCAAAATCATAGAGTAGGTAAATGAAATAAGTTTTGTCAAAAACAAATTATATTCATTCAGTGTGTGCTTTAGAAGAAAGATACTGTAATAAAATGATGACCAAAGAAGTCGCATTAGTATTGGATAATTGAAACTGCTATTCATTAAACGGGTTAATTATTATAGACATTGTGTAATAGCTGCAGCAGATGGTTCGCTGACATAGTAGTATTGTGTTGATAACGGAAATTTTATGTTATTACTTGCAAACAGGTGTTCATGAGATCATTTTTTAACAAGCTGTTAACATGTACGATACGACTTGTAAGATGCGACTTGTAAGATGTTTAACATTTTTGTATAAGAATAACATTATGTTATTTCTTTTTATATCTATTCTATTTTCAAAACGCCGTGGTTTAGTCAAGTTTTATTTTTACCAAAGAAAATTATGTATTTGGCATTTATTTAATTAGTTTAGAACAATGTAGTATAATGTTATATGCTTAGAATTATTATATTGTTATATTTGCTTCCGTTGATCCAATAGTATTCCTTTAATTTTACTACTGTAATACATTTATTGTGCTTTATTTTAGTTTGAAAAAAAAAACAGAGGTTTTACTACATTTATTTTTTTCTTGTTAGTACTTAGTGTATGGTATAAAACAAAAGATTGTTTCATTCACTGGCCATGTAAAAACCATTGACAGTGTGAACTTTACCTTGACAATTTTCTTATACTTGACTTCTACTACTTGAATTATTTTAGATTTTCTCGAATATTTATGTAGACGCGAGATGTAAAGATCGACATCCAGGATCCTCAGTGGAAACCAGCACACAGAGGCTCCGAATCTGGAGTCGCTCCATGTCACTGCTACCATCCCGCAACCTAGGCTACAATGTCACGATAAAATTCTCTGGTCAACCTCACTTGTCAGAGACACTGAACGCTCTCTTCGAGGGGTAACTCCTCTGCACGTAAGACAATATATATATATATATATATATATATATATATATATATATATATATATATTTAGTATATATATATATATATAGTACATATATTGTCTCCGGTCGGGATCCCTCATCAGTTTTGCTACCCACAGGAGAATGTCCTCTCAAACAATCACCCTTGTATCTGATACACATCGCCAAACATCTCGGGTCTGTATGTTGACATACATCAGAACAGCAGAAAAAAGAGCAAGTTTAGCGCCAAACATATCGCGCCTACATGTTTCTTTGTTTTGGTAAGTTAATTATTTCCTGGTACCTTGTACCTTTTATGATAAACTTTTAAAAAATGTTGTTCATCTTCATCTCTAATGAATATTTAAATTAAAGTTTGTTGCTCGTCTCGTTGAATTTTTGGTTTTTCTTACCGTCAATTCAAGCATTCGTTCTTCGTTCAATTATTTTAATAACCGATCTTGTGTCTCTTCTCTTCATGAGTCTTTTTTTGGGAGAATATTGGGGAGTTCAAAATCGAGTCTTTATCAGATTTGGTATATATACTATAAATAATATCAAGGGAACATCAAGCACGCAATGTTTTTACTTTATTTATCTCTATACTAATATAGTTTCATTTCATCGATTTCCACTTTAAAATTTTTTTGTGTGACTCTCTTTTAATAAAAGGGAGTCATAACTAAGTTGTAACAGTTGACGTGGTCATGGAATAAACATTTACATACCGCTCATTTGACATATTTTGAAAAAAAAAATATTTTGGTAATTTTCACATTCCGCAGATTTTTTGTGAAGATCACCATTCATTAGCGAAAATTATATGGCAACAACCGCTTCTAAAAATACATTTTTTCGGATTTAATATGAAGAGCTAGACATATTTGACGTCTTTGAGATTTTTGACATTTGATGTTTCATTTCAGGTTTTTTGACGTTTCATTGCTATTTTTGACCCTTTTGGTGTTTTTGAAGTTCTTTAATTTTTTTGACACTTTTGACATTCTGATATTTTTGACAATTTTGACATTTTGAACATTTATTAGGTACATTTTTTAATTTTTACATTTCTTACATTTTTACATTTTTAACATTTCTAACAATTCTGACATTTTTCACATTTCTGACAATTTTGACATTTTTGACAAATCTGATATTTCTGACATTTTTGGTTTGTAATTTTTGACATATTAAATATTTTAACATTTTTGACATATTTGGGTTTTTTACGTTATTGCCTTTCCTTTATATTTACGGTGAAGCTGACATTCCTAGTATTTCTGTTAGTTTTGGCATTTTTGGCTTTTTGTATATTTTAATTTTTTTGATTGCGACATAAGTAGTATCTTAGCTCTCGCTGTTCCGGTTGAAAAACAGCTGTTTGCCCTTTTTAAAATTACGCACTGTTATTTGAGTGCGACAAGTTTACTTTACGATATTGAAATAATATAACAAATTAAAATTAAAAAAAGGTTGATCCGGCATTTGTAATAAAAAAATAGTATGTGCAACCCGTGCGATGTTGTCGATTGCTCACTTGAGCTAATGGACGCACGAGCTCTCGTGAGCAATCGACCACTTATCGAGCTAGTTGCAGAATATACTATTGGTATTTTCTCTTTTTAGGTTTGTTTGACAATTTTGACAATTTTTATATTGTTCTGATTTTTGGTGTATTTAATTTTTTTAGCGTTTCAAGCTTTATAATATATATTTTTATTTTTTTAATTTATTTTTATATTATTAATAAATAACATATTCTAATTTTTTAAGATTTCACGTGCGATAAACAGATTTTGAACATTTGGCAGACTCCACCTGCTCAGTACTAACAATATGACGAATAATATATATATTTTATTTTGATAAATTGTTTGATACATGATAGGAGGCAGTTACAGATTGATTCGCTTGTTTTAGTGAAGTAGTAGATAGTAGAATCGTCATTTTAGGAAAATTAAAATATTAAATTGGGGAAATGGGTGTCACTATTGTTTTAAGAAGAATTTAATATCTTCGAAGTAATACGGGTGCCAATCTTGATATAAATGATCTTCTAAAATACACTGAAGCCGTTTATATGATTTTGCGAAAATTCACATTTCCAATAAGGTATTTTTAAGAAAAATCACTATTTCTTGGAAACCGAAAATAATTCTTTAAATTATTAGAGAATTTATGCGAAGTTTTGCAATATTTATATTATTGAATAGAGGAATACGTTTCAGTAATTTTTAGAGAACAAATAATGATGCAGGTGTACCCGCTATTCATTGGATGAGAATTGATAAACTGACATTTTTCTTGAAATTATTGTAGACTCAAAAGTGTTGAATATCTGATTAATCGCAGATGAATCTGAAAAAATAGAAAATTTCAGAAATATAATAAATGTTAAGTGACAAAAACTTATGAAATGAAAATAAATTCTGAAAAAAATGACAAAAATATTATAGCCCTAAAAAATGTCAAAAACGTTAAAATTCTCAAAAAGACAAAAACGTCTAAAATGCCAACAATGTCAAAAATATCTAAGATGTCAAAAATGTCAAAAATGTCGAAAATGTTTAAACTGTCTAACTGCCAATCGTTGAAAATGTCAAAAATATAAAAAATTTCAGAGATATCGAAAAACTCACAATGTTAAAAATTTTAGAAGCATAAAAAAACAAAAAATGTGAAAAATGGCAGTTAAAATACATCTAACAATAAATGGAAACGGAGGATACCCCAATATCAAAAATCTCAAACACTCAAATATGTGTAGCTCTACATATTAATTATATTTAAGTTTTCTTGGGAATAACACCACAATTGAATTAAAAAAGCTGTATATTGAAAGAAAATACCAAACGTCTCAAACTCGATTCTGACTTCGTTGTCAGTGGCTTTAAAATATGTAATGAAAATGTAAATTGCAAATTGAAAGTTTGTATTAAGTTAAATAGCTTTCAAGTTGGAAGAATTTGAAAGAGTTGTCTTTAGAATTTATAAGTGGTGTACCTAGGTACGACTTTGTTATAAGATTCGCTAAAAATGCGATCAAAGAATTTTGCTGTTTCAGTGATCCCATTAACGTCATAAGGGAAAACCTAGGAAAAACCTTATGAACTATCCCGATACTGGGTTGTTCAAAAGGAGATGACCATTAATAATTTCTTCCTTAATTGTTGGTAAATAGATACGATTAAATTCTACAGAAGTAGAAGCGATACAGTCGTCTTCATTCAAAAGAATTAAGGCAGACTCTTTTATTTTTCGTTTTGTGTTATGTTGTTCTTTGTGAAGTATAGTTGAATTGTCAAATTGTATTTCATGGCCTGGGTCCCATGCATGTTCACAAATTTTCGATTTTTCAAATTGTCGTTTCTTTATGTAATTCTTGTGTTCATTTATTCATATGTTTAATGGTCTCGATTTTTCTCCAATATAAAATTTATTGCATCCACAAGGAATCTTGTATATGTAGTTTTTTGAGTTCTGAGTTTTGTTGGTTGGTTTTTTTTTCGATATTAGTGATTTCAGTGTATTTCTTGTTTGGAATGTTGTTTTAACATTAAATCTGTTGCCCACTCTTTTCAATCTTTCTGATAGACCCTGTATGTATGGTATAGTTGTAACTGTAATGTGGTTGTCTTGAGTAGCAGTGTTAATAAGAGAAGTTTTGGGTGATTCGGAAGGTTTGTTCTTTGTTCAAGTCTGTTTAACTCTTTGTTGATGAATTTTGTGGGGTAATTGTTTCCAGTGAGAACATTTCTTATAATTGTTTTTTCTTTATTGAATTTATTATTATCAGAACAGTTGGTATTTGCTCTATCATATAATGATTTAATAACACCTTTCTTTACTGTATTCGGATAAATTGAAATTTAGGTATCTGTTAGTATGAGTAGGTTTTCTAAAGACTTCTGTTACGAATGAAGAGTGTGATTTTGTTATTAATATGTCTAGCAAAGACAGTTTGTTATTTTGTTCAATTTCTAGGGTGAATTTGATAGTTGGTTCTTTGTTATTTATGTCAATTAATAATTTATCTAATTCTTTAAGAGTGTGTTCCCAAATTACGAAAATGTCTTCAACGTAACGCCACCAAATTAAGGGTTTATTTTCTTTTGATAAAATTACTTGTTGTTCAAATTTTTCCTTAAATATGTTACTTAATGCTGGTGAGAGACAAGAACCCATGGCCAGGCTAAAATCTTGTTGGTAAAAGTCATTGTTTAATTGAAAGTATGTAGTTTTGGTACAATACATTAGTAGTTCCATTATTGTTTCAACTGATAACTGAGTTCGTTGGTTTAATGAAGAGTCCCGTTAGAGTAGTTGTTTTACTATAGGAAGTGTTTTGCTCAATTGTGGTGTTATTCCCAAGAAAACTTAAATATAATCAAGAACATGCCACAAATAACATATGGAAGAAAATCTACATATTAAATCCCAAAAAATGCATTTTTAGAAGACGTTGTAGCCATATAATGTATGAGATTTGAAAATAACCAAATAAAAAAATGTTCACGATAAATACGTCAAATACCCCGCGAAGCCGAGACGGATCAGCGAGTTATATAAATACAATGTTTATTCCATGAAATAACCTGTTGCTTTGTTTGTCAGATTGGCTAAAAATTAAAAAAAAACTTTTATGAGAATTAAAAAACATATGTTCGAAAAATGTTTTATTGTGTTCAAATTTCTGACTGGAAATTTAGCTTGTTTCATTATTCTTTTTTAATCTTGCGTTTCGAGGAAGGTTCGCTTATTTGATGTCAAATGAATACTAAAGTAGATTCGTGCTTCAAGTTTTTCTGGGTTCACACTTTGTTACCTATTACAAGTTTTACTGATAAAACAAATAAATGGAAAACACGTAAATGTTACTCGATTTATTTTTATGTAGATTTACTGTTACAAAAACCCCACCATTTTCACCGAGAAATCAGATCAAATATGCTTGTTGGTTTCTTACCGGTTTATTACCTCCCGTTAGTTGTTGAAGAAAAAAATAAAAATAACTTAATCTCATTAATTTTTGATTACATCGCTGCAACCACAATGATTTTCTTCCACGGAAGACAAACTGTGTCAGCGACACCGACCACAATATTATTGCATCAACAAATTATCGCGTGCTCATTATTCGTTGCACGTTCACATAAACACTCATATTAAACTAACTGCATATTATGGTGTCTTAAACAAACAGTTAGATTTATATTTTGTTTTTGTGACATTACAGAAAAATCTTATAAACACGAATTAACACTCCCAATCGCAATGCTTATTGAATTGAATATAACGTGTATGAGAGAATAAAAATGAATAGTAATTTGTTTAGCTATCGGTAACAGTAATTCCGTAATATTTTTCATTTTAAGAGATTTTAAATGTGCAATTTTTAGGATGCTATTTTTTATTCATGCTAAAAGCATGGGCGTATTCAGGTTTTGATTTAGTGTGGTGCAAAAAAATTAAGGGTGTTGCTTGTTGACGGGTTTATATTTTGTGTAATTGTGTTTTATTTTGATGTTAAATAATTGTCTTCCATGTGTTAGAGAGGTGCAGGGCGTCGTCTCTTTTGTTTAGTTGTCCAGTTTTCTCGATTTCAAAAGCTTCTTGTATTAGTCTGGTTTTATAATGATGAGTTAGTGAGATCTGTTTACAACTATCGAAATTGAAGTGTTGGAACAAGGCCGATCTCGTTTGTTTATTTTTAACAGCTAATTTGTGTTCCTTTAAACGGGCTGAAATTCTTCTGTTGATTTGTCCTACGTATACTTTATCGCACGTTCCACAAGTTATACTATAGACCCCTTGGTTTTCAAGTTTAACTTTTGGTTTGGGATTTCCTAAACTTGTGCCTATAGTATGGTGCGGTCTGTATGCTGTCGCTATGTCATGTATTCGAAGAATTCAGGCCAATTCTGTCCGTTGTCCCTTTGATGTATGGTAAGACTACTTTCGATTTTTCGGTGAGGTCATAGTTTGGTTTTGGCTCATGGTCTTGTTGTGCTATTGCCTTTTTGATTGTCAAGTTTGTGTACCCGTTTTGTCGTAGAGCGGTAGTTATCTGTTTTAATTCATGTATTTTGTTATTGTCGTCTGGCACTAACAATAGGTCGAAGTGGGATACCGTCTTTATGGATTTTGGTCAAACCGTAGAGCTTTGGGCATCGACTTGACTTTTCTCTGGGGATCAGTTTTTTCTGTAGTTCTTCTTCTATGGATGGTCGGGTCTAGGTGATAGTTTGTAATTTAAGTCATTGTCGAGAAGTTGCTTCATTTTGTCCTATAGTCTATAGTGTTCATTACGATGGTGGAGTTTCCTTTATCGGCAGGTAGTATGGTGATATTTTCGGATTCTTTGAGAGTCCTGAGGGCTTTCATTTCCTGTCGGCTGAGGTTTGATTGAGGTGGTTTCGCGGATCTGATGATTTGGGCAACGTCTTGCCTTATCTGCCCTGCAGTTTGATTATCAAAATTTGCTAGGCTTGTTTCGACATTGGAGATGATTTTCTCGATCGGAATTTTCTTCGGAGCTATAACAAAGTTGAAACCTTTACTAAGAACACTAATTTCTGTGGTGGGTAGTGGGTGGTTCGAGATGTTGTGGACACTGCGAATGTTGTCGTGGGCTGTGGGTTATTCGTATTTCCGAGACTTTGTTTGTAGATTCTCTGTAGATTCTTCTGAAGTTTGGAAGATGTTTGTGTTTTGTCAGTCTCAGTGCGCCAGTATGTTAGCAGCTCCACTCGGTCTCACACAGTGCTCCGAGTAATTGGCGGCTGAGCTTCAGGTGGTAGTAGTAGAGTTGTTTTTTCAACAACGAATCCAAAATTAAAGATTCATCCATTGAAGAAGAACTACAGAAAAAACTGAAAAGTCAAGTCGATGCCTAAAGCTCTACGGTTTGCCCAAAATCCATAACGACGGAGTCCCACTTCGATCTATAGTTAGTGCTTTCAACTCGCCAGTATACAGCTTGGAAAAATATCTAGCCAGTACCCAATAACCAATTGTGGAAAAAGCAGATTCCTACATTAAAAACTCGGAACATTTCACGCGCCTTCTCAACAGCATTTCCATAGCACCAGAAGATATCATAGCTACTTTCGATGTTAAGTCCTTATATACAAGCATACTGGTAGAAACACTTCAGCAACTATCTGAGAATGAACACCTCCCACAATTCGTAATAGATTTGTCACGATACTGCCAAAAAGTGCCTATTTTATGTATGACAACCGCATATATAAACAAACCGACGGAGCAGCAATGGAGATCCCACTATCATCAGCGGTGGCAAATCTCTTTATGACCTCTTTCAAGAAAAAGGCACCACAGACAGTAAACCTGAAGCCAAAGTTATGGCTAAGATACGTCGATGACGTATTTGTCATATGGTCTTTTGGCAAACAAGAACTCCTTAAGTTCCTGGAGCACCTAAACTCTATACACCCCAGGATTCAACTTACATTAGTACTTGAAGAAAACAATCAGCTGCCTTTTCTTTATGTCTTCGTAAGAAAAAAAACCCAGAATGGGCACTTCGACCACACCGTATATACAAAGCCGACACACATGAACAGATATTTAAACCACCCATCTCACATACAGGGAGTTGCCAATGCGCTAGTTTCCAAATCCATACGACTGACAGACGACAATAAGAAAACACACGAATTGAAACAGATAACTACCGCTCTACGACAAAACGGATACACAAACCACACAATCAAAAAGGCAATAGCACAACAAGACCATGAACCAAAACCAAACGATGACTTCACCGAAAAAACAAAAATAGTCTTATCATACATCAAAGGGACAACGGACAGAATTGGTCGAATTCTTCGAAGGCATGACATAGGGACATCATACAAACCGCAGCATACTATAGGCACAAGTTTAGGAAATCCCAAACCAAAAGTTAAACTTAAAAAACCAAGGGGTCTATAATATAACTTGCGGAACGTGCGACAAGGTATACGTCGGGCAAACGAACTGGAGAATTTCAGCCCGTTTAGAGGAACACAAATTAACTGTCAAAAATAAACGACATCGGCCCTGTTCCAACACCAGCAAAAATCGGACCATAAAATCAATTTTGACTGTTGTGATAGACACCAAAGACTATATGAAAAAGTTGCGAGAAATACTGAAAGACAATAGTTATAAATAGGTTCCACGAGACCCCACAACATATCTTGAAAAAACGACTATGACGAAAATCAAGAACTCACCCATAGAAACAGAGATCCAACAGAAAATCATCCTACGAGAAAAATTTAGCAGGTGTCCTAAACTATATGGACTGCCAAAAATTCATAAAGAAGGTGTACCCATTAACCGATTGTAAGCGCAATAAATTCACCAACACAAAAACTGGAAAAATATCTGGCCGGGGTCATGCAACCATTAGTTGAGAAAGCAAATTCCTATATCAAGAACTCAAAACAGTTCATAGAGGTAATCAAGAACACAACATTAGAAAAAGCGATTTACTGGCAAGCCTTGATGTTGTATCACTGTACCCCAGCATACCTGTCGAGCAAGCACTGGACAACATAACAATTAAAGAAGATTTACCTCCCCATATAACAGAAATTGCCAACCATTGCTTTAAAAACACATATTTCTTTTTTGGTGGCCATTACTATAAAAAAGTTCAAGGTGCTCCTATGGGATCCTCCCGAACCGAAACTATGGGTTCCCTACGTCGACGATATCTTCTTTATATGGCCTCATGGAAAAACAGAACTAGATAACTTCCTAACCTATGTGAACTCCAGGCCACAACAATATACAATTTACGCTAGAAATGGAACAGAACAAACAGCTCCCTTTCTTAGACGTACTTATTATACGACAGGGGTTAAGTTTTCAACACACAGTATTCAGAAAAGCCACACATACCAACAGATACTTGCATGGCAGTTCACACCACCACCCGGCACAGATCCAAGGGGTCGCAAATACACAAACAAACAAAAGAAAAAGAACTAGCTTTCATGAAAGAGACGCCAAGAAAAAATGGCTATAGCAAATATATCATCAATAAGGCTATAACTAAACAACAAGAAAATGAAAAAATTAAAAACCGAAGACCAAGACAACGTGGCCCAAGTCAACTTACCCTATATCCGAGGCACAACCGACAAGATAGGGAGAATCCTGAAAAAACATAACATTCAGACAACATACAGACCAAACACACCAATAGGAAAGCTGCTAGGGAACCCAAAAGACAAGATACCACTGGAGAACCACGGCGTGCATAGCATATCGTCTGGAAACTGTCCAGAATCCTACGTCGGACATACAAATAGACGAATATCCGCTCGTCGGGACGAACACAAATTGAATATAAAAAACAAACAGACGACATCAGCATTGTTCAAACATGAACATGAAACAGGGCACAAATTGATTTTAAGTAAGGAATTGGCGAACATCTACAAATACAAAACTCGAATCATTAGAGAGGCCATCGAGATTGAAAGACGAGGTACTCTAAATAAGAGATTAAACCATAAAATTATCTCCTATTTGAAAGACCATAATCCCAATTTCAGACAAAAATGAAATTAAACATCCAATAAACTCTGATAATTGGATTAGCATAATCCCCTACGACACGAACAAACATTCTATCAGGCGGATAAACATAATATACCTAATACACCCAACCCAACCAAATATTAATGAGAGATTAGGAGGAGGAAGGTATAAATTAAGAAGCAGAAATAGAAACACTTCAGTTAGATAATTGCTTTTGAAAATGCCAGATAAGATTTTAGCGAAACGTCAAGCGGGAGTTCAGCGGAATTCAACAGACGAACGGATGTACATTGGAAGAAAACTTCGATCATATATATATATATATATATATATATATATATATATATATATATACAAGGCATTCCATCTCAAACGAGCCACCTTGAATATCTTGGTTATTTTCAAAACTATTGCAATAAGAAAAAACAGGTTGATTTTTGGTTCGAGGGGGAAATTTTTTGAGGTGAATTAGCGCTTGCGCGCATTCAACATAAACAGGCCATATCAATGAACTTGAGATTTGAGATACGGAAAATAGGTGTTATCGTATATCCTTTTTACGGACTATACCGTAGTAATAAAATGTTTTATTGCAATATCTGTACGTATAAAAGAGTATTAAAAAAAACTAATTTACATTACAATACAATGCCTTCAAAGCAAATGTTCAAAGAGTCTTCCATTGACTTCCATACAATAGTACAACCTTGACTGAAAGCCGTCTCTGACATGGTTCAGCATAGTCGGTGTTATCTGACGACACTCCGCTATAATTCGTTGACGTAGTTCCTCCAAAGTCATAAAAATTTTGGATTTATCATGTCCCCACAAAAAAAATCCAAAGGGTTCAGATCAGGTGATCGGGCAGGCCATTCTATACTGGTGCGGCGTAGTGAGGAGGAGCTCCGTCTTGTTGGAAATGCAATTGCTCTTCATGTAGTAGAGGATCATTTTCTAATTTTTCTATTATCAATGTAATAATTTAATTTTCCAATATATTGTGATAAATTTCATCATTTAAATTACCAGGAATAAACAGGGGTCTAATTAGATGATTTCCCAAATTCTCTGCCCAAACGTTTAGTTTTACGGGATGTTGACCATGAGCTTCTCGAAATAAATGAGGATTTGTATTGCTCGAAAATGTCGGTTAACCAACCCATGAAGTGAAATAGTGCACTGATCCGAAAAGCAAACATTGTACAAGACATTTGGGTTTTCGATTATAGGCTGGGTCATAATTTCGCAAAACTCTTACCTTCGATCCCAATCATCCTCATTCAATTCATGAAGTAATTTAATTTTGTATGGATGGAATTTGTACTTATGCAAAATTCTAAAAACGTTAGTTTTGCTAATCCCGCAAGCTGCAGAGATTTGCTGGACAGACTGCGCGTTTTGTATAAGTTGGACAGGGGCCCAATGTAGCCGCAGCTACCCCTTCATCATTTACAATTCCAATGGGACCTCTTTTTTTATTCATTACTGAGCTGAGTTACGTTCAGGATGGTTTTGGTTAAACCCTTGCAGCAGATCGAGCACAATTTTGATTTTGGTAATAAAGACTTATCAGCTCAACACGTTCTTGCAATGTGTATACCGTAATTATCTTTTAAATTTTCAACAAATCAGTAAAGTAATAACTTGACAGATAAATGTACAATGCTTGAAATGATCGAATAAAGGGCAGAACAGATAAACAAACTTGCTGTAAATATCAGCAAAAATAATGTAAAATAAATGAATGTTTACATTTAATGTTTTTCCTGTGTTGTGTGTTATTATAGGGTGCTGCAGTGAAACACGATGGTTTAAGAACGTACTATAAAAGAACTCCTTTTTAATACTTTTCCATGCAGTAAAAACTTTTAATTTCATAATCCGGTTTTACTACAAGGTCCGTTAGATTTTCTGTTACATCAACGTTAATTGCAATAAAAAATTGTATTACGACGGTATAGTCCGTAAAAAGGGCTTTCAAATGATATACGACAACACCTATTTTCCGTATCTCAAATCTACCTACACTCTGAAATTCTTTTAATCAGTCATTTAGTGACTGGGGAGTAAGCAGATCGGGGTCCCAAGTTCGATCTTGAACCTGATTTATTATTTTCTATTTCATTTTGTCTCTTGATAATGGCTCCAAAACGTCGAGTATTTCATAAATTTAGAATGCTGGATTTGCTACCGTCGAATCCGACTATGTTATCGACCTACTGTGTTGACGGCGACGACGCTACAAAAGTTCAGATAAAATCCTTCGTACATGCGAGGAGCATTATACTTTTTTAAAATATTGCTAAAGATCCCCCTGTTAATTGGTGTCATAAGCCATCTTGTTTATAGCATAAAAATTATCTCAGTAAATCCCACCTTAATGTTTTGTAAAACCCTATTATTCTTTGGTTACTAATAATACAGAATTCTGAAATGTATTCTGTATGTGATGTTATTTATCTTTGTTCTCCTATAATGGAATTTATTTCATACTGTTATTTATTTGGTTATGTAGCTAATTTTTATGACATATTAAATTATCCTAATAATTTTTTTTTACAGTTTCTGATTGCATGCTTGGCAAGTGAAGCAGAAACAAATTGAAATAACAAATTTCAACCACGATATTTATATATTATGAAAGTTTATCTATAATAATAAGTTGACACAGTTTACAGTTATACACGGTGTCCAAGCACAATAACTTCCAAGAAATACATTTTGAGAAAAAATGATTCAGACAAAAGATTTAGGATTTTCCCCTTGCTATTGAGCTAGATTTGACCTTGACCTTCACGGTTATGTTAAGGTCAAGTTAATTTTTCCAAATGGGATGCTCTACTTTTGATATGTATTTGACACTTTTCTGAATTTGACCTCTGATGGTCATTAAAGGTCAAATCAAGGTCACGCATGGTTTGGCGTGCTGTCTTGAAATCAATGGTTGCAAAAAATTACCATAACTAACGTTGTAGGATTTTTTGGAATTCCGTTCGTCATCTTGGATTCGCCATCTTGGACTAAGATTAATCAAATACAGATTTCAGATTGGTAGTCACAGCCCGCTTACTCTAAAATTGGCGTAATTCAGTTAATTTTTTGAAATCGCGCCCGCCATCTTGGATTGGTCTTCTTGGACAAAAACAGATTTCAGGCTCGTAGTTACCGCCTCCAACAACTTTATTGCGTCTGGCACGTTTGCTGCTTTCAACTAGTCATTTTAGAAATAAATGAAAAATAGATTGTTTTTTCTACTTTAGCACCTTTTAGTTCTTACGAGGAGTTTATTGTTTTCGGCTAGGCTGCTGCTTTTCACTAGTCCTTTCTTGGATAATAATTGAAAAACAGATACTTCCGCTGCATTTACAGCTTTAACATTTCCTTTCAGCGTAAATAGTAAAGATCTTTTTCTTTTTGATTAAAGTTATTGCTGTTCCTTAATACCTACGAATCTTCGAAATCTTTGAAATTTTATTTCTTCCGTTCAATATAGCATCTCTAACAGAACAAGAGATAGAGTTTCTTTATTAATGATGAGAGATTGGGCTGACAGATGTATGTCTTATGAAGGAAGTAGTGCAATTATTTATCGAAACGTTTCGAGTGGACTTAACAGGAATTAGCAAGTGTCTCCAAAACGATTAAAACATATGAAGAAACTGGGACAAATGATAAACGTCCAAAATCTGGGAGGCAAGAAACTGAAGCCTCAGAAGTGTGACAAATGGAAGTGGCCCAATTTTTCATCGAAGACCAGCATTTAAGTATAAGAAAGGGTTCACAACAGCTAAAAATTAGTCGAATGTCAGTTTTAAGGAATTTGAAGATCATTATATTTCACCCTACACAATACACCTTCGCCAATAATTAAATGAAGATGATCCTGACCAGTTGAATTTTGTGAAAACATGACGGAGGGAATCGTTCAGAACCCTCATTTTCAGACACGCATTGTTTTTTCAGACGAGTCAACATTTCAACTGAACGGTGAAGTCAATCGCCACAATTGCAGATATTGAAGTAATGAAAATCCCCATTGGCTTCGAGAACATCACACGCCATATCCGCAAAAGTTGAATGTTTGGGCAGGTATTTTTAGAGATAGAATAATTGAACCTTGTTTCATTGACGGGAATTTAGATGGACCAAAATATCTAGCCTTACTTCAAAAGCAAATTCTTCCAGCGATTCAGGAGATAAACTGGGGATGATTTTGTCGAGGTTTGGTACCAACAAATTGGTGCACCTGCTCATTTTCGGAGGATTGTGAGAAACTCCTAGATGTATTATTCAATAATCGTTGGATTGGCCGTAGAGGAACTATGGGGTTACATAAAGAGCAAAGTGTACACTACCAAACCACGAGATTTAGAAGATCTGAGACAAAGAATAATCAATGTTTGCACTGATATTACACGAAGCGCGATCGAAATGTTTGTTTAGGAATGTGCCAGGACGTTGATAGAGAACAGTTTGAACATAAGTTATATATCCTTGCCAAAATTGTCCGGATCATTGCCTTAACTAGCCGGGTGGATTGCCTTGCCTCAACTACCTGGGTTACTCTGGTATCGATCACTTTAAGATGCGTGACCTGGATTTGACCATTAATGACTATCAGAGGTCAAGTTAAGAAAATGGTCGAGGATATATCTGAACGTCAAGATGACGTTGAAGGTCAAGGTCAAATCTAGGGTCACCATGGAAAAATCCTAAGTCTTCTAGTTACTCGAATACAGTATTAGAGTAACTAGAAGCGAAAGCAGAAGGCTACGAGAATTATGCGAACCGACCTGAAGAGGGCAGATGTGACTCTGCCGAAACGTCGTCATTTTACCATCGATCCCAGCAGGGAACAGTTATCAACTACGCGGATGAATTCCCGGAAACCACCTAAAACATTTAGTGCCCGCGAAAACTTAAAAACAAATATATATATATATTGTAGTCCTGCACGGATGGAACAATTTGATTTGCTTTGTTGTATCCGGTGTACATCCGTTTCTTGGTTTGTGCCCTGAAAGAACATTTTACCTGACGTTTCGCCAAAATCTCATTTGGCATTTTCAAAACTGAAAATGTGAAAACAGAATGAAGAATTTTATAGAGTGCCTTTCTATTTATACCGTCGTTCGAGATCGTAACCTGTATGATGACTGTTCAGATGGGGTGCCGTTACTGGTCTTTATTGCGTTACCTACTAATCCCCTTGGGTTGTGATCACCGGTCGCCCTGTTTATTGTCCCTTGTGATTTTTCATTAGGATTAGATTTATTAGTAAGCGTTTTATGATGGGATTTTTGTGCCTTCCACTTTTTTGGCAAGTTTAGAGCGTCACCTCGTTTATTTAATTCCCCAATTTTTTGGATTTCGATAGCTTCCCGTATTTGCCTATTTCAGTGATTTTCTACGTTGACGATTTCCGTGCATTTAAAGTAAAGTTCAGGTGAGGTCCTATATCCCTATTTTTTTCAAATTTGTAGGTTTTATAGTTTCGGGGATAAATATATTTTAATAGTTTATTTTAAAAATATGAAAAAAGTATGTTTGAATTTGTCATAATGAGCCCTTTTGATACATTACGTGATGTGTTAGAAATCATAAGGGGTTTCTCCTTATTTTTTCGGTAAAATTCAGGTTTGGCCCCATATCTCTAATTTTTTTCAATATTTTACGGCTTATAGTTTCGGAGATAAGGTAGGAGGAATGAGTAAAAATTTTTGTTAATATCTTTAAAATAATTTATTTAAAAATATGAAATAAATATATTGTTTTCGCCATAATGAGCTCTTTCATTTCATATATTACATGATGTGTTAGAAACAATTTATATATATATATATATATATATATATATATCTAATTTTTTTCAAAATTTTACTTCTTATAGTTTCGGAGATAAGGGGAGGAACGGCCGATTGATATTATAAGGGTATCCGTATAAACACGGAACCCTTAAAAGTTAAATATGTCAAAAATGAGGAAAATGACAAAATTATCAGAATTGCCAGAAATTCCAGAAATGTCAAAAATACCAAAAACATTAAAATGAAACATCAAAATCATATTAAATCCGAAAATAATATATTTTTAGAACCATTTGTTGTGAGGTATTTTCGCTCGATAATGTTAAAATGGTTTTCACAAAGAAATCTAAAAATGTACGGGATGTGAAAATTAGCAAACTAAAAAATGTTCAAGACAAATATGTCAAATAAACCGATTTGTCTGGCCCGCGCGAAGCCGGGACGGGTCAGCTAGTAACGTATATATACGATTTATTTTTCTCTTAATTGTTCTGGTATATTAGGGAATTGTAATTGAGAATTTCGTTAACTTTTTATTTCTCAATTGCGAAGCTATTCATACATTTATATTATTTTAATTTCAATGTTTTTATAGTATCTACCTTTGTTCTGCTAATTACAGGTACTAGTTCACAAATTCAAAATGGTGTTAATGTTGGAAATGCTAGCAAAAAGATACGAGTAGGAGCTAATTGGATTCGAAATTACGTCTAGAAAAATTTGCAACCATTTCGAAGTTGGAATGAAAATAATTGCGCAAAAGTTATTAACAAATTAAATTTTGATAATCATAAAAACAAAAATTTACATGTATTTATAGTATTATTACAAAATTTATCAACATCGTCCCTGACTAAACTACGTGAAGATTTATTAATTCGAATAAACATCAATCGCTGTGATAATAAAAAAAATAACTTGAATTTTCGACTGTTTATCTGGACGCTGTGTGAACAAATGTAGAACGACCAGAAAATTCGATGTAGGATATATAGAGTAATATAAAATTCCTAAGTTAGTTAGTATAGCGTACATAATGTTATGATTTCGATGTAAATTGTATTCAGAATCAGCTCTTGGTAATATTTGATGTTTACGTGTAAATAAAGTTCTAGAAAGTGAAGTGAAAAATCAGTTTTTAAAATTAATTAAATTTGAACCCACGGAGTTTATTGCAGTATTTTTCTTTTAGATTTTTAGTCTACAAAAGTTAACCGTTAGAAATACGATAAATAGCATTCGTCCATTGTTTATAAAGTCACCATATTTTGTAACATGTCAAATGCATAAAAATATTTAAACAATGTCTAATCAGTCTCTTTATCCATACAAATTTCTTTTAAAATTAATGGAATCTAAAAGTATTTACAAAGTGTTACGAAATTTACCAAAGCCGACCCTGTTTCATTTCAGTACGACACCGATCGCTTCTAAGATAAAAAAAATGGTTCTCGAAATGACTCGGCAGCTGTAGAATTGATGATTGATTTTACGAGAGTTTTCGATGCTGGTTTTAAAAAGGAAGCAGCTCACGATTGCAAGTTAGTTAGACAGGACGACGAGCGTATATTGTAATGTTATTGTGAATCAGCTGTTCTGTATAATTTTGATGTAAATAAAGTTCTAGAAAAGTGAAAGTGAATATTAGTTTTATAATTTTAAATTGAACCCACGGACTATATTTCAATTTGGTGATCAGAAGTAAAACATTAAGTGCAGTTAAAATCGTAATTTGATTTATGGAAACCCGTGGCATGGAAAAAATGGACGAAACTACCAAAAAAATAGTCAAGCAAGTTACGGAGGGACTAGACGA
Organism: Octodonta nipae; assembly: GCA_034190945.1. Lineage (NCBI taxonomy): Eukaryota > Metazoa > Arthropoda > Insecta > Coleoptera > Chrysomelidae > Octodonta > Octodonta nipae. Next base: position 92,894,308 of record CM067219.1, read on the forward strand.
AAAAATAGCCCAAATTCTAGAAAAACGTGACAAGAAGGAGAAACAACATCAAGAAGAAATTCAACAAAGGTTAGTGAAATCTGTTGATGATAAATTTAAAGTTGAGTTAGGAAATCTTGTCACTAATATCGATGAAAAACGTAAAATAGAATTAAAAATTCTTGTTTCTACTATGAAAAGTGAACAACATAATTTAATTGAAGGATTGTTCTCGAAATTTGAACAAAAACAAGAACAAGTTGAATTAAAACGACAAAATGAATAACTGAAGAAAAAAAATGCAATTTGAACAACTAATGCAAATAGTATCGCAAGTTAATGAAACAGTTAATGAAAGAATGCAAATAGTGGAATCGGACATAAAAGAAATAAACGACGACATGAAGATCCTAAAAAGTAATGTGGAGACTCTTAAAATCAAAGTAGATGACATCGATTCCATTCAGAGCCAGGTGAAATTTGAAATCAGTTCCATTAAAAACACGGTACAAAGTCAAATAAGTGAAGTACAAGATAAAATCAGTGCCATCCAAAACAACAATCAATGGTTGAGCCAGGTATACCAAGTCCAACTGAGTGGAAAAACGCAAAAATGCGGTGAAAGACTCCAAGAATTCGAAGCAGAGATTAGACGGTTAGTACGTCCTACCCAGACCTGTCAAAGGAAACGAAAGACCAGTTGGCCACACAGAGTTTCATAAACGGCATCAGAGATGTGGAAGTACAACTAAATCTAAGACTAAGTGGCGTCAAGAAAAGTAATGAAGCTCTTCTTCGGGCTTTGGAAGTAGAAGCCGTCATGAACATGTCCAAGCCGAGGATCCGAGCAATTGCCTTCAACCAGGAAGAGTCAGAGTCACCATTTCAAGCGCTGCTGGCTGGTCTGAGCAAAATATTTGAACAGTCACAAAGAACTGGCACCAGAGGGGCATGTTACCGCTGCGGGCGGACAGGACACTTCCAACGTGACTGCCGAGTAAGGCTACCGGAACGATCATCAACCAGGGGTAGCCAACAAACCGACCTTGCCAACCAGGGAAACTCCAACCAGTCAGCATAAGGGGCGAATGCTGACTCACCCTTCACCAGCCCCCAGGACAGTATCCATCCGGGGATTTTGCCGAGATAGCAGCAGGCTAGTCATCAGTGGCACCATCAATGGCCGAGCAGTTACCATCACCATCGATACCGGCGCCGCTGTGTCCATTGCCAAGTCCAGGGTTTTGAGAGCATCAGAAATTCCAGTTACCAATAACATCCAGCTCAGAACAGTCACCGGCGAGTCCATGTCAATACAGGGTGAGGCAGATGTTATGCTACAGATAGGGGACAACATGATCCGGCATAGGGTCCTGGTAGCGAATATTGAGGACGACCTAATCAGCCAGCATGGATTTATGTTCGACCCGAGATATGATGTTCTTTGGTTCTTAAATGAAGAATTTGTATTGAGACGGCCCGTCAACAGCTCAGTGACCCCCATAAAAATTGTAGCAAAATAACAGATTATTCATGGGCAGCTAGACAGCAATCCTGGGAGGTGCGTTGGAATGGTGTAGCTCGTACACTCAGCTCATGACTACTTAGTTGGACGGGCTATAGTTCAAACCGGACGAGATATACCAATTAGATTCATGAATTTGTCCAACCACGACATCATAATTACCACTGGTCAAGAGATAGCTTGTTTTGAGCCAGTAGAGACCATCATCAATTGCGAAGAAGAGTACCAGACGTCGGTGAAGGATACAGGGCCCAGTAAAGAGTTCCTGCAACAATTTGCTGACCATTTGACATACTTGACACCAGAGAACCAGAAGAAAGCCAAGCAATTTATCACAAAGCACTGGCAAATTTTTAACAGTCAAAATGAAATTACCGGTCGCACCAACATCATCCAGCATCGAATAGATACCGGAAAGGCTCAACCCATCAGAATACCACCTAGACAACTACCATTGGGGCAACAACAGGCAGTCGAGGAAAACATCGAGTCCATATTACAAAATGGAGTTATTGAGTCGTCCATCAGCCCATGGTCTGCCCCCGTCGTGTTAGTTAAAAAGAAGGATGATGGACCCACCCGATTTTGCGTGGGTTACAGAAAGCTGAATGATGTCACGAAGAAAGACAGCTATCCACTACCCCGAATCGATGACACTCTGACCCCACTAGCAGGCTCCCGTTGGTTTTCCACACTAGACCTAAAAAGTGGATATTGGCAGGTTGGTCTACACGCAAACGACAGAGAGAAGACAGCGTTCTCCACCAGTAAAGGGCTGTTTCAGTTCACGGTCATGCCCTTTGGGTTATGTAATGCACCCGCTACATTTGAGAGGCTAATGGAGTATGTACTGAGCGGGTTAACATGGAGGACGTGCTTAGTATACCTCGACGATATTCTAGTCATGGGTCAGACATTCGACGACCATCTGAAAAACCTGGACGAAGTATTCTCCAGAATTAATAACGCCAACCTCAGACTCAACCCGAAGAAGTGTTCCTTGTTCCAAAAAGAAGTAGAGTATTTGGGCCACGTCGTTTCCGAGTCAGGAATCCGCACCAATGAGGACAAGATAGAAGCCATCCGCGATAGGCCAGTCCCAAGAGACAAGCATGAACTCCGAAGCTTCTTGGGCGATTTGTTGAGGGATTTGCCACCATTGCCGCGCCTCTACATCGGCAGACCACTGAGAAAGAGACCTTCCGTTGGAATCAGTATTGCGAAACATCATTCAGACGACTGAAGGCTGCACTATGTTCCAGACCAATCCTAGCCTTTCCTACACAGTCCGGCAAGTTCATTTTAGACACCAATGCCAGCAACACAGGTTTGGGGGCCGTCCTATCTCAGATGCAAGATGGTGAAGAGAGGGTGATCGAGTACTACAGCCGTGGATTCTCGAAACCGGAAATAAATTATTGCGTCACCAGAAAAGAACTTCTTGCAATAATAAGGACTGTAGACCATTTCCACAAATACCTCTATGGTCGTCAATTCTTAATCCAAACAGATCATGCCGTACTCAAATGGCTCCTGGACATGAAGACACCGGAAGGACAACTGGCCAGGTGGATGGAGAAATTACAGCAATACGATTTCAAGGTGGAACACCGTTCCGGCCGTTTGCACAATAATGCCGATGCCCTATCCAGAAGACCCTGTAGAGCAGAATGTGGACATTGTCTGAAGACGGAGCAGCGAGAAGGTATTTCCATCAGGCAGATCCGAGTGCAGGCCAATGAAGACTGGACAACGGAACAGTGCATCCAGGACCAAATGGCTGATCCAGACATCGAACCAATCTTGTCACCCAAAACGAGAGGGGCACCCAGGCCACGATGGGACGAGGAAGGTAGATACTCAGGTGTGCTGAAATCGTTATGGGCTCAATGGGACTCTCTAAGTGTAGAGAATGAAATGCTCAAGCGAGTTTTGGAAAGCGCTGATGGACGAGAAACCAAGTCCCAACTGGTAGTTCCGAAGAAAAAGGTACCAGCCATCCTGACCGAAATACAAGATGGAATTGCCGGAGGCCACCTGAGCATGAATAAAACCCTAGACAAAGTTCGCCAGCGGTACTACTGGGTGAATAACTTCGAAGACGTCAGAGCTTGGTGCCGCAAATATGCCACCTGTGCAGCCAGTAAGGGCCCGAAGACCCGAACCAAGGACAGAATGCAGCAGTACAATGTGGGCGTCCATTTGAGAGAATTGCCATTGATATCGTTTCCGTTTCCCGAGTCTGAGAGAGGGAACAAATACATTCTGTTCGCAATGGATTACTTCAGCAAATGGCCTGTGGCATATGCGATACCCAAACAAGAGGCAACCACGGTAGCGACGGTGCTAGTAGAACAACTATTCAGCAGGTTTGGCGTCCCGATGGAACTACATTCAGACCAGGGGCGTAACTTCGAATCGAATGTATTCCAGAAGGTTTGTACGATGTTCGGGATCAGGAAAACGAGAACAACACCGTTGCACCCACAGTCAGACGGAATGGTCGAAAGATTCAACAGGACCTTGGAACAACACCTATCCAAGGTCGTCAGCAATAACCAACGTGATTGGGATTAGCATAATCCCCTATTCCTTGTGGCATATCGCTCTGCCGTACATAATAGTACAGGCCTGACCCCAGCCAGGGTTCTATTCGGAAAGGAGCTGCGATTACCCTGCGATTTGGCTTTTGGCTCCTCAGAAGAACCTTCCCAAGACATCGACGATTATGCCGACCAGCTCCGACATAACATGCTGGCAATACACAAATTAGCCCGAATGCAGATGTTGGCCACCAGTGACCGGATGAAGACGCGATACGACCTCAAGGCCAATTCAGTCGGGTTCCAGGAGAGGAACAAAGTCTGGCTGACAACCCCCAACGGAGCAAGGGTAAATCCCCAAAGCTTACCCCCGCCTGGGATGGTCCATACGAGGTGGTCAAGAGGCTTAATGACGTCGTCTACCGGATTCGTCGAAACTCCAAGGCTAAGTTGAAGGTGGTCCATTTAGATCGACTCGCTCCCTACCATGGAGAAGATGTTTCTGATCGGGAATATTGCAATATATTAAAAAGTAATACTTAATATTAATAAAGAAACATTAGATCTAAAAACATAGTTTTGCACCCTAACACCAAACCTTTATTTTTAAACACTCAACGCCATTTCAACAACTCTAAGTTGTCATCATCAAGGAGTAAATCAAACTAAATCGAAATTATAATTTTCTCTAATTTATACCTACCACTAAACTATTACTTAAGTAATTAGTACAAGTACCTGAATTATAAATAACAGATTTGACAGATAAGGCAGATTTTATATAATACAATTATGTAAATGAGGATAATCCTTAATTACCTACCTACTTTTACCCTACAAGTAATGACATTTTTAATACTTATTTTATGGCTTCTTAGAAAGTAAACTGTATATCTAAAAACAACAAGTTTTTCTTATGTCAACTTAAATGTCATAAATATCAGACTTTCAATTTGCAATTTACATTTTCAATACATATTTTAAAGCCATTGACAACGAAGTCAGAATCGACTTTGAAACGTTTGGTTTTTCTTTCAATATAGAGCTTTTTATTTCGATTGTAGTGTCATTTCCCAAGAAAACAAAAATAATCAAGAATATGCCACAAATAACATTTAGAATACAATTACGTTGTTTTTTATTATTTATCATACATTTTCATGTTACATTCTACTGTCTTGGTGCTGAAAATGTGGAGTTCCTCCTCCGAAATTATTGTCGGCTACTATTACTGCATCACAGTGTACTTTGCCAAGTGGAATGTATCTGAACTAACATTCAGTAATGTAAATTGGTATTCTGTCACTGGTGTATTAAAATAGCTGTTTTCCTAACGTATGGTGGAAAATGTAACGATTTCTGGTTTGTGTTTTCTTTTAGCTGGATATATTTCATTTTGTGCGAATAAAATACTTTAAAGATTTTCTGGGCTTTTATAATGCACTACGTCATGTTTCACGTGCACATAGTTTTGAGTCATTCTCTAAAATATGGAAAAAATAAACCTGTTAAGCAAATAATTTTTTTTTTCACTCAACTTTTGATTAAAGTGGAGATTTACTGAAAATGTAAATACACCGATGCCTTTATTATTTCGCATTTAATTTTATTTAATTAGGTTATAAATACATTATTTTGTTTTAGCTGCATGCATGATTGCGGGTTGTGCCGTTTTTCCTGCAGGATGGTCAGAAGCCAGTGTAAGGAAAGTATGTGGTCCAGACGCTGACAAATACACTCTGGGGTCGTGCGGTATTCGATGGCCTTATCTATTGGCAGCTATTGGTTGTTTAGATGCTGTTATCCTTTCCACTTTAGCATTTATTCTGGCAACCAGACACGTAAGGCTACAACCAGAACCCAATTACTCAACGTCTCCCAGTTTGTTTAAAGGTTAATACTTTTATTATATTATGTTGAATTTTGACATTGAATATATTTTACTTCAATTTATATTCAAATTTTAATATTTTGAATTCTACTTATAATCTGGCTTTGTGCAGGCTTTATTGTCGTTCGCAGATTTTGAATAAATCACCTGTTTTACGTTCAAAGAGTTAGCAGTTATTAAAAAAAATTAATGCATCTTTAACCCACCCAAAAATCAATTATAATTCACCGCTTTTTAAAGTCTTAGCTAACAAACTAATTCAATGGAGATTTGACATTGTTTGATGCTATTTGTCAAACAGTTGGTATACCTTTCTATGTTGCAATTTCAGTTCCAACTGTTGTTTTTTGGAAGTTTCATTATTTATTTTGTTCAAATAGAAATTAAAATGCAAATTCTACACTATCGCGTGTTTTCAATTACAATAAATTAACAGCTATTTAATGCATGATGAATTTATTCAAAATTGATATGTGAAGGTAGTTTCTATGAACTTCAAGCAGAACATAATAAAATAAATTAGGACGTCTGAAATAAAATACATGGGACTCATGAGAGAACAGTATCAAAACGTTTAAATTCTAACACATACTGTATTATAAGGAGGTAAAAAATAAAGTCAGCCTAGAGTAGATTTTATAATTAATTAAAAAAAAACAGTTTATATTAGAAAATTCGACAATGAATTATATAGACATCCATAATAATTGTCACCAAAATACAAGATAAAAATAATAAAATGTCGCTCTCCAATATCGACAGGTAGACATATGGAACCTTTTTTAATGAAATATCAGACAACATACACATTACCAAGACTATAGTAATGAGTGGATTCAATTAAAAAATAGGGGGAAAACAAGAGAATTTTCAAAAAGTACATATTTAGAACATATTACTCAAGGACTTCGAGTTGGTGAAGAAGAAAGAATGGAGAAGATTGTATTGCTATTGGAAATCGATCTCTGGTGACCTGGCCTGCTCGCTCGGCGGACCTTAGGCCTCATTTGGGAATAAATAAAAAATAAAGTTTATTGATTGTATTACTTATACTTACTAATACAGTAGAGAAACTTGAGGTAGCCGTTGTTCGAGCAATTGAAGAAATGCCTAGACAATCGGTTATAGATGCACGTATATTTCTAATTCATTACTATATTTCTTTCATTTGTGCCCATAATAAATATTATTTTTAGGTTCATATATAATGAATGTGATAGGTGAGGTACCATAAAATATGTAACAGAAGTACTGTGGCAAATAATTTACTCAAGTATAAGTTTATATCAGATCATTTTTGGAAAATATTTATTTATTTAATTAGTTGACACTTTTTGAGTTATTAGGAAAAACAGCACCTACATGATTTTTTCTTCTATTGCTTAGTCTTGCACTTACAATTAGAAGTGCTTTATTAGTAATCTTTTACATACTCCCATTATTGGAGTAGTTGCATATTTGGTTAGAAGTCTGGTTGTCTAATTAACGTTTGATTGAGAAATTATACATTTGTGAAAAAACGAAGGGCTACATTTTCAAAAAATGTAAACCATTCAAAGTTTCAATCTGAATTCGTTATCAATGGCGTTAAAATCTGACTAAAATTTATGTATTCTGTTCTCAAGAGTGGTGTTATTTTCAAACAAACCATAAAAAATTAGAAGATACCACTAATAAGCTTCAGAAAACAATTAGTATGGTTAGTTAAAAACCTTTGCTGGCATTGAAATTTAGACCCTTAAAGTCTAAGATGATTGATTGCATAAATATTATTAGAGACAAATTATAATACGTATTCAAAATGTTCCTTTCCAACTGTCTAACAATTACTAATCTTTTGTAAATTCTGAGACAGCACATTGATAAGATTTTTTTAATAATAGTTTCTCGTAAATCATCTAGATTATTTATCTATTTCCTACTCAACACCTGAATCAAACGAGTTTTCCGTGTGTGATCCAATACAGTAGTTCCTGAGACACATCAGTTTGATTGATAATGCTAAGTAGTGAAATACGTACTGTGTTATGAGGTTGCACTTGTACGTAACTACAATAGACATTTTTTAAAGTTGTACTTGAAAATGCAATGTTTGTAAATTATAAGTTGCATCAGTTAATTTTACGTGTTGACAAAATCAATTAACAAAATTTCTCTTTCGAGTGTATTCTATCCCTATTGAAAACATCGCCACAGAGTCCCATTCCCATACAGAACTACATATACTGTAATAGTTTGTATGCGGTCTATCTGTAAAGAAAACTTGCCAGATAAAAACCATCGGAATCTTTCTCCTAGTCCAATACAAGGAGTTTTCTTTACTGGAATTAAAGAGATTTTAATGTATACTGTAATCTTATGCATTCTATATGAACGTAATTGTTTTCATTGTAGTCCATTAGAATTATGGATCTTACGCGTATTTCCATAATCAGTATGTTTAATGTTTTCTGTTAGCAGATGCTATATTGAAAATTAAAGATATTAATGGTTCGCTTAGAAACTTGTATGGGTATAAATTTGGATCGACAGCAAAAAAAACACACTAGGTTCCCATTGATTTTTTAAATTAGAATCTATTATGTCCATAGATCAAGTGAAAGCAGTTAGACTACAATCCCAATCAGGGACAAATTGAACCTGAGTACAAATTCCGGTTTACGTTTTCCACAAATACATACCGTTGCAAATTTTAATTTCTTAATTATTTTTTGCTAGATTAATTTGTAATTTTGAATTTAAAAGTTAAGGATTCATACTGTAAAGTCTTTAAAATCATGCTATCTGGACGAAATTTTTATAAATGTTAAAACATTTATTTCGGTTGTTTCTCATAATAACAACATTTAATAAGTACGTTTGGCAGCCTATCTCTAGCCTCTAAATAACTACTAGATGTCTAGATCCTACTTTGAACTAGAATTTAAATGTTTTTGCATTACAATTGTTGGGTGCAATTTTTTTGAAAAGAAAAAATCTTATCAAATATCTATTCTTTACTATTTTCAGGTGAAATGAACACTGGTTATATGGGTGATTCGGCAAGTGTGGCGGGATCAAGAAAATCTTTAGGAGTTCATCCGGTGGTGGTAGTACATTCACGACAAGATGATACCTATTCCCAATTCTCACAAAGGACTGTTCCCAGATCAATACATTCTGGGCATTACTCCCATCCACATTCCCTTCACAGAAACTTCCAATTATGAAGTGGTTATTATTAATTCTAATCATTTTCATAGGTGGCAGAAAATGTCAAAAAGGACTTAACTGAAACATCCTTAATGCAATATAAATAAATTATATTTTTGTGTTGTCTAAGTTATATTTTAATTTCGAATAATGTATTTAAATATATTTATTGACAATATTTGTACAGGGCTAGCTGCATTTTTTTATAAAAATAAAATATACTGGATCTGATTTTTAATAGTATTTAATATGTTTTTAAAGTTTAACTTACGGTGACATTTAATCAGGTTTACGAATGAGCGGTATTTACAATTTGGTTCACACATGTTTTGGACAAAATGATTCCAAAAATATTTCATCTAAACGAAAGAAAAAAACGCAGTAGAAAAGATCTAAGTGACAAATATATGATGCTAATTCACTCTAAAGTTGGAAAATAATAAAATTATAGGTTTGTTCCTACATGCATCCGTACCGCCATGAAACTGTCACGAAATCGCCTGCATCGAATATGAGTGCAACTGCGAGTTTAGCACCATTCAACGTACTACCATTGTATAGTCACAAGAAATCTTAGATAAGATTTGCCGTAGCCTGTCCGCATAAACAGTGATCACCATAGTGAGTCGTTTAGGGCCCTTTTGAAGCTTTCTACCAATATGTCAGATTATGGTTGTTAGCGAGTGGTTTAGTATTCTTGATGCCTAATAGTTCGCAAATCTTGTGTCACCGCAAATATGTTAAATAACTGTTCGACCAAAGATGTTGCAACAGCGGTCATCTCTTGATTGCGAACTGGAAAATTATTCATCGGAAATGAGGCCAATTATCAACAACATCCCGCTAAGAACAGTCACCGACTACTTCATATCAGTACATTGATTGCTACAAAAATTGTAGTTAAATCCTTGACCAGAATTTCCGGTCGAACAGAACAAATTATTCATGGACAGCGAGAAAGAAGTCCTGGGAACAACAATATCGGAATTGCCAGTTGTGAAGAAACAGCCTGTTTTGAGTCAGTAGAAACCATCATCAATGGTTAAAAAGCTTATCAGGCCTCGGCGAAGGATTATAGAGTTTATAAAACTGTTTGCCGACCATTTGGCACATTTTACACCAGAGGCACAGCAGAAGGTGAAGCAATTTATCTTAAATCTGTAGCATATTTTCAATAGTCAGGATGGTACTACCTGTCGTACTAACATTATCCAGCACAAAATAGATACTAGAAAGGCTCAATCCATAAGAGTACCACCTAGGCGACTACCATTGGGACAAAAACAGGCAGTTGAGGAAAATATCGAGTCTATTTTACAAAGTTATTTTGCTATCCATCATCCCATGGTCTGTTTCCGTTGTTTTAATGAAAAAGGAGGATGGAACCAACCGATTTTATGTGGATTATAGGAAATTGAACGACTTGACGAAGAAAGACAGCTATCCACTCCCTCGAATTGATGACACTGACCACACTAGCAGGGTTTCCTTTCGTTTCTCTACATTAGACCTAAAGAGTTGGTATTGGCAGGTTGGACTTCATGAAAGCGTCAAAGAAAAAATAGTTTTACACAAGTAAGGGCTGTTTGAATTCACAGTCAAGCCGTTCGGGTTAAGTAACGCTCCCTCTACGTTCGAGAGGTTAATGGAGTATAGGGCTATTGAGCGGATTGATATGCAGGCAGTGGCGTTGCTAAGGAGAGGCAGTGGAGGCGGCCCTCACCGGGTGTCACCCATAAAATAAGACCTTGCAACAACATCTATCCAAGGTCGTCAGTACTAGCCAGCGTGATTTGAATAAATATATTTATTCCCTTGTTCCTGTTGGCTTACCACTGAGGTGTCCACAATTCCAGAGTATTTTTCGGAAGGGTGCTAAGACTACCGTGTGATTTGGTCTTTGGCTCACCAGAAGAACCGCCCAAAAAAGTTAATGATTATGCCAACCAACTCAGACAAAACATGCTGGCTACATACGAACGTAATTGCATACAAATGTGTTATGAATTGAAGGCAAATTCATCGGGATTCAACATGGAGAAAAGGTGTGGTTATAAAATCCCCAGAGGAGCAAAGGCACGTCTCCAAAGCTCACACTAGCTTCAGGCTATATGAAGTAGGAATCTGAGGCTAAAATGAAGTTAGTTCATTTGGATCGACTTGTTTCCTATCATGAAGAAAATGATTCCGATCGAGATTATTGAAATTAAAGGGTCTAACAGCTAATATCGAAGTATGATATAGCCAATGACTATAATATAATAGTTTAGTTGGATATAGCCTATGAAAAGCGGTAGTGACATTTAGTTGGTTGTTTGTGAGTAAAATAAAGACGATTTATTTTTTGTGTAAAAAAATTGTTTGAATCCACGGAAATCTTTAAAATTCCTTCTTTATCTCCGAAACTACTAAACATAAAATTTAGAAGAAATAATAAGGTAATGTTTTTATTTTCACACTCGGGTTCAGTTCAGTTCTTGGATTTATTTAAAAACACCGTCTAACTCACTGTAATTTATTTCCACTACTTTTACAAAATTTCGTCGTCCTGTTGAGAGTCGAACCATTTCGAATTCCCAGAAGTACCGGAATAATGTCCCTTCCACGAATTGGTTGATGGCCGATTGCACCAGCTGTCGGATGAATTCTCGTAACATTGCCCCCTTCTTAAGACCATTTCGTCCCGGAATGTCCCAGAATCCTTGTGACGATATTTGCAGGACTATCCATTTCGACAACGGGAGGTTTGGTGGAAGTAACAGTCAACGGTCTTCGAATCTGGGCTGCGAATATTGAGACAGCACACCAAGATGTCGATGCCACTGAATCGAAAGATTGTTTCCATCATACTTCTCACCACCCTCCAATTCAGTCCATCCAACCCGCAGGTTATCTTTGGGACTGCCAATTTCATCAGATTCTTCTCCGTCATCACATTCCTCAATTCTACCAGAGTCTTCCAAAGATCGCTATATGTTGGCTTGTCCTGTGAGAATGTTTTTGTTACCAAATAAAAGATGTCTCTGGTACCCACTGGTTGTTTATCTTCGAGATGAAGGACCTTCCCTACCGCTGGATCTTGCTCCCGTAGCTTCTGGAACTGGCCGTACTTTTTGGGAAACACTTTGGCTATTCCTCTGGACATCCGGAGATCTCGAGCCACACAATCAGCCAGGGTATATTCTATGGGCACCTCAAACAGGTCTCGGGGTTCCTCTGTGGTCACGTCGTGCTGCACTTTCTGCCCATTAGAGTACAGTGTCTTAAACTGTTCGAGGATCATCTCGTCTTTAGGTGGTAGAAAGCTGCGGAGTTGGGCTTGGTCAACTTCGCCGTCATGACTTCCGGCATAAGGGGCTAACCTGTTGAAATGGACCACCTTTGGTTTTCCTCGAGGCAGCTTCCTTATTCTGTAGACAAGATCGTTGATCTTCTTTACAATTTGGTAAGACCCCTCCCAAGATCTTTGTAGCTTGGGCGAACATCCACGACGACGTTGCGGGTTATACAACCAAACAAGATCATCAGCTTGGAATTCCCCGCCCTCGGCTCTGATGTCATAGGCTTCCTTTATTCGGGCACTGGCTGGCATTGTCGATGTTTAACCGGACTCGTTGGTGTATGTCGTCCATCTTTCGACGTAACTGGCTGACATAGTCTTCACCTGCAGTCTCTTCTCCTGGGGGACATCCAAACTTCAAATCGCATGGTAGTCGTAACTCTCGTCCCATAATAACGCTTGCCGGGGTCTGACCCATGAACTCGTGCACAGATGAACGATATGCCATTAGAAACAAGTGAAGGTACTGGTCGCAGTCTCTTTGGTGGTCGGAGACTACTTTTGACAAATGGCGGTTAATAGTCCTATTCATCCGTTCTACCATCCCATCTGATTGAGGGTGTAATGCTGTCGTCCGTGTCTTATTGATCTGCAGAAGTTTGCAGACATCTTGGAAAAGAGTAGACTCGAAATTTCTACCTTAGTCTGAGGGCAACTCCAAGGGAACACCAAAACGACTGATCCATTCCTTGACAAGGACATCAGCAACGCTCAAGGCTTCTTGATTCGGCACTCTTCGGCCCATTTACTAAAATAGTCCATCACCACCAGAATGTATTTATTTCCAGAGTCGGATTCAGGAAATGGACCGGCAACATCAATGGCTATTCTTTCGAATGGACTGCCCACGTTATATTACTTCATTGGAGCTTTTGGTCGCTTCTGAGGTCCATTAATTGCTGCACAAACCTTACATTTCCGGCATCACTTCTTAACGTCTACTTGGCAGGTTACCCAATAGAAGCGTTCTCTCAACTTCCCTAAGGTTTTGGTCACTCCCAGATGTCGTCCGGTTGTACCGTCATGTAGTTCTCGCAAAACCGGAAGTCCATTCTCCAGGTTGAGAGAGTTCTACTGAGCCCAGTACGACTTTCTGATTGGTGAGTGTTGGGAAATCTCTTGCCACGTAGGTTTTGCGGTCTTCTTCCTTCCACCGGATAACCTCTTTCAAATCTGGATCTAATTTCTGGTCTTTTTGGATCTCCGCAGATTGCCAATGGTCATCGATGGCGGTAGTTCTGCAGAGAACAGCCCCTTTTTCTTCAGCTCGCTGACAATGTTTGCAATCATCAGGGCATGGTCTCCTCGATAGGGCATCAGGATTCTTATGGCTTGTTCCAGCCCGATGTTCAGTCTCGAAGTCGAATTCTTGCAATCGCTCAATCCACCTGGCCACTTGTCCTTCGGGGTTTTTAAACTGCAAGAGCTACTTCAGTGCTGCATGATCAGTCCACAGGAGAAATCTTTTACCATATAGGTACTTGTAGAAATGTTCTACTCCCTTTACCACAGCCAAGAGTTCCCTGCGAGTAACGCAGTAATTCCGTTCAGGCTTGCTCAAGGTCTTGCTGAAATAGCCGATGACTTTCTTCTGACCGTCTTGGATCTGCGAAAGCACTGCACCAATTCCGACATTGCTTGCGTCGGTATCCAAAATGAAGTTCCCATCTGGCAAAGGATAACTTAAGACGGGGGCACTCGTCAATGCTCTTTTCAGTGTCTCGAATGATTGTTGGCATTCCTCGCCCCACTGGTACTGCACCTTCCCTTCTGTGAGTAGTAAGTGGTTTGGTACCGACGATAGTACGTGCATAACTCCAGGAAAATTCTTAACTGGTGGATATCTTTAGGTATCGGCCATTCCTGGACATCTTTGACTTTCTGTTTATCAACAGCTACTCCTTCTGCGGAAACCACATTTCCAAGATATTGCACCTCTTCTTGGAACAGCTGACACTTCTTCGGGCTTAACTTTAGTCCGGAACTTCGAAGTCACCGAAACACCTCCTCCAGGTTATTCACCTGGTCTTCAAATGATCTTCCAACCACGATAATGTCGTTAAGATGTTTTTCATGAAAGTCCTTTTAACACTGTTTCCATCAATCTTTCAAAAGTAGCTGGAACATTACACAACCCAAATGTCATCACCGTGAATTGGTAAAGTCCTGGGCCAATGGTAAAAGCAGTCTTTCCCGGTCTTCTTTAACAAGTTCCGCCTAATAACCGCTCTTTAAGTCCAGGGTGGAAAACATCTTCGATCCAGCCAACGTATCTAGGGTATCGTCTATTCTTGGAAGGGGATAGCTGTCTTTCTTTGTAGCGTGGTTTAATTGCTGATAGTCCACGCAAAAGCGAGTTGAACCATCTTTCTTTTTGACCAAACCAACTGGAGAAGCCCATGGATGGATGGATGGATGGTTCAATAACACCTTCTTCCTCCATGTCGCGGACTATCCTGTCGGGTTCTTCTCTTTTAGCTAGGGGTAGTCTTCTCGCCGACTGTCGAATAGGTTGAGCGTCCCCAGTTTTAATTTTATATTTTACCAGATCGGTTCGTCGTCTTTTGCGATTCCCTACATCGAAAATATCCTGGTAGTTTCTAACTATGTCCCTCAATATTGCTTTCTGGTTTGGTTTCAAATTCTTAGATGAATCGGGAATAAGTCTTTCCAGTTCCTCAGATAGTTTAACTGATGGTATTTCTGCATGCTGTGTGCTTCTGACTACAGATGGAACTGTTGAACAGTGGCCTATAGTTGTTCCTTTCTTTAGCACAACCGAGTAATGATTCAGGTTCATTACTCTTACTGGCACAATCTCCTTGGCCCGAAACAGAGTCTTCCCCAGTGCGACTCCTCTGCATACATTTCCGTCGTTAAGTTCGGGATCAAACAACATTACGGTTCCAGTTTTAGCTTTCCCATCTAAGCAAGCATCTATAATGATTTCAGCTCTTTTCGGAACATTGACATCCTCTGCTAAGATGGCTCGCAGCATTATGTCATCTTTTCCATGAAGCACCACTTCTTCGTCATTCACTCGCAAAATTCCATCTTTGAAGTTTAACTGGAATCCCTTGGAGCTCATGGCATCTATTAACAATAATATAGGGCCTCACTTAAAGTTTATACTAATGTGTGTTAAGCTAGCTGAGCCATTTCATAACGCCCAAATAGGACCTACTCCAGAATTTATTGCTAATTTATTGCTAATTTGTTGCTAATTTATTACGCAAAAATTAAATTTATTGCTCCCACCGCTCCCGAGAAACAGTGGCTATGCTAACTTTAGACTAAAGTTAGCATAGCCATATTCTATATCTCCGGAACGAACAGCACTACCGAGGTGATGTTGGTGGCGTATTATGCTAATTAATTGCTATCGAATGGCACTAGAGTAAATAACCAAAAAATACCCCTTCTACTGAATTTCTCACCCCCCGACAATTACGAAAAATTATTTCAATATTTTGTGTTGTATAAAATCAGTAGACTTTTAATTGCTGAAGTTTCACCCTCATTACGATTTCATTCCTCCAACCCCTTCCGAGAAACTGTGGACACACCAACTTGAGACTAAAGTTAGCATAGCCACATCTATATCTCCGGAACGAACAGTGCTACAAGGGTGATCTTGGGGCCGTATTTTATTGCTAATTAATTGCTATCGAATGGCATCAGTGCAAATATCCAAAAACTACCCCTTCATCTCCTACTGAATTTCTCACCACCTGACAGAAAACTAAAATTTTTATTTCAATGTTTTTCGTTGTTAACTTCAGTAGACTTTTATTTGCTAATTAATTGCTGAAGCTCTACTTTCGTTACGAATTTATTGCCTCAACCTCTTGTGAGATACTGTGGTTATGCCAATTTTAGACTAAATTTAGCATACCCATATCTATATCTCCGGAACAAACGTCGTTATCGGTATGGTCTTGTGGGCGTATTGTATTGCTAATTAATTGCTATCGAATGGCACCAGACCAAAAACCCAAATCTACCCCTTCATCTCCTACTCAATTTCTCACCCCTTGACAAGTAACAAAAATATTTATTTCAATGTTTTTCGTTATTAAAATCAACTTTAAGTGTTAATTAATTGCTGAAGGTCTACCTTCGTTACGATTTTATTGCTCCAACGCCTTGCGACAAACTATGGCTATGCCGTATTTTATTGCTAATTAATTGCTATCGAATGGCACTAGAGCAAATAACCAAACAATACCCCTTCATCCCCTACTCATTTTCTCACCCCCTGACAATTAATAAAAAATTGTATTTAAATATTTTTCTTTGTTACAATGAGTAGAATTTTAATTGCTAACTAACTGTTGAAGGTCTACCTTTGTTGCGATTTTATTACTTCAACCCCTTGCGAGAAACTGTGGCTATGCCAATTTTAGACAAAAATTAGTATAGCCTATCTATATCTTCGGAACGAACGGCGCTATCGGTATGGTCTTAGGTGCGTATTTTATTGCTAATTAATTACCATCGAATGGCACTAGAGCAAATACTTTGAAACTACCCCTTCATCCCCTACTCAATTTATTACCCCCTGACAATTAACAAAAATATTTATTTTAATGTTTTTCTTTGTTAAAACCAGTAAAGTTTTAATTGCTAAACTTCTACCGTCGTTACGATTTCATTCGTTCAACCCCTTCAGTGAAACTATCGGGGTGATCTTGGAGGCGTATTTTATTGCTCATTAATTGCTATTGAATGACACCAGAGCTAAACTCAGTAACTCTACCCCTTCATCTCCATCTCAATTTCTCACCCCCTGACAATTAACAAAAATATTTATTTCAATGTTTTCGTTGTGAAAAAATAACTTTTAATTGCTAACAAATTGCTGAAGGTCTACCGTTGTTACGATTTTATTGCTTCAGTTAAGCGCGTCATACTTGTATTTTTCGAGGACATTTGTATGATTTGTGACCTGGTCTCAAAAATATATGTCCAACGTATTATTCAAGGACATTTGTATGTTTTGGGGGACAGGACTCAAAAAAACAAATACATGTACAGATTCAAATAGCTTTGATTCTAGACTGGAAAGCCATTTAAGTATTATTCTAAACAAAGGTTCTAATATGAACATAACAACAGGTCTTAATACAGTTTAGACCTTGATTATTAAGAAACTGATGAGGAAAACATAAACTAGTTAAAGGACCTTTCTTTCAACCTTACTGCATTAAATGGTATACAAACGAAAACTCGAAATAATGTTTAACGAAAAGTTTTAAAGAAATATTTACATACAAGTTATTATTAGCTCGCGTTTAAATGAGTTCTGCTAGGTAGGACTACATGGAATACGATTCTATACTTAAAAGGTTGATAAATATACTCTAATATTTGTCGGTGAATAAGTAGTAAAACATCATTAGTAGAAGTATTGAGATGCAAGATATAGTAAAGAAGTAAAAAAGAACAATTAATTTAAACATGTAAAGTATATTTTCAATAATGAAAAAACATCCGACATACTATTAGGAAAAAATGAAAATAATTAAACTTGAGCTCCTTCGGTTTTACAGACCTTCAACAGAAGCAACTATTGACACTGTATGATATTGTTGCGAAATTTACCTAACCGACCCTGTTTCATTTCAGTACGACACCGATCGCTTCTAGGATAAAAAATGTTCTTGAAATGGCTCGGCGGCTGTGGAGTTGATGGTTGATTTTACTAGCATTTTTGATTCTGGTTTTAAAAAGGAAGCAGCCCACGATAACAAGTGAGTTAGACAGCGAGGACGAGCGTATATCGTAATATTATTGTGAATCAGCTGTTCTGTATAATTTGATGTAAATAAAGTTCTAGAAAAGTGAAAGTGAATATTAGTTTTATAATTTTAAATTGAACGCACGGACTATATAACAAATTTGGTGATCAGAAGTAAAGGATTAAGTGCAGTTAAAATCGTAATTTGATTTATGGAAACCCGTAGCATGGAAAAAATGGACGAAACTACCAAAAAAACTAGTCAAGCAGGTTACGGAGGGACTAGACGAAAAAATAGCCCTGTTTCTAGAAAAACGTGATAAGAAGAAGAAACATCATCAAGAAGAAATTCAACAAAGGTTAGTAAAATCTTTTGATGAAAAACGTAAAATAGAATTAGAAAATCTTGTCACTGCCATGGAAGAAAAACAACAATAATTAATGGAAGCATTATTCTCGAAATTTGTAGAAAAACAAGATCAACTTGAATTAAAACGACAAAATGAATTTAAATTATTAGATGAACACAGACAAAATGAATATAAAATACTAGAAGAAAAAGGACAAAATGATTTTAAAGTAACTGAAGAGAAAAGACAACTGCAATTTGAACAATTAATCCATATAGTATCGCAAGTTAATGACATAGTTAATGAACGAATGTAAATAGTGGAATCAGACATAAGAGAAATAAACGAAGACATAAAGGTCCTAAAAAATACCGTGGATACTCTTGAAACTAAGGTAGATGACATCGATTCCATCCAGAACCAGGTGAAATTTGAAATAAGTGCTATCCAAAGCCAGGTAAAAGTTGAAATCAGTTCAATTAAAGACGCAGTACACAGTGAAGTACAAGATAAAGTGGAAAGAGCAATTAAAAAATTGCAACAAGATTTGCAGAGAGGGAAATACCAGCACACCGTGAGTACCAAAGGTTCCGTTAGCAAACCACCCACATTTGATGGCAGTTCATCTTGGCCCATGTATAAACGGCCGTGGCTACAGCTAATGGATGGGATAATCAAGAGAAATCTACTTCTCTGGTAATTTCGTTAAGATGTCCGGCCCTAGAACTCCTCCAAAGCATTCCAGTCGATGAACAAGGCAATTTCGACAAGATCATCGCCATCGTGGACAAACGATACGACAATCAATCCTTGAGCCAGGTATACCAAGTCCAACTGAGTGGAAAAACGCAAAAATCCGGTGAAAGCCTCCATGGATTCGAAACAGAGATTAGACGGTTAGTACACTTGTCCTATCCAGACCTGCCAGAGGAAACGAAAGACCAGTTGACCACACAGAGTTTCATAAACGGCATCAGAGATGTGGAAGTACATAGAAATTAAAGACTGAGTGGCGTCAAGAAGAGTAATGAAGCTAAATTTCGGGCTTTGGAAGTAGAGGCCGTCATGAACATGTCCAAGCCGAGCGTCCGAGCAGTTTCCTTCAATCAGGAAGAGTCAGAGTCACCATTTTAAGCCCTGCTGGCTGGTCTGAACAACATATTAGAACGGTCACAAAGAACTGGTACCAGAGGGGCATGTTACCGCTGCGGACGGACAGGACACTTCCAACCTGACTGCCGAGTAAGGCTACCGGAACGATCACCAACCAGGAGTAGTCAACAAACTCCAACCAGTCAGCATAAGGGGCCGAGCAGTTACCATCACCATCGACACCGGCGCCGCTGTGTCCATTGCCACGTCCAGGGTTTCGAGAGCATCAGAGATTTGGCCAGTTACCAATCACATCCAGGTCAGAACAGTCACCGGCGAGTCCGTGTCAATAGAGGATGAGGCAGATGTCATGCTACAGATAGGGGATAACATGATCCGGCATAGGGTTCTGGTAGCGAATATTGAGGACGATTTTATACTGGGTATGGACCTAATTAGCCAGCATGGATTTATGTTCGACCCGAGATATGATGTTCTTCGGTTCCTAAATGAGGAATTTGTATTGACACGGCCCGTCAACAGCTCAGCGACCTCCATAAAAATTGTAGCAAAATCCTCAGTCAGAATTCCCGGTCGAACGGAACAGATTATTCATGGGCAGCTAGCAAGCAATCCTGGGAGCTGCTTTGGAATGGTGGAGCCCGTACACTCAGCTCATGACTACTTAGTTGGACGGGCTATAGTGAAAACCGGACGAGAAATGCCAATTAGAGTCCTTAATTTGTCCAACAACGACATCAGAATTGCTAATGGTCAAGATATAGTTTGTTTCGAGCCAGTAGAGACCATCATCAATTGCGAAGAAGAGTATCAGACGTCGGTGAAGGAGACAGGGCCCAGTAAAGAGTTTTTACGACAGTTTGCTGACAATTTGACACACCTGACACCAGAGAACCAGAAGAAAGCCAAGCAATTTATCACAAAGCACTGGCAAAATTTTAACAGTCAAAATGGAACTACCGGTCGCACCAACATCATTCAGCATCGAATAGATACCGGAAAGGCTCAACCCATCAAAATACCACCTAGACGACTACCATTGGGCCACAACAGGCAGTCGAGGAAAACATCGAGTCCATGGTACAAAATGGAATTATTGAGCCATCCATCAACCCATGGTCTGCTCCCGTCGTGCTAGTTAAAAAGAAGGATGGAACCACCCGATTTTGCGTGGTTTACAGAAAGCTGAATGATGTCACGAAGAAAGACAGCTATCCACTACCCCGAATCGATGAGACTCTGACCACACTAGCAGGCTCCCGTTGGTTCTCCACACTAGACCTAAAGAGTGGATATTGGAGGTTGGTCTACACGCAAACGACAGAGAGAAGACAGCGTTCAAACCAGTAAAGGGCTGTTTCAGTTCACGGTCATGCCCTTTGGGTTATGTAATGCACCCGCTACATTTGAGAGGCTAATGGAGTATGTACTGAGCGGGTTAACATGGAGCCATCCGTGATTGGCTAGTCCCAAGAGACAAGCATGAACTCCGAAGCTTCTTGGGCCTTTGTTCCTACTACAGGCGATTTGTTAAGGGATTTGCCATCATTGCCGCGCGTCTACATCGGCAGACCACTGAGAAAGAGACCCTCCGTTGGAATCAGGATTGCGAAACATCATTCAGACGACTGAAGGCTGCACTATGTTCCAGACCAATCCTAGCCTTTCCTACACAGTCCGGCAAGTTCATTTTAGACACCAATGCCAGCAACACAGGTTTGGGGGCCGTCCTATCTCAGATGCAAGATGGCGAAGAGAGGGTGATCGAGTACTACAGCCGTGGATTCTCGAAACCGGAAATAAATTATTGCGTCACCAGAAAAGAACTTCTTGCAATAATAAGGACTGTAGACCATTTCCACAAATACCTCTATGGTCGTCAATTCTTAATCCAAACAGATCATGCCGCACTCAGATGGCTCCTGGACATGAAGACACCGGAAGGACAACTGGCCAGGTGGATGGAGAAATTACAGCAATACGATTTCAAGGTGGAACTTCCGGCCGTTTGCACAATAATGCCGATGCTCTATCCAGAAGACCCTGTAGAGCAGAATGTGGACATTGTCTGAAGACGGAGCAGCGAGAGGGTATTTCCATCAGGCAGATCCGAGTGCAGGCCAATGAAGACTGGACAACGGAACAGTGCATCCAGGACCAAATGGCTGATCCAGACATCGAACCAATCTTGTCACTCAAAACGAGAGGGGCACCCAGGCCACGATGGGACGAGGTAGCTAGATACTCCGGCGTGCTGGAATCGTTATGGGCTCAATGGGACCCTATAAGAGTAGACAATGGAATGCTCAAGCGAATTTGGGAAAGCACTAATGGACGAGAAACCAAGTCCCAACTGGTAGTTCCGAAGAGAAAGGTACCAGCCATCCTGACCGAAGCACATGATGGGATTACCGAAGGTCACCTGGGCATGAATAAAACCCTAGACAAAGTTCGCCAGCGGTACTACTGGGTGAATTACTTCGAAGAGCTTGGTGCCGCAAATGTGCCACCTGTGCAGCCAGTAAGGGCCCGAAGACCCGGACCAAGGGCAGAATGCAGCAGTACAATGTGGGCGTCCCATTTGAGAGAATTGCCATCGATGTCGCCGGTCCGTTTACCTAGTCTGAGAGGGGGAACGAATACATTCTGGTCGCAATGGATTACTTCAGCAAATGGTCTGAGGCATATGCGATACCCAACCAAGAGGCAACCACGGTAGCGACGGTGCTAGTAGAACAACTATTCAGCAGGTTTGGCGTCCCTATGGAACTACATTCAGACCAGGGGCGTAACTTCGTATCGAATGTATTCCAGAAGGTCTGCACGATGTTGGAGATTAGGAAAACGAGAACAACACCATTACACCCACAGTCAGACGGAATGGTGGAAAGATTCAACAGGACCTTGGAACAACACCTATCCAAGGTCGTCAGCAATAACCAGCGTGATTGGGATGAGCATATTCCCCTATTCCTGTTGGCATATCGCTCTGCCGTACATAATAGTACAGGTCTGACTCCAGCCAGGGTCCTATTCGGAAAGGAGCTGCGGTTACCCTGCGATTTGGCTTTTGGCTTCCCCGAAGAACCTTCCCAAGACATCGACGATTATGCCGACCAGCTCCGACATAACATGCTAGCAATACTCGAATTAGCCCGAACGCAGATGTTGGCCACCAGTGACCGGATGAAGAGGCGATACGACCTCAAGGCCAATTCAGTCGGGATCCGTCGAAACCCCAAGGCTAAGTTGAAGTTGGTTCATTTAGATCGACTAGCTCCCTACCATGGAGAGGACGTTTCTGACTGGGACATTCAGAATTAAATGGGGGGCAGTGTTACGAAATTTACCTAAGCCGACCCTGTTTTATTTCAGTACGACACCGATCGCTTCTAGGATAAAAATGTTCTCGAAATGGCTCGGCGGCTGTGGAGTTGATGGTTGATTTTACTAGCATTTTCGATGCTGGTTTTAAAAAGGAAGCAGCCGAAGCAGCCTACGATCGCAAGTTAGTTAGACAGCGAGGACGAGCGTATATCGTAATGTTATTGTGAATCAGCTGTTCTGTATAATTTGATGTACATAAAGTTCTAGAAAAGTGAAAGTGAATATTAGTTTTATAATTTTAAATTGAACCCACGGACTATATAACAATATATTTTTCAAGCACATACATTATTCACTGTTATATCAAACAAAGAAGTATAGATTAATTAAGAAATGTATCATTATTTAATATTGGAACCCGAGAGAAATTGAATGGAATTAATGTTAATTATAAAATAGCGTCTCAAGTAGTTTAATACACTTTTTAAGGAGAAAATTACGAATATTTATTGTTTATGAACAATCTTTTGTTATTGTGAATTAATTACCTTTATCCTAATTTAATAGTATGCAAGTTCAATTCGGCAACGCTGTTCGTTCGGGGAAACCGAAGAATGGCTTGAAACGTTCCATAGAAAAATGAACTGTAATTTTTCTATGAAACGTTCTTGTTATTGTTTTGCAGGGAGTGGATAGTTTTTTGGGTGCAAGGCCTAGATGTGTCCATCGAGAAAAAACATCGATATTTTCATTCGATGTAAAACAACGGAACCCTGCATCGATATTTTTCTATATATAGCTAAAAAACATCGATGTTTTTTCAACATCGAATACTTTGTGTAATAGTTTGATATTCGCCATTTCCAATTACTTAAATGCGTTAAGTTCCGCTTTTGTGAGGTGAACATATAGCCAGGGTATCAGAAGTGTAGTGCTAATAGCTGCAATAATGTACTTAGTTTTTTTAAGTATTGGTTAGAAGTTCAATTACATGAGCGCCATATATTATATAGCTTCATAAGTGAACTAAAAAATACAAATAGAATTATTTTACTAAAACAACAATTACAAAAAACATTACTATGAAAGTTTAATTTACTGGTTAATTTTCATTAAATTATGTCTTGTACCTGTTTACAATGAATGCATTTTGGCTGCCCTTTAAGTATGAATTAATACTTTTTATTATTTGGGTTCACACTCCTCACAATGGTTTCTGAAAAATATAGATAAATTAAGTATTTGAAATTGAAGATGTAGTATCTCATAGCAATTGATTAATTAATCAGTCAACTGACATTGAGAGAAAAGTCTCTATACAAATTGGTTCAAACAACATTGTACGACAATGATTCTTGATAAGGATAAAATGTCACATTACACAGGTAAGTAAAATTTACAATATTTTCAATCTATTATGCAGGAAAACTTAGTTGACAAAATCCGTTGACCTACTTTCGGTCAGTTAATCCCGCGAGAGTTTTTTTTTATAAAAAGGCAACTAGTGTTCCAGACAGTTTCCACAAAGAGCTCTTAGGTAATACACCTTGATTTTCACTTACTTATCTGCTTTTTACAGAAATTATTGTTTCTATAAGCAATGAAAACCCAAATGAGCATTCAAAATAACTATTTGCCTCCTCAAGTCATTCACAAAAAAATTAAGTATTTTTAAATTTAAACATTTACAGTTTCTGAGGTTTAATTTCTTATTCTATTATTTTCATTACTTCATAAATCCCTATAGAAACGGGAAAAATAACAAACAGCTCGCACTCCAGAAGTTACTAGAAAAAATGTTTAACAATAAATTAATTCCGTAATTATTGGGCAAACTTCTTTTAAATTTTATCCTAAAATTGTATAAACTGTACAAAAAAATAACTTAAGAATTTTTTTTACATATTTGTAAATTGTTTTGAACTGTGCAAGCAAAAGTATATTTTTAACCGACTTCCAAAAAGGAGGAGGTTATCAATTCGTGGGCACATTTTTTTATGTATGCTCAGTGATTATTCAAAAACGGATTGAGCAAATTTGATGATTTAAACGCCATTGTATTAAGGAATTTTACAGAAAGGTACCATACAATATTCTGCAACGGGAGATTCACAGTTTTCTAGAAAATCAGAAAAAACGGTAATTAATGGACTACATTTCAGTGAATTTCAATAAAGAAAAAACGGCTCAACCAATTTAAATATTTTTAATTGTATTCTACAAAGAAATGTTCCAGCTTGACTCCGAATAATTATCTATAACGTAAAACATACATACCGTTTTCCAGAAAATCATAAAATATTTGCAAAAACACAGTAAACATCAATGTAAATATCAAATTTTCATCATAAATATTTAGCTTAAATGTCAAGATATGCCATGAAAGTATATCGTATAGGGTGTTTGCAACGGTTTTCATTGCAGTCCAGTGAAATGACAATTCCATTAGTGTATCAAAAAGAAAATTTTTTAGGTGAGCGATGTTTTCTACGTGGTATACGTTGGTAGGTGTGTGCGTGCATGGAAATTCAAGCAGCAAGCAACGTGCGCAGTTGAAATATTGGGCGAAGTAAAATTACAGGTGGGTTTAAAAATCATACAGATAAATGTGATATTGGGTGGTACATAAGCAGTTCCAGATATAGGGTGGTTGAAGTATAACATGAAATAGAATTCAAGTTATACAGGGTGGTTCAAAAAATGTTGTATGGGGTGGCACATAAGTAGTTGCGTTTACAAGGAGGTTGAAATAAGAGTGAAGTAAAACTATACTTATACAGAGTGGATAAAAAACTTTAAAAATGATTAAATAAGCATATAGAGTGAGGATATTCCTGTTAGAGGACGGAGGGTTCAAAAAATGTTAGAAGCAGTTGCATATATTGAATATTGAAATATAAGGTGGAGTGGAATTATAGTTATTCAAAGTAGTTAAAAAAGTGTTATATAGTGTGGAACACAAGTAGTTGCTTATACTTGGCACATTGGGCGAAGTAAAATTATAGGTATACAGGGTGATTTAAACAACAGAAAAATATAAACAGCCAATAGGGTGTATAATACTTATACAGGGCGGTTGCAACATCATGTAGCGTTGAATTATATTTGTACAGACTGATTTAGAAAATGACAGATAAATAATTTATATTGGGTGACCAATAAACAAAAACATATACTGGGTGGTTGCAATATAGGGTGAATTAGAATTACACTTATAGAAACTGGGTCAGATAATAAAACAAACAAAAATGTAAGAAAATATGTGGATAATATAAAAAAATAGAAATTAGAGGGAGAGGGAGAGATAAGAATTCGCTAACATAATCAATAGAATTGTACCGTAAATCATATAAAAAAGAATGCATGTCAGAAAATAGTTATTAATTTCACACGGTTTCTAAACGGTTTTTATTTTAAGCCAGTTGAATTCGGTTCTTTTTTAAATATAAATTATAAAACTTTACGGTGCTATATATGCAGATTGGTGCACTTAAATAAACATTTTAAGACAAGACTACATTTGTACTTAGTATTGTTTAAGAATGTATAATTGAGTGAGAGTTCATTGAAAGTGTTTTTCTACCGTTTGTTTTAGTTATGATGAACACCAACAATTAGTTATTTAAAGGCCAATTAAATAATGACATCTAGAAATGTTGAATTTTATTTTGATTTGAAACAGACTGGGATATTGTTGTGAAAATACAAGAGAATGCTTGAATGTGAATTTTTTAAACTATGAATATTATTATCTTAGTTAACCTCAACAATTGAAAACTACTCAGCATATAGCTATTTGGTCAATATAGGGTTAGCATAGGTAAAGAGACAAGATTTCGAAGTTTGATTGTTTATTTATAATAAATAGTATAAATATCAAATGCTTATCATACTCAACAAACGGAGACAACTCATATTAATTTTTTTGTTAATTTTTGGCTCTACTTGAATATGTTAGGAGATAGAAGGTCTACTTCACCTTACTCTTCCACAACTAATACTAACTATCATGTGTCCTGGAGTTTAATATTTCAATAAGCGGTATTAAAAAAATTCTCCAAATTGCAGTATAATTTAAATTGACTATCGGCCTGAATATAGAAAATTTCCATAACTGTTAAAGAAAATGTTGAATAATTAATATTCACTCCAAAATTACAGTTAATAACATCCTAACATTTGATCGAATTGTTTCATCGAAAATGTTTGTATGTACTAAAAATTCCCAAATCCAAAGATTAAGTTACTAAACTGAATTCTACATAAACTTTATCAAAAATCAGAAGTTGAAACATATAATTAAATCAAATTCCTTCAATAAAAAAAACTGAAATCAACTTCAATTACTTAATTTTAGTTTGGTAAAATCATTACTTATATTATTCAGTATATGTATATTTAACATGAATATTTCTTCTATTACAATACAGATCAATCACGATTAATATTATGTTCGATTGTTCTTGTAAACTTTTAATAATACTTGTAAATCATTTAACATAATATGCACGCATTTGTTGACGTACTGCTGAACTTAATATATTTAAGGATAAAATACTACCACTATTCATGTTTCTATGAATATTTTTTAATGCACCATCGGCCGACGGAAGAACTGCCTCAAATAATCCTTCTAAGAAATGTTGGTAAATAAATACTCAAATTACAGCATTATCATCAATAGTCTTTCCTATATATTTTCATTTTTAAAATACTTTCAGTAGATTAATAATCATTCAGCAGTTTGCTACAGACACAAACTGACGGGGAATAAAAAACTGTAAAAGTTCATTTCCTCAACCAAATTTCCAGAACGTTTTCAAACTCAGACTATACATGATGAAGATTTTATTTTTAATTCTTCATAAATTGGAAAGTTTTTTACATATTTTCAGATCAGAAAAAAGACTGTCCCAAATACTTTACATAAAACAATTTATTGAAAGTTAACTACAATTGTCGGAAAATACAACATGCATAATAATGTGAATAATGATAATAAGGTGAATAATGACTCAGTTAGTTAACTTTTAAGTTGAATCCACCTGTATATCGATAATTTTGACCTATTATTCTGAGAGACATATAACATTTTTTCCCAGTAATGTAAATTCCCAATATAAGATCCAGTCTTTTACAAGATTGTCAAATGTTCTGATTTGTACCGGTATATTAACGATAGGTGATTTAACTGTTTTAAACTTTATCTTAATAGTATATTTTTAAATAGCGTTAAATAAATGATATTTTGGTGGGTCTTAGCACTGCCGAAATTATAATAAAGTTTTTATTTCTTATAGGTATCTTCCTACATTGCGTATTGTTTGGTATATTATGTTACTTACATCGAGTAATCAATTGTTAGATGTATGTAGGCCATTTGTAGAGGAAATTTAAAAGCCAGGCTTCGGAGTATCTAAATGAAATTTTTTTTAAATAAACTGACTAAAAATAAATAAGAATGGCACAACTTCTAAATTCAATCTTGAATATCGATTATAACACCAAAGTTCCAATTGCAGTAAGGCTCGAGAAAAAATTACCATAAACGGGATTCAGAAAAAATAAGTAGGGTAATGTATAATTTGAGAACATTCATGGATACATAGTATTATTCGACAACCATCCTATAATTATATCTATAATTAATAAGTATAGTCTTATTTTCCTAATCATATGCAGTCTACTGATTTTAATAAGGAAGAACATTGAAATAAATATTTTTGTTACTTGTCAGGGGGTGAGAAATTGAGTAGGGGATGAAGGGATAGTTTTTGGGTTTTTGGTCTGGTACCATTCGATAGCAATTAATTAGCAATAAAATACGCCCCAAGATCATACCGATAACGTCGTTCGTTCCGGAGATATGGATACGGCTATGCTAACTTTAGTCTAAAGATGGCATAGCCACAGTTTGTCACAAGGGGTTGGAGCAATAAAATCGTAACGAAGGTAGACCTTCAGCAATTAATTAACAATTAAAAGTTTGTTGATTTTAATAACGAAAAACATTGAAATAAATATTTTTGTTACTTGTCAGGGGGTGAGAAATTGAGTAGGGGATGAAGGGGTAGTTTTTGGGTTTTTCGTCAGGTTCCATTCGATAGCAATTAATTAGCAATAAAATACGCCCCCAAGACCATACCCATAACGACGTTTGTTCCGGAGATATAGATATGGTTATGCTAAATTTAGTCTAAAGTTGGCATAACCACAGTATTTCAGAAAGGGTTGACGCAATAAATTCGTAACGAAAGTAGAGCTTCAGCAATTAATTAGCAAATAAAAGTCTACTGAAGTTAACAACGAAAAACATTGAAATAAAAATTTTTGTTTTTTGTCAGGGGATGAGAAATTCAGTAGGAGATGAAGGGGTAGTTTTTGGATATTTACACTGATGTCATTCGATAGCAATTAATTAGTAATAAAATACGCCTCCAAGATCACCCCGGTAGCACTGTTCCTTTCGGAGATATCGATGTGGCTATGCTAACTTTAGTCTAAAGTTGGCGTGTCCACAGTTTCTCGGAAGGGTTTCGAGGAATGAAATCGTAATGAGGGTAAAACTTCAGCAATTAATTAGCAATTAAAAGTCTACTGATTTTATACAACAGAAAATATTGAAATAATTTTTTTAGGAATTGTTGGGGGTGAGAAATTCAATAGAGGATGAAGGGGTATTTTTGGGTTATTTCCTCTAGTGGCATTCGATAGCAATTAATTAGCAATAAAATACGCCACCAAGATCACCTCGGTAACGCTTTTCGTTCTGGAGATATAGAATATGGCTATGCCAACTTTAGTCTAAAGTTGTTTCTCGGGAGGGGTGTGGCAATAAATTTAATTTTTGCGTAATAAATTAGCAATAAATTCTGGAGTAGGTCCCATTTGGGCGTTATGAAATGGCTCTGCTAGCTTAACACACATTTTATACGAGGAATGTAACGGAAATGAAATAAATATTTTTAAAAGTGCATCATGTAGCAGATCAAGTGACCAAGTTCGTTGTGTGAAGTAAAAGTAAATCTTTTTTTGTAATTTTAAAATTAAATATTTAAAACATATTCCTTGCTCCTCGAAGTTTCCTTGGACTTCCATCGTCTTGAAGTGGTTGATCTCACAACGTTTCAATAGCTGTGTATCTGCTATCGTCATCAGGTGAATGATAGGAAATTCAGAGTATCGTTAGTATTTATATTATATCCTTAACCGGTCATGCGTCAGGGTCGTCAGGTCATCGTATCTTGAGGTTGGTTGCCGGTGATGCGGCAGAGGCCGAAGAAGAGCTCTCCAAATATTTTTAATTTGGACGCTAATTATATTTTCGTTCGAGACTATGTATGCTGTCTCTATAAATTTTCTTTTGCACCAATGCTCTTCCTTGTGAATTGCTCTAGCCTGGTCCCAGTTGATATTATGGTGTTCGGTCCATGCGTGATTCGCTAGTCCAGCAGATACACAGCTATTGAAACGTTGTGAGATCAACCACTTCAAGACGATGGAAGTCCAAGGAAACTTCGAGGAACGAGTTACATTGTCTGTCAACTTCAGACTAACATATTCCTTGCTTATCTTCGAAACTATGTACTCAACAAATTTTAAAATATATGTTAGAAAACCTAAGCGAATTTTGAGGCCAAAATGAAATAAAAAAATATACCTATTAGTAATTAGCAGATTCTAACAACTGTCAAATATGGTTCGGAATATTTAGTATGCGAGTCCAACTCGCACTTGATCAAATTATTGTTTTTTATAGTTAGCATCTAATCTATTAAATGCACATTTCTCTAAGTCAACACAAAATTTCTGATTTACCGCCTTCATCTGTAGGTAGCCTACAATGCACAAATATAGTGACACCACTTGAAAGAGAGGGCAATAAAGAGAGCTTCTTGTTATCTCACTTAAAGCCAATGAACTACATACCGGATGTAACTCACAATGCAGCTCATTGGAAGCTACAAATCGAGTATAATCTAGAATAGTGTTGTCAAGGTATAGGCTAAATGCTGATTGGTTCCGCCATTTTTTGCACAGATTTTCGGTTTACTATAGAAAAGGGAGAACAGATGTTTAGTGTTTGTCGCAGGGTTGCCAGATCTGACGATTTAAAGTAGGTAAATCTCAGGATATCTATATAATTTCAGCATTTGTTATTCTTTTTATTTTAATTTATTTTTTTCTGAATTCTTTGCGAATAACTACCACATAAACTTGAAAGTCTGTATATTTCATTCAAAAGTCCAAACGTTTCAAGGTCTAAATCAGAACTCGTTTTTAATAGTATGAATACAAATTGAACAAAAAATTAAAAAATTAAGAAGATTGGCAATGTCAAATATCGAAATCACAATTTCACATTAATGTTTGACAATAAAACGGATGTAACTAAGGGAATTTACTGCAAATTTGATATATACAGGGTCATGTGAAATAAAAAAGCTTTAAAATTGGAAGAATTTGAAAGAGTTATCTTTAGAATTTCATGTGGCGTTCCTAGGTACGACTTTATTATAAGATAGTGCATTCGCCAAAAATGAGACCAAAGAAATTCTGATGTTCCAGAGATCTCATTAAAGTCATAAGGGAAAACCTAGGAAAAAACCTTATGAACTATCCCGATACAGGGTTGTTCAAATGGATATTGCCATTATTAATTTCATCCTTGATTATTGGCAACCAGGGACGGCTGAATTATATAGAAGTACTAGCTATACAATCGCTTTCATTTAATAAAATTAAAGCAGACTCGTTCAGCTTTCGTTTTGTGTTGTGTTCTTCTTTATGTAATATGGTTGAATTTTGAAATTGTATGTGACCAAGGTTCCAGGCCTGTTCACAAATTTTTGACTTTTCGAATTGTCGTTTCTTTATATAAATTTTGTGTTCATTTATTCGAACATTTATAAGCCTAGAGGTTTCTCCTATATAAAATTTGTTACATTCGCAAGGAATCTTATAAATGCAGTCTTTTGTGTTTTGTGTTACGTTATTTGGTTTAGTTTTTGATGAATTTGATTTGAGTGTATTTCTAAAAATAATAACCAGAGATGCCACAATTATCATTCAAAAAACAACATGTGTTATTCTTATTTAGATTTTATTAAATTTATTTATTAATGTGCATTTGTTTATGGCCACCTATTATAATTTTTTTGAACCACCATGTATAATTATAATTCCAGTACATCCTATATTGCAACCACCCTGTAAATGCAAATGCTAATAAGCTATCCTATAGGTATAACATTCTATTACCATTTTCTTACCGACCTGCATAACAATACTTTTACTACGCCTTGTATGTCAACTATCATTAATTTCCAACTGCTTATGGGGTACCATATACAATTATTTTTTCTCGTTTTTTTAGCCATATTTTAATTCCATTTGACGCTATATTTTAACCCTCCTGCATAGCAATTCTTATGGACCATCTAACATATTTTGTTAGACCTGTATAATTATAATATTACTCCACCAATTCATATTATATGCATCAAATTAACATGCGAAATCATGAGATCTTACTTATCCAAAAATTGCCTACCGTGCTAATTTTTTCACCTTGAAAAATGAAATGTCTAGGTATAAAAATATAATGCTAGGAAAATATGACGGAGGCATAAAATAGTTAGATGTTCGGAACAACACAATTTTTATTGAAAGAATGTTTAAAAAAAGTTTCACTCTCAAATAGGTCACCAAATCACCCTGTATTAAAAGAATTTTTACAACAGGAGTCACTCTTACGTAGGTTACCAACTTACCCTGTATTGAACGCGTTGAAATTACAAAGCAGCCGCCTTGATTGTCACCAACTGTCACTAAATTGTTTAATAATTTAATTTCTCAGTAAAACGATTTTTCCCAAAGATGAGACCCTCGCCAATCGATTTCTATCCATCGAAAACATATATATATATATATATATATATATATATATATATATATATATATATATATGTGGTGTGTTCCCGCAATTTGTTTAGTGTATTGTTCAAGTTTGATTGAATTACTTCATTGATTTTTAAACTTCTGCACTTTTTCCAAAACCTTCCGTCGCGCTACTGCTAATTTTAAGTGTTTTTTGCGTGTAAAATATAGACAGTATTCGTGATTCGTGTATTGTATTCCAAGCTATTTGGAAGCTTTTGATTCCGTCTGAAGAGACGGCCGCTTTTTGTTTATATTGTGTTCCTGCCGTTGCGGGGCTAGCCTCCGAAGAAAGAAGAACCAAGAAAACACCACCTGCAGAGCTTCGACGTAAAAGATTAGTGATTAACTTTATTTGGTGAATTAATTTACGCGACGGCACGTGTTTTATTGATTGTTCCGCTAAAGGTCCTTTGTCAAGTATATATTTGCATTGAACCAGCATTAACTAAAACCGCAACATAGATGTTGCGGGTTTAGTTCAATGCTGGTTCAATTCATACATTTTTTTTGGATATTCTATGTAATGTGTCATCGAAGACATTCCAATATATATATATATATGTATATATTATATAAGTTATTCCATCGACTTATATGAAAACACCAAGCAACAAGTTCCCAGCTGAATCAGCATACACGTGTCGTCCTGCACACGAACATCCGTGCGAAATGAAAGCGCTGCGAAAGCTGAGTCATCATTCGCAGGTTATAAATTGTATAATTTCATTGTATCATTATTCATTATTACTTACAGTTCTGTCTAGTTTAACACTCATTTTGTCTTTTTATTGTTATAAAGTATTATATTGTTATTTTCAAGTTTTATATTAAAAGTTAATAATTGTGCAACTATAAATAAAATCTTTTTTAATAAGAGAAATTTTGAAAGTGTGATATAACAAATTGGCGCAGTTAGTAGGATCCGTCTAACGTTACTAGAACACGAGTACTCTAACTGGTAGCGGCGAATTCCTATCCCTCAACGGAACAACGAACCTGGAAGAAGTCCTCACTGCAATCAAACGTAGAACACGGCGCTTTCAATGTTCCTGTTGATGTAAGTAATGGTGAATCGTCATTAGTTTTAAGTAAATATTATTTGATTTATTTTATTGAGCATTGATTTTTAATAATTTGATTTAATACATTTGGTTTGATTGATTTTTATTGATTTTATTATTTGATTTTTATATATTTTATTTGAATGAAATCTATTTCATTACTTGATTTATTTGATATATTTATTTTATCTCTTTTATTGACATTTGATATATTTGATTTACATATTTTATTGATTTATTTATCCATTTGATTAACTGATTTATTCGAGCTATTGATTTTATTGCTTTACATTTTATAGCATACTGTTCTATCGTTCAAACAATTGTCTAAAACCCATTAACGTATTCTACAGTTTATTAATTCTCTATACCCTTTAACATTTTATTCTATAAACTTTATACTCCAATTCCTTTATATCGATAAACATGGCACAAGCTTCACCAAATTTAGGTACCCCTGAAACATAAAGATGTCGGTTAACGGAGATATTTTCCGTTATAACCGAATTTGAAGGCGACCAAATTTCCTTGGGAACCTTTATAGATGCGTGTAACTGCGCATATAATATGTTCACGGCGGATCAAAAATATTTGTTAGTGATCCATATCAAAAATAAACTCAAAGGGAAAGCGACGCAGTTGATAAATTCAAGGAACCCCGGAACGTACCTTGAAATCAAACAACTCTTGACTCTACACTTTGGAGATTCTCGTGTTCTCTCTTCCCTTATTCACGACTTACAACGTCTAAGCAACTTTCGAACGAGTCTCCTCTAACGTTTTACAATAGACTCCAGGTACTGAGTGGGAAAATGCACTCCTGCCTTCATAAAACGGCTAATTCCAGAACAAAAAGACTCCCAGACCATTCTAGTGGATACAATGGTGATGAATACCCTTCTTACGGGATTAGAACCCCGTTTAGGTCAGGTAATCAATACGTGCCAGTAATCCAAAAGATCTTCTTGAGACACATTCCCGGATTAGGAGAGAACTTCAACTTTCTTATTTCGAGGATCAGAAAACGAACAAATCTGTTTCTTTCAAACCCAACTTTCAAACACGAAAGCCGACACAACCTAAGTGTCTTCATTGTGGTCAATTAGGCCACATAGCCGTAAACTGCCGATTAAAAGCACAAAACAACTCTCAAACATTTAATCAAAACCAACAAGGACAAAAGTTTCGTCCACAAAATTTCCAGAGACCCCCTTTTAGGTCTCAAATGAACCCGAATTATTCTCGACCTTCGGTCATACAGAACAATCCCAATAACCGTCCTGAAAGGACTCATCATTTTAATCAACACCAAAATGTTGATTACACTCAATATTCGAACTATGATACCGATAATAGCAACACTTATGACTACGAGGATGAAGTCAAAATTATTCTGGCTTCGAAGAAACTTTTGAAGATACCCCTGTCGAGCCTTTTAATTTTCACGGTTATCAGGATTTTCTAGCGCTTCCGAGCCTAGACCAACCTCCCGATTCGACAACAACTTTGTGCGAAATCGAAACCCAGATTTAAAACCTCAATCTGGACGATTTGAACCCCGACTTGAACTTCCCGGAGCAACTATTTCTTTAAGCCCACTTCTTACAGTTAACTCTGAAAACCTTTACTACATTCTTGACGCTTCTTCTAAATTCAAACTACTTATCGATACCGGAGCTGGTATCTCTATCTTCAAAGAAAATACCGTAAAGAATTTCACCCAAAGATCTCCTGAAAGGGTAACGATTCAAGGTATTACCCATGAAAAAATTCCTATTTCACAATCTACCCTAATTCCATTCGCTCCACGTAACCCACATAAAGTTTTCATATACGATTTGGACATTGAGTTTGATGGCATACTATGTTTAGATTTTCTTGAACACTATGAATGCATAGTTGACTTAAAATCTAAACAGCTAATAACAAATTTTAAAACCATCCCTTTACACAAAGTTCTCGATAACGATCAACCCTTGACTGATGTACCCGAAACACCCAATGTTAAGCCAAATATTACTTCACAAACACCCACACAAAACAAAATAACCATTGAGGCAGAAAAGATCTTTAAACTTAAATGCGATCTTTCTAACATCGACGCCATCTTACCAACTCAAGAAATTGACAGAGTACGACTTCCAAACGCACTCGTACACATTAACGCAAATGGCGAATTTCTAACTTCCATCATCAACGCTAACGTGATGCCCAAAACAGTAACTTTTTCTGATTTAAAACTGGAACCACTTGACAAAACTCACCCTCTTCTGAATTTCAATACAGACGATTATCCTAGAGGAATACAATTATAAGATTGAGTACAAGCCCGGCAAGGTAAACCAAAACGCAGATGCTCTTTCTCGCATCAAAATCAACCATTTCAAGCAATGTGCTGATTTCCTTTCCAAAATTAAAATTTTCGCTAACAACGAAACTGACTCCGAAAAACTGAGTCAATAATCGATTACTCTATAATTGAAATATCTAATTCTCAACTTCTAGACACGTCCCACAAACGCATAGTTACATTCTTTTGGCAAAACAAAACTAATAACTTACACGACAAAATTATTGATGATTTTTTCGAAGAAGAACCTAATTTCAGTAATGACACTCTTAACATCACGGCCAGTAAAACTGTCAGGCATAGAAAGTACTTAGTTGTACCTTTGCCCTATGACCCTGAAACTGTCGTCTCACATCTTTTCAAAATTATTTATAACAACCAAGGTCAATTTAACGATTCCGAAACATACTGCATAGAAAATAACGGTAGAACTTCCCATTCTTGAAATTTTATCCTTCATTCTCTCCGGCAAAGAAATCAAACTCAAAATCTGCCAAAACATTGTTACAACTCCTACCGAAGACGAAATTCCTATAATAATACAACAATACCACTGTGGTAAAAACAACCTCCATCGTGGCATTAACGAAATCATCAGACGTATTAAGGAAAAATACAATTGGACCGGCTTAATTAGAACTGTAGAACAATTCATCAAATCCTGCGAAACTTGCCAAAAGGTAAAGTTCTGTAAGAAAAACCTAAGTGCACCTTTTGTTATTACGGAAACACCCAAGACTCCTTTTGAACGTATTAACATTGACATCTTCGAATATCCATCTAGAAATCATGCACTGACTATTAGGGACGAACTCACGAAATTTACGCAAGCCTACCCCATAAACGACAAAACAGCTTCAACTGTCGTAAACACCCTTCTGATTTTCTTTCAACATTACGGAACTCCACTTCGCATCCACTCAATCCACTGTGACTATGGACGTGAATTCGATAACATCTTAATGCGGGATTTATGCCAACTATACGACATAAAACTGACATTCTCCAGCGTTCAACATCCCGAGTCAAATGGTTCTATTGAAAGATTTAACGCGACCTTGGCAGAACTGATAAGGGCAAATACAGCGAAACATCCAGACGAACATCCATTTAACGTCCTCCCTTATGCCATCATCTGTTATAATATCACGAAAAATAAAACCACCGGTTTCACGCCCTAAGAACTTTGAAATATGTTCATAAGATACTATAGTTATAAAAAGGGCTAAAGAAATGTTAGAAGCACTTGTTTATACAGGGAGTTTGAAATATAATGTGGAGTGGAATTACAGTTTATGGTGTAGTTAAAAATTTGTTTTATATCCACAATTAGTTACATATATAGAAAGGTTGAAATATGTAGCGGAGTATAATTACAGCTATACAGGTGGGTTTAAAAATATTTTAAAATAATGGTAAGATCTACAAGCTGTTCCATTTACCGGATAGTTGAAATATAGGGTGGGGTAGGATTCTAAGGATACAGGATCGTACTTGCATATAAAAGGTTGTTGAAATATAGGGTGGCTTACACTTAGAATTATACAAGGTGGGTAAAAAATGCTTGAAAAATTTTGTTATATAGCACTTGCATATATAGAGTACCTGAAGTATGGTGCGCAGTGAAGTTATAGTTATACAGTGTCATTCAAACAAGGTTAGAAAAAGTTGTGAAGTGTGGAGAGAAATTATACTTTAATATATTTTGAAAAAATATAAGGATAAAATGTGAAAAGCGTAGTTCATAATAAGTTGCAAAGATATGATAGTTGAAACATAGGGTGAAGAAGTGTTATGATAATTATTTAAAAAATGTTATATTGGTTGACCAATAAGCAGAAGCGTATAAGGGTAGTTGTAATACATACAAGATGATTCAAAAACTGTTTAACAAAATTGTTATTTTCGGTGCTCCATAAACAGTTGAGGTTTTGGAGAAATATATATAATTATATATACTGGGTGGCCGATAAGTAGTTGCAAATACAAAGTGGTTGAAATAGCGGGTGGAGTAGATTTATAGTGAAACAGATTGGATATTGTTTTTTGTAAGATTGAATATGAGCTGTTGCATATATGCAATATCTGAAACATGCATCGAAGTAAAATTATAGTTCATACAGTGTGATTAGAAGTATTTGAAAATTTTATATTTGGTTGCCTCTAAGCAGATGCAACATACAGGGTGGTTGAAATATTTTGTATAGTAAAATTATGGTTATACAGGGTGCTTCAAAAATAAGTTGTAATGTTTGAAAAATTGGTAGCGGTGTATACAGAATAGTTTTAATGTAGACGGAAGTAGAGTTAGTTATACAAAGTGGTTAAACATTTTTTTGAATAAAATTGTTATATAGGGTGGCCAATAAGTAGTTGCAGTTTGAGTGAGGGTTTAAATAAAAGTTTGGTGTTAGGGTGCAGAACAGTGTTTTTATATTTGTGACTCACGAAGGGTTCCACATCATTTCCATTAGGATGGATCAAAAAAGTTTAAAAAAATATTAAAGTAATGGTATGATCTACAAGCTGTTCCATTTACCGGATTGTTGAAATATAGGGTGGGGTAGGATTTTAAGGATACAGGGTCGTACAAAAATGTTATATTTGGTGGCAAATAAGTAGTTGCATATAAATGGTTGTTGAAATATAGGGTGGCTTACAGTTAGAATTATACAGGGTGGGTAAAAAATGTTAGAAAAATTTTGTTATATAGCACTTGCATATATAGAGTACCTGAAGTATGGTGCGCAGTAATTATACAGTGTCACTCAAACAAGGTTAGAAAAAGTTGTAAATAAAGGGTGATTTATATGAACTGGGGAGAGAAATTATACTTTTATATATCTTGAAAAAATATAAGGAAAAAATGTGAAATAGCATAGTTAATAATACGTGGCAAAGATAGGATAGTTGAAACATAGGGTGAATAAGTGATATGAGAATTATTTAAAAAAATGTTATATTGGTTGACCAATAAGCAGTACCGTATACAGGGTAGTTGTAATACATACAAGATGATTCAAAGGCATGTTGAACCAAATTGTTATTTTCGGTGGCCCATAAGCAGTTGCGGCTTTGGTGAAATATATTTGGCATTGATGGATTTATAGTTATACAGGTTGGTAGAAAAAATGTTATACTGGGTGGCCGATAAATAGTTGCAAATACAAGGTGATTGAAATAGCCGGTGGAGTAGATATATAGTCAAACAGGTTGGATAATTTTTTTAGTAGGATAGAACATGAGCTGTTGCATATCTGCAATGTCTGAAACATGGATCGAAGTAAAATTATAGTTCATACAGTGTGATTAGAAGTATTTAAAATTGACCCTTAGCAGATGCACCTACAGGGTGGTTTAAATATTTTGTAGAGTAAAAACCAAATTGTTATTTTCGGTGCCCCATAAGCAGTTGCGGTTTTTGGTGAAATATATTTGACATTGATGGATTTATAGTTATACTGGGTGGTAGAAAAAAATGTTATACTGGGTGGTAGAAAAAATGTTATACTCGGTGGCTGATAAATAGTTGCAAATACAAGGTGATTGAAATGAGTGGAGTAGATATATAGTCAAACAGGTTGGATATATTTTTTAGTAGGATAGAACATGAGCTGTTGCATATCTGCAATGTCTGAAACATGGATCGAAGTAAAATTATAGTTCATACAGTGTGATTAGAAGCATTTAAAAATTTTATATTGGGTTGCCCCTTAGCAGATGCACATACAGGGTGCTTGAAATATTTTGTAGAGTAAAATTATGGTTATACAGGGTGGTTAAAAAATAAGTTTTACTGTTTGACAAATTGCCAGCGGTGTATACAGCATGGTTTTAATGTAGATGGAAGTAGAGTTAGTTATACAAAACGGTTAAAAAAATTTTGAATAAAATTGTTATATAGGGTGGCCAATAAGCAGTTTGGGTGAGGGTTTAAATAAAAGTTTGGTCTTAGGGTGCAAAACTGTGTTTTTATATTTGTGACTCACGAAAAATGTTATATAGGGTAGACCATAAACAGTTGCATTCTACTATATGGAAATGGAAAATCTGAAATATGGGGAGAAGCAAGATTATAGTTTTAGAGTGTGTAACACAATGTTAGAAAAAGCTCATATAAAGGTTGATTAATATATAGAGTAAAGAGAAATTGTACTTTAAAAGGTGGTTAAAAAATATCAGAAATAATCAGGTGTTCAAAAAATTATAAAACAGCGGCATATACAATACAATAGTTATATAGGATGGCCCATAGGTACTTGCAGTTTGAGTGAAATATATTATATTAAGTAGGGTGGTTCAAACAAGTTAGAAAATTTTTTATATAGGATAACCCATATGTTTCATAAGTTATTTCTTTTTGCGAAGGCTTGAACATTCCGTACGTGGGTGAAACCGCGGGTAACGGCTAGTATTTATATATATATATATATATATACTAGCGGACCCGACAAACGTTGTCCTGTCCCATGTAAACTTTTAAAAATTAGCTGTAACAATATAATCTGATCGCCATCTATCAGACGTAA
The DNA here is from genome assembly GCA_034190945.1 of Octodonta nipae. Taxonomy (NCBI): domain Eukaryota; kingdom Metazoa; phylum Arthropoda; class Insecta; order Coleoptera; family Chrysomelidae; genus Octodonta; species Octodonta nipae. The sequence continues at coordinate 92,935,190 of CM067219.1, forward strand.
CTGAAACTAAAGCACACTCTTGAATATTTGACACAGCGACTACAGCGCAGTCAGCCGGATCTTATGTAAGTTGTGCTAACATCAACAACAATTTTTAGTAACTCCCGGTTACTCGAATATTGTGCGAATACAGTATTCGAGTAACTGCCTTAGATCATTTACCATCGAGATATAGCCTGTCAAGCATAAAAGGCTATTTCACTTGTATGGTGGAAGCAACCAATGAACAAAATGCTGATCGTATTTCATTGGAAGCAGGTCTCCCAACCGAGTAAAGTAGCCTCTTGTCCTCTCTATTGCCCTTTGTCTCCTTAGATCATTTACCATCTAGATATAGCCTGTCAAGCATAAAATCGTGGCAATGCTAGAAGGAGAGGGTAATAGAGACAGTAAGAGGCTATTTCACTTAGTGGGTGGAAGCAGTCAACGAACAAAATGCTGAACGTATTTCATCCCAACTGAGTGAAATAGCCTCTTGCCCTCTCTATTACCCTCTCTCTCCTTAGTCTTACCATGACATTTGTGCACTGCAGGCTATCCCTAGAAAGTAAATGCTCTAAGTTTGTCTCTTTAGTCTTACCACGACAGTTGTGTACTGCAGGCTGTGTCCAGCTAGAGCTTGTACCTTCTGGAGACAGCTTGAAGTACGCAAATGTCATGGTAAGTCTAAAGAGAGAGAGTGCAATAGAGAGGGCAAGAGTATATTTCACTCGGTTGGGAGCTGCTTCCAATGAAATACGGTCAGCATGTTGTACATTGGCTGCTTCCATCCCAAGTGAAATAGCCTGTTACTGTCCCTTTTGCCCTCTCTTTCTAGCCTTGCTACAATTTTGTGCATTGCAGGCTATCTCCAGAAGGTACATGCTTTTTTTTTTATCCGAAGAGGGGGGAAATACATTGCGTACTTAGCTAGCACGTGCTGGCCGTCGTGCGGGACTCCCGATGTAATGACTTCAAAGCAAGAGTAAATCGTTGCATTGAAACCAGTATACCGTATACCCGCTAAAACCCTAACCTCTTTCTCCTACAACCATGGTCCCCTGCGGCACTCTTAGTCAATACTACTTCGCAAGGGTGGTTCATTGCAGATGTTTACTGCTCTTACATTGAAAGCCTCTAAAGCCTACTCCTCGAACGTATTGCGGAGTTCTTTGAGGATAGTCTCCGCGTAATCTGATACCAATTTCCAGGCTTGGGGGCCCTTCAGCATGGCTTCTACTAATTGTTCTGGAACGATATTAGTCTCCAGAATCCTCTCCACTTCAGCACGTTGATCCTGAAACCGGGGGCAGGAGAAGAACACGTGTTCCGCGTCCTCTATCACGTCCGTACATTGTGGGCAGTTTGGGGAGTTTGCCCTCCTGAACCTGTGCAGGTATGCTCGAAAGCATCCATGTCCAGTCAGGAGTTGAGTGATGTAGAACCCAACCTCCCCATGCTGGCGGTTGACCCAACGACTGATGTTAGGTATCAATCGATATGTCCACCGGCCTTTAGTAGAGCTGTCCCACCTCTCCTGCCATTGCCCTAGACTCATGGCTCTTGCATCGCTGTTTCCTGTCGGCTGGTCTTTTTCTAACTTTCTGCGATAAAGCCGTCCCCTTTCTGCAGCCAGGATGTTGATTGGCAGGGTAGAGGCAATCACAATCACCGCCTCGCAAGACACAGTGCGGTAGGATGATGCCACTCGAATCGCTGAGAGCCGCTGGACTGATTTCATTTTCCGGCGGTACGATGGTAGCTCGAGCGATTTCTCCCATACCGGTGCCCCGTACAACAAAACAGAAGTAGTTACTGTTGCCAGTAGCTGTCTACTTATCTGTATAGGGCCTCCGACATTCGGCATTATTCTAGATAATGCCCCCTGTACCCCAGCTGCTTTCTTGCTGGCCGCGATTATGTGCTCTTTGAAGTTGAGCCGTGTGTCCAGGAGCACCCCCAAATAGCTGATGAAGGGCTGCGACTGTATGTAGGTGTCGCCTATTTTGAGGGTGATGGTTTCCCTTGCCTTCCGACTGCTAACAAGAAGTGTTTCGGTCTTTTGCTCTGCTAAACTCAAGTCCGCTGCGAGCATCCAATGCTGAATTGTGGCTATAGCGAATGAGAAGGTTGTTTGTATCTCCTCTATGTGCTTGCGCACTATGATCAATGCCACATCATCGGCGAATGCCACTAGCCTGACGCCCTCAGGCAGACCGAGCAGGAGCAGGTCGTTGTACATTACGTTCCATAAGAGGGGGCCAAGAACAGAGCCCTGAGGTACACCTCCTGTGATCTTATAGTCTACTTGCCCATTTTCAGTTTGGTACAACAAGATGCGGTCCTTGAAATACGCTGAAACCATTCTGCGCAAGTACTGCGGAACTTCCATCCTGGCAAGAGCCTCCAAAATGCGGTCCCAGCGGGCCGAGTTAAAGGCGTTCTTGTTATCCAGGGTGGCTATTAGACAGTACTTTTTTCCACCTCTTCTCCATCTCTTTCCCGAGATAGCCTCTCTGGCGATGTTGGTAACGAGTGTCACGGCATCGATGGTTGATCTCCCCTTTCTGAACCCGAATTGGTTGGTGGAAAGTTTCGGCTCAACGTAGGGCTCCAGCCTATCTGCTATTATCCTTTCAAGGAGTTTTCCCGCAGAGTCCAACATACAGAGGGGACGATATGATGACGGTTCGTCGGGAGGTTTCTCTCCCCCTTTAGGGAGGAGCACAAGCCTCTGCTTTTTCCACTTAGTCGGGAAAACCCCCTGCTTTAGGCAGGTCTCATACATGTGTAGAAACATGTCAGGCCTATTGGCTATGGCGCATTTTAGCGCGATGTTAGGTATGCCATCTGGACCGGGAGCCTTACCGTTTTGGAGCCGGTTGCACGCGCCCATCAGCTCATTCATAGTCACTGATGGTATATCTTCGTCCCTCACCTGCCACGAAGGATAAGCGGGTAGCTCAGGCTTCGCAGGAAACAAGTGAGTGACAATGCGGTGCAATGATTCGGGGCAGTTCGTTGATGTCATGGGGGTGGCCTTGATTTTATGCATCACGATTTTATACGGTTTTCCCCATGGATCTTGGTCAACTTCGTCACACAACTCCTTCCAGTAGGATCTCTTGCTTGAGAGAATGGCTCTTCGTAGTTGTTGTCTTTTGATCTCATAGTCGAGCCTTAGTTCTTCTGTTGTGACCCTGTCGCGTCTCCGTGCTCGTTGATGCAGCCTTCGTGCTTTGAGATACTCTCGTCGGTGTTGTGAGATCGTGTCGTTCCACCAGTAAACTGGTGGACGGCTGTTGTTCTGCCGTCTCCTTGGCATGGATGCATCGCAGGACTTGACAACGCTTGTCATTACCTCTTTGGCAGTGGCTTCTGCGCTTGTTGCTATTGACAATGGTTCCTGCTCCATAACCAAGGCGAATGAATCAGCATCGAAAGCATTTTTGTTCCAACCGACTGGCTGTGACCTCGCACGACTGACACACAATCTTCGTTTGGGAGTGGTGTTGATTTCCCATATAATAGCTTGGTGGTCGCTATTAGTAAACTCCTCATCAACCCGCCACTCACAGCCCCCTTTAATTAGGTTGCTGCTAACGAATGTCACATCGATAATGGAGCTGGCTGTGCCTTTGCGATATGTGCTTACGTCTCCTGTGTTGAGGAGTACCAGGTTGAGCGAAGACATGGTCTCAAGGAGAGCTCGTCCTCTCGCGCTCGTTTCCCGGCATCCCCAGTCAATTGCCCAGGCGTTGAAATCTCCTGCGATGGCGACCGATTCACGCTTCCGTACATCCTCCGCCAAGGTGTCCAAGAATAACTCGAACTCCTCGAGCTGTGCACTAGGAGGTGCATAGCAGCTATAGAAGTGAACCCCTCCCACTTTGGCTCTCACAAGCCATGGTTCGGGGGTATTTGGGAGTTGTTGGAACGGAAGTTTACCGCAAGCCCATATCGCTGCTCTGTCCGTTGTGTCATTTACCCAGGACAGGGTGTCGAAGTTTTTGTACTGCTCGCAGATTATGGCTACGTCGCAATCCAATTCCCGCACCCGCTATACCAGTAGGTCTTGGGCTGCTTCGCAATGGTTGAGGTTGAGTTGCAGTACTTTCATTTACGGGCTTGTGCTGCTCTCATCGCCTGTTGGTAGATCGGACATTTCCAACTACCCGCAACGTGCCGGCAGTCTGACCTACTATCTTTCTCTTTGCAGAGTAAGCACTTGGCAGGTTGTTGACAAGCCGAGGCATTGTGACCAGCGCCTCCGCATCTGTGACAACAACTGCTTCGGTCAGTCTTGCCTCTGCACGCCTGGGCGTTGTGCCCAAAGTGCCAGCATTTGAAGCACCGTCGAAGGCTGATCCTCTCGCGAACACGTACTGTGCCCCACGCAAGTTTCAGCTTTCCAAGTGCGGTTTAAACTTGGATTTTAATCCATTGTTTCTCTCCGCTTCTGAATTGACCACCCTACTTGTTGTTCCCTGGGTAGTTTGCCCGATGTTCTGGCGACCTTCCTTACCGGGCTTTAGCTTGCTAGCTAGCACCGGTTTAAGCGTTTTAAGTGGTGGTGCCTTACTTGATGAGGCTACTGAAGGCGAGACCTTCGGTGGCGAGGTCCTTGCTACAGAGGCTACTTTTATTGAAGCCGCCTGCTTTGGGGCCGCCGGTGTTGATGCAGCCGGTTTTGAGTTAGCTGCTTTTGAGGCAGCCGTTTTTGGGACCTCCTTTTGCTGTCCACCTTGTGTCTGAGTGTTTGACACCTTTACTGGCGATGTCTGTGTTGTAGCAGGTTTCGCTACAGGAGGTGGCCGCGTCGTTGGCGTCTGATATTTGTCATATTCTGACTTAATGGCGTGTGCCAGTTTCTTGATCTCATGATGTACATTGTGCCTAGGCCCAATGAACTTCAAGAGCTCATCGATCTTTGCTCCTAATTTGTTTGGAGCGCCACTCTCATTTGTTGCCCTTTGTTGGACGTCAACTCCACTATTCGCCTTTTGGAGGACCTGGCTGGATAGTGTCTTGCTGCCAGCTCTAGTTGTAATGGTCGATGTTGTACCATTACTAGTGTTCTTCTTCTTGTCACTATGTGACGGAACCAGTGATAATTCGCTCCCCCCAGAATCCGTGGAGCGTGCACCGGCCACCGAGGCTTTCACTCGATCGGAACCGGTAGCGGGATTATCCTCTGCAGAGGTACCCACCTGGGGTATTAAGTTCACCTTATCACCCATATCCATAAATGGTTTATTTTCGGGGTTCCTTCCCCTATCTGATTTTGGTCCGCCCTGAGGAAATCCTCAGTACTCCCCATTGCTGAAGAGCGTTCCCCTATCCGCCACCTGGGGAGGCGCCCGGTAGTGGACGAACAACCACCCCGGGTACATGCTCTAAGATATCCTGAGGGTACAAGTGTGGGTACAAGCTCTAAGTTCTAAGGTCCTCATAGCATATGGGCAAGTAGCTTAACACAAATTTTATTGTTTTGTGGCAATTACTAACGGTAGACGATTACCCTAGATTTCAACTAGTTATTTTGATTTTTTCATGTTGTGTTTTTTGGTCGAATGGCGGTCGGCCGGTGAATTTTCGTGAAAACCACTTTTGGGCCACTCCCGAGTGAAAATTTAATCATTTTTTTGGAGGTGATTAAGTTCATGTAAGAGGTAATAAGGTTGATATTTAATATAAATTTTGTGTACACACTAAAGTACATTTAAACATTTTTTACCGCTTGCTTGTAATTCTTTTGATGACAATTTATTAGAAAATCGTGATGAATGTCAGTTGTTGAATTGGTTCTCAAGATTTCATCAACAGTTCTTAGCTTTATAATCAAGTGAAATAAAGAAAAACTTTGTGATTGAAACTTTTTCCAAGACGTTACTGAAAGTTAGAAGTATTTTTAGAAACGACGCGTTGGTTATTCAGAATTGGTAACGGGGCAGAAAAAAATCTTGTTTTTTGCTAAAAAATTTGACGAAGAACTTAGAGAAACGGATAAAGTATTTCAGTTAGATTATACGTTTCTACCTAATATAGTGGTAAATCCCAAAACCAGTTTCTCTAGGTTAGGCTAAATGCATATGTTTTTTAATGTACCAAATAATTTTTTAAGCCTGACACCATTCTGATAAGCATTCTTAGTTGAATAAATTCAGCTGAAATTTATTTTCAGAAATGGCAGTTAATGTATATTCTACCAGTGTTACATCTGAGAACCTTTCTCGCCATGACATGTTGGCATGGGTGAATGAATGTCTTCAAAGCAATTTTGGCAAGATTGAGGAATTATGCACTGGAGCTGCATATTGTCAGTTTATGGATATGTTATTCCCAGGCTCAGTTCAACTAAAAAGAGTCAAATTCAGGACAAATCTGGAACATGAGTACATTCAAAATTTCAAAATACTCCAAGCAAGCTTTAAAAAAATGTCTGTTGATAAGGTAAGAAGGAATTTTAATTTTATTAAAATTTTAAAATTATCTAAATGTGAAAATATTTCTCCAATTTGCACATTTAGTGCAAATCTTATTCACATTGAAATTATGTTTTCTGGATAAGACCTGACTCTATTTTACAGTTTAATATTTAAATTAACAAGTTAAATTATTTATGAATATATACTAGTTTGACCTTCCCTGCTTTCACACAGGATCAACAAACCTGTGTTTTTTTGTGTAAATGTGAAAAATAAAAACTCTTGTCTAGAGCCTGATCACTGTGGCATCTATGGGGTCCAGTTGTGGATCTAAACCATCCAGGTACTGGTACTCACTCATACACACACAAAAATCATAAAAAATAGAAACAGTAACTTAGGAGTGCCACTTACTGAGACCAATTGTAAATTTAAACCATCCAACCAAACCCAATCAAACACATTTTTTTAATCAAAATTGGTTCTGCCATTTTGGAGGGTTTTTCCCTTGCAACCTGTTTTTTGGCATTATTGTTGAATATAAGTTTTTATTTTGGCTTTAGTTATCTTTTCTGGACCAGATGTTGGGACTCTATATAAGCCTAGTTTATATCTTGAGTTTTATAAAAAACTGTTTATAGAATGACAGTGTTTTTATTAAGCTGAATTAGATTTTCTTAGACTGTGGTGGCATATCTTGTCAAATTATTTCTGTTAGGTTAAACTCTAATTTTAAGAGGACAGCATTATTAAATATTAGCAAAAGCTGTGAGTAAGGCAGTCCAATTGGAATTTGATAATATATGAACAAGTTGTTTTTCTATATAGTTTTTGATGGTAGGATTGTGCTGGAGCTTGAATTTCTTCTGTTAGTTTCTTGTTAACTGACATGATTTCAGCTTTACATTCACTAAACCCACTAGTTTTAACCTATATTGTAGAAAGCCAAATCTCTTTGGACATTATTTATTGTAATGTTTTTATTTTCACACTCTTTGGGTTCAATTCAGTTCTCAGATTTATTTAAAAACACAGCCCAACTTACTATAATTTATTTCCACTAATTTAAAACAATTTATATTGACAGAACTATTTACAATTTATCTCTACTTAACTATTCGGCTGTCAAATATGGAAAGAATCCAATCACCAGCTGCCCTTATTTATATATTTCTCTCGGAATTCTCAAGTAGATCAACAAGCCATCAGGAAATGTGTTCTCGAAGGTTCGATAAAATTCGACGAATTCCCATTAACGCTAGCCGTCGGCCTCGAGTCGATAAACAAACAATATTTTGACTTCACAGAAATATTAGAGGAATGTCACTTCCACGAACTATTGGATGGATTCTTGTACAATTATCATTTCTTTAAGGCAAAACTGCCTTCCCTCATAATATTTTAGGTTTTTCTGTCCTTCCAGAATGTTGTCATCTTTGTGTTGCTGTCAGTCATTGAATTTGGGTGTAACAGATTTTTCCTGGAATTATTGGTGAAATGTTGACATTTCCTCAGAATTATATCTGTTGTCTTCAGATATTTCACTGACTGACTTTTGCCATTCACTCACTTTGACCAGGGTTGACCTGTACTGGGTTTAGTCTACTAATGTCCAACTTTGACCTTTTTGTCAAAACAGTCTTGAGATGCCAATATGAGACACTGACAAACATTGCTTATTTACCACTTCAGACAGTATTGCAAGACTTCTACATAGGCAATAAATTGACACTATATTTAAGATGGACAGAAAACTTAGCCAGTTGTTTCAAAATGTGAAGACAAGGACTTTTTCAGTATGACAAGTATTGTAACCATTTCCAATCACAGACTGCCATAAAACATGCAGAACAAACTAATTGGGAAAGATGAGTTTAAAAGCACTATAAGGAAGAAAGAAAATATATGTTACATAAATGTTCACCACAATGTCACTCGTTGAGAACATAAGAGAAATTTCAATTATGAAATTAGGACTGGTCTGAGAAGCAAGTGAGATTGCTAAAAGATATCAGTCTAAACCCAAGAGTTGAACACCACTAAGTACCTTATTCTTTGGTAATTCCACTAAACACAGTACAACCCCTACCACCACATAGCTCAGCTTATGAACACAATTAAGCACTCCCAAGGCACAATTATTTAAGAATACATCCACAACATGGTAGACAGGTGTGAGGGTAATATAAAGAGGTATGAGGAATTTTTGCCACAATGTAGTTATTTTACAATTCAGGTCCCAAGAAAGATCACATATCCACAATGGAAATCATGACAGATGATTTTGATGCCACAAGTTGAAAGTTTCTTTGAAACCTATGTATTATTTACTTTTTTAAGTTCTTATTGAAATTACATGAGTTTTGTATTACAATTTTGGTGTACATAAATCTTGTTTGGTCAGTTGATTCCTATTCAGAAGGCATAATTCTATGATTCTTAAAAGCCTTCACAATTATTCACACCAGGTTCACTATTAGCTGTATATTAATTTTCAGGTCAAATATCTAAAACTTATGCAATTTGCATGGTGCTTAGACAGCATTTTATTGTGATACAATTGATTGGTATATTTACTTAAAAAAACAGTTGGCAAGGAAGTATTACTTTTCCAAAATATTTGGTTTTAATTTATTTATTAATAATTCAGTCCTCAATTATTTTTATGATATGTTGCCTAATTGATTTTAAATTTGTTTGTTTGTTGAATAATTTTATTTTTTTATATCTGCATTTAATTTACTATTCATTTTGATAAACAGCGATCACAAAAAACTAAAAGTTTTTTTATAAACTGTTAAGATGAACATGTAGATTGATTTTAGAAGTAAATCATGTGATGATGACACTGTTTACCAAACACACTAAAAAAGAATGGTAAAGTATGTATTTTAAAAATTGATCATGGCAAATTTTAATTTATAAGTAAGCTGCACATTACAAAAATTGAAGACATGTAGTTGTTAACTGTTCACACCTGATATATATTGGTAAAATAATGATGTTTTGGTAGTCACATTTGCAGTCTTCAGGTTTCAGGTCTCTTTTGGTAATTTTTGTGAAATGTTTCAATATTCTGCACTTTTACTGATTTTTCATTAATAGTATGAGCCTCATTATAAGTATGTTTCCTGTCATACCATCCAATGTAAGATTCAGTAAATTTTACAGTTTCACTGCCATGCCATTTCCAAAATGTTTAAAGAACAAAATCAAAAGATGGTGTTTAATACATTTGTGACAACAAACTGAGAAAGTTCTTCCAGTATTCTGGAATTTCTTACCATACCTGTAGATATGTATATTTATCTTTTAAATTTGAATTTTGATATTTTCCTTAAAAATAAAAAGTAACTAGATTTAGTATAACATTTAAAAATCGACCTGTAAAATATATGGCATGGAATTATCCCATCATATAATTTACTACATTGATATGTCATCATCATCAAACATGTGTAATGTCAACTTAAGCCAACATTTCAAGTGTTATTCATCAGAATATTTTGCTTAATTGTAGCTGATGAATGCATCTTATAATTTACTTTGTAGATAATTCCTGTAGATAAGTTGATAAAAGGACGATTTCAAGATAATTTTGAATTTTTGCAATGGTTCAAGAAATTTTTTGATGCGAATTACGATGGTCGTGAATATGACGCGATTGATGCTAGGGGTGGTATTTTGATTGGATCCGGGGCCAATAATAATACAAGTGGCGGCGGCGGTGGTGGTGGCGGGTTGATACAACAAACTTACCATCCTCCCGCTCCCAAACCGCAAAATGCTGTCAGGCAGGGTAATTTGAAAATATATTTTCGAAATATTTTGCAAATTTTGGGTTTGAATGTTGTTGAAATCATGACATTTGGCTGTTATATTATCATTATTTTTAATAAAATTTAACATAAATATATTTTACTTTAGTTATTTCAAACTGAAACTTATAGAAAATTTGTTTGGCACATGTATTATTAATGTTAGGTTATATGTTTCAAGATATTGGAACTTTTCTGTATTCTCATAATTACAAATTTCGGTGATGTGTTTGTCAAGATAGTATTTAGTAGTCAATTGGTTCACATTCTCAAGGAGAGATTGTCAGCCTTAAAAAACTTTTAAAATATGTTAGATATGATTATCTTTTTATTTTTTTTTTGAGTTCTTTGGGAATAACACCACATAAACTTGAAAGTCTGTATATTTCAAAAGTCCAAACATTTCAAGGTCTTCCGTTACAATTATCTTCTGTTCTGTTCTTATAAGAACAGAACAGAAACGGTAGGTCTGTGCCCGGCCTTACTCTTAGTAGCTAATTTCCAGCAAGTGTCGTTACATCGTCACTCCATCTTGTCGGCGGCCATCCCCTGCTTTTGTAAGCTTTTGCTCTTGAGTTCCACTGTGTAACTCTTTTTGCACATTGGTTATCTGTGATTCTAGGTAAGACTAGTTTTGATTCTTCTCCAGTCTTCTTAGCATGTAATGACATCTGTCTCACAACCAACAACGATAACTTGGGTCATGACTTAATCGCGTCTATAAACATCTATGACCAAAGTTTGTTCCCATGCCTCTACTTTTTGTTCCCATATGAGCTTCCCATGTCGTATTAAATTAATACATATATCTGTTATAAAATCCTAAATAACTTTTAATAAGTTACCATATAGTCTTTTCCCAGGTCTATAAATATAAGCTGCTGTCATTTTTTCCTATTTAAGGACAATGTTCTTTTAATTCTTCAATGTATACCTCTAATCTCCCTTTAAGTACCCTTTCATACAACCTTTTCATTACGCTTTATGTGCTAATTACTCGGTATTTGCTGAAAAATTATTTATCACCTATATTTAAAAATGGAACTGTTATATGTCACATTGAAGTAGGCCTGTATTGTATTATTTCTAGTAACACATTAGGTCTATGCTTTATGAGTTCAGTTAATGTTTCGATTTTTTTAATTTTTTTAGTGGCCTTTTTCCAATCGTATTGTTATATTGTAAATGTTTAAAATGTTCTTCCGATTTTGTAATACTTTTATTTCTAGGTTACTTTTATGGGTTTCATTCTCCATTAGGTTTGTTAATAGTTTTCACACTTCTGACACTTTTACCTCCCATAGATCTTTCTACATTTTCATAGTTGTTTGTGTTTTACCTTCATTCTTTATGCATTTATATATTTCTCTATCCTCATCATTGTGTGTGTTCAACATTTTTTTGCATGTGATCATTATCATTTGTTGCGATTTCTCTATACCGCCCTAGCACTGGGTTTTGATTTTCTTTACTCTTTTTTAAAGTCTTTTAGCAGCAACAATTTCTTATCATGTTTAAATTTCTGATTTAGGCTGGTTTATCAAACGGCCAATCCTTACTGTTACTTACTTACATGGGCACCATCCCTATATTATTTAGTTATCAGTTCAACATTTTTTTTCAAATCTTATGTTTGTGTTCAGAATTTTGTGAATTACAATTAATACTCTTTTTGCCGTAGCAACTTTATTTATGCCGCTGAATATATCGATATTTTCCCCTAAAGAATCCGTTCCGTTGTCTTTTTTTTTGTTACAGTTAGCATACAAATATCTGTTCCCTCTAATTGAGTTCCTCTAACAATTCTGTTTGTTTTGCTCTTATGACTTGCACATTCCACGTGGCTACTTTCAAAATCTTTTTCCATTACATTCGCACTGTTTTCGAGACCGTTCTGTCAAATTTTTTAAGGTGCGTCTTTTTTCCAAATGACCCGTCACTCTTAAGGTACACTTTGAGCTACGCGACCGAGACAAGAGACAAGGACACGAGACCCCGACAATGTCGCTTGTCGCTTTACCTATTTGAGGAACGCGACAATCGTAAGCGACATCAAGTGGGTAGAATATTGTGCCCGAGAAAAACACATGTATTCCAATTTGTGAAATCAAAAATGAGTGATGGGGTGTCTATTTTGTATCAGTTTTTATTGTTTGAGCACTCAAATTTTGCATTTTTACTTTATTTTTTTTTTAATGTGCGAAATAAACTACCCCTACCCACCATACACTATGGTATCTACCGTCTGTCGTATGAGGCGACTAAAGGGGCCGCTGATCTACTACCTAGCCTTCCTCCCTTCCCCAAATCCTGCACATGATGATCTGGTTTAAATCATTTCATCCGGGAAGTGACAACTACCCGACTTGACCATACAATGTATGGCATCACACTCCCTCTAAGGCACGCTATGAGTGCCTTTAGGGGAAAATTCACTAAACCCCAGATATTCCAGATATCAAAATGGTTCAGCTCTGTGGGAGCCCTTGCCAGGTTTTCAGGCCCGTGGATGGAGTCGTGGCGACAGTTTCCCATGAATTTCCTGACCGTCCGGGCTGTCCCTAACAAGACGGCTTTTTGCATTTGTTTGTAAAGATGTTCGTCCAGACCGAGGTATTTTAAATTGTTTAATAGATGTTTTGGGAATAGTCCTGTCGTTGACATAACAATTGGTACAGTTCGTGTGTTGTTCATGTTCCACTGAGTCTTTATTTGAAATTCCAAATCTCTATATTTGGTTATTTTCTCAGCCTGCTTGATATTTATATTATTGTTGTTAGGAATTGCTATGTCAATTAAAGTTGTTTTCCGAGAGACTTTATCTACCAAAACTATATCTGGTCTATTGTGAGCAACAGACCGATCGGTCAGTATCGTGCGGTCCCAGTACAGCTTGTAGTTTTTATTTTCTAAAACAGATTCTGGTTTATATTTATAGTATGGCAATCTTACCGACTGTGATAATTCATGTTTCAGTGCTAGTTCCTGGTAAAGTTTTTTTGCCACATCATCGTGTCGTTCTTTATATTCAGTTGCAGCGAACGCTTGACAACTTCCTGTGATATGCTGGATAGATTCAGATGTTTGGCAACCGTACCTGCATCTATCGTTGTTAATAGAAGGGTCTTTAATGATGTACTTTAGGTAGTTCTTAGTTGGAATTACTTGATCTTGGATTGCCAATATAAAGCCTTCCGTTTCAGGGAACATATGACCAGAGATCAATAGTAGTTCGACGCTGCACAGTCGACATAATCTTGGTTGACGTCATTTATATGTTTTCCATGAAGGGGCTTCTCTTTCCATTTCAGCAGTTTCTGATCTGTGGTCTGGTGGTGTAATTGGACATAATGTTGTGTCAATCGCAGTGGTGTTGAGTCATCAACCTGGCACATGACTCTATGTAGATCAGAAAATTCTGAGAGTTTCTGGAAATGACTACGCAAAATAGAAATTTGTTGATTTAATAGTTTACTTAGATCTGTCAATCCTCTTCCTCCTTCATACTGTGGCAGAGTTGTACGTTCGACAGAGCTCTTTGGATGGTGATTTTGAGCTTTTGTTAGTAAAACTCGAACTTTTCGTTGTAATTGTTCAATGTCAGTCTTGCACCAATTAACTATACCGAAAGAGTAACTGAGCACTGAACACGCATAGGTGTTAATAGCCTGAAACAGATTTTTACTGTTTAGTTTGGTTTTCAACAGTCGTCTTACCCTTCTATAAAACTCTGCTGTTAGGTCCTTTTTCATAGTCATGTGATCAATACCTGCTTTATTCCAAGGTATTTATAAGTATGACCTTCTCCCATAGATTCAATTGAGGTGCCATCTCCCATTTCGAAGTGCCCCTGCTGTATTTTGCCTTTAACTATATTAATAATTCGGCATTTGTCTAGGCCAAATTTCATATGGATGTCACTAGAGAACCCTTCTACTATTTTAAGCATATCATGCAGCTGTTGTTTTGTAGCTGCCATGAACTTTAATGGTTTATCTTCAATGCTTGTACGTTATTGTGTTTAAGACTGAACCCAAAATTTGTCGAGTTGTTTGTTTGAGAGAGGTTTCATGGCCAGGCAGAACCACGGTCGGCTAAGAGTCTCCCTGGAATATACCCCTTCTGATTGGAATGGGGTCAGTTTGTATCGAGCAGTTGGCTTCATTCAGTGAGATTTTGGTTTGCCAGGTGGACATGGCATATTCTAAAAAGTTAATAATATAATTATTCACTTTATAGAGTTTCAGCACCTTAATGAGCCAATCATGTGGAACTGAATCAAAGGCCTTTTTGTAGTCCACATATGCCATGTAGAGATTTCGCCGTTTGGCGTGGACTTGATTGCAGACAACGGAATCAATTATCAGTTGCTCTTTGCAACCCATCGAATTTTTCGCGCATCCCTTTTGTTGTTGAGTAATTATGTTGTTCAGCTCACAATGTCTGAAAATGCGATGATTAATGCACGATCTTATGAGTTTGTATAAGGTTGGAAGGCAAGTGATTGGTCGGTACTTTGCTGGGTCCTGTGCACATAGGTTGTCCTTTGGTAAGAGGTATGTAGCACCATGCGTAAGGAAACTAGGCATCTTGTGTGGGTGGGTAATTACGTCATTTATAAGGGCTGTTAGTGTTTCGTGGGTGGCGTACAGTAATTTTGTACACCATCTGGTCCTGGTGTTTTCCAGTTATGGAGATACTTCATTATATTGGATGTGTCTTCCGTTGTAAATGGTTGTGCTGCATGGCCTCAGTTCTGAGATGCAGCCTCCTCCTCATTAATACATCTTGCTCTGGAGTTATAGGAGATTGTTGTGGAAAGCTGTGTTTTCCAGAATTCCTCGATGTCTGTTTTACTGGGGTAAGTTTTCTATAAAACCCTTTTTCTGATTGTCGGAAGAGTATGTTGTCTAGTTTCCGTTGGTTACTGGTTTTGTACCTTCTCAATCGACTTGTGTAGACGGAGAGCTTTTGTCGTAGACTGTCCAGACACTGCTGAGACGTGATGTTTTCTCCATACCACTGGGAGTGTATTCGGTTATTGTCCATAATAGTCTTGACAAGCCTTTCTATTCTGTTGTTCCTGACTCCTCGTTGGTACTTGGTCAGTCTTCCAACGTCTTTCCGAAGAGAATTGATTTTCCCTTCAAGTCTTCTTTGCCAAGGTGGTATTCGAGGTGTTTGTCTAAATTGGGGAGCGTCTTGTTTTGGTCTCACTGCGACCCCAATTGTTCTGCAGATGGAAGTTGCAGCACAGTAGATGATTGTGTGTAGCGACTGTAACGTATTAGGACCTAAAACATAGTTTGGCAAGATACATTTGTTCATAGCCTGCAAGACGATACCCAGTTTCTTAGAAGATCTTAGTTTGGGAAGAGCTGGTCTAGTCAGTGGATCTGTTCCACTATACTCTCTAAGAGCTCCTTCCATTTCTGCTTGGATCTTCTCAAGCAGGTCAGCGTTGGTTGGCTGTTCTTGTTGTAGTTCTTGAGTCTCGTCCGCTCTTTGCGCCAAAGATCTTTCAGGCTGTGGATCTGTTGTATTTCGACCAAATAATTCACGTTCAACTTCGCTCTTTATTGTGTCCAGTTGATCAGGCGAGATAATGTCATTTCTCAAGATGACACGATATTGATCTGCGACTCTCTGTTGGGTAACTTGAAGCTCTGGGTACTCACGACAGAACTCTTGATAGAGTATTTGGCGATATCCAGTCTTGTCCTGGCCAAGGTTCGTGATTCTGTAAAACGTGCGCATTATAAATTCATTCATGGCCCTAGTCCATTTCATGCGCTGTCTTTCCGTCCCGCTTGAGTGAGCGCTGGTTGTTGATCCTGAGCAACACTTTCTGCGGGTGGCGTATCTCGTTCTCGTTTGACTTCGTTGGTGATGGTCACGTTGATTCTGTGACCGTATTGGTGAGTGTTGTTGAAGTTCTTGGGGTTCTTGGGCTGTAGCTTTTTGGACGGCAGGGGCCCGCCTCCTCAGCACCCTGCCACCGACGTCCCGCATGCTGTCATGTCCAGCGCCGGCTCCAGACATGCCCTGGCGATCCCCAGGCAGCGGCTTTTTTCCGAGGCATCTACTCCTTAGCTCCATTTTCATGGGTGGTGTCACCAATTGACCCTGGTGACCCAGGTAACTCGGACCCGTGGGGTTGACAACTACTATCATTAATATTATTATTTGGACATATTGTGATCTAATAAGAAACTGTATGACTATAAGTGATAGGGTGTCCACTTTCTTTCAGTTTTTACTGTTTTGGCGCTCTGATTTTGCATTTAGTTTTTTTTTTGTATTTTTTTTTAATTTATACCTACTCATTTTATTATACTTACCATATTGAATATAATAAATCTTTAATGTACAAAATAAACTTTTATTATTATTTTTTTAAATAATGTCGTAGCAAGGCCAAAATTTCTTGAAGAAGTAATTGTGAAACAAATCCATTGATTGTACCAGATGACACAAAAGATTTTTATTCTTTATTAATTAGTAATCACTTATCATTTACGCTTACGTGTTTATATGATTATCTATTTCTGCGAATAAATGAGTCAAAAGAATGACATCTTTACAAAAAAAAATTATATCCGTCATTTTTTATAAGCTCAAAACCGGACGCGACAGTCGCATCAAAGTTGTCTCTTGTCTCCCGTCGCGGCCGCGCGTCTCTGTCTCGCGCTTCAAATGTTCTTCATATAATTGTATAGAAAGCAGACTAGTCGCGTGTCGCAACCTCCTGTCTCTTGTCGCTGTCGCTTGTCTCGGTCGCATAGCTCAAAGTGTACCTTAACCCCCATTCCTTTTATTCTAAGTTGAAATTACAAGTTATTAATATATTTGTTGGAGTAACTGATTTATATAAATTTTTGCTATAACTTTGGTACCTCAGTCAACAAAAAAAATGTGGGCAACCAAAAATTAGGTATCTGAATCACATAATTGGTTTATTTACGAATAGCATGCAAATCAAGTTTCAGTAATCACTAGGGAGATCAGTCCAACACCCACAAATTAAAAAGACATAACTGCCAACAAATTTTAAATACAAAAAATAACAACTACATTCAACCCATATTGTTGTCGTGTTATGTGAATTGTCTTGAAACGCTTGAGATTATTAGTTATTATTAAAAAATCACTGATTTCATAGTTACATCAATCTTTTTATTTAACAATTATAATCATTAATTTCGAATCAAATAAAAATCAGTGATTTGAACATTAAATTTTGCCTAAACATATCTTAACCTGTGCACTTTGCGCTTGTGCAACAACCACGTACTATGGCATGGTCTCGGGAATGATTTATTTGTAATTATTTCATCGGTATTAGATTCTTCATATGACCATTATTCTTGGATGAATTTAAAAAAATACCATATATATATATATATATATATATATATATATATATATATATAAACAATTAGATGTTTTATTATATTGTAATGTTTTTATTTTACACTCTGAGTTCTTGGATTTATTTAAACACTCGATGGAACTTATTATAATTTATTTCCGCTAATTTTACATTCACGCAACTTTATACAATTTATCTTGAACACATGTTCTTTACTAGACGGCAACCGAATACTTAACGATTCCATTCGTCAGCTTTCTTAGAAGGTTCTAGATCAAATAGCCGCCGAGATATTTCTTTCATGGATTTTCGAACACTCGAGGCTAGCCGCCGGCCTCGAGGCGCCAGACACATTACCTCTTGGATTCCACGAAATATCCGTTGAATGCCGATTCCACGACAGATCGGATGAATTCCGGCCATAATATAATTACAGACATCAGTTCTACAAATTTGATGTAAGCAAGTCCTGTAATTTGTTCAAATTATTCTCAAACCAAATATTTAACATTGTATTCTAGAGTAAAGTGCGTTCACTCAGTTTTGTGTTTCATCAATTCATCATTCTACATATATTTACTGAACACCGATTGAAATAAGGTAATATAGAGCCATTCCAGTTGACTCTACAGTATCTTAAGGTGGCTGCAGACATGACATTCCTGCAAGCTTGACAAGCATGTATGATCACTCATTTTGTTCAGGCAAACTGTGCGAAAATTTCACGCAAGCATTTTAACTGTGCAAGCCGCTTGATGCTGTATTGAATTTGAATCATGCAAGCTCGTGTATTTTCGTGTTTGTGCAAGCAGAATTCAACTTGTGTATATGTGGCTTGTACTACCAAGCGCCAATCGTGAATTTCCTCTGTGTTGTGAATGAAGGTCTAGTCTTTTGACATAGTAAATCATTAGAGTATCATAATAGAACGAAAAAGGATGTGCAGCATACAGATTCTTATTAAATAGATATATCTTAATTGATAACAATGCCGACAATAATGCAGTTATGAGGAACATAGATTCAATCAGGATCAATTATGGAAATAAAAAAGTTGAAGCATCTCGTCACTAGGGCATTGATACAGATGAAATTTATGAGCCTTACTACCACTTATTTAACTTTTTGGAAGACTTATTGTTTCCTCTTTTCATTGGCCACTTTACTCCATACATCATGGGTCTTCTTTCCCGTTTTTTAACTTCTAGGGAAGGCAAAAAACAAGCTTATATGTGCCGTGAGGTGCCATTGTGCATGCTTGTACAAAAAGGTTGCTCATGGTGGTTGTCAAGTATGAATGAACATCTGTAGCCCTTTAGACATTAATTTCAATTTTTAAAATTGCCACCTAAAATTAAGTTAAACAACAGTTATGGTGTAGGCAGTTTTCTGTCTTTCAACCACAAATATCAACCAAGTTATTATATGCATTTTCTTATGACGAAAGTTGAAATAAAGAACTGGGAAGACAATAAATACAGAAGTAACTAGGTACTTAAATACTTCTTTTGTGCTTATTCTGAAATATCAGATCTTTTAAAAGCGCTTAAATAAGGATTAACTAATTTGTGTCTAGTCTTAAAAGAAATCTTGAAATGTGCCCTAAGAATCGATAATTTTGGCGCAAAAAATTAAAAGATATTTACAAGAATGTAAATAAATGTCCACCCTTCTTGATTTGCGAAACTAGAAGACCTAAAATTTTGAAAAGAATATGTGGCATTGGGCTTCACCTGAACTTTACAGGTAAGGTAAGGAGAAACTCATAATGTTAATTTTGGGGGGCAAATTACAGAATTAAGTGGAAAATATAAAATTAAAATTGTTTCAAAGGCAACATTATATTAAATTAAAAAGTGCAAATATTATATTAAATCAAAAAGGGCTCATTATGATTAATACAAATGTATTATTTTCATATTTTTAAAATAAAGTGTTTAAAAGATATTAATAGAAATATAAAATATTTTACTCATCCCCCCCTTTATTTCCGAAACTATAAGATCTAAAATTTGGAAAAAATAGGGGTATAGGGCCTCACTTGAATTTTACAGGAAATATAAGGAGGAAACTGTAATGTTAATTTTGGGAGGCAAATTATATAAAAAAATTAAAAAAATAAAATTTTGTCAAAGGCTTCATGTAGTATATCAAATAAAAAGGGCTCATTATGAGGAATATAAATATATTTGTTTCATATTTTTAACTAAATTTTTTAAAAGATGTTAAAAAATATATACAAAAATCGACTTATCTTGTAAACTATATGACCTAAAATTAAAAAAAAATGGAAATATGGGGCCTAATTTGAACTTTATAGAATATTAAGTGTGGGGCCAAATTACAGAACTAAATGAAAAATAAAAAAATATATTTTGTAACGCATAATGTAATATATCAAGTGAAAGGGCTTATTATGAGGAATAGAAGTATATTATTAAAATAATTTGTTAAATTATTAGAAAAGTATATAAAAAATTCGACTTATTGCTTCCTACTTCTGCGAACTACTGAGCCTGAACTTCGGGAAAAATTGAGATTATAGAGATTATAGGAACAAATTCAAACATTAATTTATTAACTTAAATGGAAAATAAAATTTTGTTTTTTTTAAGTGCATCTGTAACGTATTGTATCGAATAAAAGTAATTTTCATAAAAATACAAATATATTTTATTTTTGTTTTAAAATATTTTGTTTAAGATATAATAATTTATTATTTATAATTTGACCCAGTCTCCCCCTTTGTCTTCCAAACTTTTGAGCCTAAAATTCAGACAATAGATTTATATAGGGCTTCACTGTTTATTGATAAAATGAAGCGAAAATCCTAATCTTAATTTGGGGGACAAATTAAGTTAATATTTTTATAAAAATAATGAGCATCATGTAGCACATAAAATAAAAAGACTCCTGAGAAATAAAGTTGTATATTTAAAAAAATTAAAACGCTTAATTTAAAAGATATTGATGAATATGTAAGAAAATCCACTCATTCCCTGCTAGTATGAAACAGAATTATTAGAAAAATACATACTTTGATTTAGGTATCTAAATTGTATCAAATCTCACAAGGTGGTATGGAACCCTTAGTATGCGAGTCCAACTCTCACTTGACCAAATTATTTAGCTATTCGATTTGTAATAACTTATAGTGAATGTTTTTTGCTGTGGGGATAGGTTTGAAATTCTATTTTTTTATGGTTCTTTAAATCCCCCTTCTTTTCTAATTTGATATTTAAATATTCCAGATCAATAGGATTACTTCTTTTGATGATGTTTAGAAAAGATGGCATATGTTTGTTGTTTATTTGCCACAATGCACATCTTCGTTCTTTGGTTGTTATATCTGGTACGTCTAAGCATGGGCGGATCCAAAGGAGGGGGGCGATCGCCCCAACCGAGAGCCTCAAAGTTACTAAATTTAATATTAAAACTAGGTAATCTTAATTCCAAGAGCCTAGAAGAAGGTAACTTATGGGTTTAACCTCAGAACGACTATTTTCAATGTCATAACCCAAGAAATCTGGGTTTAAAATTTTATTTAGGTAAATTTATTACAGGGCGCATGAAATCGGATATAATTTTTCCGTTTTCATATGTTGCTTTAGTAATTTTTTGCTTATAATTTCGACTTCAAGACATTTTATTCCCTTTTCCTCTTATTAATCTTTTCACTTCAATTTCGACATTTTGTAGAACAATTACATTTGTCTACATTACTCCTATTAAATCCTTACATTTGTAAGTTACTGTTTTAGAGTTTTTCACTATAACATTGTTTTCTCCAGCTTGCTTCATGACGTTTATAATTTTATCGTTCATACCACTGCTCGTTTTGTCGTGGAATGCATGGGAACGGCGTTCCACCACCATTTGTCGACGGATTATTCTCATTTTTCTTATTTTTCAACAGCTGTTGGTCTAAATAAAATCACATTGTTGAGCTCAGCAGATCGGATTTAATTTTCAAAAGTCCCATAATTACCTCACCGTTTGATCGACCCTACATTTTGTTTGCCTAAACACTGAACAAAAAAAAATTGTTAGCGTTCCACCATCGTTTTTTAACAAAAAGAGCACTGCTAAGGTCTATCATTTGAGTTTCACTGCTTCAGTTGTTGGTTAACTCTTTTCTATCTTGTTTCAGTCTCTGCGTCAGTTATTTGTTATCGTTCCTTTTTTGTGTCTATTGAAATTTTGGCCTTGATATATCCTTTAGTTATTTCATCTTGTTCAGAGAATCATATACTGCGGGAAATTTGGAGTCTGTTTGTGATTTCTATTATCAAGAGGGGTATTTTTACACTTAAAATATCTCGCTTGCCAAGCGGGTTGCTCATTTTTCCATGTAGGATATAGAAATAAATATTGCCGGTATTCAGATGTGGGACATAGGGGAGACTTACTTAAACAGAAACGATATTCCTAAAGAAGGCCTATTTACCTGCATCGCAGCATGCCTAATGGCTAGCAGATGTTATATTAGTTACAATTCCATGAACATTAATTTAAGACAGTTTGTTAATGACATAAATGTGTAATTGTGTTAAATAGATTCATTTCTATACCGGTTTATTTATTTATTTTATATAAACTTCAATTGCAGGAGACTGTAAACGCGTGCTTAAATTCATCCAAGAGTTCTTAGCATTTATGTCATATTTATTTCCAATATTTTCTTTTATTTGCCCGTTAAAATTCATTCCTTCATTCATTAATTTGTGTTTGGGCTCGATTGCACGCCATTTTTAGATAGTGACAATAGACAAACTGGTGAAGGGCCGGTTCCAGGACAACTTCGAGTTCCTCCAATGGTTCAAGAAGTTTTTCGATGCCAATTACAGGGGAAACGATTACGACGCTTTAGCTGCTCGAGGAGGCGAACAAATGGGCAACGGTGGTGCAAATGCACCCAAAGGTCATTCGTTAATGGCCAAGAAGCCGGCTGCAGCTGCCGTATCCCAAATGACGTCGCCAGCCAAAAGTAAACCCATTGGTCGAGCGAGTACGTTCATTCCGGTTCAGGTTTTTCACTTACTATAATTGGGTATGGTTTTGAAATATTTATACCTTACGATTTAGTTTCCGAAGAAATGAATTTTATCGTTTGAATTTTATTGAAGTATAATATTTTTGCAATAATAGTCTACAAAATTTAAAAAAAAGATCTTGTGGGTATGGCTAAATACTTTTCTAATGTACAAGCATGTGGTAAATTCGATATTTAAAAATAGTTGTTTTTCCAGATGTTTTAAATTTTGAAGTCAATATGTTTGGTTAAATATTTGGAATGTCAGATCTATATCGTATATCTATATCTATATCGTATTTAGTCAATTTCCTTTTAATCACGTTTTTTTAATCCTTTCCAGGCTTCTTCTTATAACAGTTTAAATATGCTTTTAAATTTTAATAGTTCTTCACATCATATTTCTAGATTTTTTCTGAAGTATTTGATATATTTGTTTTTATAAATTTGTTATAAAATATCCACACATTTTTTCTAATATTTTCGGCAAGGTAGTAAGTAGTTTATAATAAAATTCAAAAATGGGAACGGTAACTAATATATATATATATATATATATATATATATATATATATATATATATATATTACAGTTAATATAGGGGCATGCAAATACAGCACACTCTTATTCACAATTCATATACATTACAAGGATTGATCACTACTCTTCATTATTTGAGTTACAGCTTAATTTAAAGAAATAAATGCAATGTTTCAATATTACCTACCCAAACAGTTTAATGAAAATCTCGTGGTGGCAAATGCTGAATCATAAATCCCAAAACAAAATTTATGAACCAAATTTATGGTTAATTTAAAGTAAAGAAAAATAATCATAAAAAACATTTTTACATATTTTTTTGTATTGAACTGTATTATAGCAGACCTTAATCCAACAGGATTAATATTGTCTGTTAGTCTCTGGCAAGTATGGGGTTAAAATTTAAATTCAAATGTTTCCCTAGTTTTAGCCAGGATTAATATTGTCTGTTAGTCTCTGGCACTACTTGAATGGCTACCAGCGTCTTTTCGCCCACCTCGACCATTCTATCACTTAAATACTATTCTAAAATATTTACCAGGTACTTATTATACTGATTATGAAGTTTTCCAACCCCACGGTATTGAAAACATTCTTAATATCCATACTTATTACCGCTGCCCGTTTGTCTAGTGCCTCCCTCACTTTTCCCAACACATTCATTATCGCATCCTATCCTCTCAGGGTCCAATCATTTATTTTCGGCCTCAGCATGGTTTCATACAGTTTTCCTTGAGCAACTTAGGGGCCTGTACGCTCTCTTGGTATTGAGACTGTGTCCCCCATTCTCCATTCTCTCCGAAAACGGCTCTTCCCTAGGAATCGGTTGAAAACCCTCAATATCTCGTCTTCTTCCTGTGATGTCTTGATTCTTTTTCCGCATCCTCCAGATCATCTGGCGTGAAAACTTCTATCCCTTCCCTCTGCATTTCGTCCTAGACTTCCATGACTTCTCTTGTATCCTCCACTTCCTTGGCACCCGGCACGTACATTCCAACGTAAAGTTGTATTTTTTTGCAAATAGAAATGCTTATGAAACATATGGACTATCCTATATAACAATTTTTTTATAACTTTTTGAACCACACTACAAAACTATAAATCCACCAATCCCGAAAATATTTCACCCAAACTGCAAGTGCTTATGGGCCACCCTATATAACAGTTTTATTCAACATTTTTTTGAACAAAATTGTATAACTAACTCTACTTCACCCTACAGTGCAACCATCCTGTATATGCTGCTCTTTATTTGTCAACCAATATAACATTTTTTTAACACTTAACTATAACTCCACTCCACCCTATATTTCTGCTATGCAACTGCTTATGGTCTACGCTATATAACAATTATTTTAATAATTTTTGGGGCGCCTTTTAAGCTATAATTTCTCTCCACCCTCTATTTTAACCACCGTTTATATACAACTTTTTTTAACATTGTGTTAAACATAGTGTATAACCACAATTTTGCTTCGCCCCATATTTCAGGTTTTCCATAAGTAGGATCCAGCTGTTCATGGTATACCCTATGTAACTTTTTTTACATTTTTTGATCCAGCCTGTAAAACTATAATTCTACTCCGCCCTCAATTTCAACCAATTTGTATATACAACTACCTATGGGCCACCCAATATAACAATTTTTGTACCACTCTGTATAACTATAAATCCACCAATCCCCAACATACTTCACCCATATTGCAACTGCTTATTGACCATCTTATATAACAATTTTATTCAACCGCCTAGTATAACTATAACTCTACTTCCATCTATATTTAATGCATCCTATATATACCGCTACCAATTAGTCGACCAGTATAACTTATTTATCTATCAGTTGCTGAACCATCCTGTATAACCATAATTTTACTCTACAAAATATTTCAACCACCCTATGTATGCATCTGCTTAGGGGCCACCAAATATAACATTTTTTAAACACTTAACTATATCTTTGGTCCACTTTATATTTCAACTATCTTGTCTGTGCAACTGCTCTTGGACTTCGCTATATAACTATTTTTTAACCACCCTGAAAAGTATAATTTGTCTCCACCTTATATTTCACCCACCCCTTTTATAAAAACATAAAAAACTTACTTTGTTTTCTATCACTCATAATCTATCACAAGTGAGTGATAGAAAACAAAGTAAGTTTTTTGTGTTTGATCATCATTGTGTTAGTTTTTATTCATTTTAAATGTTATAATTAATATTTATAATTATAGTACATTCTTGTCGCGTATAATCTTATTTTAATTTTGACAAAAAAAGAGAGATAGAATCATCCGTAAAAAGGGATGACGGGTCCGAGAAATCTTACTTAACCTTATATGAGGGTAGAGGAGGTCAAATATCGCTAAAATCATCCTTAGGTAATTAATGAATGGTCTGTTATGCGATCGAAAGCAGAATTAAGGGTGATCATCCTGAATATAAATTGTATGAATATGTTTTACATTTATTTGGTTTTCCCAATTATGCAACTATTAACAATTTTTTCCTTGTTTTCCGAAGGGATGTAAAAAACGTCTCCTACCTCATATTCTAATTCATAATGATTTTCTGTTTTTTCGTTTAGACTTGTTGGAATTCGTAGGAATCTATTATACAATGCGATCAAAAAATGTCGCAACCCACTTCCCTCTATCTAGAAAATAGCTGTTGAAGCAAAAATGACAAGGATAGTATTTGCGCGTCCAGTTTGATGGTGGACTTTAACTTGGCGATCATTTCAAGTCGTTGCTTAAAATTTGACGCTATATTTTCATGACATTGACAACCTTAAAGTCGCCTCAAGGTCGAATTAAAGCGAAGTACATTAATAAAACATGTCACAAAATAACTTGGAAGCAACACATTGAAGGAAATTCCCTGGTTATACCATGACTCCACAAGTCAAAAGAGCTTAATATATAACTTTATGGTATCTTGAACATGACCTATAGTTATTTTTAAGTTTTCTTGGGTATAACACCACAATTGAATTAAAAAAGCTGTATATTGAAAGAAAAAATATATTTTTTAAAGCCATTGACAACGAAGTCAGAATCGACTTTGAAACGTTTGGTATTTTCTTTCAATATACAGCTTTTTTAATTCAATTGTGGTGTTATTCCCAAGAAAAGTTAAAAATAATCAAGGACATGCCACAAATAACATTTAGAAGACAATGACCTATAGTATAACAGTCAAAATCATCAAGTTGAAGATAGTTTTTTAAAATGGAAACTTAGTATTTGTCCTCAAATTATCAGAAATATATGTTATGAAGAGTTAGACTGGCGCCACCTGCCTCTTTGAATTCAAAATTCATTTTCAAATTCTGACCTGAAAAATAGGAAAATGCATTTGATCTGAAATATGGATCCGCCATATTGTATCTGCTACCTTAGATTTAGAAATATTCAATTTCTGATTAGCAACCTCCATAAAAATATTAGATTAGAATGGCTGAGTGGTTTTCATGTTATAATTTACGTCTGATAATTAAAAAATCGGTTAGTATTAGCAAACGTAGAAAAAAAGACGTCGAGACGTTTACATTAAGGTCATGGTCAAGCTCACATTCGTACTTAAAATTTTCTGCCTTTTCGAGTTCCGGGGTCACAAATATAGGAACCCTACAAAAACATCGACTTGACCGTGAAATGACCTTCAAAGACAATGTCGAATCCAATGTCGCCATCGAATATCCAGGCATCTTCCCTAAACTTCTTCACAGTTCTACTCTGTGACTTGCTTTTTCAAAGTTAGATGCTTCGCTTTTTTTCGACCTTACGACGAATTTGTCATGTTCAAGGCTACATTCGAACTGAATATTTTCCGCTCTTTAGATATATAGGGTTCTATTAAAAAAATCGAGTTGACTTTGAACCCCTGTCCTTGCGATTTTTTCCTCCGATGAATACTTTTTGAACACTATGTATGTCGTTATCATATTTGGGCACATATGCAGAGACTTGCCTTCTAGTTCAAACAATTGCATTTTATTCGAGAAGGGGCATAGAAATCAACCTTTTGATGTATTATTTAACTAAAAAACACATGCACTTAACATTCAGATTCTTCAAATTAATTCACTTTTAACATACAGGCTTAGATTATTTTTAAAATAATTTAAATAAAAGATTACTAATTTAAGAGGAAATAATTGCAAAAATGCGTTTCAAAACCATCACCCAATTTACAAACATCATATTTTCTTCAGTTGAATGCTTTTTTCTTCTCTCTAGACTGCATGTTTATCTTGGCTTCGCTTGAGTAATTTTAAGTTATTGTGTCATTATATCAATAGAACTGCATAATTTTTTAGTGCCTAAAGTGAATGCAGTCAAACCGACAGCATCCAAACCTGCTACAAATAATCGTATGGCCGGAGACACCGGAAAAGTAGAGGAATTAGCTAATCAAATATCGGAATTTAAGGTAAAACATTTGATTCGTTTATAGACTTTACATTCAAGTGTTTATAGTAGGTTATCCATTTTTTTCTTTTCGAAAGTAAACGTAACGTAAATAAAACACAGAAATTGTGAGGATTTTTTTTATTATAATATATGCGAAACATTGAGTCATCTACATGGCAGTTTCGGGATTTGTTGTAATAATTGCCTTGACTCCTAAATAGTTTGAAGTTATCTCCATAAACGCAGTCTTTCAGCCATCGGTCCAATCGCAAAATCAATGTGTTACTAATTAATCTTATATAACAGGAACTAATCACAAACAATAATTCCTTACTGCCATCCGCTAAACGGTATCTGAATTGCTGTTGGATCTATCATTAACACAAAGGATGCGGGTCCTCGGATTCAAATCCATCCGGACCTACACACTTTCGAAGTCACAAAACGGATAACCCATTATATCTCTGTATCTCAACTTATTTTAACATCTTACAGCTGACAATTGATGGTTTAGAAAAAGAGAGAGATTTCTATTTTGGTAAACTTAGAGACATAGAAGTTATGTGTCAAGAGTGTGAAGATGGAAATCCTATTATTCAAAGAATCTTAGACGTATTGTATGCGACAGAGGTAAGGGTAAGATAAAATAGATTATTCTTTTATTATTTTTAGGATTATTGGTGTATTATATGTCATTATGTTGTTGCCAATCTCTAGAAAATTTTGTGATGGCAGGGTGGTCACAGATCGGGATTTATCAGAGAATTTAATTTAACTGGGAAATATTATGGAAATATCAGGCCACTTTAAAAAGTATCATGGAATTCAATTCTAACTCACAATTTAGTCATTTGTAATATTTTTAATTTTGTTTTAATCATGAAACTTCTCATTACATATTTTTAACATTGTATGGTCAATACTATGGCATAATAATTTATTACATTGATTATTTATTCTTGATCTTTTGTAAAATTCTAAACCCAAAAAAGTATGACCAACTTTACTGAAAACCGGGAAATTATCAGGGAAAGGAGGATTTCAACGAATTCGGGGTTACTGATCTATTACAATCATCAAAATTATTTCTGGACTTTAGATAATGTTTGAATATTGATCTAACTCTCAGTAGTTCGGCAAATTGATATTCCTAACTCCTATTTAAACCCCACTGTTTCTTATAACTTTTTCTCTTATTATTTTAAACCTCACGCTAGATTTTGCAGCATGGATTTTCATAAACTCGTCTTTGAACCGTTCGTCCTGAAAATAGAATCGATATTATTGGAGCTTCATTTTCAATTTTATTGGGTGATATTCTATTTAAGTGATTTAAAAAAAGTTGGGGTGTTTTTTCATGTTCTCGGCTGATTGCTCTTATTGCAATTTGGTTAAAAATCACCAGGAAGAGGTGAGATATCACCAAACTGATTGGAGATTCTATTCTAGCGCTGGTGAAAAAACATACAAAATCTAGAGGTAATTTATTCTGTGCCCAGATATTTATATCTTTGCCAATAAAGATGTTAAAAATGTAACACTAGTTTAAGCTTACTAAAAGGCATGATTGTAAAACTGTTGAGAATTTCAATGAGATCTTTCTTCACTTGTACATCAGCCTCCACTGCAATTGCGTGAAACTATATCTATAAAGGATTAATTGGTCCTGTTTTCGATTTTATTTGCTTTGAGTACATAGTAATGTGTAGACTGAGTCTTGTATTAATTTTATATTTCCTAAATCCACTGTGTCAAAACTACATTAAATAGGGGCTTCTTGATTTCCAAATAAAACGTAAATCGATGATGTTCAGTCAAATTTGTTAGAAGACCCGATTCTTCCAACTAGGCGGATAAGATTTTTCACTAACTTCATATCAAGTTTCTCAGGTTGACTGTTGTTTCTGTGAGTTTGTTGGGCGATTGTTTTAGAACAAGTGATGCGTCTTGACCACAAAGAAACACCCAATGCAGAAGCTATAACATAATTTCTGTCTTCAACTGGATTAAAGTCTTGAGTTTGTGAAAGTTTTAAGTTTCCTGAGTGCAATTATCATCTACCTCAGTTTTCTTTTTTTTAATTCACTTAGTTGTTAAATTCTATACTAATTTATTGAATTGAGTGTGTTAGCTGCACATGTATGCAAATTTAAAAGTTTTAAAATTAATATCTATATACAGAGTGTTTTGAGAAAGGTTCCCCAAACATGAAGGGCAGATAGGTGGGCTCATGTGCTATATTATGTAGCCCATACAACATCTAGATAACTTACGTTTTTTTAATTTAATCTTTTTCTTAATTCTCAGATTTTTACCTTTAAACTATTGTACCTTTTTTATTTTTCACAGTATCTTCACCAAATAAACTTAAATCGAATCTATGATGTTTGTTTGCTCTTCTGCATTCGATATTTGACACAAATGATTGGTTGAAAAAATTATATGACTTCACAAATGGCGAGGTTCATGAAAAAGTAATTAAGTTAAACACTTTATCACATTACAAAAAAAAACAGCACATCGAGAGCTTGGAATGCTTACAAAAACTTCTCTATTTCAACCCCTTTCCAATGATATATCACACGTATTGAAAAGTAATCAGTATCATAATAAAATTTGAGATTGTAACTTACAAGGTGAGAACTACAAAAATAAAACATACATCAAATTGCAATAATTTGTTATAAATTTTGTTCAAACCGGCTTCTACCGCTACGGATGCATTCGCGACTCCTACTGAGGTAGTCTCTAGTCGCATCTCATCCCATATTATTTCAAAAGCTACATTTATTCTTGCTCTTAACTGCTCCTTGCTTTTTATTTCTCTCATAAACGAGTTGCTTGGCCCGTCCCCATACAAAAATATCAAAGGGCGACCTTGGAGGCCAAATTATAGGGCAAGTTCTATCAATCTACGCCTTTGGGAATGAATTGTCCAGGAGCTCTCTGACAGTTCGCTTATAATGTGGACAGTCATCTTTTTTGAATATTATTGGTCTGCCTCCAATAGGAGTTCATCTTATAAGATCGATCATCCCGCATTTTTTGGAACGCAACATCTCGTAAATGACTTGAATTTTTAATGAATGATTTATCGATCTTATTAGATGAAGTCCTATTGGACGACAGACCAAAAATATTCAGAAAAGATTGCTGTCCAGCACATTATAGGCGAACTGGACTCCTGGACAATTCATTCCCAAACACGTGGATTGAGAGAACTGGCCTTATTCTCTGGCCTCCAAGGTAGCCAGTCCTGACTCCCTTTGATTTTTTTGTATGGGAACGGGCCAAGCAACTCGTTTATGAGAGAGAAATAAAAACCAAGGAGCAGTTAAGAGCAAGAATAAGTGTTGCTTTTGAAATAATATGGGATGAGATGCGACTAGAGACTGCCACTGTAGGAATCAGAAAAAGGTGTCACGATTGCATCCGTAGCGGTAGAAGCCGTTTTGAACAAAATTTATAAAAAATTATTGTAATTTGGTGTATGTTTTATTTTTTGTAGTTCACACCTTCTAAGTTACAATTTCAAATGTTATTATGATACTGATTATGATACCAATACGTGTGATATATCATTGGAAAGGGATTGAAGTAGAGAAGTTTCTGTTAGCATTCGAAGTTCTCGATGTGCTTCTTATTTTTTTTTGTAACATGATAAAGTTTTAACTTAATTACTTTTCTGTGGAACCTCGTCATTTGTGGACTCATATAATTTTTTCAACCAATCATTTGTGTCAAATATCGAATGCAGAAGAGCAAACAAATATAGATTCGATTTAAGTTTATTCGGTGAAGATACTGTGAAAAATAAAAAAGTTACAATAGTTTAAAGATAAAAATCTGAGAATTAAGAGAAAAAACATTGAATAAAAAAAAGAAAAACTGTAAGCTATTTAGAAAATATATGCGCTACATAATATAGCACATGAATGAGCCCACATATCTGCCCTCCAGGTTTGGCGAACCTTCTACAAAACACCCTGTATTTTTTCATTTTATGTAAGGACATGAATTCTCTAAATAAAGCAATCCTAGTTTTCTCCAAAACAATTTCTGTTTTTCTGTTACAGATTTTTTCCTTGCATTTTTCGAAATGACTTCTGTTTCAGGGTATACATTTGCGTTATTGATAACTGATTCCACCTAAACTAACATATCTGTACTTATCCACAAATTATTTATAAGTAAAAAACAAGTATTTGACTTCTATTTTTGATCCATTGTTTTACAGTTAATCAATTGGTATCTTTTATTATAATTGTATATGTAATACCTAACTGTTTATTTGTAAAAAACAATTGTTTAAGCCTATTGGAACGTTTTTTTCGAAATTTTATATTTGTAGATTGACATGTTATTTCAACTTAACTTTAAAGATAAATTGATCTAACACTTGGTCGTTTTTTATGATTTTTTTTTGTATAAGTTTTAGAGTTATAAATTGCAATAGAGTTGTAAAAATTTAAAATTAAATTTCAGGAAGGATTTGCCCCTCCTGACGAAGTTGAAGGAGGTGTTGGAGATGAAGACGAATATTAATAAAGCCGAAACCATCTTTTTCTAACGACAGGAATAATCGCCTTAAATTATTGAAATTTATCTTGCAGCGAATTAACAGTTTTTTTATTACTACAAATCAGTTAAGTTTATTCAATGATAATTTTATAAGTGTTGCTTACTACATGTGTGTCTATTTTGAGATAATATCACTGTAAGTTGTTAATGTTCGTGAGAGTTTTGATTTCCAAAATACTATCTAGTTTTTGCCAATGTTATTTTTAGTTTATATGTCATTTTTGCAAAATTATTGTCAGTAAAACACCATTAAAAAACTGTTTTCTATTTTTCGACCTTTGTGATTTCTTTACATCTGCAATTCTTACATCAAAAATTAGGAATGAATTTGTTTTATATATTATATTTTTACATATTGAATATCTCTAATATCATTATTTACATGTTTTAAGAAATCTATTAAAATATCCTTAAACTTCTTTCTTTTCTGTCTGTAGTAATTATGTCTAACTCTGGAGTTACATAAACTCCTGAGATCCACCCGAAACCTTCTTTGCTTCCAAGAATTTTTACAAATGTACCATCTGGTTGAAACACCTGAATTCTCGCGTTCCCAGCGTCACCAACAAGGATAAATCCCAAACAATCCACTGCGACAACTTCCGGCGATCTGAATTGACCTTTTCCTCGTCCTGAAGTTCCTATTTCACCAACTAAACCTTCAGCCATATCAAAAATTTTTATGCGATTATTACCGCTATCTGCAACGATGATGTTTTTGCCACTAACAGTAACTGATGTTGGAATATTTAAAGTTCCCTTTCCAATGATATTCAAGACTTCACCAGTTCTTGAATCTAAGATAACGATTCTATTGTTTCCTGTGTCGCAAATGATAAGTTCGTCATTAGGACCTATGGAAATGTCTTCAGGACTTTGAAGTTTAATTTTGCAAACGTTTCTGATGTAATTGCCATCGCTGGAGAATTGGTGAACACAGTGCTTCCATTTATCAGTTGCAAAAATTTCTCTGGTCGACTGTAAAATAGAATAAAAATGTATATACTGTTGAAGCAGAGTTTGTTAAGAAGAAACATATTTCAAATGGTTTAAAGATTTGCTTGATAAACACATTAAGTAGACAACGTGGTGGTACTTAAAAAATTAATATTCTATTTTATAAAATGTTTGATATAACTGGACCATTCACATAAACTAAGAGGGATAACATATATCATTGTTGCTGTGACCTAGTCTTGTTATTCCTCCAGGTGTCAACCACTGTAGGAACTGTTTTAGTAGTGTAGCTGATTAGCCGATAGCCGATTTGTGTTCCGGACGATTTGCAACATGTGGGTATTAAGAAAATCAAAACCCCTTCGTCAGACGGTATGATAAAGAGGTTAGAGGTTTCACAGGACTCTGGGTACTGGTCTAGAGTAACCTAACGGAAAGGAATATTCATGTAGTCCTGCTTGCATACCGATCCTAGGTAACTAATAATAATTCCTGGTTAACACCAGCCCTTTTCTTGTTGGAAAAGTAATTAAGGGTCCCATGTGATTTGACTTTTAATGCATGAATGAGACCCTAATGAATTGAGTAATTACGCATACCAACAATGGGAAAGCTATTTGGCCACCCCTGAACTATCAAGGATGCGCATCCTATCTGTAAATGCCAGGATAAAAATCGGTATGGTATAAAAGCAACTTATGGATATTAGTAAGGGAATGAAGGCAGAAATTTTATGCCAGCAAGGGGATAAAATCTGAAACGAAAGGTCGGTCACTACCTTGGGACGTTGGACACCGTATCGATGTGAATCAGTATTTTAGCGGGATAATCAAAACCAAATCATTTACGAAAAGACGTGACAAAAGTAATAGTAGAACGAAACCAACATCAACGTGTTTAATGATAAAACGACTAATTGACGTAAAATTCAACATTTTTTATCAATGCGTTTTTGTTTTGTAACAAAAAACTCAAAAAATCTAACACTTAAGTTTTTTATATTTTACACATAATCTACTCTTAAAATCATTCTTGCTGCTATGGACAATGTTTGAGAGAAATGAAAAACCTACAAAAAGAGCTAATATACGCTCAATTTCGTTAATTGGTGTCTTAGATAAGGGAACTTTTAGTCGAAAATACTGTAGCCCCGGTATTTTTAAGGGCCATATTACATGAATAAACAAACGTTGAAAAGTAGAAAAGTTGAGCTAGAGGCCACTCATCTCACGTTTCCCAAAATGTAAAGTGTAAATATGTATAGCAATTGAAAATATTTGGCCATTCTGAACTGGTTCAGGTTGACGAGTCAATTCGAAAAATTGCTAAAGGGCTTGGTTTTTCAGACAGATGAAAAATGTCAAACATTTTTCAAGGTATCTAAATTAAGCACAAGTAAATATGTTTTACAAACTAGGTACATAATTTCAAAATTTCTTTAATAAGAAAATAAGTTCAAATAATGTCAGATGTGTTAATAAGTAAGTGCATGTTTAATAGTTTAGCATGTAGCCTAAGTTAGGGTGCAGATCTGGTATCTCATGTCAAATGTGATTGTGAAGCAAGTTCGTTACGAAAATATCAAATGTGAAATGAGTCTGGAATAACATATCTTTAGATCTCAATAATTACATACTCGCCTTGTTAAGCAATGAGTGATCCCATAATCAGTTGTAATCATATAATTAATACAATTACAAGTAGTTTAAAAAAGTACCCAATATTAACATTTTGCATTCATACGGTTAGTTTTTTAAGTTTACAAAATTTGACGTTCTCAATTATAATATACAAGTGAATAATAACATAATAACAGGCGATAACATTTACAGTGCTGAATCCAACGTATTGTGCAATAACTAATGAGAAAATAATGGAACTAAAATAATATTTTTGTGTTTACAAAATTCTAATTTCTTACAAGGCATTCCTTATGAAATAAATGTTACAATAATTAAATTTTATACTTCGATTAACTTTTTTTGGGTATAATTGGAATGTGATCACATTTTTAAAAATGAAAACAGCAGACAAATGTATAAAGCGTTTTTATTAGGTGTAACCATCATAATAGGATATGACAAATGTTTGAATTTGAAGGAAAAACAATGTAGCAAAATATTTTTCATGAGATATATTATCACACAAACGTACATATTTATATTTTTATAGGTCCGGGCATTTTTGAAGGTTTATTTAATATTGATTTAAAAATCAGAAAACGAAAAGTAAAGTAGTGTGTACACGTCACTAGGTGGCACTACTTATTACTTAACAGACCCCATAAAGATTTATTGGTTTGGTTTACCCTTTTTGTGAAATCATGTTTTGAGTACCTTGTGAATTTATACACTTATTAAAATAATTAAAATAATATATTTATAGAAATTAAATTCTTTGTTAGGTAAGTGAGAGGGGTTTTTTTCAGGAAAAATAAGGGTATATAGCAAACTTTAGGAAATTTCGAAATTATGAGCGAGACTCGGTCATCCAAGTACTAGGTATTATTGTTATATAAAAATGAAATGCGGATACAAATTGTGACAATAGAAAAACAATTGCTGTAAAAATACAATTAGTTAACTATGTAATTTTTATATTGTTCAATTCAATTCAGCCGCAGGAACTACCTAGACCAAGTTCCTCTAGATATCTGGCCCCGAATCCTGACTCATTGATGGATGATTCACATGACTGCAATGAAAATGATATCGGGCGATATGTTGGACGGGCACACATGTTATCAACCGAAAAGAAGAAGGAATTTATTGAAAACTGTTGGTCCCCTTCCGCGACCTATAACTTCGCGGAAGTTGCAAAACATTTAAAGAGAAAATTTAATTATTCTTGGTTGGAAACATACTCTCCATGGTTGGTATATTCCAGGCGCCAAAAAGGAGCATTTTGTAAATATTGTACGTTGTTCCCACCAAATCCAAATTCATTTAGAGGCATATTGGGATCATTTACTATAAGGCCCTTTTGTAAGTTGAAAGATATTCACGAGCAGTGCAAAAGCACATTGAAACACTTCCATAAAGAGGCATTGAAAGCTGCAAAATCTTTTCTGGAAAGTGTGCCTGTCGATTTGCAACTAAACAAATATTCCCAGGGAATTATTGAAGAAAATCGCAAACTTATAAAATCTATAATTTCCAGCATTACGTTTTGCAGGTCACACGACTTGGCACTGAGAGGTAAACATTATGGTGAAGGTACTCACGAGGATTTATACAGGCTGCGAATTGACGCGGGAGATTTAATTTTAAAGAAACACAGTGAGCAAGGGAAAAAGATTGCAAGCTACCGTTCAGTGAATATTCAAAAAGAAATTATTGGTATTTGTGGAAGCGTTATTAAGGCTGATATGAAAAAAGTGATAATTTTTTTGATTTGTGAAGGGCTGATATACATTTCAAAAATGTATATTTTTGTTCATGTATTTCCAGGATATATTAAATTGTATAAATATAAAATTTATTCTATGAAAAATATCATTAATTGGTTAACGAACCCCCCCCCCCCCGCTGGCTACGGGCTTGTGAACAACTATCGATTAGGATGCGATATTTTGATGAAGAAACACAGGAAGTCCAAGAAATGTTTGTCGGATTCATTGAGCTAAAAGATTTGGATCCGAAATCGATTGCACATAGCATAGATGAATTTTGGACAAAAAAAGATCTGAATATAAATAAATGCGTTGGTTTTGGTTTTGATGGTTGTTCAACGATGTCAGGAAAAGACGGAGGGGTACAAGCGATCTTACGCAAAAAGTACACCAAAGCCCTCTACTTTCATTGCTCGTTCCACAAACTGAATCTAGTTATCAATTATCTAAATTCACTTCCTGAAATTAGAAATGCCATGGGAACCACCAAAGATACTATAAACTTTTTTCGGGAATCAGTTTTGAGGAGGAAGTTTATACCTAATATTTCCAGACTTTGCGAGACAAGATGGAGTGAGAAACACAAAACCGTCAGAGTTTTTAAAGATAATCTTCCAGTAATTTTGGAAGCCTTACAAACATTATCTCAGGAAGGAAATAGTGCAACTCGGAAAAGTGCCTTCCAACTGCATGCGGTTACTTCCAGAATTTCTTTCATTCTCGGAATTATGTTGGTAGCCAAATACTCGGCTTTGATGGAACCCGTTGTCAACGTACTCCAACCTGTAGCTTTGGACGTGGTCAAAGCCTCGGAACACGTTAAAAAGATTTTACTTTTAATTAAAAACCACCGTGAAAATCCGGAAAAAGTGACAGACGAAATTATAAAGGAAGCTACTGCGGAGAAAATCTGACATCAATGCCGCGTATTACGGGAAAACAACGTCATAGAAGTAACCATCCAGCAGAAAGCCCTTCAGAATACTGGAAGAGGTCTTTAGTAATACCATACTTGGATTCAATTATCACCTCCCTTGAAGTACGTTTTGCTGAAGAAAACATGCCATCATTCGCATTATCTAAGTTACACCCGGCGCAGATGCAAAAGAAGACAACTGAAAATCTGAACCAAACTTGCGAATCTATTGCCCAGTTTTATGATTTAGCGAACATAAAGAATGAAATCGAACTTTGGCAGCAATTGTGGCACGATAGGCTTAATCTAACAGTTGTTGATGTCGTAACAGAAACAAATTCCTTCTTTCCCGAAACGGAAAAAGCATTGAACAGTAGAGCGATCCTTTAGCAGCCTCAGAAGACTAAAAACATGGCTAAGAAGCACCATGGCAGAAGATCGCCTTAATGGTCTGGCCATGATGAGTGTACACAGAGCTGTAATAAATAAAAACCTAAATATTTTAATAAGTGGTGGTGGTTGAAAGTTTTGCAAAAAATCCCCGCAGGTTATGTTTTAATTAAATACTATTTTTGTTAAAATAAATATTTATTACTGTGTTTAAAAGTTTGATTTAGTTATTATGCTGTCGAGGACTTGTGAAGTATTATACATTGATATTAGAACCGTTCTTATTACAATCGTCATCAAGGCAAAGACTTCCAAAGTGTAACGCTTTATGCTCTCGGCGTTCATATTTTTTATCCTCCATTATATTGCCCCATTGACCCCCCCCTTAGTCATAAGCTGGCAACGCCCTTGTACAAAATGTCATTGCTCAACATGTAGCTGTAAAATTTTCCTAGTGCTGGTATCTGGTTGCTCGTCAATTAAATTAAGTAATTAATATCCCGGTGGTGACCATAATCATGTTTTCTAGGTTTCTCTTAGTCGTTGATGAAGCCGTTCAAACAAAATAGGAGGGGCTACACGGTGAGGATACTTTGCAGCATATCTTCTCGACGCCTCATTTCTGGTGAAAATTCGCGAGAAGTCACGCAGAACTCACAGTTTCAGTAAAAATCAAAGAGAGTAAACTAAAAATTAGCCTTATATTTATTAAGGTTTAATTTATTACCTCTGAGCGTTCTTTATTATGTAGCATACTTGTAAATTTATTGAATTAAAGTTCTGTTGAATTTTAAAATGTTCGTTTCTCAAACTGAATTGTCCTTATACAATGATTGTTGACTCTAAATAGTTAATGATTATTTTTTATTATAATCATTATTCGTATAATCTTGTTTATTAAATGAAGCTGTATCTATTTGATTTTAAAGGCTTAACGACTGCTCTTTTAGATAATATGGATAGATTATTCAATCCCAAATGTAAATTGACACAATGGAAGGTTTTTCCTTGGTTAAGTTGGAGTTAAGTCACCCGGTTATGCTGGTGAGCTAATTGTAAAGTCTTGCAGCCTGGATACTAACATGGCTGAAATATCTTTTTAACATTTGTTTTTGTAATCATATTAACTAAATAAAGAATTTGAATAGAGTTGTCAATAAGAGGAATTAATATGATAGCCGCCCACTAGAATCGACTTTGAAACGTTTGGTTTTTTCTTTCAATATACAGCTTTTTTAATTCAATTCCCAAGAAAACAAGGGTTGTTTGCTTCTATTGTACACATTAAATTGATTATTTTTTGCACAAAAACAGTGACAATAAGGAAAAAAAATGTAAGAAATAAATATTGCAAATTCATGAGATTTATTTACAATTTTTGTCAATTGCCAGGGGCGTACTGAAAAAAAGTTGTATGGGCAGAAAGAACACCTTACCCCAGAAAAAGTACCACCCTGTAGATTTTCAAGACGGTTTCTCTGATCTTATGAAAACTTCATAGAGGCATTAATGCCCCAAAATTGAACTAAATATCTCGAAAACTTAAGTATTTAGAAGACAAAAATTGAAAAAATCTGAAGATTTTAACACCTTTTATATCGGTAACAAAGCGTTTGCGGACGCATATGTTCATAGGAACTTTTCGTCATAAAATAACACCAGGTAGCACATCTTGAAATCTCTCGCACTTATTCACCCTGTATGTATATGTTTTAATATTTTATTGAATCATTTACAAATGGAAGAATCTTTTACAACAGCCTACGCCTTTGCATATTAAAAATGATTGCTCCATCATTATTACCACTGCCTAAATGAAGTTTTGGTTGGTGTACCATTTTGCTAAATTTATTATATAATTACATATACTGGATATACAGAGTCATTATATATTTTTAAAAATTCATAGTAATTAAAGTTTAAATCCAAAATGAACAATCTTTATACCAATTCAAAGAGGAAGTAGATTGTAGATTCCAGAAGCGACCGGTGAAGTTCGCGCGGTAATAGGCCGCCGTTTGTTTCACTCTCAGTTGTGAGTGATATTGCTACCGTGGAGCACAATCACAAGGTTTTCTGCGTTCTTGAGTTCGCAAGAAAGCCACAAATTTTAGTACAGTGGGCTTTGAACCACCGTATCCCGTACAAAGATTTATGGATCATTTTTTTGCGGCAAGAACTGTGACTGGAACAACGTACCTGGACAGGTTGGAACAATGGCTGTTCCCTCAAGTTATGGAAGATTCAGTAGGATTTCATTTTCCAACAGGACGGGGTTCCGCCCCATTGCCACCTTTATGTACTAGACTTTTCTCAGCGCTGGATAGGTCGCAGGTGAATTGAGTACTCATGTGACTACTTAGGGGTTATGTTAAGAAAGTTGTTTACATCTCATCTCTACCAATAACTCTGGACGATCTGCACAAGCGGATCACAGCTGTCGTGCACTCAGCCAGACGCGAGATTGCAGAACTGGGTAAAGTCATCCAACAGGCTTTACAAAGGCTCAACGAGGTCAACGCCCAATTACTCCATCTCGATGGCTAATAGAGCGAGAGGAGCTTCCCTGAAGCTTCGTAGAATATACAAGGAGCGAAAACCCAGCTACACGAACTGGGTGAATTTATCACTCGAAGTAATATAGATGACGTGGCACTCCAGGAAACAAAGCTATCAGAAGGCAAGCGTTTCAACATCGACGGATACACCACTTACAGGAACGACAGGAATGCAAGAGGAGAGGGAACAGCACTTTTCGTGAAGACAACAATACCACACCACAGAATCCTGACCCCGGACAACCTTGCATCGACTGAAGCAACAGGCATTCAGGTAAGTATGACTAATAACCAAAGTATCACTATTTTTTCAGTATACATTTCTCCGAATCCTGGATTTTCGGATGCTGATTTCGACGCTCTACTGCCAGATCGTCAGCACACAATCCTCATTGGTGACATGAACTGCAAATCACCACAGTGGAACAGCAGGACCACAAACGGAAATGGCGCGAGGCTAGTGGCCTATGCGGATACCCAGGACATAACAGTCATGGGGCCTATCTCACATACACACTACCCTCACGACATAAACAGACGATCGGATGTCCTGGACATCGCAGTGATCAAGAATCCGACATATCTTGCAGACATCCATACAGTCCAAGAGGGATCAACGGACCACAATCCGGTGATCCTGCTTGTAGGTGATCCAGGCGAGCATAGAGACGAAGAAGAGCAACGCTTCCAGAAGGTGAATTGGGACCTATTCCGAAGGAACCTGAACCGCACACTGAGACCAATCCCTGTGATCGAAAGTAAGGAAGAGTTCGAAGCGGCGATTCAACTTCTAGAGGATGGAATCAATGAAGCTCTGGAAGCCAGCACTCGTAGCATCCGAAAACACAAAGACAAGAAGTACGCCAACCTTCTAGATGACATAAGGGAGCTAATCCTAGAGAAAAACAGAGCGAGAAGACGAGCACAAAGAACAAGGCAACCGGACGACAAGCGTAGAGCCAACGCATTGAATCGGGCAGTTCTAAGAACGCATTACAATGATCGATGGAATGGCTACCTGTGGCAACTGGACCCGCAGAAACCAGGCTTCTGAAATCTGCAAAAAATCCTGAGAACGGACAGGCGTCCAGTACCTCCACTTCATGGCGAGCAGGGTATAGTCTACTCAGACCTTGAAAAGGCAGAAGCATTCGCTGACAGCCTTGAGAGAGTGTGTAGACTGAACCAACACGACGATGACGACGACGACCACGAACTCCGAGTCGAGAGGCAAGCCAGAAGGATAAGGAACCAAGAGGACATCCCATCGATTAGGACCACGACCCTGGAAGAGGTACGGGACCAGATCAGACCTCTCAAGCAACGAAAAGCACCTGGACATGACCGTATATCCAACAGGATTGTCAAACGGTTCACCAGGAAGGCTGTCGTTTCCTTGACAAACATCATCAATGGAATGCTAAGACTCAGATACTACCCGAGGAGATGGAAGTATGCCGACATTATCCTGCTGCCAAAGGTCAATAAGGACGGTACTTTTCCACAAAACTATCGCCCTATTAGTCTACTACCAGCCATGAGTAAAGTAGCAGAAAGGATCTTCGCGAATCGACTTCAAGAGACCATAGACAATCTGAATGTGATTCCAGACCAGCAGTTTGGATTCAGACATCGACACGCCACCGAACATCAAGTTCTACGCCTCAGATGGATTCAACCAGAATCGAAGAACAGCCTTCATCTTCCTGGATGTAGCAAAAGCCTTCGACCGAGTTTGGCATGACGGACTATTGGTCAAGATGGCCCAATTAGGATTTCCCACTAACATCATCCAGCTAGTGGGCTCCTTTTTGAGACATCGAAGAGTAAGAGTACGAGTTAGCCACGAGCACTCCAGATACAGTTCTTGTATCTTATATGCCCTTATTTTGACCAGAAATGGACCATAAATTAACATTTTCAAGCATATCAGATACATGATTTCTAAGCATCTCATGAAAATTGGTCCAGACCGGAAGTCATAATACGAACCATTTTATGAGCCGTTGGAATATACTGCAACTTTTATCTGAAACAATTTTCCCTAGGAACCTTTGCTTTTCGAAATACTCAGGTGCGTGGATTATTGTTGGCAGATGTGAGGAAAGTGATTATTATATAAGGGCCGTAAAATTATTGTATTTTCAGTCAAATTATTGTACATTTTTTAATTATCATCATTCCTATCTGTGATACTATTTATATATGGAGTTTTTCATGAAGATTACTAGCATATTTGAACGAATTGAACCTATTAAATATAAATATTTTCGATTAGCAGAAACAAAAATATAGAACAATTCTTTTGAAAATAAAAATTCCAGTGATAAGTTCTTAGTGAAGTTTCTATAATTGTATACTTCTTAAGGATCTTTTTTATTTTTAAATGGAAATATCTTTACGGAGTGGACCTTAGATTTAAAACAATGAATAACTTTAAAATGTAGTATTATGGAGTGTACACACTCTATATAAAGTAGAAACTGGTTATCATTGAATAATATCGTCACAAAGACCGACAGTGTATTTTTATAAAACTTTGGTGTATGGCGTTAAAATGCATTCTAAAGTTATTGAACTTTCAATCATTATTATATACTTTGGATTGTAGAAGCAGTGAGTTATGGTACATGTACAATAATTATGGTCTGCAAACACAAAAGTGTTCCTTTGTTAACCCTCAATCGATTTGGGGTTTGTATTTTAAAAAGGCAATTTCCAGGCCAAAAGCATAACTTCGAGTGTGGAAGTCGTAACACGAACCGTTTTATGGCACCCTTGGCATATTTTTGTCTAAAACATTTTTTCGT
Source organism: Octodonta nipae (assembly GCA_034190945.1). Lineage (NCBI taxonomy): Eukaryota > Metazoa > Arthropoda > Insecta > Coleoptera > Chrysomelidae > Octodonta > Octodonta nipae. The sequence goes on from CM067219.1 coordinate 92,978,377, forward strand.
AGGAACCTTGCTTTTGGAAATATTCAAGTGCATCGATTAAAGTAACACCCCTCGTACATTTGCAACTTTAGGCGATTGAATATACAACTATGCAATAGTCGCGAATACAATACAATAAATTATTACACATTCTCTAAATTAGTGAAACCTCGGAAAGTGAAAATGCCAACTTTGTCATTATTTCAGGAACAGTTATTACTTATTATTAATAAATATAATATTACCTTTGAGAATGCAACTCCTGTGGGGCATAACATTTCTGGATTGTTAATGCGTCCCACCACTTTTAATTTTATTTTGTCAAAAATAAGAATATTCTGACTATCAGTAGCTGCAATGTAGATCTTTGAGGAGTCCCAGGGAGGAATTGCAATACCTCCTGGTCTTGGGCATTTTGTCCAAACTAATTTTGGAACAAAGGAACGCGATTTGTAATGCTTGACCATAGATTGCACACTTTCAAATGGATTTTCTTCTGTAGTCATTTTTGATACCTCATTGTCTTCAATATCGTTGTAAATACCTTCAGTCGCTTGATCTATTTGAAATTTTTCAGGATCGAAAATTAATCTTGCCTCACCATAGTGATAAATTTCATTGAAAAGCTTTGCTGTCTCTCGGTGCAAATTCATATATGTGGTAACCTATAAGATAAAACAGAAATAAGTATGAATTAATAATATAACATGAACACACTGATATACTAGCTCTGATCAGATCTAATTTTACATAACTAGTTTCAAAACCAACAGTTGCACACTTTTTATATCTTTAAGAAATAAAAATAGTTCTTGTCAATAAAAATCAAAATTATTTGAAGAAAAACTCAATAAAACTTGCCCAACGGCTAGAACGCCCGGTCAGCAAGCAACCCGCCAGTGTCGTCGGTCAGAACCTTCTCACCGGTAAGAAAGACGCATGTATCACGTACAAGCTCCATATATCGGCACACAGCCCAGTAACAACTCGGCGCCGGCGATTTTACACAAAATTCTGGAGAAAGTACAAGAGTTTGAAGCCGGTATTAGCTGTTTAATATATTTAGCGTAACTAGCCCTACCAGAGGATGTTAAAGATCCATTATTGACTACCTATCCAGAGTTTACAAATGATATTAGACATGTCGAGGTTCAACGAAATAGTAAAGAAGTTCTGCAGCGTGCTTTAACAGTAAAGGCTATCATGAACATGTTTAAATAAAAGGTTCGAGCAATTTCCATCAGTCAGGAGATATCAGACCCGACTATCCCGAATCTTCCAGTGTTGTATGTTATCGTTGTAAACGTATAGGACTTCTCTAACGTGACCAAGACAGATCACCGGTCAGAGTTGGTCAAGTTGCGTTGACCACCACAAGGAACAGTCAGCCAGTCAGCATAAGGAGACAACAGTTGAGTAATCCACCACCAGCCACCAGGAAAGTACCCATTCAACAGGTTCGTGGTGCAGGTGAATGAATATTAGACGACAAATCAATTTGTACAGGAATAAATGGCTTACCCAATACCCAATCCTATTACTCAATAAGAGAGGGGCACCCAGGTCGCGATGGAATGAGGTAGCTAGATAATCGGGCGTCCTGAAGTCATTGTGGGCCCAATAGGACTCTCTAAGAGTTTGCCATTAAAACGCCGTGTAACCCTACACCAACCTCCAGGACAGTATCCACCCGGGGAATTTACCAGTAGCGCAGCTTAGTCATCAAGGGTTTTGAGGTCATGGGAAATCTGTCCAATTAACAACACTGTCCAGCTAAGAACAGTCACTGGTGAGTTCATTTCGATTCAGACCGAAGCAGACGTAATGCTACAGATAGGGCAGACAACAGAATCCGGCATAGGGTCCTAGTAGCGGATATGGACGATGATTTTAAACTGGATATGGACCCCTAATTAGCCAGCATGTACTTCGATTCCTAAATGAGAAATTAATATTGACAAGGCCCGTTATCAACTCGGCGACTTCCATAAAAATTGTAGCGAAATCGTCAATCAGAATTCGCAGTTGAACGGAACAAATTATTCATAGGTAGGTGCAAAGAAATCTTGGGAGCTGCGTGGAAATGGTGGAGCCCGTACCGTTAGTTCATGACTATTTGGTTGGACGAGCTATAGTTAAAATTAGAGTCCTGAATATGTCCAGCAACGATATCCAAATCACCAATTGTGAAGAAATAGCGTGTTTCGAACCAGTAGAAACTATCATCAATTGCTAAGAAGCTTACTAGGCCTCAGTGAAGAAGACAGATCCCAGTAAAGAATGCATTAAACAGTTTGCCGACGATATGATATCTTACGTCAGAGGAACAGCACAATTCCAAGCAGTTTATCTGAAATCGCTGGTGCTTAAACATGGTACTACTGGACGTACAAAGATCCAGCACAGAATATATACTGGAAATGCTCAACCCATAAAAATACCACCTAGGCGACTACCGTTAGGGCAACAATAGGCAGTTGAGGAAAATATCGCGTCTATATTTCAAAACGGAGTTATTGAGTCATCTATCAGCCCACGGTGTGGTCCCGCCGGTGAAAAAGAAGGATGGAATGAATCGGTTTTGCCTGCTCTAAAAAGAGGTAGGGTTTCATTTCGAAGTCAGGAATATGGACCAATGAGGATAAGATAGAAACAATTCGTGTTTGCCTTATCTCGAGAGAAAAACATGAACTATTAAGCTTTTTGGGGCTCTGTTCGTACTACAGCGGATTTGTTGAGAGAATTGCCAGACTTCTGAAAAAGACGCTTACCGTTGGAATCAGGTTTGCAAAGCAGCATATTCAGACGATTGAAAGCGGCATTATGTTCTAGTTCAACCCTAGCATTTACCACACAGTATGACAAGTTCGTCCGAGACACAGACGCGAGAGCAACACCGGTTTGAGGGCCGTTCTCTCCCAAGTGCAAGATTGTGAGGAGCGAGTGATAGAATACTACAGCTGTAGACTCTCGAAACCAGGAAACAATTACTGTATCACCAGGAAAGAACTTCTCACAATAATCAGGACTAGACAATTTCCACAAATAACTTTATGGTCGTCATTTCAGAACCGATCATGCCACCCTCAAATGGCTATTGGACATGAAGACACCGGAGAGGCAACTAGGAGGATGGAGAAATTACAGCAATGCGATTTCAAGGTTTAACACCGGTCCAGTCGTTTCCATAATAATGCGATGCCTTGTCAAGAAGACCCTGTAGAGCAGAATGCCCGAAATTGGGACAGCGAGAGGGTATCTCTATTCAGCAGATTCGTGTACAAGTGAATGAAGACATTGAACCAATCCTTTCACTCAAGGGGTACAAAGGTAAGAGGTAGCGAAATACTCGGGCATCCCGAACTAGAGAGTTTGGGAACGCAATCATGGAAGAGAAACCAAGTCCCAACTGGTAGTTTCAAAGAAAAAGGTGTCCGCCGTCCTGACGAAAGTACATAAAGGGATTACCGGAGGTCATCTGGACATGAATAAAACTCTGAATAAAATTCACCAACGATATTACTGGGTAATACATTAAATTCGGACCAAGGCAGGAATTTTGAGTCCAGTGTATTCCAGAAGGTCTGTACGAAGCTTGGCATCAAGAAAACGAGAACCACACCCTGCCTCCACAATCGGACGGAACGGAATAATTAGCGTCATTGGGATGAGCCTATTCTCTTATTGCCTGTCGTACACAACAGCACAGGTCTGAATCCAGCTAGAGTCCTATTCGGAAAGGAGCTAATTTGGCTTTCGACTCACCAGAGGAACCGTCCACTGAAGTTAACGATTATGCCGACCAACTTCGACAAAGCATGCTGTCCACACACGAACTATCCTGGACGCAGATGTTGGCAACCAGCGATGGGACGAGAACACGTTACTGTCTCAAGACAAATTCAGTCGGGTTTCAAGAGGGTCTGGCTACACAACTCTCTCAAACTCACAGCAGCCTGGAATGGTCCATACGAAGTCATCAAGAGTATCGATGACGTTGTCTATCGTATTCGCCGGAATCCGGGAGCTAAAATGAAGGTGATTCATTTGGATCGATTGGTTCCCTATCATGAAGAGGATGATTTCTATCCGGACGATCAGAATTAAAGTGGGGGGGGGCAGTGTTATAACGTTTTAGTTTACGCGGTCAAAAAAGGAACCGATCTAGAAATTAATTATCTTAAAACCTAATGTAGCTAATAAATAAACTCTGAAAACCATTCAAATAATGCCGACAAAAAGAGGTATTCCCGAGAATACGATTGATGGTGAAAACGATTTCGAATCTATTCCGAAATTACAAATTGTATCGGAAGCCGACGAAGAAATATGGACAACTATGAAGGTATAAAGGCAGTTGACGGATGAAAGGAGGTAAGTTAAGTAGATAGTATCGTAGCTATGATCTGTTCGGTGAATCATTCTTGTTAATGTGAATAAATCGCACGTATTGTCATTTATTTTGATGCGAATAAAGACATTTATATTGAGTATAAAAATTTGTAAGTGAACCCAGGGATTCTATAATAATATATTTCGAAAATTAGATGGGGACAACAAAGGACGTAATGTAGACAGCGAATATATCAACTATCTGAGATTTGCTGATTATATTGTCTTAATTGCCAAAAATTCAGAGAAAAATCAACAAATGACCGAACACAGCAGTAAGTGAAGTAAGCGTAAACAATGAATTAGTAGACAATCAGGACATCATACTAAATAATACAACCGGGAAGTAGTGGAAGGATGTATATACCTGGGACATTTAATATTTATATCAGGTTCACTACTACTCAAGCTAGCCTTGACGACATTTGTACAGAACTCATTGGTTTTCAAGTCTAGAATACCAGTCCATCTAAACAAAAACGTATTTGATCAATGTGTTCTACCAGCACTGACATACGGTTGTGAAACATTGGAGTCTAAAGGCCGAGATTACATACAAACTTCAGGTTACACAAAAGTCTATGGAATTATCCATGATCGGAATAACGAGTGAAGGAGTGACCAAAAGAGAACAGTTTTGATTAAAAATAAGACAGTTATTACAGGTTAGCCACAAGTAAAATCCCTGAAATATCAATCATTAGGACATTTGGCAAGACGATAAAATAATAGTGCTATAATATAAGAATGGACTATGAAAGAAATAAGAAACGAATGAAACGATGATATACGTGATATACTAAAATTGTTTGTTGATAGTTTTTAAGAAGACTAAATGAGTAACTACGTTTTATTGTTTTTTTTGTCCCCTCCTGCAGTACCTTATAATATTCTTCATATTATATTTCTTACAGATCAAAGTGGGTCATTAGAGATAGGAGCTTGTTTTTCTTTTTTAAGTATTTGTTTATGAAATGTATATTTTTACGTATACTGTACCTTACTGCTTGACTTCCCATTAATTACATTTTGCTCCATTTTTTCTTTAAGTGCTTGAATTCGACTATGAATAATGTCATAACAAATTTTCTGTTGAGATTTGATCATTTCGACTTCTTGAAGAACCTCCTTTTCCATTTTCCTAATGTGCTGTATTTTTTGTTCAACAGATTCCTTAACTTACATCATGTAGTTGAACACAGCGATTTGAAAAGGATTCTGCTTTGTGATCTAATCTGCTTCCAGATTCTTCGATTTGCCTTATAAGAAAAGACATATTTGCGTCTAATTCAAGAATATGATCGTTCCAACATATGGCACAATACACCTGAAAAAATGTGAAATGTTAATATATCATTTTAAAATTTCGAATTTTTGCGTCTAATTCAAGAATATGATCGTTCCAACATATGGTACAATACACCTGAAAAAATGTGAAATGTTAATATATCATTTTAAAATTTCTAATTTCATTGAAAGTTAATTTGCATAGTTTATTTTGAAAATATATTTTGGTATAATATTCCTTTTAAAGCATATTTGGATAGGAAACAAATGTTAGAGGTTTTTTAATTTAATATTTTAATCAACGTTTAAAAAATTAAAATATTTTAGTAATTATAATATAAACAAATTGATCGCATATAATAATAAAAAAAGAAATGAACACAAGAACGTAAGGATAGTCTAAGAATTACTGATATATTGCAAAATTGAAAAAAAAACGGGCACACCTGTGCTATTTGTATTTTGGAACGCTGAATACGAATCGAGCTTTTTGTTCCAGCACGTTTGGATTTTTCGTTACGAATAATCTCCAAAAGACTTTTTCTACCGAATTTCTTGCCAACAGTTCTCAGACATCAAAATCCCGGGCTCATAAAGTCTAAACACTAAACCCTAAGCCCGCAAATCATCAACTCAAGCCCACATATATAAACTCCTAAAACAAAAAAAATAGAAGTTCGAAAACTTTAAACACATAAACCTTAAAACCACAAACCTCAAACAAACATAACTTAGTGCTTTAACTCAAAAAGCGTTAACCAATTATGTGTTATTTTGATTTAATACTAATATAAGAAACTTTTTTTGTTCACAGTTATCTGGTTGATGTTTACTATTGTCCGCCAATGGCAAGGCAATAGTAATTTTCTATTTTTCTACATTTAACATTTTCCTCATAATGCTACAGGTTGACAAGAGGGCCGCCTTCTGTATTTGGCGACAGATATTCTTTGGGAGTCCTAGCATGTCTAGGTTCTTCAAGAGGTGTTTTGGGATCCCTCCTGTGGCTCTGATTACTATCGATACAACCGTTACGGCATCAGCTTTCGAAACTTCCTTAATATCTTGGGCCATGGGAGGTTTTCTTTAGGATGTTCGCTGGTGCTGGCACAGAGACTTTGATAAACTTTATTTTGTATGTTGTTTTATCAATGATTGTGATATCAGGTCTGTTGTTTGGGATTTTTCTGAGTCAGGAGGGTATTTATAGTACGGTATTCGTTCTTCTGAGAAGCCGTGCATTATACTGAATTCAGTATGCAAGATTTTTGCGACGGTATTATGTTTATCCTTCCATACTAGTTGTAGCTATAAGCAGTCGAGTTCAAAATGTAGCATAGTAATGATTAGTGGTAGTTAGTATAGTGCAACCAAGTAATCAGTAGAAATAAACAGATAGTCTTTATAACTAGTATTATTGGTCGAAGGCCGCTGCAACATTATAATATCACATGGCGATCCTGAACCATAAATAAGGACCAATCATCACATGGCGACCCTGCCCTCGAAGATAATCTTCTGACAATTCAGCGATCGAAAACTAAACGATTTTCAATAATGGGTACCACACAGTCAAAAAGACAAACTCAAGAAACGTTCGACAATGGGGAAGTCAATTCCAATATCTATATAAATGATGATAATTTCCCGCTAGATGTAAGAGTGCTGTTATACGTAATAGCTGCAGTAACCCTGGTAATGCTGCCAATAAAACTTAAAAATATGCACAGGAAAAATATAAAAAGGGACATATCAAGAAGTATGGCTATTCTAGATAGGCAAGCCCAACAGCCCTAAAAGTTGTAAGGTACAGAACATCATTATAACATATTATAAATGTAACTCATAACATATTATAAATGTAACTCATATAAAAATATTTAATTGATTGTGACCATAATAATGAACTATTTTATGTATTATATTATTTGTGTATCTATGATTATTATGTCTTAATTTAAGAAATTTAGGAGATTTATTTTAGCATACATTAATACAGGTGTGGAAATTCGTTCTCTGGGGTCGGGTAGAATCCCATGCGATTTTGAATCAATCAACGCAATACGCACTAGGAGAATGAAGTCGGTGTGACGCCAGTTCGGAGGTGTTCGGGCGATAAATACTTTTTCGTTATCACCACATTGCGACGATTCCAATCGCTTAAAAATAAAACATACGATATGTTGTAAATAATTATAAGCTTAATGATTAATTTCTTATTGACGATTTTTTTAACAGTTACTAATTTATTTTATTTTTAAGAGTATCTATTTTATTTCATTTTTAAAACAGAAAAAATGTTAAGTTTTCGTTCTGGCGTAATAGCGGACAATTAATTTTTCATCGCAAAAATCATGAAAAGGAAAAATGCTCCGAAATCCGTATTATTTGCGTAAATAATTATACTCCTTCGTTGATAAAACCGTACTGACGAGGAAAGGGATGGACGGTCGCTCTGTGACGATCGATGCCCCGCCTCCCATACGATACGATATTCTCGTGCTTTACCTTGAATGCTCGTGAAACAGACGTACTTAAAACGACAATCCTCGTCTCATGCATATAGTAGCAATTCCGTCCTTGTTTGACGTTAGCATTCTCCGACCCCAGTCAAATGTTTTCCATACCTGTATAAGAAATGTCGAACGCTTATAATACATTGTAAAGGAAATTATGAACGTGAAATTATATCATGAATGAACTTAATCTCTAAAGGTGTTAATAACCTGTGATATAACTAGGTCATTAAATGTTATATTTACCATATTTTTGCTGACCCATAGTCATCATTGGCCTTGTAAGGTATTTGAAAACTTCCTTGTATTCTTTGCAAATTAAATTTCGAGGTGCTTACGAATTATATTTTTTTATGAAATCTTTAACAATTTACTCGTACAATACGTACTGTGTAGGAATGTCAATTGACCCTAGACAATTATATGAGCAATCAATGAGCAACAAACTAAAAAGAGCTTACATAATGGAAGGAGTACCATCGGAAGTAGTGGAAATCTATTCCACAGATACACTAACCAGAAGTGTAATCCAAAACGCGAACTCTGACAGAACTAAACTGATCATAGAGGCTGGAACATTTAAAAGTACGAAGGAAAAAATCATCGATAAATTAACGAATATCACACCGCAACCTTAGCAGAAAATATAAGCGAAAAAACACCATACCCGTAAAGTATACGAAGCCTTAGGTAACGTTCACTTGATGAAATTGCCAATATTATCATTTAAACTTTTTCCAAATTCATTGCAAATGTTTATAAAAATAAAGGTAAAATGAGCTCAAATTTTTCTCTGCACCTAACCAATGGTAGATTTCCCCTAGAATAAATCCTATCTAAGCTAAATAAAATGGCTGGTAGTGTTGAAAAATTGCAATTAAAATTGTACCTCGAGGATGTAATATTTAAAGTGTACACTGTGAATGAATTCAAAGAAAAGGGACAAGAAATATTGAAGAATGTGAATATAATTTGATGTCATAAACTAGTACTAATTACCAACAGAAATGATAAGGCAAAATAGAAAAATTCCACACATATCCACGTATGGTGGCCATTGCGGACAAAAGCGTTTACTAAAAAAAAATAATTAAATCAACATATTCTTGGAAAAATATGTCAAGAGACGTAGCAAAATTCGTCAAAAATTGTCACAAATGCCAGATCAAAAAAGCCAAAATTAAGCAGCAAAACGACATCGTAAATTAGCATACGGCGCTAAAGCGAAGGACTTACGATTCCAAAAAGGTGAACAAGTTCTCATAACAAATGAGAGTAGGACAAAATCCGATCCATGGTATAAAGGTCCGTACATTATAACGGAACCGGACATAGGGAAACTCCAATTGCTTAATTTCAAATAATACAAAGGAAATTAAGATACATAAAAATAGAGTTTTCAAATACTAATTAGAAACTATGTACCATTATATAGGTTAAGTTTGGGACATTTCACAATAAAATAACCGAACTCATAAATATAGGCTTAAGATTGCAGTGAACAGTGACATTAAAAACTGCGTGACAAGTGTTAGAAACTATAGTGGACTTGACTTTATGGACATATAGTGAATTTCCTTAGAATAAGACATGTAAGAATTTAGCAGGTAAACTGTTGTGAGTCAGAGGAACTTCCGAAATTATTATTTAAACTTTGAAGTTGCGTGGAATACGCTACCGCGGATCCCACTTCCCCAAGGAAGGGTGGGGTAACGGAAATTCCTCATGACACTTTTAGGAAATTAATTAAACAATTATTAGCATAACATCATCATAAACCATTCTAGGTAACCTCATTAAATTCAGCATGTCTCCAAATATTATCACGTACACCAATAGTTGAATTGGCAAAACAATCGACTGATGACACACTTCAATAATTGATGTAAATCGCGAACCGATCAGTCGAGTTCAAAATGTAGCTATAAGCAGTCGAGTTCAAAATGTAGCTATACTCAGTCGAGTTCAAAATGTAGCATAGTAATGATTAGAGGTAGTTAGTATAGTGTAACCAAGTAATCAGTAGAAATAAACAGATAGTCTTTACAACTAGTATTATTGGTCGAAGGCCGCTGCAACATTATAATATCACATGGCGATCCTGAAAAATAAATAATGACCAATCTCCACACATCCTGCAATGTGCATTTATGATTCTTGATTATATATTTCAGGTATGACCTGGTTGTTACGACCTGATCTTGACTAGCACAAATATACCGACCTGTTTCAGCAAATATTCCTGAGTTATTCAGCCACATTGGGGATATGTTTTTGTCAATATACACTTGGAGGTTTAGTTGCCATCTTCTCTATAGTGTTCGAGTGCATGTTCTTCGCGTATCTTCCATCCTCGGTTGTCTACGTTTAATAGTGTTAGATTCTTATCGTCGTTCCTACCTTAAATGTATTTAATGTTTCAGTTTTATTGTAGAAATGTTCACCAAGAATATTTATTTGTTGTTCGTGTCTTATTTGTAAATCTGCGATCCCTCGTCCACCTCTGTTTCTTGGTAGGTGAAACCGCTCTTTACATGCTTTGGATGGTGGGCTCGGTGTTTTGTGTACGTTGTTCTTAATGTTTGGTTGAGTTATGATCAGGTTCAGTCGTTTTTTCAGGTCCTCCATTAGCTGCCATTTCATGGTTGTCTATTCTTTGTGACTGGGTAACTCCTAGATACTTGAACGTTTCGTGTTTTTTCATCGCTGCAATTGTCCCTCCTCCTGTTCTTTTCGTGAGTTGAAGATCCTCTGATTGGTGCCATCTGCCTCGTTTTGTATGGTTTATCTTGCACTTATCTAAGCCAAAGTTCATCCTGATGTCATTAGAGAACTGTTCATTGGTTCTGATGAGTCCGGTGGCTGATTCAGATATTCATTTTACACAATCCATATACATCAGGTGGCTTATAAATTTATCTTTGATGTGATACCCATTGTCGGTATCGCCCTGTAAGCGGCTAAGTTTGTTCAGCGCCATACAGAACCACTCTCACTCAACGCATCCCTTGAAAAATACCACTCCGGATTTTTACGATGATATTAGTGTTTTTACCGTTGATAAAGATATTTGGGCGAATAGAACTCTACAATACACCGGATTAACCTTATACACAGCTAAAAACTCTATGAGCCAGGAATGCAGGACACTGTCAAAGGCTTTTTGCTTATCGATGAATGCAGTATGTAAGTCACCTTTTCTGTTCTTCGCTTGTTCTGTGAGTCTATTATTAATTGGTCCATACATCCCTGGCATTGTTTCCGACATATATTCTGTTGGCTAAGATGCTCGTTAATAACGTGTACAAAGTAGAGAGACATGTGGTGGGTCAGTATTTAGCGGAGTTAGTGTCAGGTGGGATTAATTTTGGGAGCATGTAGGTATTCCCTTCAGTAAGGAATTCTGGCATAAGTTCAGAGTTTTCTAGTGTCTCGAAACAAACATTCATTATCCCCGACTTGACCATACAATGATTCATTTCCGACTTGACGATACAATGTATGTCTGCCTTTATGGCATGCATAATAGCATGCATAGGGTGTCCTTTAGCTGAAAATTCACTAAATCCCAGATATACTACATATCAGAAGGATTTTGCTCTGAGAGAGCCCTTACCAGGTTATGAGGCCTCTGGTTGGCGTCGTAGCTGCAATTTCCCATGAATTTTCTGACCATCCGGCTTGTTCCAAACAGGACGGCTTTTTGCATTAGTTGGTAAAGATGTTCATCCAGACCTAGGAATTTTAAATTGTTTAGTACATGTTTTGGGACTACTCCTGGTGTGGAGAAAAATTGGTACAGTTTGTGTGTTATTCATGCTCCACTGTGTCTTTATTTGAAATTCCAAATCACTGCATTTAGTTATTGTTTCAGTCTGCTTAATATTTATATTATTGTTGATAGGGATTGCTATATCAACTTTATCTACTAAAACTATATCTGGTCTATTGTGAGAAACAGTCTGATCGGTCAGTATCGTGCGGTACTAGTACAGCTTGTAGTTCATATTTTCTAAAACAGATTGTGGTTTGTATACATAATATGGCACTCCTACCGACTGCAATGGTTCAAGTTTCCGTGCTAGTTCCTGGTGCAGTATTTTTGCCACAACATCGTTCCGTCCTTTGCAGCGAACGCTTGACAACCTCCTGTGATTTGCTGGATAGATTCAGATGTTTGGCAACCATATCTGCATCTGTCGTTGTTTACAGAATGGTCTTTAACGATGTACTTTAAATAGTTCTTAGTTGGAATTACTTGATCATGGATTACCAATATAAAGGCCTTTCGTTTCAGGAATATGACCAGAGATTAACCAAAAGTTCGACGCTGAATTGTCGACATAATCTTGGTTGACGTCATTTATATATCTTCCATAAAGCGGCTTCTCTTTCCATTTGAGCAGTTTCTGATCAGTTGACTGGTGGTCTAATTGGACTTGTTGTCCTGTCAGTAGCAGTGTTGTTGAGGCAGGAACTTGGCAAGATGATTCTGTGTAGATCAACAAATTCTGCGAGTTTCTGGAAATGGCTACGCAAATTAGAAATTTGTTGATCTAGTAGTTCTATCAGCCAATCCTCTTTCTCCTTTTCTCTTTCATACCGTGGCAAAGTTGTACGTTTGACTGAGCTGTTTGGATGGTGGTTTTGAGCTTTTGTTAGTAGAACTCGAACTCTCCGTTGTAATTGTTCAATGTCAGTCTTGCACCAATTAACTATACCGAAAGACTCACTGAACAGGCATACGTGTTAACAGCCTGAAACAGATTTTTACTGTTAAGTTTGGTTTTCAACAGTCATCTTACCGTTCTCTAGAACCCTGTTGTTAGGTCCTTTTTCATGGTGGAGTGATCATAGGTCGAGCCTGCTTTATTCCAAGGCATTTATAAGTATGACCTTCCCCCATAGATTCAATTGAGGTGCCATCTACCATTTAGGACGGTTCCTGTTGTATTTTGCCTTTAACTTTATAATAATTCGGCATTTGTCTAGGTCGAATTGCATATGGATGCCACTAAAGAACCCTTCTACTATTTTAAGCATATCATGCAGCTGTTGTTTCGTTAGCTGTCACCAACTTTAAGTCATCCATTTATAAAAAATGGTTTATCTTCAATAATTGTACGTTGTTGTGTTTGTGACTGAACCCAAGTTAGTCGACTTTAGTTTGTTTGAGAGAGGGTTCATAGCAAGGCAGAAACATAGTGGGCTAAGGAGAGTCTCCCTGGAATATAACCCTTTTGATTGGAATGAGGGTCAGTTTGTATCGAACAGTCGGCTTCATTCAGTAAGATTTTGGTGGTTTGCCAGGTGGACATGGCATATTCTAAAAAGTTTTCACTTTATAGAGTTTCAGTGCCTGAACGAGCCAATAAAAGGCCTTTTTGTAGTCAACATATGCCAAATAGAGATTTCGTCGGTTGGTGTGGGCTTGATTGCAGACAACGGAATCAATTGTCAGTTGTTCTTTGCACCCCATCAAATTGTTCGGGCATCCCTTTTGTTGTTGAGTAAATATGTTGTCCAGCTCACAATATCTGAAAAGGCGATGATTAATGCACGATGTTATAAGTTTGTAAAAGGTTGGGAGGCAAGTGATTGGTTGGTACTTAGCCGGGTCCTGCGTACATTGGTTGTCCTTTAGTAAGAGATATGTAGCACCATCAATAAGGAAACTAGGCATCTTGTGTGGATGGGTAATTATGTCATTTATAAGGGCTGTTAGTGTTTCGTGGGTAGCGTACAGTTTCTTCATCCAGTAATTTTGCACACCATGTGGTCTTGGTTCGTTCCAGGTATGGAAATGCTTCATTAGTTAGTGTTTCGTGGGTTGCGTAGAGTTTCTTGATCCAGTAATTTTGCACACCATCTGGTCCTGGTGCTTTCCACTTATGGAGGGCTTCGTTATGTTGGATGTGTCTTTTGTTGTAAATGGTAGGTGTTGCATTCCATAACAGGTCTGAAATGCAGCCTCCTCCTCATTTATCCAGCTGGCTTTGAAGTTATAGGAGATTGTTGTGGAGAGATGTGTTTTCCAGAATTCCTCGATGTCTGTTTTACTGGGATAACTAGGATTTTCATTATTTTTGATGTTGAGTTTTCTATAAAACCCTTTTTCTGATTTTCGGAATAGTGCGTTGCCTAGTTTCCGTTATTTACTGGTTTTGTACCTTCTCAATCGACTTGTGTAGACGGAAAGTTTTAGTCGTAGACTGTCCAGACTGTGCTGAGATGTGATGTTTTCTCCATCCCACTGGGAGTGTATTCGGTTATTGTCCATGATAGTCTTGACAAGTCTTTCTATTCTGTTGTTCCTGACCCCTCGTTTGTATTCGGTCAGTCTTCCAATGTTTTTTCGAGAGAATTAATTTTCCCTTCTAGCCTTCTTTGCCAAGGTAGCATTTGAGGTGTTTGTCTAAATTGAGGAGGGTCTTGCTTTGGTCTTATTGCCACCCCAATTGTTCTGCAGATGGAAATTGCAGCACAGTAGATGATTGTGTGTAACGACTCTAACGTATTAGCACCTAAAACATAGTTTAGCAAGATAACTTTGCTCATGGTCTGTAAGATGATACCCAGTTTCTTAGAAGATCTTAGTTTGGTAAGAGTTGGTCTATTCAATAGATCTGTTCCACTATACTCTATAAGAGCTCTTTCCAGTTCTGTTTGGATTTTCTCAAGCAGGTCATTGTTGGCTGGCTGTTCTTTCAAGCTCTGGATCTGTTGTATTTCGACCAAATAATTCGCGCTCAACTTCGCTCTTTATTGTATCCAGTTGATCAGGCGAAATGAGGCCATTTCTCAAGATGACACGATATGGATCTGCGACTCTCTGTTCGGTAACTTGAAGCTCTGGGTACTCACGACAGAATTCTTGATGGAGTATTTTGTGATATCCAGTATTATCCTGGCCAAGGTTCGTAATTCTGTAAAACGTGCGCATAAATTCATTCATGGAGCTAGTCCATTTCATGCGCTGTCTTTTCAATCCCGCTTGAGTGAGCGCTGGCTTATTATTGATTATTATTATACATTTGATTCAAATGTGATTATTTTTGAAGCTTTCCAAAATTTATAATCCCAACAGCACTAGTGTTTATGTTAGAAGTAGTGTCGTTCAATGGGATATTTTTAGCGAAATGAGAAAGAAAACAAAAATACTGGATTAAGCCAAGCCTTTAAGGAAGTCAAATATTTGATGGTATTACAAAGTTCAAGGGGTAATTCTCAGAATTATTTTGGTACGTTTTGCACTTTGCTGATTTTTTAAAAACCGCTTTGTAAAATGTAAAATTTACTATTTATGGGTATTTTGGGAGTAACTCTTAAAGAAAGCTTCCATGTGTTTCAGGGTTAACCAGACCTCCTTCTCAATGACAATTATAGGAAAATGTACAATTAGAAATTAATATGTTTGCCTTACATTTCTTTCATTTTGAACATTTTAAGGTTTTTGTTTAGAATCTTAAAGATTGGAACAAAACAATTTTGATATAGGTATTCAAAATTATTTATGTAGCAGAATTAAAGTATACCGATTAAAAAAATAGAAATGCATTTTCTGTCTTTCAACCTTTCGATGACTAGAAGAACGTCATCGATAATAAAATGAGTTTAAATCATTTGAATAAGTTTCGTGACTGAGCATCTGCCGAATTGGTTAAAACTGACTGAAGTTTGCCTTTTTGAGGTGAATTTACTGCCTCTGATTATGAATGACATTCATATAAATACCTACTTGCTTTACAAGCTAGGCGGTTGCTCAATCAACGATGTCCTCAAAGTAATGTATCTGAAAGAAAAACACAAAATGGAAGATAATGTGCTGAACGTGTTAGCGGAAGATCCAGAAAAATTATACATGCTTTGAATCTAAGTATCGACCCTGCATTCTACTGACCAATTTGATGTAACCGTACTACCAGTGATGGATTTAAGCCTAGTACCCCGAGGTACAGGTCTAGGGCGGCAGGATGTTGATGGCGGCAAAATTTCCCAGATGATAAACGATTCTTTTGCATAGGGATTATATTAACATAATACCTACCTAATAAGTACACATATGTACAAATCTATGTATTGTAATGAAATAGTCCAAGTTTAATAGAATAGTATAGGTATTTGTGAATAGTCAATATAAGATAATCTATAGAAAATTTATTTTTGATTTCATAAATCGAAATTTTGGATTCGAACATTGAAAAGAAAATAAAGTTAAAGATAAAATCATCCTGTATAATGAGTAAATTAAATGAAATCGAACGTGAGTTTTTTATAGCAACCATTTAGATAGAAAAAAGTGAATATTTGGTGGTTGTTAAGGTGATTGGAAAATATTGAGAGTTGACAAGAAATATTTTTGGGTAGTGTCAAGAACGAAGAAAAATTGTTCTAATTATTGAATAGTATAACGTAGAACTATTAAAACACGTTAAAAGCTGTACGAATTGGTGCCTGGAAGAAACTAAAACTAAGCTAACAAAAATAGCAGTTGAAATAGTACAACCTGAATGACAAAACAAAATATCATTCACAGAATATATCCATATATGCATATATGAAGTGTTATTTAATAAATTCCTTAAAATAAATTCAAAACAAAAATATCAATGCAGTATATGGTGATCTTGTTGCAGCGTACCAATTTGAGACTTCAAAGGCTTTTTCAAACTCGTTGGACTGTTCAACATGACGCTTGTTATGCGTTAAAAAAGAGTGCTGTTTACAATTGAAGCGCTGGGGTTCAAGAACTGAAGCTATTTGATTGCTAAAAAATTATTAGAAATACCGATTCAAATCTTTTTAGGTGACTTTAATTGTGGTAGGAAGTAGCTTCAGGAATCTGAAGCTAATTTATCATTTATGGTTCTGGTTATGGTTCTCTTTCTTCATTTCTTCCTGACATGAAGGATAAACAATTTCTTGAATATGAAAGAAATGCGAAAACAATATCTGGGGTACAAAATTATTATCGTTATGATACTCGTCGTGGAAAGGTCACTAGGATTCGGTTACGAAAAACTGAAAGAGCACCTATTTCTGAACAAGAAAGATTTCGTACAAATATTTATTATAATATATATATATATATATATAGATTAGTGAACAATTAGTTGAACATAAAATGTTAGATGGCCCAATCTCGTACGAAATTTATCCCACTAGACTGAGCACTCCTTTATAGTTTCGGACACATAGTATTTCCTTGGCTACAAATAGTCGATTTGTGGTTTAATACCCAAGTTACGTTTACAGACTTCTGAAGTTAAAATTCTCTCACTTTGGTTTTAAACTCACTAACTTTTAGATAGGGTGATCGCACTCGCCCCCTGTATCCGTCATTGCTATTTTATATAGTAAAAAGGGCAGAATCTCGAACACTGCCTAGGGCGTCATCGAGCCTAAATCTGCCACTGCATACCACATATACGGGTTGGTGAGGCACTTAGAGTTTTCTCCACATATTACTTTTTCTCAATGGCTTTTGGTTGAAAGCCCTCAACTACTGACGCTGATTCATTTTACCAATAAGACGAATTTTTCACGAAATGCAATAAGAAATTTCCACAACATTACCTCATACATGAGAGACATATGAGATAATGAAAATTCATATGAGTTACTGGCTGATTATTTTCAACATCAGTTCTCGTTAAACCTTTGGGTTGAAATTTTGGGTTGCTGGTTAATTATGGCACATGGACGATGTTCCATTGGCACCAATATGGTTTGTGCAAAATGTTGCACCAGTGCACATCTTGGACTTTTGTTAAACTGAACAAGAATATAAGTTAAACAGAAACAATGAACTATTAGAGGCGTGTATTTAGATCCTAAAACTACTTCAAATAAAGGTACTTTACTCCTGAACGATTTTCATATTTTTTCCCTCGCCTGTAAGTTGGTTGCCATAAGATTACTAACAAAAATTCTCAAATGTTCCTTCGTGCATACTTTAGTACATCACATTGTATGTTTATTGAGCACCAACATCTTGTTAATTAATTGTAAAAATCAGTTTGTTGGCAGAACATGGTTGAATAAATTATTTCTTTGAGTCACGTCTTATTATTTTTCAGATTCAAATAATACCACCTAGATGCTAAAAAGCAGGAAGTTCTCATTTCAGCAGTTTCGTGATTGTATTTTTTAAATTAGACGAAAACCTGTATATATTCCTGTTCCGGGCATTTCTTGTGGTTAAGATGACTATATGAAATAAACTGAACAGCGATTATAGTATTAAAACCAATCTACAAAATGAAAGGATTCCAGAATTTTTTTTAACAATGTTAATTTTAAACTGATGTACCTAGTAGTGGTTTTAAAATGTAATTTACATGTAATAGTGTTATAACTGTTATATAGTATACTATAGTGATAAATAATAGCGTTGTATATTTTTTTTCAGAAAAATATTGTAAGGTTGTTGATTTGAAATCTTTTTCGATATTATCAAAAATTCACTAATTCTATTTATCGCAAGAAATTATAACCATAATATTTATTTGATAGAATTACGGAAACTCATCGGATGTTTTCATATCACTTTTGTATCGCGATCATTATCGGTGTACTAATTTATTTCTTTAGGAAAACATCTGCATAATTTTGAAATCTGCTAATTGCAAACGCTTGGTTTCGACATTTCGAAAATTGATTATTACGGATAATCTAATCAGTGAAATATATCCATGAATTTCCTTGAACAGTAAATAAAACTCACATTATTTCTACTTTGAATTGAATTTTATTGAAAACAAATCAGAATGATATAATATTATTTATTATAAGCACCAGTGTATCGAGAACGAATAAAAAATCACATATCAAGTTAATAGCCGACCATTGGAGCTTCGTTATGTGTACAATAAAATTTAATCATTTAATATGGCTAGAACCCTACATAATAAATGCACTTTCCTATATGTACAGGATCCGACCTCTAGATTAAAAAAATTAAGGAATTATCCCTCCCCCATGTAGCCTAAAACCTGCCAAATTTCCCTTTAAACCAAAATCTGGCGACGATCATGTTTCTGAAAATATTGGGAATCCTTAAAGGCAAGTACTGACTAAAGCAAATTTACTCATAAGAACTGTGAACGCACACAAAAAGATGTACCCACTGAAATTTAATTTTAAACTATTTTTATTGTTAAGTTTGTTCACCGAGGTTATCTATACACTCCCTAACACGTCTTGGCACTGATTTAATAAGGTGGTCTATTTTTTCTTGAGGAATACTATCCCAAGCTACCTGAATTTCATTTCTTAGAACCTCCAAAGTCCGTGGGGGCTAGGGTAAATTTCCGAGCCTTCTACCCGGATTCAAATGGGCATCTTCAAAGCCGATTAAGATAAAGGAGTACATAAGACTCCACTACTTCCTGCAGATAACTATGACGCTGTTATGTTGCCTCGAACAAAGACTAAAGTTGGCCTATTTCCATGTGAAATAGCAGTCCATACCATAACGCCTACTGTTTGGTGTACATGTCGATCAACATCAAATTGAGGTTGACGTCTTTGTCCTTGACGTCGTCTAAACCCTTCTTGTCCACTCTAGCAGAATCGAGATTCATCAGAGAAGACGACCTGATGCCATTTCACATTCCAAGCTGTCGTTCTCTGCACCACTGTAGTCGTGGAAGATGCTCAGCGGTTAGAGGTCAAAAGATGGAGTCGTTAATGCTGCTGCCTAAAAGACCTTATACGGCTGAAATCGTTCGGACACTTACAAGATGGCCTTGTTCTCCTAACCACTCATCAGTCAAATTTAGAGTTGTCGAAAAGCGGTCTCTAAAATTCATTTACCTCCCTTCGACTTCCGGTGACTACTTTTCTCCGATTCTGGGTATTATTAAACCTTGCTTGACAACATCTCATAACAGTAGCTGGATTTCTGTTCGTCCGTTAGCCATTTCTCGAAATGAAAAACCCTCCTTTGTATTACTAGTTGCATTGGTTGTTCTTGTAGAATTTTGTGCTCATCTTTTAATTTAGAAAATATTCTATGAGATTTTGTTATTTTTGATGCATGGTAGTGAAAAGTTTTTGCTGTTAATCTTTCATGGTAGTAATCAGAGTTTGTTGTTTATCTTTCGTAGTGAACAAAATTTTCTAATTTATCATCAAAGATTGCTCTAACCTTTGTTGGATTTCTCCGTTTAGGTTTGAAACAAATTTTTACACTAAATATAATCGTATTTATTTCCACACTAAGAGATGAGTCAACGCACGTCAGTTGATCCACTACTTCTCCGTTGTTCTCAAGTACCTACTCCCATTTGTACTCGAAATTTCAGTCCTATTTTATTTATATCCGCAATCATGAAATACGTTGCTAAACGTTTGTATTGTTCACTGAATTAGTTTTTATTAGGGTGATTATTTCGGGAGAAACCCTCTATTTGGTAATGCCAAATTAAATGTTCTAACAATATTATAATTCAGATTATGATTCCATTGACTACCAGGTAATAGTCACAGCTTGAAACATTTTGATTTTATATATAGTCTTTGTTTTCCAAGTGTGGGATGTAATTAATTTCCCAAAATACCATCAAAATTAAACATTCAAATTTGGAAGTTAGTGAACCAACTAGGAAACATTAAAAATACAATTAAGACTGAATGAGGACAAGGTAATTAGACATAGAATAAGAGGGAAGGAAAAAGAAAACCAATAAAAATATATTGATTTAAAAAGAAAACAAATGCACAGAAAATCAATAAATATATATTTCGCCTCAAAACCTTAAAATTAATAATAGAATGATTATCATTGCAGCAGAATATGCTTTGAAAGATCAATTAGTACTAAAACAAATTCAATTTACAATACTAAAATAAATTTTCTCGTTAAAAACGTTTCTCTAAAATCTCAAGAACCAAAATATTACAGGAAGTGATAAACAGCGGAAATACCAACGTCATTGATGGAAAAAAATCTGGTACAAATCAAGTAACGTCGTTTTTCATTTTAAATCCGAAACAAATACTTCAGAATGTTTACTTACAAAAGGAAGACATACGTTTTACATATGACGTTATCATTTATCATTATTGAGATTAGAGCTGAAATCTTAGATACCTTCATATATCTAGTGCAGTCTAAAAATATATTTAGTCTCAAATACATTATTTCATCATCTGTTATTTGTTCATTTAATTTGGTAACACTAGGTCAGAATGAGTAATAACGGTAGGCAGGATACTGATATCGCATATGGTAATTTATACTAATGCTGATCTAATAATAATAAAATTAATAATGATAAAACCAACATCGGTTTCGTGAGAATTTAGTAAGCTATTAGCATTAACCAGGACCAGGACCTTTCCACCATCAAAAACCTTTCCTATGTAATTTTCAAGCTGCAATTACTTTATTTATTATTTGTTGATTATCGTGTAATTTGAATGCCACTGAAAGTAAGAAGCTTACCTAACAAAAGCTAGGATCATCAGGAAAGCCCTGAACAGAAGCAAAAAATGTTTCTAATCGTTAAGTTTTCCAAATTCCCAATTATTTAAATTCGTTAGAGGAAGAACAAAAATCATATTCTTGAAAAAAACTATATTACGAGTTAGAAAAGACATGTACTAACTAACAGGGCCGGCTTTAAGTTGGTGGGTCCAAAACTAGTGGGGGCATACTTAAGGGATTCAAAATTGGCAGTTAATTATTATTTTGAACAAAACATGTCATATAAATGGAGTTTTACATACTTATATGAAAGACGTCAAAATAAATAAAGTTAAGCCCAAAATATATAACATTTTCAAAAACAAAAATTTTCAGTGAAAAATAAATATTATACATATTTAAACAAAATCTTCAATTTAATGTATGTATGTATACGCTTGAGAGTACAAAAACGTATTAGCAAATTTTCAAAATCAATATTCATACAATATAAATACTGTATCTTTGGTTTTATGATTGCAAACTGTTTTTTGATTTTAGCCTTCATTTCATTTTCTCCTCTGTCTCTCAACCGATTTTCTTTATTTTGGGTTTGTTTAGTAGGTACTGACGACCTTCAGTGCAGAATGCTAAAATTTATTTATAATATTGGTTCATTCATTAAATAAAATATAATAAAAAAAACATTATTTACGTCCATACTGTCAATGCCAAACAGATAACAGTAACAGTGTCGCCAGATTGCTTGGAGAGAAAATCTTAGGATGGATTGACTCGAATGTGAAAGACGAATTAAATTAAACCTAAAAATTACAAATTTTGACCCGTTACTAAAGTTATTCTACATCGTCATGCTATTGAAATACAACCTAGATAATGTATATTACATAATCATGGCTATTCAATGGGCTCTCGCAAGTTTCCAACTTTCATTGATTTGTAAATATGGTTTGTCAACTAAAATAAGAATTATGTTGCAGTTGACAAATTTATTTCTGATAACATTTTATTAATTTTAATATTATACTTTTAATTTAAAGATTCTTTTAATTTTTACCGCATAAATTTCATATAATAAATAACGAATGCCTGGCTAACTTTGATGTACCGGCTTGATTTGAATTTTTGACATTTCAGAATATTATTTGACGTAAGATTATTTTAGTACGATGGTAAAGGTAAGTTGTAAATTCAATGTGTAAAGTTCAAGATTTCAGCTTCATTCACTGCGAAAAGTTTTTAACAAATGTGAGTACCTATTACTTATTTATCATTAACTAACAGCAGGTGCATTATATTTCTTTATATTTTCCATGTAAAACAGAAATAGTCGTTACTTACTATGTGTTTAAGTTAAGTTAATGAAATTATATTGACTCTTAAAATTTTGGTTGAAGGTTTATTAATATGTACGTATTGTAGTTATTTCGAATGTACGAGTAATAGTAGGTATATCACCTTCGTACTAACTTTTGAGTTGGTTGATTTCAGTTTCTGCTTACGAACTGAATCGAAATATATATATATAGAGCAATAGCCCTTATTATATTAATTTACTCCATCCTATTAATTAAATCATTATATGCTGCACTTTGTTTTATTTCTGACTTTAAGACTATTGAAATTGTGAGGTCCCAAATCAAAAAATATTTCTGAAAATGTAGGTATTAACTAATGTTTTAGATATTACATTGTTTAATATAATGTTAATATTTTTAAAGGGATTAATTTTTTTATGTTGAAAATGATAACTACATATTTGAATATATTTAAAAGTCGAATCTTTCAATTAGTTTTAGGTAGGGAACCAGTTACTGTATTGTGTTCATGCATTTTATGTAATAAACAATTTATTTTATCTTAGATGGTTCCATTCCTGCAAAATCCTGGTTTTGCTACTTTTACCTAAAATAAACATGTCATTGACATTTTAACGATCTGTATTTAAAATATAAAGAAATTCAATGCATTTACTGATTTGTTATGGTAAGTTATGTACATACGTCTATTCTACAAAGAAATGTATTTTTATTGTATATATTTTTTCTTCGAAACCGGTCAAACTATTTAGTAATTATATATGGAAGAAGCGCTACCTGCTGTTAAATCATGTGAAGACCCTCTTTGATATTTCAGGATCAAGCCTGGTTTATTGTTCAGTAGTAAAATAGTCAATGTTGTAGATTATTATTGATTTTTGGACAAGTAGCTGTAACTTTTAATTTTTGTTCTATAAGCTATTGCTGTGAATTTAATTATTTTATTACTACATTATTGTCACAATCTTCCGAGGGTGTGGTGTAACAAATTGGCAATCAGTGGAAAACAGAATATATATATATATATATATATATATATATATATATATATATATATATATATATATATATATTATAGATTGTAGTATTTATAAGGTTATTGGACATATATATTTTTTTATTTTATGAGCTCGATTGAAACTGCAAATGACGAAAACTTTTAGGTTACAAGTGCAATCCCACTAAAAACTGGGGCCGCGGCTGGAATAATACGGGAGGTTGCTTCGGCTTTGCAATTAATGCACGACAAAGGAATCCTACACTGCAATCCGAAACCCGAGAACACCTTGTGCGTATATGAAGGTTTAGTTTTTCTAAGATTTTCATGGGGGAGTATCAGTATTAACGAAATATTGGTAAAGACATATACAGGGTGTCCCACGAAGGTGGGCGGTTACCTCTAACTCAAAATATCGATATTAAAATTTTCTGAAAATTTGGCAACGTAGGCAAGCCGATAGGTTCTATGTTATTTCTAAATTTAACCATTCTCAAGATATTTGCATTTTTATGTCAAAAATGACAGATGGAGTCCTGTGGGTAATCGACAATTTTCGCTAAACAACCATCTGTTTTAAACGGTTTTTCGGCATGTCTTATTGGAAGACTTAAGCCAGCAAACAGCCTATTTCTACAGGGTGTTCTTAAAAAAGTAGTGAAAATGACATTCACAATATGCTTAAAACTCAAAATTTGCATATAGAACCTCCCAATTTTTTGTCGGGATCTTCTTTAGCACTAAAAATGAAGGTAACTTTGTATTACGTTCCCTATAAACCTCATAACTTTCGATTAAATTACAAATAAACCATTCCGCCGAATAAAATATTATGTCGACTTTACTTGAAAAATCAAGTTAGCCGTGGTCGCTGGAAAAATAACTGGCGGCTACGAAATGTCACTCAGTTTTTATCACTTCATCAATTATTCTAACGAAGATTACTTCAATATGGTTATGATTTATGGAGTGAGTAATAAAGTATTGTCACGAACATGTGAGACATTTGCTGCTAGATATCCGGAGAAGCAGAGGCCATGAGAGAAAACAATTAAACGAATAATATCCAATTTTATGAACTTGGGATCAATCAAACCTACAATTAAGAAAAAATAGCCTATTCTTGATGACGCCAATAGTGTAGTATCAGTACTAGAATTGGAATTCTCTAAAAGCTCGATTCATATAATAATGAAAAATCACAAATTTCTTCCGTACTCATTTCTTGCAGTGCAAAACCTTAAAAAACTGATTTTCCGAGACCCGTAAAATCCTGTGAATTTATTTTGACATGGGCCCAAGGAAACCATTTATTTTTGGAGAATATCATTTGGTCAGATGAGGTAAAATTCCCCAAAAATGGTATAATTAATAGACACAATTCCCATTACTGGAGGGACTAATGCTTATGAGTTCCGTTGTAGAAATTTCCAAGAAAGTTTGCTGTTTAATGTTTATTGTGCGGTAAGTTATTTCATAATAATTGTTAGTTTGACTGATCTGAAAATCTCTAGGTAGTATTATTCTATTAATTGTTTTCCGTAATGGCATCTGCTTCTGTGTTACTTTATTAAATAATAAAGATATTGAAATAATCTTCATTGGAATAATTACTCCTATTAAGCTTCGTGTAAGCATCATTGAGAATTTTGAAAAGTTGATCATTTTGTAGACATCTCTTTCTCTTAGAATAACTGTGAGGATTGAGAAAGTCGTCCGTACGGACTATCATTTTGTAGACAGTAATCCGTACGACATCCATAATTACGAAATGGCCTTACTACACGTTGTTCTTCATATACAATTTTCAAATACTTATCTGTTGCAGGCAAAAAAAATGAGGAGAGAAAACCCAATAAACAGGAAAAATAATTCAAGCCCTCCTCAACAATGTTTTTGAAATTATTAAATCATATTTTAATGGTCGGGAACCGGGTTTTCGCAATTTAATCGAAAGTTATGAGGTTTAGATATAGGGAAGTTACCTTCATTTTTAGTGCTAAATAAGATTCCGACAAAAAAAGGGAGTTTCCATTTGAAATTTTTGAGTTGTAAGCATATTGTGAATGTCATTTTCACTATTTTTTTAAAGAACACCTTGTAGAAAAAGGGGTGAGTTTTTCAGCACTGTTTGCTGGTTTGAGTCTTCCAATAAGACATACCAAAAAACCTTTATAAAACAGATGGTTGGTTAGCGAAAATTTGTCGATTATCCGCAGGACTGCATCTGTCATTTTTGACATACAAATGCAAATATCTTGAGAATGGTTTAATTTAGAGATAACATGTGTTTAATAAAATTTATCTAGAATTTAACGCAGCATCCAAATATTCAATCACACAGTGTTCTATTTGATATAAGAAAGTTGTTGTCTTTGTTTTTCAGAATTTTAATATCCATATTTTTTGAATTACAGCTAACCGCTACCACTTCTGAATAAACTAATTCATTTTAAGCAACTTTTGTTCCATAAAGTCTGAAAGTCAATTCTTTTTGAGTTAATCGCAAGTGAAATTATCCATTTTTCAGCCACAAAAAAACATGTTTTCATACGGTTTCTCGTAAATAACTTAAGAATATTCACTTTAAAAAAAAATCATTCAAATCAAAAATGTAGCTTATAAAAAACAAAAAAAATGTTGGGTTTCTGGTTTCTGTAGAGCCAATACAAACGGAGTTATAGCTTGTTGAAATTTTGTTTTTATTTTTCAAAACAAAAATTTAATAATTAATCGTGAAATAACTGAAAAACGTGTATTTTTCGGGAAAAGTAAGTTTATAAATACTTTTTTAAAATACTTAAATAATCCTTTAATTTGTTTTTTTTTTATAAAAGTATCTAGCATTAAAATTAAGGGAGTTATGACATAATAAGGTTGTTTTTTTTTGTTTTTTGACAAAAAAAATTTACAAATTACCCCCTAAATACTACTCCAGTTGAAATTAATTGCTACCAACTCACAAATCACTTGACTAACTTGTTTCAAATAGGCTCAGAAAGTTTGACCGGTTTAAGTAGTTTTGAAAAAAGTCGAGCTTCAAGAGGAAATATTGTAGTTTTGTAATTAAAAAAAAAGTTTTTTTTTTCAAAATAACTCAGAAACTATGAGAGATAGGCACAATTTTGTAGAGTACCTACACCTAAACTACTACTCTTAAACATGACCGTACCACCTTCAAGATTCGCTTGGTTTTTATAAAAATACATATGTATTTAATTCTAATTTGGCCCCCAAAAATTAACATTACAATTTTATTTTACTAATAAACTTTCAGTGAAGCCTTTTATAATCTACTGTCTGAATTTTGAGGCTCTATAGATTGTAAGATAAAGGGTTTCGGAAATAAAGTGAGAAATGAGAATTTTGTATATCTTTATCTTAATATCTTGTAAACAATTAATTTTAAAAATATGAAAAATATATATTTGTATTCCTTATAATGAGCCCCGTCATTTGATATATTGCATGATGCGTTAAAAAATATTTTTTATTTTCCGTTTAATTCTATAATTTGGCCCTAAATATTAATATTAAAGATTTTTTCGTATTTTTCCTGTAAATAAAAAAAATTAGGTCTTACAGTTTGGGGAATAAAGGAGGGAAAGGGTAATTTTTTAAATATTTTTTTAATATATTTTAAGATATTTATTTAAAAAAATTTAAACAAATATATATTTGTATTAGTCATAATGAGCCCTGTGATTTGATATATTACTTGATCCGTTAGAAACAAGTTTAATTTTTTATTTTTCATTTAATTCTATAATTTGTCCCCCAAAATGAATATTAGGGGTTTCTCCTTATTTTTCCAGTAAAGTTCAGATGAGGCGCTATATCTTTATTTTTTTTCAAAATTTTACAGCTTATGGTTTAGGAGATAAGGGGGGGATGGGTAAATTTTTTTATATTTTTGTTAATATCTTTTAATTAATTTATTTTAAAAATATGAAAAAAATATATTTGTTTTCGTCATAATGAGCCCTTCCATGTGATATATAACATGATGCGTTAGAAAAAATGTTAATTTTATATTTTCCATTTAATTCTGTGATTTGCCCCCAAAATTAAAAATAGGGGTTTCTCCTTATTTTTCCAGTAAACTTCAGGTCAGATATTTGCGTTAATATCTTTTAAATAATTTTTTTATATAAAAAAAATATATTTGTGTTCCTCAGAATGAGACCTTTCATTTGATGTGTTACATGATGGGTTTAAAAATTTATATTAATGATTTCTTCTTATTTTTCCTGTAAAGTTCGGGCAACGTTCTATATTTCCTATTTTTTTCAAAATTTTAGGCTTAGTAGTTTCGGAGATGAGGGGGGGGAACGGTCGATTTTTTTAGTTTTTCCCCCCAGAAGTACCCCTAAAATCAAAATTTCTTCTTTTGCGATATGTACTCCTGATCGGGTCACCAAACTATATACTGATACCAAATTTCAACCTTTCCCGTCCAGTAGTTTAGGAGAAAATTGCTGTGATGTGACAGAGGCAGTGTGGAGTGATAAAAAAACATAAAAAAGAAACAAAAAAAATGGGGTCATAATCGCCACGTGCACGTTTTGCTACTCTTTGTTTGGCTGAAAGCTATAGGAAAATTAGCACATTTATAAACTTACAATCGCTTTATCTTAGGGAAAAAAAGATTTTTGAGCAAATTCAACGCAATTCGTATTTTTTTTTTGAAAAAAAAAACTGTCGTCTATATATAATCACAAAATCCTGACACAATACAGCAATTCTGCGGTCAGATTTGAATTTAACGCATGAAAAACTTTCAGAAAAGTATAGTCTGGTTTCTGGACAAAAATCTTATCGGCATGTGTAATTATAGGGTTTATTTCAAAGATAACAAGATCACCAAGAGAGCTCTGGGGCTGACCGCTCTGCCCCTGCCTGGCGACTCTCTTGTGTGTTTATGAAAGTTAGCCAACAATAAATAAAAGCAATATTCTTTCACCGAAGAAAACTCAAAAATCGAATATTTGTAGATGAAGGTAAGTGAAATAAATAATTTGCCGATATGATATGTTTTTTTAATCAAAATAATACTTTTTACTTACCAGCATGCAGTGTTGACAAACGTGTTCTTGATGCTCAGTAACTGTCTGGCATTTTGCACATCTGTAATCCATCATCTTCGGTGATTTGGGGGACCCATCTTCTTCCATAAGTTTCAAAAGTGATTGGATATGGAAATTGTTGGGTAATTTCTTCAGAGATAGTATTCCGTGTTCTAGTTCAGTTTTATTTTGACAAAGGCAACATACTAATGTGGCTTTAGAATCTATAGATGCATTATGATTATGTTGCAATAAATCTTTGACCGTTAATTGTTTTAACAAACAATTGTAACAGAATGTATGCTGACAAGGAAGCATTCGGGGATCGGTGAGTTTTTCTAGACATATTCCACACTGAACAAGATCCTCAAGTGGTTTGAAGTCGTCTCTGAAATTACAAACGGGTTACAAGTATATTGTTCACTGACAGTTTTTTATATCATAATTATGCAATTGCGAAAAAATCATCTGGAATGAATTTATTTATATCGACGCGATATATGTCGAAACTATAGTCACATTAATACATAGCTATTCATATTAGTGATAGAAAATTAAATAATATTGTGTTGTGAATCTACTTGTATTCTGCATGGTTATTTTATATCACAACGTTTCAGTAGCTTTCAATTAGCTCTCATCATTACGAGCTGTGATGGGCAACTTACAAAATTTGTCATATTTATACTCGAAAAACATCAGTTATGTTCACTAGGTCATGTAATTCCTTACGTTTCTTATTTTGTACTAGATTCGCTAAGGATGTTAACGTTGGAAATTATGAGTGCCGTTTCTATACAACTTTCTTCTATGGTAGTGCTCCTCTGTAGATTATTTAGGCCAAGTCCCTTTTAATGTTGTGGTGATCGGTAAATATGTTCGTTATTTCCTACGTTTGAGAAGTTGTACGGTGCTCCGTACTCTGGTGTCCAAAGGTCGTTTTATCTTTCAAAATATAAAGACTTCCATACTCACAGAGTATGATACAAAAATTCTTCTTGATTCCATAAAACTTGAGTTAATATATGGTGATGTCAGTGTCGTTATAGTGATACTTTTCCTTTAATGCCTTGTTGGTAATAGTTCCGGTATAACAGTTCGTCAATTAGTCCTCTCTGAGAGTCACTTTGTCAAGACTGATAGCTTATGGTATGCTATAGACCTTATTGGCTCTATTAATTAGTGTTTTAAGATGCCAGTCCTTGGCGCTGTAGAATGGTTGGAGGTGTAGTTGAGCCTTCCTTTTGAATTTTGTCTGCATTTCGATCCTGGTCTTCTGATACTTAACAGTAAGAAAGTGTCCACTGTCATCTCCATGAAAAATTTAATGGATGGTTGTGAATGTTTTACATGGTTCAGGAATGTCTGTGTTCTCAAATAATGAATGCATCATCGACATATCAGCTAGGGTTGTTGTTTGTAGCCTGTTTTTCGTACCTAGAATATAACTTTTAGCGGACCTTAAGACATATTTGTATCAAATCCATATTTCTCGCTATTGGCAGCTTTGTCCTTTTCGAAAAGCATTTGTCTTTTTTAAGTTTCTTTCTATGTCGAGAAATTCGTTAAATGGCACATTCGTGAAGGGTTTACGACGTCGAAACCCACTAGGTGACGTTTTGATCGAAGTTCCTTCGATTTAAAGATTTCTGCACACTGCCTTGAATCCTGCCCTCCACGGGTTGCATGATTGGTAGAATGAATTTTAAGAGTTGTGCCGCCGGTGAGTTACGAGAGCTGATTATGGATCTGAGAAGGATTCCATCATTAGATATACACCTTGGAGATTAAAAATGCGGTGGTTTGCTGTCATGCCATTTCATATATAGTGTATTCTGCATGATTCGTACTGTAAAATTTCCGTTCTATTTCGGTCAATCAAATGTTTGTATTTCTCTTTTGCTACTAGACCAAGATAAATTACAAAGAGAAGCACTGTTACAGAAGAAAGTTTAAAGAGACGGCATTCATAATTTACAACAACATTAGCGAAACCTTTGCCCAAATATGATAGACGGCGGCCACTTCTGGAGATAATGTCGCTACTCGTTAGCAGAACCGTAATTACTAACGTATGACGATTCTTATTAGATCTGCTATGGCCTGAGGCAAAAAACATCGACACAAGAAAAGGGTTTTAAACAACATTATCTTTTGAATTACAATGCAGTAGAATACCATATTTGTGTTATTAAAAAATTCAATGTAAAGGCGAAAGTTTAATTACAAGGCTCACAATAAATGTCAATATTTTTGGTACTTTTACATAGGACCTACACAGGATGTTTAATAGTCTAAACTATATAATTAGCTGAGAACTAACAAATTCGGTATTTTTTCAAAATGCGAATGATGACAACCAACCCTGTTTTGGTCGCCTTATTATAACAATTTTCTAAAAGGGCCAAACATAGTCTGATCTAGGGGCTGAAGCGTATGGCTGATGTGTAGTGGTAAAGCGTAAAAACATTACACCGTTTTCACTAACAATGTTTATTGCTTATAGCGGTAGGTGAGATTAATGGCAGTGAATTGTAAGGAGGACTTCATAGACTAGTGATTAATGAACATGTCTAACGATCCAGTTGGATTAGCAGACCAGGAGGCGCCTTTGATCATGTGATCTTGGATTTGTAGCTAGGGGAAGATTACACCTAGAGAGATGTACATCTCTGCGGAGCTGACGCAGTCAATCATTGTCAGATTAACCCCGTTTCGCCAGAGAGGGCAGCTGATACCTATTTATCTTTTATCTGTCGTTCATTCATGATCGTCAATTTGTTAAAACATTCGTTCCCTCGATTACAGAATGACATTCTCCGCAAAGTAGTACCATCAGGTGTTCTTAATGATATTACGGACTTCAAGTTTTACGAAAATTGTGATACGACATCTCGCCGGCTTGTTTATCTCTGTTCCAAGAGTTTGGGTACTTTAATTTATTGGAAGAAACTTATTAATATGTCAATTTTCGCATTTCTTGCACTGTGAGCGCCTAACACCCACTTAGATGCACGTAGCACGTAATTTTTAGAACTTCTTCCTACTCTTTAGAAAATACTTTCAGTACTTCATTGGATGTTCAGCTTATTTTATCTTCACCCTTTTTCCTCTTCAGGTGCATACGTTAAGTCTCGAGACAGATAATATTCTGATAAAACATATCTCCAGCAAAAAAAAACTGAAGAATTAATTCTATTCGGTTCGCTCAAGCTATAGAGAGTTGAGTTCAGTGAATGAAAAAGACCAATTGGATTACACTAGGATTGTGCTGATGTAGCAAAAGGGATTTTAAACAGTTATCAGAATGTCTTAAACCAAGTATATGCTAGTTATCTTAAGGGTCTATTGACCACAAAGGCTTTATTTCCTCACCTAGCCTCCCATTCATATCTCATTGATATCACTTGAAAAACTCCCATATTTTTGTATGATTTAGTGAGTGTTCGAGTAAAAGTAACCATACAAAAAGATGGGATTTTTTCAAGATATATATATTGTTACGAGAATTCATCCGACAGCTGGTGCAATCGGCCATCAACCAATTCGTGGAAGGGACATTATTCCGATACTTCTGGGAATTCGAAATGTTTCCTCTCTCAACAGGCCGACCGCTGTCGTTACTGAGAATTCCCTTAAAGCTTCCAGAACATGAAAGAGTTTCCCGATCGTTCGTGGACTTACCAGACAATTCGGAGAGAAATATATAAATATGAACAGCTGGCGATAAGAGGCATTCAGTTCTCGACGGTCATATTGTATAGATAAGATAAAATGTAAATATTTACTGTGAATATAAATTGTTTTAAAGTAGTGGAAATAAATTAGAGTGAGTTGGACTGTGTTTTTAAATAAATACAAGAACTGAAGAGAACCCGTGTGTGAAAATAAGAACATTACAGTGGTGACATGTGTAGGTGTATTTGTGGAACTTTAGAAGTGAAAAATAAATAGACTAACGATGTTTAAAGCAGTGAATTTGGACCAATTGAAAGTGACTGATTTAAAAAAGGAACTGGAGGAGAGGGATTTAGAAATTAGTGGGAAAAAAGTGACTTAATACAACGGCTACGAGATGCCCTAATAAATGAAGGTAACGATCCCGATACTTATTTGTTTGAAGTTTCTGGTAATGGAGACATGAGTATGCTATTAAAACAAATGGAAAATTTAAAAGAGACCTTACAAGATAAATTGCTAGAAAATTCTAAGACTTTAGAAGATAAATTCGTAGAAAATGCCAAGACGCTAGAAGACAACTTACTAGAAAATTCTAAAACCCTCTAAAAAAGTCCTTAGAAGATAAGCTACAAACATTACAAGAATACTCGAAAACCCTAAAAGATAAACTACTAGAAAATTCTAAAACGTTGAGAGAATCCTTAGAGGCCCAATTACTGGAAAGTTCTAAATCCCTAGAAGAAAATTTGAAATGCATGGTATAGAAAAATTCAGAAATGCTGGAAGAGAAAATAGACGAGAATGAAGCTCGGATAGAAGAGCTAAAACAGATCATGGAAGTTGAGATCAGCAAGATAAAAGAACTGGTAGTCACAATGCAAAGGGGAGAAACACAATCAAAACACAGTCACAGACACAAAATGAAACCTCATGAAAATCGTCATGGACTAGCTATAGGCGCCAATTCGAGGCTGCAGCAAAGTTAAACGGATGGTCGCCAGAGGAGAAGGCAATAGCACTAACGCTCGCCTTAAGAGGGGACGCTACAGATATTTTGCAAAAATTGAATACCTCTGAGCAAGAAGACTACGATCAACTGGTCAAACATTTAGAGTTGAGGTATGGCCAGACACATTTGGAGCACGTCTACCACTCCCAATTAAAAAATCGGCACCAGAAATCAAATGAATCCCTACAATAGTTTGAAGCTGATATTGCCCATCCGGGTCGCCTTGCCTATCCAGCCACAACGGAAAATGTGATAGAAAGGTTAGCAGTACAAGCGTTTTTGGATGGACTGCGGGACAACGAAGCCAGACAAGCTTTAACACTAGCCCGACCGACTCAATTAGTGGTTTCACTTGCTCGAGCGCTAGAATTCGAGGCTGCTAAAAATACCTGCAGATGTCAAGCCAGAGTACGAATCGTGGACGGAGAGTCAGAAGACGGCGGAACTGATAAAGCCTCTGTAAGGAAGATAGTAGAGGAAGTCCTTACCGAAAAAAGACAACTGAGATGTTGGAAGTGTGGTAAGGTAGGACACATTCGGAGTCGTTGCAAGGAGAGCAACGGAGGCCCGACTTCCTCGTCGGAAAACTAAAGAGCGTCAATCTGAAGGGGCCATCGTCGACCTGTAGCCAACAAGCCCCAACTATCAACGCCTATGTCGCTTCGCTACGCAACCACGTTAATAGTCTCTTTGTAGATGGCTTTATTAATAAGAAGCAATGTGTAATGCTGCTGGATACAGGTGCGACAAAAAAACAGTTATTAGGCCCAACATCGCTTTAGAACAGAGAATGATAAAGCCAACAAAATGGCAACTGCGAACAGCGACAGGAGAGGCAACGAAAGTCCGTGGTGAAATAGAGATTGCAATGGGTTTGGGAAATACAGCATTCCAACATCGGACATTAGTGGCCGACATCGAAGACGAAGTCATCATTGGAATGGATGTCATGAGCTCCAAGGGATTGCAGTTAAACTTCAAAGATGGAATTCTGCGAGTGAATGACGAAGAAGTGGTGCTTCATGGGAAAGACAACATAGTGCTTCGAGCAGTCTTGACAGAGGATGTCAATGTTCCAGAAAGAGCTGAAATCATTGTAAATGCTTGCCTAGATGGGAAAGCTAAAGCTGGAACAGTGATGATGTTTGCTCCCGAACTTAACGACGGAAATGTAGGCAGAGGAGTCCCACTGGGGAAGACTCTGTTTCGTGCCATGGAGATTGTGCCTGTGGTAATTGTGCTAAAGAAAGGAACAACTTTGGGCCATTGTTCAACAGTTTCCTCTATAGTCAGAAGCACACAGCATGCAGAAATAACACCAGGTAAACTATCTGAGGAACTGGAAAAACTCATCACCGATTCATCTAAGAATCTGAAACCAAGCGAGAAAGCAAAATTGAGGACATCGTTAGAAACTACCAGGATATCTTCGATGTAGGAAACGGAAAAGAGGACGGACTGACCAGGTGGAACATAAAATTAATACCGGGGATGCTCAACCTATTCGACAGTCGGTGAGAAGACTACCTTTAGCTAAAAGAGAAGAAGCCGACAGAATAGTCCGCGAAATGGAGGAAGAAGGTGTAATTGAACCATTCAATAGCCCCTGGGCTTCTCCAGTTGTCTTGGTTAAAAAGAAAGATGGTTCGACCCGATTTTGCGTGGACTATCGGCAATTAAACCACGCTACAAAGAAAGACAGCTATCCCCTTCCAAGAATAGACGATACCTTAAATACGTTGGCTGGATCGAAGATGTTTTCCACCCTGGACTTGAAGAGCGGTTATTGGCAGGTGGAGCTTGCTAAATAAGACCGGGAAAAGACTGCTTTTACCATCGGCTCAGGACTTTATCAATTCACGGTGATGCCGTTTGGGTTGTGTAATGCTCCAGCAATGTTTGGAAGATTGATGGAAACAGTGTAAAAGGGCTTTCATGGAAAACATGCTTGGTGTATCTTGACGACATTATCGTGGTTGGAAGATCATTTAAAGACCATGTCAAGAACCTGGAGGAGGTGTTTCGGCGACTTCGAAGTTCCGGACTAATGTCAAGCCCGAAGTAGTGTCAGCTGTTCCAAGAAGAGGTGCAATATCTTGGACATGTGGTTTCCGCAGGAGTAGCTGTTGATTAACAGAAAATTAAAGCTCTCCAGAAATGGCCGATACCTAAAGATATTCACCAGTTCCTGGGGTTATGCACGTACTATCGTCGGTACGTAGCCGGATTTGCCAACATCGCCAAGCCACTTACTAGACTCAGAGAGGGGAAGGTACAATACCAGTGGGACGAGGAGCGTCAGCGTTCATTCGAGACACTGAAAAGAGCATTGACAAGTGCTCCCGTTTTAAGTTATGATTTGCCAGATAGAAATTTCGTTTTGGATACCGACGCAAGCAATGTCGGAATTGGTGCGGTGCTTTCGCATATCCAAGACGGTCAGGAGAAAGTTATTGACTATTTTAGCAAGACCTTGAGCAAGCCTGAAAGGAATTACCGCGTTACTCGCAGGGAACTCTTGACTGTGGTAAAGCGGGTAGAACATTTCTGTAAGTACCTCTATGGTAAAAGATTCCTCCTGAGGACTGATCATGCATCACTAAAGTGGCTCTTGCTCTTTAAAAACCCCGAAGGACAAGTGGCCAGATGGATTGAGCGGTTGCAAGAATTCGACTTCGAGACTGAACATCGCGCAGAAACAAGCCATAAGAATGCTGATGTCCTTGTCAAGGAATGGATCAGACGTTTTGGTGTTCCCTTGGAGTTGCACTCAGACCAAGGTAGAAATTTTTAGTCTACTCTTTTCCAAGGCGTCTACAAGCTCTTGAAGATCAAGAAAACACGGACGACAGCATTACACCCGCAATCCGATGGAATGGTAGAACAGATGAATAGAACCATTAACCGCCATTTGTCAAAGGTAGTCTCTGACCACCAAAGAGACTGGGACCAGTATCTGCACTTGTTTCTAATGGCATCTGTGCACGAGTCCACGGGTCAGACCCCGGCCAGTATTATCATGGGACCAGAATTACGGCTACCATGCGATTTGAAGTTTGGATGTCCCCCAGGAGAAGAGACCGCGGGTGAAGACTATGTCAGCCAGCTACGTCAAAAGATGAACGACATCCATGAACGAGTCCGGTTAAACATCGAGAATGCCAGTGCCCGAATGAAGGAAGCCTACGACATCAAAGCCGATGGCGGAGAATTCCAAGTTGATGATCTTGTTTGGTTGTATAACCCGCAACGTCGTCGTGGATATTCGCCCAAGCTACAGAGATTTGTGAGGGGCTGTACCAAATTGTGAAGAAAATCAGCGATGTTGTCTACAGAATAAGGAAGATACCTCGAGGAAAGGCAAAGGTGGTACATTTCAACAGGTTAGCCCACTTATGCCGGAAGTCATGACGGCGAAGTTGACCAAGCCCAAGTCCGCAGCATCCAACCACCCGATGACGAGATGAACCTTCGAACAGTTTATGGCACTGTACTCTAATGGGTAGAAAGTGCAGCACGACGTGACCACAGAGGAACCCCGAGACCTGTTTGAGGTACCCATAGAATATGCCCTAGCTCATTGTGTAACTCGAGATCTCCGTGTCCAGAGGAATAGCCAAGGTGTTTGCCAAAAAGTACGGCCAGTTCCAGAAGCTATGGGAGCAAGATCCAGCGGTAGAGAAGGTCCTTCATCTCGAAGATAAACAGCCAGTGGGTACCAGAGACCTCTTTTATTTGGTAACGAAAACATTCTTGCAGGACAAGCCAACATATAGCTTACTTTGGAAGACTCTGGTAGAATTGAGGAACGTGATGATGGAGAAGAATCTGATGAAATTGGCGGTCCCAAAGGTAGCCTGCGGGTTGGATGGACTGAATTGGAGGGTGGTGAGAAGTATGAATCTTTCGATTCAGTGGCATCGACATTTTGGTATGCTGTCTCAATATTCTCAGGCCAGATTCGAAGACCGTTGACTGTTACTTCCACCAAACTTCCCGTTGTAGAAATGGAGAGTCCTGCAAATATCGTCACACCAGGAAGAATTCTGGGACATTCCGGGACGAAATGGTCTTAAGAAGGGGGCAATATTACGAGAATTCATCCGACAGCTGGTGCAATCGGCCATCAACCAATTCGTAGAAGGGACATTATTCCGATACTTCTGGGAATTCGAAATGTTTCGTCTCTCAACAGGCCGACCGCTGTCGTTACTGAGAATTCCCTTAAAGTTTCCAGAACATGAAAGAGTTTCCCGATTGCTCGTGGACTTACGAGACAATTCGGAGAGAAATATATAAATATGAACAGCTGGCGATAAGAGGCATTCAGTTTTCGACGGTCGTATTGTATAGATAAAATAAAATGTAAATATTTACTGTGAATATAAATTGTTTTAAAGTAGTGGAAATAAATTAGAGTGAGTTGACTGTGTTTTTAAATAAATCCAAGAACTGAAGAGAACCCGTTTGTGAAAATAAAAATATTATAAGTTTTCTTCCGGTGTACATCTGTTCGTCTCTTGAATTCGGCTGAACTCTTGCTTGACGTTTCGCCAGAATCTTATCTGCCATTTTCAAAAAGTGTTTCTATTTCTGTTTCTTAATTTATACCTTCCTCCTAAACCCTCCGTAATATTTGATTAAGGGGTAATTGCACCTCTGTGAGGATTAACTGTATTTTGTTTATCCGCCTGGGGTGGTCTCAGGTCATTTACAGGATCATTAAGGTGTTTGTCCTTATCGTATGCTATTATGCGAATCCGATTATCCGAGTTTATTGGATTTTTAATTTCCTGTTTGTCTGGGTTTGGGATGATGGTCTTCCAAATGGGAGATAATTTGAAGCCTTCATCTCTTTTATTTAGGGTACCTCGTCTATCGATTTCGATGGCTTCTCTAATGATTCGGATTTTATATTTGTCGATGTTCGCCAATTCCGTACAGCTGCTAAAATTAATTTTGTGGAATGTTTCATGTTTCTGTCTAAGCAATACTGATGTAGTTTGTTTGTTTTTTATATTTAGTTTGCGTTCATCCCGACGAGCAGATATTCGTCTGTTTGTCTGTCCGATGTAGGATTCTGGACAGTCTCCACACGATATGCTATATACACCGTAGTTGTCCAGTGGTATCTTGTCTTTTGGGTTCCCTATCAGCTTTCCTATTGTTGTGTTTGGTCTGTAGGTTGTCTGAATGTTGTTTTATAAAAAAATGAAATACAATAAATACCTACCAGGATTAGTGTTTATTTATTATTCTTATCAATTGCTATCATATTGGTTTCAATCTATTTACTTATTAAGAGCCAACAATAATAAAATAGCTGACACAAAAGCTTTAAAGGATTAATTGATTGGATTTTTATTTACAAAAGATTAAAGAATGATTGAAGGCTTTTATGACCATAGTGCCAAAAAAAGTCTTCAATAAATCACCAAAACAAAATTTAGTTAATTAGACAAATAGCTAATGCGCAACAAACTTTTACAACAACAGCAATAATACAAAAGTTAAATTAAAATTCTCTGAACATATGTTTACACAAAAAGATCACAGAACTCTGAAAACAGTTGTACCCAGGAAACAGCTACAAACTACGAAGAGGAAAAAAATGCATTCTCCATGTACTTACTCTTATTTCATTCTTACTTTTGCCTTTCGGTACATATAATTATTCTGTTCTGTTAATACTTTTTTTCCATTTTAATGGATTCTTGTTTTATTGCTATCTTTAACAACAGCCAATTTTTAGTGATGGGCTAGTTATATTTTAATGTGTTATCTTGCTTTGAATCTTTATCTGTTGACTATTGACTATGTCTTCCGATTTTGCTTTATTCTGCATACTGCTTAAATAGTGTGGGTCCTCTCCCACTGCAAATTATTTACTGATGCCCCAACTATTTCCTATTGCATTATTGCATTGTTCATTGTTTCATTTGGCTGTGGATCTTTATTTCAGTATCTGTGATCTTTGGATGTATATTCCCACATCTTCTTTCCTATTTACTGCTTAATAAAAAGTTTTTCTGTAGTTCTTGAACCCAGGGCAATAGCATGACCTAGACAAATAAGAGGAATTTTCAGAGTCCAGGATGACGTTTTTAAAGACCCAGCTGACATCTGTTTTCAATTTCTGGGATTTTTTATCATTTGTGTATAGATTATGTGATTCCTAAAGATGTTTCTTTTGTTTAGGTTTTCTTTTGGAATATTTTTTATCTATAAAGATATATTTTTTACGATATCTCTTTCTGTATCTGAATCTATTACTTCTACTTGTCCTAATCTCTCATTGTTTTATGTAACTATATTAATATTCTAAATTTGATATCTCCGGAAGTAAACAATACATAGTATTTTATGTTTCATTTTCGGATAAAGTAGACTTCTTTAAGCTGGAAAAGAGTTTCGTCTTCAAATTTTGAAACGTCAATTGATGTTAGCTTCCAAAGGTGATTCAATTGTTTTTTAAAATAGAATCCAGGAAGAAGCTAATTATTCTCTTTCAGTTATACTATAGTTCTACTATTTAACTTAACAAAGGTTAAATAGTAAATCTAATAAAACTATCGTGATTAATGTTTAAGAATTTTTGGGAAACACCACTACAATACCGAAAATTCAAACGTTTCGAGGTCTAGGTCAGACCCAATTGTCAATGGCAAAGAAACAATGAAAAAAGGCACAATTCTAAAATTTAAAAGTAGAATTTTTGACAATATTATTTGACTTACGTTGTAACTAAGAGAATTTAATTTCATAATATACAGGGATTTAGCTAAAAATGCAATCAAAGAATTCTATTGATTCAGAGATCCCATTAAAATCTTAAGCGAAAACCTTATGAACTATCCCGATACTGGGTTGTTCTTAACAAGGACATGACCATAATTTCTTCCTTAATCATCGGCAACCAGGAACGATTGAATTCTACGGAGGTAGTAGCGATATAATCGTTTTCATTTAACAAAATTAAACCAGACTCTTTTAGTTTTCGTTTCATGTTGTGTTCTTCTTTGTGTAATATAACTGAATTCTGAAACTGTATTTTATGACCAAGGTCTCAAACATATCACAAATTTGGATCTTTCAAACTGTCTTTTTTAATGTAATTGTTGTGTTCATTCATTCGAAGATTTACAGTGCTAGATGTTTCTCCAGTATAGAAATTATTACATTAACAAGGAATTGTATCCATGCAATTTTTTGTTTTTCAAGTTGTTTTTTCGCTTTGTTTTTGATATACTGATTTTAGTGTTTCTTGTTTCAAATCATGTGGTAATATTATATCTGTTGCCCAGTCTTTTTAGTCTTTCTGAGAGACCCTGTATATATGGTATAGTTATAGTAGTAATGCGATTATCTTAGGAACTATTTTAATTGATTTAATTCTTTTCTATTTGATATCGGTACAGTGCAACTTCTACTTCAGTTTCCGCCTTAACGTAATTCAACTGTGCCACATTAGACATATTAATGCCTGGGCGATATCGTTGTCAAGGACTAGCTGATTTCCAGCGGCTTCCAACAACTTTAAGTAACTCCTTAATTTTGTACTCGCCTAATCTTTAAAATGACATTACTTTTGGAAATATTATCAAAATTTTTACACATGTAGATATGTTGAAGTATAAATAAGATCATATTCATAAAATATTTTCAATTATACCGGGCCAGCCATGATAAAAGGGTGAACCAAACTTTTATCTTTTTTTAAATATTATACAGGGTGTTCACCAAACATGGAGGGCAGATAGGTGGGCTCATTTGCTATATTATATAGACCATATAAAATCTAGATGTCAAATATCGAATGCAGATGAGCAAACAGACCTCATAGATTACATTTAAGTTTATTTGGTGAAGATACAGTGAAAAATAAAAAAGTTACAACAGTTTAAATGTAAAAATCTGAGAAATAAGAAAAAAAAAACATTAAATTAAAAAAACAAAAACCGTAAGATATCTAGACATTATATGAGCTATACAGGGTGAGTTTTTTTTGATGATCAGTATGGGGATCTCGGAAACTAGTGGAGATAGAAAAATGGTTAAATTGGGAAATATTTGCAGTTTTACTGACCCAATTTAATGACACTTTCGGATTTTTGTAATGTCATGGCTTACTAGATATTTTGGAAAAAACGAAATTCTGTCGATTTAGTCAAATCCACCTGGCTCCTTTGTTTTTGATTTTATAAAAAAAGTGTAAATAAATTGAAGGAAATTGTATCCCGAATATGATTGTCATATCCTCGTTTGCGTGACATCTCTCGTTTTCGAGATATGACACAAACTTATCTTTATTTGAATGGAAACCATAGTTTACTATGACCTCAAAAAATCGGACATTTTTAGAGCTTTTCAACGATATAATACTCGATATAGTTATTCATAAAAATAACGGAGTTATAGATGCTTTTCTCTGTTATTTTCACTTTTAACGTAGTTAGCCATGAAATAGATTGATTTATTAATAACTATTCCAAAAAACATTGATGATGATGATTTTTTATTAGGTATATCAGATATAACAAAAAAACTAAATAAGTAGGTACTTACCAAAATACATAATAATGGTTACAATTTATATTTGAAAAGTCCACCATTGTTATTTAGACAAAAATTACATCTTTTTAATATTGACATTACGCTTTCCTAACAGACCGCTTATCAATTTCTTCAATTGCTTGTAATACCGCCTCTCTTAGGAGACCAACTGTCTCATACTTCCTTTTGTATACTTTGTTTTTTAGCGCACCCCATAAATAGAAGTCTATAACTGCCAAATCGGGAGACCGGGGTGGCCATTCGCGTGGGCCATTTCTTCATATCCAAGAGTTTGGATAGATATTATCTAAGTGTTGTCTTACTAATAACGAGTTATGAGCAGGTGCTCCATCATGTTGTAACCACTCAATTTCTAAACGAGTTCTCAAATTCAAATTATGCAACATGTCTTGAAAAGTGTAGTGCAAGAAATGCAAGTAGCGCTCCCCAGTAAATGATTCGTCATAGATAAAAGGCCCCAGAATAGTAGACCCTATGATACCACACCAAACATTAAAACCAAATTTTATCTGGGGTCGTCTTTGTTCTACATGGAAAGGGTTTTCTTTAGCCCAGATATGCTCGTTGTGTCTATTGAACATACCGCAGTTAGTAAATCTAGTTTCATCTGACCATAACACCTTTAATGGAATCTGTGGATTGTCAAGGCACATGTCTCTAAACCATGTACAAAACAAAATACGTCGATGTTCGTCACCAGCATGCAAAGTTTGAGAAACTGAAAGTTTGTACGGGTGGAACTTGTGCGCTTTCAGTACCTTAACTACAGTTCGTTGAGATGTGCCAGCTTCTCCCGCAATCTCACGAGTTTATGTAGATGGATTTTGATTTACCATTGCCAAAACATTTATTTGTGCTGCTTCGTTAATTTGATTACGTTCCTTTGGTGGTTTAGTAAAAGATCCATATCTGCGTAAACTATCGTAAAGACTCTTAAATGTACATAGAGCAGGTTGACGACGATTAAAATATCTATGAAAGTATTCCTCAGCTGCACGAACTGAATTTTTATGGCATATGATATAACATTTTTATGGCATATTCAGTATTTCTTCGTTCGAATATTCCATTTTATCACGAAAACTGGTCAATATCGTAGTAGTGCTGAACTGACAAGCACTACTAATGGAATTACTCTCAAATGAGGAAACGTCAAAGCGAAAACAATCTTTTTCATGGCTACATACGTTAAAAGTGAAAATAA
This sequence comes from Octodonta nipae, assembly GCA_034190945.1. Lineage (NCBI taxonomy): Eukaryota > Metazoa > Arthropoda > Insecta > Coleoptera > Chrysomelidae > Octodonta > Octodonta nipae. The sequence continues at coordinate 93,021,833 of CM067219.1, forward strand.
GAGAGAAAAGCATCCATAACTCCGTTATTTTTATGAATAACTATATCGAGTATTATATCGTTGAAAAGCTCTAAGTGTCATTCAATTGGGCCAGTAAAACCCAATTTAACCATTGCTCTATCTCCGCTAGTTTCCGAGATTCCCATACTGATCATCAGCCTGTATAATATAGCACATGAGCCCACTTATCTGTCCTCCATGTATGGCGAACGTTCTACAAAACACACTGTATATATTTTTACATTTTTGATTTTTCTCCTCGCAAAAAAATATATATTTTCAAACGATTTTTAATATACTCTATTGTTTATAATTATTATGGTGTTGGAATAGTTATTTGTAGTTGGAACCTTAGAACATTTTTTTAGATTTTCTTAAATGAAACACCATGTATTTTAGTATTGTAATGAAAAGTTTTTTATGGTATTTTATTATTTCTTAAGCATCCCATATACAAAATTGCTTTAAGTTGTGAGTGTAACGTTTTTTTCAATCGAAAATTTATTAAAATAAATCTTTGAAAATATTTCACCAAAATTAATTTCTGGAAATAAATTATAAGTCTGATCCTTAATAGGTTAATATTTGGTTAAATATTAAAATGTAAGTATAATCGTCACCCAATACTAGCAACCAAAGTTAGTCTGAAGCTGGTATACAATGAAACAAGTTATTGTTTCTCCTCAGGTGAATGATCATCATCATTCACTTGATGACGATAGCAGATCCAAAGCTATTGAAATGTTGTGAGATCAATCATTTCAAGACAATGGAAGTCCAAGGAAACTTCGAGGAACTAGCAACCAAACATAAATGGTCCTGGAGTAGCTTTGTATAGAGTTTGGGTCTATCATTTTAGTAATCAGAAAATCTAGCTACATATAATTATAATAATAATTCAATTATTGTATAATACTTAATGTAATTCTGACTTTCAGATGCTCACTGTAAATTATATTATCAGTAAGTACTAGTAAATTTTACAATGAGCAATAAATGGTGTATATTTTAAATACTATATAACAACACCAATTGTACACTTACCTGACGATTGTTTTTACCACAGTTTTAATTTTAACACTTGGTGTTTTTTTAACAACAGATATTTGAGTTTTCATTAGTTTTTTCCTTTCAACTTCATTCATTTTATCAGAACTTATTTATTGAACATGTAGTTAGGTGAAACGAAAATCTGAAAAAACCGTATACTTGAAATGAATCTACCAAGTAAGATATCCAGATTATTGATTATTTTGTGTAAACATTCGTCATCTTATCAACTCCAAGATATCTAAATTATGCTTCTGATAGACGGTTAATTTTTGTTTAAAGAAATTAATCGGTTTATTTGTAATTTAGATCACTTTGTTTAAAAGTTGTTTGAAGTAGTATAATCTAATTGGTGGAATTTTACAAGACTATTTGTTATTTTAGTATACCCAATCATTAATACATTAGTGATCACTATGTAATACATTGTTTCTCCATATCCTATCGTAACAAAATAATGGTACAAAAATACCTTAAGGGGCAGTAAGACTTAAGTTGGTCTCCAAATTTTAAATATGGATGTTTTTGAAGAGGTTATTTGATACTTAATTGTGTTTTCCGATTGTTAGTAAGTTTTACGTGAATGATAATTTTTTTCAATTAAACTATACAAATCAGGAAGCCTATTTAGAAACAATCGGTGATCATACATAAAAAATAAACATACGCTTCGAATACAGCACTACCTTTTGGGAAGTTTGCCCGTGACAATAATTTATTGCAACTATATGGATACCTGTGCCAAACCGTAATCAAATCTGAAATTAGTAAGTCACATGGTTGAATATAGTCATTACATGCCTATTGTATGGAATGCCTATAGTGACGCTAATTACTACTAGGGGTTTATTATATTCGGCCGACTTTTTATTCAGGCTTTAAGAGCCCATTTGATGGCTTCTATGGTTATTGAGAGAGAAAAATAGGAAAATAATCAAACTTTATTTTTTCAAGTATAAATTGTAACTAAACTTCTAAATAATATATTCGATGAGGATATACTTTCCATATTAAGATGTTACAAATATTGTCGTAACATTACGAAATTTATTTATTTATTCTAGAGGGAGAGGCGCTTTGGAGTCTAGTAGCTAGCGGTTTCAAACTCAGCTAGTCCCTTCCTTAATTCCACGCTGATGGCAGTAAACAATTTATACTTTTCTGGATTCAATAGTGTGCAATATATTTGAATTAAACAAATAATTGTTCTAGATTTCCATCCTTTGATGGTAGGGCACCTAAGTCAAGAAAATGGACACCATCACTTTACTATGATACGCGATAATTCAACACATGAATATGACGAACACCGTGCTTAATTCGACAATGATTTTGTCATGGATCATAGCAGTTTCGTTGTGTTCTCCGAAATTCAAGGACCAATACCAATGGGCTTTTCATGAAACCTCGGAGCTATACTGATCCAAACTAGGATAGGGTGGGAACAAATTTGTAACAAATATTACAATCAATTTTTTCTTGGTAGATGATTATTATTGAATAATTGGAAGCAGTTTTCAATTTATAATTTCATAATAATTTTGGATATTGCCGAAAATAAAGGTACTCAACTTGTCTTTGAAGTCGACTAATTAACATTTATGATCATTTAAAAGTTTAACAGTAATCTGCATTCGCCGTTGTTTAAAGGGTGCTCGATAATTAAAATTCAATTCAACTTGAACATGGGAAATTTTATTAGACAGTGAAAATGTTGGAAAATTATTAATGTTGATTTTTTACTGACAATAAATTAAATTGCACCGTCATCACACTAGCGCTGGCTACTCAATTTTTTTAATGGAACCCTACCATATGTGACACCTCATATTAAAGCCTGTTTAAAAATTAATTAAACGTTGCGTCGTTTTTGATAATCCATCAACATTTAAGGAATTTGCGAATTAATACGTGATACCTGGATATTTTTCTGATCTCTGATGTTATTGATAAATAATAATTAAAATAGATAAAATTCGTTTATAATTTTAAAGGCTTTTTGCTATTACGACAAGGAAAATTAAACTAACAATGGATTTTAAATTATTTTATTATAACAGATGTTCGATATGGTCCCCATTGTACAACCTGTTTGACGAAGAGTACTATGTGGACGTGTAAATTTTGAGGTACGCCACCAATGACTACTAATTTAAATGGACCCGGCATTTTCATATACGACCAAACGGAAAATGGGTTGAAACATGAGACAAAAATAGAAAGAGACACAGATATATTTGTTTACAAATATTCCGGCTCCAACAGTAGCGTCCAATCTGCATTAAATTAAAGGTTATGTTATTCAGATTCAAAATAATACAAGTACGTACCTGATCCACAAATATAAATATTGTAGGAAACTTCGTGGGTTCAAATTAAATTTTAACAACTTATATTCACTTCACTTTCTAAAACTCTATTTACACATCAAAATCCAATATTTACAACAGATGATTTCGCAATTTACATCAAAATAATAACACTATCTAAGCTGAACTAACTGTGCAATGTCCAACCGTGTTTCTTCATCGAACTCTCTAGCAAATTTCGAGGGTCATCTCCCAGTTCATGTAGCGTATGACGGAATGTTATCGAAATTTCCAGTCAGGCTGACCTTGTACAGGATCCCTTTTTTAGGGTTCCATATATACAAAATACGGATACCCTTATAATATCACTCCGGATTTCTGGCTCTGTCACATCATAGCAATTTTCTCCTAAACTACTCGACGGAAGAGGTTGAAATTTGGTATCAATGTATAGTTTGGTGACCCGATCATTAGTACATATAATAAAAAAATAAAAGTTAAAAAAAAAGGAAATATAGAACATTGCCCGAACTTTACAGGAAAATTAAGGAGAAAACATTAATATTAATTTGGGGGGGGGCAAATTATAGAATTAAATGAAAATTTAAAAATAAAAAAAATTTCAAACGCATCATGCAATACATCAAATGAAAGGTCCTATTCTGAGGAACACAAATATTTTTTATATATATAAAAAAATATTTTAAAAGATATTAAGGAAAATATACCAAAATTTACCCAATTTAAAATGCTTTCTTAAAAAGATATTAGGGTAAATATAAGAAAATGCACTCATTCCCTGCTTGTCTGAAACTGGAATAATAGAATTTTGAAGGTGGTACGGAACCCTTAGTATGCGAGTCCAACTCGCACTTGACCAAATTATTTATACTTCAGCCGGCTTAAATGTTTTACGTCGTTTTAGTCAGTAGCGGCGTAGATAAATTTTGTAACACTGTCCCCTTTTAATCCTGATCGTCCCGATCGAGAACATTCTCTCCATGGTAGGGAGCTAGTCGATCCAAATGAACCACCTTCAATTTAGCTCTTGAGTTTCGACGGATGCGGTGGACAACGTCATTGATCCTCTTGACCACCTCGTAGGGACCATCCCAGGCGGATGTAAGCTTTGTAGATTTACACTTGCTTCTCTGGGGGTTGTACAGCCAGACCTTGTCTCTCTCTTGGAACCCGACTGAATTGGCCTTGAGTTCATATCGGGTCTTCAGCCGGTCGCTGGTGGCCAACATCTGTGTTCGGGCTAAATCGTGTATTGCCAGCATGTTATGTTGGAGTTGGTCGGCATAATCGTTGATTTCTTGGGACGGTTCTTCGGGGGCGTCGAAGGTCAGATCGCAGGGTAATCTCAACTCTTTTCCGAATAGGACCCTGGCTGGAGCCTGACCTGTACTGTTATGTACGGCTGAGTGATAGGCCAACAAGAATAGGAATATTCTCATCCCAATCACGCTGGTTATATCCGCACCTTGGATAGGTGTTGTTCCAAGGTCCTGTTAAATCTTTCCACCATTCCGTCTGACTATGGATATAATAATAATAATCCTGTTGTTCTCGTTTTCATGACTCCCAACATCGTACAGACCTTCTGGACTACATACTATTCGAAGTTACGCCCTTGATCTGAATGTAGTTCCAACGGGACGCTAAACCTGCTGAATAGCTGTTCCACCAGCACCGTCGCTACCGTGGTTGCCTCTTGACTGGGTATCGCATAAGCATCAGGCCATTTGCTGAAGTAATCCATTGCGACCAAAATGTATTTGTTTCCTCTCTCAGACTCGGGAAATGATACGCACACATTGTACTGCTGCATTCTGCCCTTGGTCCGGGTCTTCGGGCCCTTAATGGCTGCACAGGTGTCACATTTCCGGCACCAAGCTCTGACGTCTTCGAAGAAATTTACCAGTAGTAGCGTTTGCGAACTTTATCATCCAAGGTATTATTCGTGCCAAGATGACCTCCGGTAATCCCATCATGTACTTCGGTCAGGATGGCTGGTACCTTCTTTTTTGGTACCACCAGTTGGGACTTGTTTTCTAGGCCGTCAGTGCTTTCCCAAATTATTCTCTTGAGCATTCCATTCTCTACTCTTAGAGAGCCTCATTGGGCCAATAACGATTTCAGGACGCCCGAGTATCTGCTACTTTGACTCATCGTGGCCTGGGTGCCCCTCTCTTTTTAAGTGACAGGATTAGTTCAATGTCTGGATCAGCTATTTGGTCCTGCATGCACTGTTCCGTTGTCCAGTCTTCATTGGCTTCTTCTCGGAATCTGTCGGATGAAGATACTATCTCGCTGTTCCGTCTTCAGATAATGTCCGCATCCTTCCCTGCAGTGTCTTCTTGACAGGGCATCGACATTATTTTGCAAACGACCGGCACGGTGTTTAACCTTGAAATCATATTGCTATAATTTCTCCATCCACCTTCCGGTGCCTTCATGTCCAGAAGCTATTTGAGGACGGCATGATCTGTTGGGATTAGGAAATGACGATCATAGAGGTATTTGTGGAAGGAAATGGTCTACAGCCCTTATTATTGCAAGAAGTTCTTTTCTGGTGACAAAATAATTTCTTTCCGGTTTTGAGAATCCACGGCTGTAGTACTCGATCACCCTCTCTTTACCATCTTGCACTTGGGATAGGGCGGCCCCCAAACCTTTGTTGCTGGCGTCGTTGTCTAAGATGAAGTTGCCGGACTGTATGGGAAGTGTTCCATGTTCCAAAAAAGTATAGTTTTTGGGGCACGTCGTTTCCGAGTCCAGAATCCGCACCAACAACGAAGACAAGATAGCAGCCATCCGTGATTGGTCGGTCCCGAGAGACAAGCATGAACTACCTAGCTTTTTAGGCTTCTATTTCTATAACACTGATCAAGAGTATCCACGGTATTTTTTATGACCTTAACGCCATCATTTATCTCTTTTATGTCTGACTCCACTATTTGCATTCATTCACTCACTATTTGACTAAAAGTCAGGAGCGGCTTAGATAAATTTTATAAGAATATATTAAAATCCATTAAAAGATGTGCCCAATAATAAAAACAATTAGGACTTAATTACTAACAGTAATTATCAAAATATTTAGTTATTCACGTAAAATGCAGTTTTATTTACAGCTTAAATACCGGTGAGAAGATAATTCGGCAAACGAATATGCCGTTTTCCTGTGTGAAAAAAACTGAAATAACACTTTATTATTGTTTTTTACACTTTTACACAAAATAATCACTGATTTCAAATAAGTTTTAACATCAAAAGTGAATTACGAAGTTAACTTCAATTTAAATTGTAAATAAACAGATTGGTTGTTGCCTGCTGGACGTAAACGGCGTAAAGTATCGCCGTTCAGTTAATGCTTACAATGCCTAGATTTACGTCTTATTGGTTACAATCGAAAGAAGTTTGGCATCAGTTAGCAGTTGTTCACTATTTTCTGGCAAACATCTTTCAACCCATTTTTAATGTAAACAGACAGATCCATTTATATTAGTAGTCACTGTGTATCACCTAGTAAATGTCTTAATTTCTTTCCATTGTCGTACTTGGTTATTTTTATTACTCTACATAATGGTTTACACATCAACAGAAAAAAAATAAATTAATGTTCTTTATGTTCACAGTCATAATTGTGCTAGAGAAACGCGAGCCAAGAAGAATCGATGACGCTGAAGTAGCAGTATTAGGACATGTTGCAATGGAACGGAAAAAATCTTTAACACAAATTGCGTTAACATCAGGAGTTACACACCTGCAAAAACAGACCGGGCCAAGGATTAAATGAAGACGACTTTGACAGAAGAATATAATTCTGTGAAACATTGTTCGGTCACATAAACAACAATCCCATTTTGTTACACAATTCTTGCTTCTCTGACGAAGCCTCCTTTTATTTAAATGGTGAAGTAAATCGTCATAACTGAGAATAATGGAGTAATGTTAATCCGCAGTTATCTAGGTGATCATATCGTTGGACTCTTTTTCATAGAAGGCACTTTAAATGGAGACAAGTATTTAGACTTACTTGCAAACGCTGTAGATCCCATAATAACTGAAATTTTGGAGGCAGATGATCGTCTAGTAGAAGACGAACTTGTTTTTCAGCACAACGGTGCTCTACAACATTATATCTTGCCAGTTAGAGAGTTTATGGATAATTGCTTTCCTGATAGATGGATTGGAAGACGAGGTGCCATCGAGTGGCCACCAAGGTCGCCAGATATGACCCCCGGATTTTTTCTTTGGGGCATTTAGACCAGCGAGTATGCTACTCCTCCACAGTCATTGGATGATCTGAGACATCGTATCCAAGAAGAATGTGGTCGACTTACTCCAGATGTTTTTCTCCATTGTGCGAAATGAATTTGAGGCACGATTATATCACTGCCTTGCAGTGGATGGAGACCATTTCGAATATCTTTTATAATAAAATGATTTAAAATCCATTGTCACTTTCATTTTCCTTGTAATAGCAAAAAGTCTTTAAAATTATAGACGAATTACCTATTTTAACTATTATTCGCCAATAACATCAGGTCACGTTTATTTCGCAAATTCCTTAAATGTTGATAGAATATAAAAAACGACACACCGTTGAATTCCTTTTTAAACAGGCTTTACAACGAGGCGTAACTTATGCTGGGATTCCATTTAAAAAATATTGAGTAGCCACCGCGGGGGTGATGAAGGTGCAATTTAATTAACTGTTAATATGGTTAAATATGTCCCCCTTCGTAAATCTTTCGACGTATTTTCCAAATAATCTGGTTTTCCTTGGGACACTCTGTGTAGTATGGATCGCATTATTTCAATAGAGAATTAAAAAAAACATAATCCCTAAAAAACCAAATTTGTACTAAGAAAAGTCGACCAAAACGCTTATAATTGGTGTTTATTTTTAATCCATATCATTGGTAATTTTAATTTAAGCAAACACTTTCGAGAAAATCATGTCACAATAACATTATCAGAGTGAAATTATGAGCTACCCAGATTTCCGTACAAATTTCCTAGACGCGTTAAAAATGCTCTTGAACATAGCGCGTAACACGTATTTTGTCTTTAATTCACCAGTTTATAAATATTTTTATATATTAAACTCCAAATACTCACAAGTTTATTTTAATATTGCTATATTTAATACCTATACATTATCCCTAGCACCAAAAACTGGAACGCCTTATTAAAAATGTTTTCGGTTTTTTGTCCTGGACAATTAGCAAATTCGAGGTTTTACACTTTAGCCATCGAGACATGTTGAAATATGACATTTCAAGACATTTTGTCCAAAGTGAGACCACATAAAATAGATTTTACGGAAATACATGAGAGATAGTTATACACATAGGGGAGTGGGAGTGAATCAGTTTTTCGAAAGTGACAATAATTATTACATGACCTTATAAATTGATTAAACTATCATTTTTTAAGGGAAAATATTTGATTAATGGTTAACCTAAAACGGAGCATAGCGTTGTTCAAAATGTGATATAAAGGTGGTTTTGAGCTCAACCTCACCTGCTCGAACGGTGGTAGCTTATCGCTCGGTGCACCTTGCTAAATAACTGACGAGTCTCTGGGGATTGAATCATGACGATGACGGTATAAATATAACAACGAAATGAAAGTAAATACTTATTATAGGACCACTTAGAAGGGCACGGGCCCCATTGCGTTTATATTACCCAAAGAACAATCATGATTTATGAGTAAAATAAATTTTGTTTTGTCAAGAGACCCAACTAACAATCGCCGCTACTCAAGTTTCGGACAAGGGAGTGTGTAATTCGGTCTCGGTCACGCGGTTTTAGGAAACCAAACACGTCGAAATGTAGCTACTGGAATACATAAAATGCGGACGCTAAATGTTGGGACCTAGAGTGTTTGTAAATTGGTTGAAACAGGCAAACTGGGCATCATAGGAAAATAAATAATCAATCATCATGTTGCTGACATCTTGAAATTAGTACTAAACTCCGATATTTACTCGGGCTTAGAACTCTCATCCAGGAATACTGTTGCTATAATAACAAACAAAGAAATCTCGCACACCATTAAAGAATACCAGTCAGTGAGAGAATGATTTAATTACTGTCACATCCAAGTAACCTAAACATCATTTAAATTTATTTTCCCACTAACCAAGCATTATACGAAGAGGTACAGGCAGTTTACGTCCAACTGGAGCAGTTACTTGAAACCCTCCCAAACAAAAAAATTATCATGATAATAGTAGATTACAATGACAATGGATCAGAGCCACATAAGGAAATTTTAAGATATAGTCTCACAGAAACATCTGATGAGAGCAATTTTGTCTGGAAAATAGGCTGTCATATCCAGTACAGGGTTCCGAACCACCAGAAGGCTTTTTAGTTCCGAACTTCTCGGTACATGAATCAAATGAAATATGTTTTAATAAAGTCAAGATAGAGAATCTCCTTTAAAAATGCTAAAACCTACCATGGGTACGACACAACAGTGACCATCAATTCCTTGCTTCAAAGTTGTGCAAAAAATTTAGTAAACCATAGCCTAGTAGGCCACCTATGTATAAATAAAGTCTTAATTGCAATGACAACTTTAAAACAACGGCTTAAAAAGAAATTTTCAAACTTAATAGCCAGAAAGTCACCAAGGCAGACGCTAATTCCATATGGACCTAAAAGTCAAGAAATCTGAAAAATGATAGTAGAGACACGGAAACAAAACTAGAAGACTCTATAATCAAGAAGTAAGACCAAGAAAAATAAACAACGATGCAAGAATGATAAGAACAACTACTTAAAATGAGAAGATGGCACATTACTGACGAATAAGTCTCCAATAAAGTATCGTAAAACACTTTGCACAGCCAATGGAAGACTCCAGCACCACAGACAATCGACCACAAATAGAACATGCATAAAGAGAACCCTCTATATTAACAGAAGTGTATGTCGCAATAAGAAAACTAAACCTAACAAATCCCCAGGGGAGGATGGAATTGTTTCTGAAATGCTAACTGCTTGATGACATAGTAGTGGATGTGCTACACAAGATCTGCAGTCTGATATGGAACGTAGACACCTGACCTGAAGACTGGACGAAATCAGTTTATGCCCCACTCCACAGAAAAGGACCGAGTGACGTCTGTGAGAATTGTCCTGTAAAGTGATCTTACTATATATTTCTGAGAGCAACAACGTGTAACAGAAAGGGACAAGGTGCTAAATAGTGACATTCGCAATAGAACGAAAGTGATATATCATGATTCGTGTAGCGTATAGCGAGACTCAATTGACAATGGGTTGGCCTTGGGACAAGCAAATTCATAGAAAAATGTGCCGATATTAAGAAATTGGAAACTAACATGGAACTAAAAGAGGGGTACGGAGATCGTAAAAGAGGTGGATTGATGATATGAAAGAAAAACATAGAGGGAAAATAATGGACTGGAATTGCTAAGACAGAAATATTAGGAAGAGGCCTGTGCACAGCAGTGGACGAATGCGGGATGAGAAAAAGAAGATCAAGGTATCAACAACGTAGGTATTTATGAAAGTTTTGTAGGCAAAAAAATACAAATTAACTGATTCGGAAACATGCTACTTAGCTACATCAAATAACTTAGAAATTTAAATAAAAATTAACTGTAAATTCGAATTTAGCCGATTCAGTTCTTCAAATTATCGATATAGACATAATATTGTAAAAAATATAAATCTAAACAACCATCTCATAGATACCTACATAAGAGAAATGGATTTCATGGAAACAACGAATTAACTAAATTATATTAAAGAGTTTACCGTGTTTATTAGACAGCACAAAACTAAATCATACGAAAATGTTAGGAATATAGACAACAGATGGCACTGGAATGGAATAGTTCATCCAAGCTGTATTATGAAATACAAATCCACTTATTTTTAGAAGAATTAGATAGTAGGGAAAAAGAGTTTCGGAATGATTGTTGAGGAAGTCTTTGATTATTTTGGCTGTACTTTATGTACACAGCATAGCACACTGTGTGATGGCATCTCTTTGTATGATCTGTGGTGGTTGCTTTCCAATTACACACAGAGTCAGTCTTCACTGTTCCATTATTAGTACTCCAGCATGACACCGTGTGCGCACAGAGACGCACAAGAAAAATTTGTGTGTATCGGATGTGCAAGAAGTCATAGACTAATATATAGCCATACTAGCCATAGAGTGAGGTGATATACAGTCAAGTGACAACACCACATTGTCTATTTCAGTGATTTTGCAATAAAAGTTATTTATAATAAATTTAAAAGCGCAGTGGTTTATTTAAATGTGCTTTGTTTCCCTATTTTGTGATAACTTTTTTCATTAATGACATTTGTAATGTATTTGAAGAATTAAAGCACGTTCCATTTATCGCCATTTACACAAGCGCAGTGTGCTTTGTTGTACAGGCACCTTCAATTTTTATGTTTTAAGGTACGCACCGTGCCTCTCTGTGCGTCGTAATTGGAAAACAGGGTTTGTTGTCTAGGCCAGACAGTGTGTTCTTTTGTCCAATTTATAAAGTAAATTTTTGTCGTTTGTTCTTATTTGTTTGTCATTGAATATTTCATGTAACTCTTCCCGTCTGTTTTCTCAAATAACGAATGTATCATCAACATAACGCCACCAGTCTAATAAAGGTTTATTCTCTTTTGAGAATGCAATAACACATGGCCTTGCCAAAATCCTATTGGAAAAAATCATCGTTTAATTGAGAGTATGTTGTTTTGGTTCAAAATGTTAGTAGTTCCATTATTGTTTCAATTAATAATTGAGTACCTAAGTCGATGTAAAGAAGAGTGGTGTTCTAATAGGTGTTTTACTACATGAAGTATTTTGGATAGAGGAACATTATTGTAAAGGTTTACTACGCCAAAAATTTCTAATGTGAAGGTATTTTTGTATTTTATGTGAGAAATTTAATTTCCTGTAAGAGGACAAATAATTTTGGAAGTTCACAGTATGGGGAGTTTATAGAACTGATAATTGGCCTTAAATGCGTACTAGGTTTGTAAATTTGTTTGTGGTTTAGTATAGTCTGGTGTGAGTGATTGGCGTTCCTGTTCTGTAAATTCATGTTTGTGGCTATATAGTGAACTTGCCGAATTTTTTGTTAGTTTAGTATATTACCCTTGTTTCATCGTATTTTGAATATTGTCATCGTAATCAGTTTTATTAAAACTTACTGTACATTTATTTTGTCAGCAGGTAAAATTTTTATAGAATTGTCTTTTTTTAATTTTTAATTGAAAGTAATTTCATTCTTAGAGAGATAATTGTTGATATTTCTATGTTTTCAAGTTCAAATTTTGCTCTTGTTCTAGATATATTCTTGAGTATTCCTGGAATTTAATATGTTAGCGGTTCGCTCAAAGCACTGTGTTTCAGTTGCGTTTAGCTGTTTTTGTGAATGATTTATGGCAGCGTCTGTTACAATAACATTTTTGTCATGCATGCTATTTTATATTATTTTTCGTATTTAAAAGAAGTTAGTAAAATTTTAGTAAATGTCTTTGTTTTTGGAATCTGAATTCTTTATTGTTATTATTAAGACTACAGTTTTTGATTAAACTCGTTTTTTGATATTCGACAAGAAATGAAGTCATCTACATACCCGATATCTTTCTAACTTGAATTTATTATAACTATAAAACTGTATTCTGAACTTGTACGTTCCAGTCATTTGGCGGCTCCAAGGGCACGTTCCCCTAGTGTTTTAACACTAGCTTGACCCACTCAATTAGTGAATGCACTTGCTCGAGCACTAGAATTCGAGGCTGCGAAACATACCTGCGGAGGTCAAGCCAGAGTCCGAATCATTGACGGAGAATCAGAAAATGGTGGAAATGATGAAGCCTCTGTAAGAAAGATAGTAGAGGAAGTTGTTACAAAACAAAGACTAATGAGATGTCGGAAGTGTCGTAAGGTTGGACATATCCAGAGTCGTTGCAAGGAGAGCAACGGAGTACCAACTTCCTCGTCGGGGAAACTAAAGAAGGCCAATGTAAAGGGACCATCGCCGACCTGTAGCCAACAAGCCCCAACTATCAACGCATATGTCGCTTCCCTGCACAACTACGTTAACAGTGTCTTTGTAGATGGTCTTATTAATAAGAAACAATGTGCAATTCTGCTGAATAGTGGTGCGACGAAAACGGTAATAAGGCCCAACATTGTTTTAGATGAGACAATGATAAAACCAACAAAATGGCAACTGCGAACAGCGACAGGAGAAGCAGCGAAAGTCCATGGTGAAATAGAGGTTGAAATGGTCTTGGGAAATACAACATTCTAACATCGGGCATTAGTGGCAGACGTCGAAGATCAAGTCATCATGGGAATGGATGTCATGAGCTCCAAGGGATTCGAGTTAAATTTTAAAGATGGAATTTTGCGAGTGAATGACGAAGAAGTGGTGCTCCATGGGAAGGACGACATAATGCTAAGCAATCTTATAGGAGAATGTAAATGTCCCGGAAAGAGCTGAAATCATTGTAGATGCTGGCGTAGATGGGAAAGCTAAAACTGGAACAGTGATGATGTTTGATCACGAACTTAACGACGAAACTTTAGCCAGAGGAATCGCACTGGGAAAGACTCTGCTTCGTGCCAAGGAGCTTGCGCCAGTAAGAGAAATAAACCTGAATCATTACTCGGTTGCGTTAAAAATGTAGCACTTTTGGGGCACTGTTCAACAGTTTCCTCTGTAGTCAGGAGCACACAACATACAATAATACCACCAGGTAATCTATCTGAAGAGCTCATAACAGATTCTTCCAAGAATTTAAAACCAAACCAGCAAGCAAAATTGAGGGGCATCGTTAGAAACTACCAGGACATCTTCGATGTAGGGAACGGAAAAAGAGGACGATTAATACCGGAGACACTCCGCCAATTCGACAGTCAGCGAGAAGACTAGCCAAAAGAGAAGAAGCCGATAGGATAGTCCACGAAATGGAGGAATAAGGTGTTATTGAACCATCCAATAGCCCTTGGGCTTCTCCAGTTGTCTTGGTTAAAAAGAAAGATGGTTCGACCCGAATTTGCGTGGACTATCGGCAATTAAACCACGCTACAAAGAAAGACAGCTATCCCCTTCCAAGAATAGACGACACCCTAGATACGTTGGCTGGATGGAAGATATTTTCCACCCTGGACTTGAAGAGCGGTTAAGGGCAGGTGGAACTTGCTAAAGAATTCCGAGAAAAGACTGCTTTTACCATTGGCTCAGGACTTTACAAATTCACGGTGATCCCGTTTGGGCTTGTGTAATACTCCAGCGACGTTTGAAAGATTGATGGAAACAGTGTTAAAAGGACTTTCATGGAAAACGTGTCTGGTGTATCTTGAGGACATTATCGTGGTTGAAAAATCGTTTGAAGACCACGTGAAGAACCTGGAGGAGGTATTTCGGCGACTTCGAAGTTCCGTACTAAAATTAAGCCCGAAGAAGTGTGAATTGTTCCAAGAAATACTGCAATACCATGGACATGTGGTTTCCGCAGAAGGAGTATCTGTTGATAAGCAGAAAATCAAAGCTGTCCAAGAGTGGCCGATACCTAAAGACATCCACCAGCTAAGAAGTTTTCTGGGGTTATGTGCGTACTATCGTCGGTATGTACCGGAATTCGCCAATATCGCCAAGGCACTCACTATACTCAAAGAGGGGAAACTGCAGTACTAGAGGGACGAGGAATGTCAGCGATCATTCGAGGCATTGAAAATGATGAATCTGACGAGTGCCCCCATTTTAAGTTTTCCTTTGCCAGATGGAAACTTCGTATTGGATACCGACGCAAGCAATGTCGGAATTGGTGCTGTGCTTTCGCAGATCCAAGAGGGCCAGGGGAGAGTCATCGGATATTTCAGCAAGACCTTGAGGAAGCCTGAACGAAACTACTGCATTACTCGCAAGGAACTCTTTGCTGTGGTAAAGGGAGTAGAACATTTCTACAAGTACCTCTATGGTAAAAGATTCCTCCTGAGGACTGATCACGCAGCACTGAAGTGACTCCTGCAGTTTAAAAATCCCAAAGGACAAGTGGCCAGATGAATTGAGCGCCTGCAATTATTCGACTTCGAGACTGAACATCACGCAGGAACAAGCCATAAGAATGTTCAGTGTCAGTAAACTGAAGAAAAAGGGGCTGTTCTCTGTAGAACTACTGCCGTCGATGATCTGATGAGATCTAGAAAGAGCTGAAATTAGATCCAGAGTTAAAAGAGGTGATCCGGTGGAAAGAAGAAAACAGCAAACCTACGGGGCAGATACTCACCAACCATAAAGTCATACTGGGATCAGTGGAACTCCCTCACCCTAGAGAATGGACTTCTGCCGCGCATCCTTGAAACTCCAGAAGAGGGCAGCGACAGAAAACAGATTGTAATCCCCGGAAATAGGAGACCGGAGGTTTTGCGAGAACTAGATGACGTAACAACCTGAGGACATCGCGGAGTGACGAAATCCCCAGGGAAGTTAAGAGAACGCTTCTATTGGGTAAACTGTCAAGCAGACTGGTGCCGTAAATGTGTGGTTTGTGCAACAAGTAATGGGCTTCAAAAGCTCCCATGAAGCAATATAACATGGGCAGCCCATTCGGAAGAGAGATGTTGTCGGTCCATTTCCTGATTCTGATTCCGGAAATAAGTACATTGTGGTGGTAATGGACTATTTGAGTAAATAGGCAGCATCTTATGCATTACCCAATCAAGAAGCCCTGATGCTGATGTCCTTGTCACGGAATGGATCAGTCGTTTTGGTGTTCCCTTGGAGTTGCACTCAGACCAAGGTAGAAATTTGAAGTCTACTCTTTTCCAAGACGTCTGCAAACTACTGAAGATCAATAAATGAAGGACGACAGCGTTACACCCGCAATACGATGGAATGGTAGAACGGATGAATAGACACATTAATCGCCATTTGTCAAAGGTAATCTCTGACCACCAAAGAGATGGGGACCAGTATCTGCACTTGTTTCAAATGGCATATCGTTCGTCTGTGCACGAGTCAACGGGTCAGACCCCGACCATCGTTATTATGGGACGAGAATTACGATTACCGTGTGATCTGAAGTTTGGATTTTCCCCAGGAGAAGAGACCGCAGGTGAAGACTATGTCAGCCAGTTACGGCAGGAGATGAACAACATCCACCAACGTGTGTGGTTAAATATCGAGAATGCCACTGCCCGAATGAAGGCAGCCTATGACATCAGAGCCGAAGGAGGGGAAGTCCAAGTTGATGATCTTGTTTGGTTATATAACCCGCAACGTCGTCGTGGTTATTCGCCCAAGCTAGAGAGATCTTGGGAGGGACCTTACCAAATTGTAAAGAAGATCAACGATGTTCTCTACAGAATAAGGAAGCTGCCTCGAGGAAAACCAAACGTGGCGGTACATTTCAACAGGTTAGCCCCTTATGCCGAAAGTCATGACGGCGAAGTTGACCAAGCCTAAATCCGCAGCATCCAACCACCCAATGACGAGATGACCTTCGAACAGTTTATGGCATTGTACTCGAATGGGGAGAAAGTGCAGCATGGCGTGACGAGAGAAGAACCTCGAGACCTGTTTGAGGTGCCCATAGAATATGCCCTGGCACATTGTGTGGCTCGAGATCTCCGGATGTCCAGAGGAATAGCCAAGGTGTTTGAAGGTGTTTGCCAAAAAAGTATGGCCAGTTCCAGAAGCTGAGGGAGCAAGATCCAGTGGTAGGGACCGTCCTTCATCTCGAAGATAAACAACCAGTGGGTACCAGAGACGGTTTGTATTTGGTAAGGAAAACATTCTCGCAGGACAAGCCAACATACAGCGATCTTGGGAAGACTCTGGTAGAATTGAGCACTGTGATGATGGAGAAGAACCTGATGAAGTTGGCGATCCCAAAGATAGCCTGTGGGTTGGATGGACGGAATTGGAGGGTGGTAAAAAGCATGATGGATATTATTTTTCGATTCAGTGGCATCGATATCCTTGTTTGCTGTCTCAATATTCGCAGCCCGGATTCGAAGACCGTCGAGTGTTACTTCCACCAAACGTTCAGTTGCCTAAATAGAGGGTCCTGCAAGTATCGCCACACCATAAAGGATTCTGGGACATTTCGGAGCGAAATGGTTTTAAGGAGAGGGCAATGTGACGGGTATTCATCCAATATCTGGTGCAATCTGCATTCATCCGATATCTAGTGCAATTGGCCTTCATCCGATATTTCTGGGAATCCGATTTGTTTGGCTATCAACCCGAGGCCGACGGCTATCGTTAATGGGAATTCGTCGAATTTTATCGAAGCTTCGAGAACACATTTCCGGATTGCTCGTTGACATACTAGAGAATTCCGAGTGAAATATATAAATACGGACAGCTGGCGGCAGCATTCAGTATTCGATTGCCGTATTGTTAAGTTAAGATAAATTGTAAATAGTTCTGTGAATATAAATTGTGTTAAAGTAGTAGAAATAAATTAGAGTGAGTGGGACTGTGTTTTTAAATAAATCCAAGAACTGAACAGAACCCGATTGTGAAAATAAAACATTACAATATCTTGATTATTAAATAATCGAGATATGCTATCATCCATCGTTAACAAATTAGAATAAATAACATTAAGATTCGAAATAGCCGTGTTTTTTGTTTATACAATGAGATTGATTGTTAATACAAACCATTTCTAGAAAATTACTTTAAAAAAGATTCCTCTCGTTAATCACTACCTGAGAGTTTTCAAAATCAGCTATATGATCATTGGATATGCAATGAGTGGCCAAGGCGCAACTTTCTTTACCAAGTCTAATGCCACTTTTATGTGAGACAATTCTATCCTTTAATAGTCTAAAAGTTTGTCCCACATAAGACAGGTGCGGATCCAGACACGTGCTTCCGGGGGGCGATTTCTTGGGTTACTACATTAAAAATAGCATTTGTGAGGTTAAACCCACAGAAGTTGCCTTTCTCTAGACGCTTGGAGATAAGATTACTTCGTTTTTATATTAAATTTACTAATTTTGAGGCTCTCGGTGGGGGCAATCGCCCATGACATAAGAACCCGGACAGTTCCTACAATTAATGTGATAAACCACATTAGATTTTAATTTGACTGGAGTTCTGTCTTTAATCTGTTAAACAAACTATTGACAGTTTTAATAGAATTAGGCGATATGTTGGCAATAGGATGTTTCTTAAATATTTTATTATTTTAGTTTAATAATTAAGGAGGATAAGAATTTTTGAGAAAGAGTTTGAATAAAATTTGTAAGTTTTTTTCTCTTAATGTTGAATGGCAAATAGAGTAATTTTCGTTTTCATAGGATTATTTGAATGAAAATTGAGTTATCTGCCACTAGTGATTGGTTTTTTTTTGAAACCAATCTAATTCTAATCTAATAATCACTTTTGTGTCTAAGAAAGGAACGCTACAATGAATGTCCTCTTTTTCTATTGTGAACTGTAAGTTATGATTATAATTATAAACAATTGTTAGCAATTCGTCACTTTGTCACCTAAAACAAAGAGTTAACACGTAGTTTTAATTCGCCCACCATCAGGCTGAATATCGAACAATCTGTGGTTATTCCTGCGTATATATATATAACTGAACTGTTACCTAGTGACTCTTGAGGAGTAGGCAGATTGAGACCCCGAGTTCGATCTAAACTCAATTTTTTTTTTCATTTTTGTCTGTTGATAATGGCTCCAAAGTCGGAGTATTTAATAAATTTAGACGCAGCTCTCACTCGGAACCTAGCAGTTTATAATGATGACCGCGGAAGCATTTAGTTTTCTAGTGCCCCCTGAGATTTAATAAATCTCGATATCTGCACTAGAATATCATGCTATTTTTGGTCACGGCAAGCTTCTTACATAAAATTTCTATGTGTTATTTCCCAAGAAATCCGTTACAAGAAATTAGCAGCTGCCACAATTAACCTTCAGAAAACAATAAAAAAAATAATTAATATGTGGCTAAAGGGTTAAAATTACATGGTATTGTTCTCGTTTTTGACAGAGATTGTAGAAGTATATTAAATCAGAAATGTACATATTTTTGTTCAACTTATTATAAAACACGATTTATTTGGATCAAGAAGATACTGATTAATATAATCCTGAAAAAATAAGTTATGGTCTCACATAGAGATCTTTCTCGATGGTCATTCGTACATTAAATATAAAAAGAAGCGGTATGCACGCCATGATGGAGGAGTCCCAGTGACCAAGTAATTTCCACAAATACCGGTCTTCTTCAGGTTCTGTCTAATAAAAAGCGTATCGTATTACGACAATAACGGATTGTACGGAGATTAACATTTATTGATTAAGGCGTAGGTAAGATCAATCACAGTTTTGCTACTTTCTAAAAACATCTCAATTTTAGAGATGTATATAAATCAAATTCAAATAGAAGCAATAAATATACAAATGCTTCTTACTATCATTTTTTACATAGAATATTGCTTAAGCCTTAATCTCCAAAACTTGCTTTTAATAACCTTTTGATTTTGTTTTTGAGAATTGAGTCTAGTCAACACACTTTTACAACATGAACTAGTTACATGAATTCAATAAAATGTACCATTACGTTTTATCACAAAAAATGCCTACATTAATTGGTTATAATTCTACTGAGTTTGTAGCATTGATACGTTTATTTAGAATTAGTTTCAATAATAATAAAAATAATAAATACTTCACCAACTGAGTTTTTTTATGTACACTCACCATTCATTACATTTTTTTAGAGAGTGAAATTTAACAGGAAATCATCAGTGACTTCTTTTGAAAAGTGGTCTGTAGTTGAAAAAAGTCAAAATTGATCAACTTTCTTTAGATTTTTTTGAAATAATAAAAACGTAAAATAATGATCACGTAAAAACTATTGATTATATCATAATCCTTCGTAAAGGATATTTATGGAGAAAATGATTTTTAGTGAAAACAAAATTCACGCGTGTTGGCAAATTTATTAGACAGTTTTAAAACTAAAGCACCTATTTTTCAGGAAATAATAGTTGTTCATTAAACATGGTACAAGCTAAATCTGGATACGGTCAGATAAGTAACGTTTGAATAATTGCCTTAGAACCAATTACCGGTGTTTTTTAAATACTCGACGTGCCCACTATAATGTAGCAAATTGATTTTTAAAGTGGAAATGCTATACTACAGGGTGTCTATTTTTGATTTACATATATAATTGGGGAACCGAAATAAACACTTCCAACAAACTAGTGCTAGAGGAATGGTGGAAAAACCAAAGGAAGACAGAGGGGCGGCCGTCCCTTAAGTGCACTCGTGCTTTGACCACCAAATTTAATAAGCTTTTAATAAGATTAAAAATAAACACAGAATGTTTAATAAATGATATTTCAATAACAACGAATTTATCAAAAAACAATTTAAGCTCTAATCCAAACTTAAGACTTTTATTCGCTTGAAAGAATATTTCACCGTGCACTTCGGCTAGCGCACGGTGAAACTTATATAGTTTCTATGAGATACGATATAACACACTTAGCGCGTGAGATAGAAGATAGTTAATGCAAACTATATGGTGTAATGGCCTGATTCTCGTAAGCCGCACGGAGACACCGAGCTGTGCTGATATTGACCGGACGTATCGGAACGTTTCAATAATTCAAATTTTTGTTTACGTGACTTAATTAGTGATTGCTCTGTTTTTGTCCTCATAGTCTATGAAAGAATATTTAATACATAGAGGGTGTGTGTGTGAAAATGAGTATCAACTTTAACAATGACTATATTAAAACAATAATAAATCATTTCAAAACAAATTAGATATAAAATTGGCTGGTCTACCTAAGCCAGATCTTAATTGAAGAAAAGAGTGCAAAATGAAAAATAAAGTATTTACATGAAGTTTTAAAAGTGAAATTTATAATAAAAAGAAATGGTTGTGTGGATGTGATCACATCAATATATTATTTTGTTTTACTTGCATTATTTATGGCCGGGAATCAATTTGGACGGAAACTGGAGTGAAGGATTAAAACATTTCTTAGAAGTACGACGTCTCAAGACTGGGTAAATGCTCTTTCTGTGCTGAGTATTGAACAAAATATATTTAATAAATGCCAGACTTTAATAAAAAGGTCATTGAACATTTCGCTTTCGAAAAAAGTTGACGAATATTTTAATTAATACAAAATAAATGAAGTATTAGTAAAGCTATGGTTGGTTTTGTCGCATCTTTGAATCCCAATATTTGACCAGTAAGGTGCACCACCAGTTTCATAACCCACACGTTATGATGGAAACGAAACGGAACGTAATAGGTTTTTCCGTAACGACTTACAGAATACGGCTGCAACGATTTGAAAACATTTCAGCGAATCAGCGATCTCGACAGTTGGCTGTGCCACAATCGATTGGTCGAGAATTTTTCGAACTGTTATAATTCTTGGCAACTGGTCTGTACGAACAAACCTATTACGTTCCGTTTCGTTTCGATAATAACGAGTTACAGAATACGGCCACAGCCGCCACTGGCAAGACAGACAACCAAACTGACATTTCCCTTGGCATTCAAAATAAAATATGTAATAAATGTAACTAACTAGTGATCCCTTATCGCAGACCTGTAAAATTCAGAGATAATATATAATCGTGAAGAAGGTTACCAAAATCACAGAATTGAAAATATTCTATGTAACTAGAAATGTATTTCGTTCAAACTTCAGTTTGCCCGTGACGCATGAAACCCATTTTTAAGAAAAAAAAGTTACTGCGGCTTTATATTGTTGTCACTTTTATACACTTAAAATCATATAGCACGCAAGTCTATCGAAATCAAAGTAATGAACAATTTACTTTGTTGGATAAACTGCGCCACGAAATAAAGCAGCCTAGATTCAAGAAAATAAGTATTAAATAAAAATAAAAATAGTTGAACATAAATACTTCGAACCTGTTTACAGGATTCTGGTACATTTGGTGTTGTTCTTAGCAAATAATAAAGCTCAACATTGAATTGTCCTCAGTTATGTGACATAATAACTTCAGATTTGATTACGAGTTGTAGCAGGTAGGTACATTCAAATAGTTGCAATATATT
Source organism: Octodonta nipae (assembly GCA_034190945.1). Classification (NCBI taxonomy): domain Eukaryota; kingdom Metazoa; phylum Arthropoda; class Insecta; order Coleoptera; family Chrysomelidae; genus Octodonta; species Octodonta nipae. The sequence continues at coordinate 93,044,292 of CM067219.1, forward strand.
TTATGACCAAATATTGATAGGTATTGTAAATAAAATTTATCCACAAAATAATTAAAATGTCATTTTTCGTTTTCAAACCTTTCCGTTCCTAAAATTGTAATATGGATTTTTGGTGACGCTTTTTATTCCGTATTTTATATTCAGTGTTCGTATTGAAAGACGGAGTTTCTTCCAACCATTATCTCAAGATTTACCAGCTCGTACTCGGCTCGCCCAATTGTTGCAGAACAGATTCTTTTTACTGCTGCGGCTACATTTTTCAAATCAGGAATTATTTTCAATTGGAAAAATAATCATTTGGGGGATTCTGAAAATCCTCATCATACAAAAGAAAGTTTTTTCAGCATGAGTTTAATAATAATATTTCTTGTATGATATTATCTAGTTTTATAATAGGTCTTTTTGAAGTGCCAGGCAATTTAAATGGATTTCCTTCAAGAACATTTAAAAGAACTACTAGCAGATATACAAAATTTGTAGCACATGCACCACTAACATGCACCACTACATTATTCTTTAGAAGTGTATCCATGAACGAACAATTTCCTCATCAATGGAGATATTCTGATGTCCATCAGTTGAATTTTTCAATTTGGTCGCAAATGAAGGAAATAGATTACAATGAAAAAATTATAATGCCTTTAAAAACAATAGTCGAAGGTTATTTGATATTCACAGATCTTGGAAAAAGTGAATTGTAAATTGAACTGAATTCAATAATTGGCATTTGTAACAATTACTTTGTAGTTATTTATTGTTGTTTGTTAAATTCTTACTGTCACACATTAATAGATTATTTTTTTAATAAAATCAAAGTGTTTTGAACATTTGAAAAGCAAAAATCGAATCAAACACCATCTTCTATTTTTTTTTGTTCTTCAACAGGGAAACAATATTTATTGATTTACGCAAATAAAAAGCTGTAACTAATGTCGTTTATTAGAAAGTACAAATTCGTAATCCTACTGCCAAAAACCCAAAATTACCAATTTTTCAGTAGAAAAACAAGTACGATAAACAAAAACCACATTTAATCTTTAAACACCTTGTATGTCCGGAAACCTGCAATCTTTGTAGAAGTGATATTGGGTATAGATTTGGTATTCCTACTGAATCACCCTGTATATTATAATAAAATCAATTTTGATTGTCATTCACGACGTCTTTGATATAGAAATACTACATTTACTGAAGGTTGGGAAGAAAATTTTATATTCCATGTTGCAGTATAAGTAGGTATTATAGAAAATACTGCAGAACCTAATAATCCACCAATTAAATAATTCTTTGTATGTGTATTAATACTTCGGATCGATTGAAACAATTCAAGCGATTTTTAATACTCCGGGTGAACTATATAAACAATATATCTCCGTCAATATTAAAGAGAATGGTCTTGCCATGATCTTGAATTACACTTGCGGAAAGCCTTATACTAAGTTAACAAAAATGTGACACAATTTTAGTTGTCCAAGGTGTGACACTGTGTCAACTATTTCGAACGAAAGTGTTAAATATCAACAAAAGAGACTTATTTACGCCCCAGAAGCCATAAAAAATCTAGCTTTATTTGAAGCTTGTATTAGTCCCATATTTCACCTACAGAGTGTGCTTCCTAATAAACTAGCTGCCGACTATCACTAGGAGCAAGAGTTTTTGCAATTGTAAAGTCGAATAATATGACCAGAATATCCAAAAATAATAATGTGTAAATTTTCACACAAATCGAATGGAATTTAATGAATTCCTGCACTGCTCTAAACCATGCAACAATGTGCTTGGATTATTGTTCAGTTGGAAAACATTGATTATTTATTGATTAATCTGCGATGGTGACAACAATCCCGGCAAATTTTAAAAACTTTTCTAGTACTATTTGTTTGTTTTTCTCATCCTCGTCTATCACAGAAAAAGGGTTAGGTGAGAAAATCCCAATAAACCTATTTGATAAATTAATTCGTGCGTTTGTAGCAATTTTGGGTTATTGCATCGCTCAGTTGGTTTGTTTTCGAAATCCGAAATTAAAGGTCTGGTAAAGTTATTTCTTTACCACTTTGAAACTTCATTCCAAATAATTCTATTCAGAAACTTGTTTTCTACAACTTATAACTTTTAGAAACGAAATTACAAAGAAAAGATAGGTCTAGTCCTCATTTTGCTACAGCAAATATGAAGTCAGTTCGTGAAATCTTTACATATGAATTCATGAATATCTAAATTCTACCCCACGTGATTGAACTAATTCAGAAATTAGGACTTTGTACAGTTTTTTTCCTGCCACAGATAAGTATTTGAAAATTGTATATGTAGAACAAAGTGTAGTAAGGCAATTTAGTAAAATTGCCCGGATTACTGGCTGTCTGTACAGAGATTCTTCCTCACAGTTATTCTCAGAGAAAGAGATGTCTACAAAATGATCAACCAGTATATAAGTAATGTATTGTATACTGTGTTATCCTTAAGTATTTGGAGGCTTTTCAACTCCGAGTCTGGAGTCGTTGTCAATCGTTCTGACGCAGGAAAAATTTGAGTAGAGAAAACCCAATGAAGAGGAAAAATAATTCAAGACCTCCTCACCAATCTTTCCGAAATTACTTCTTAAATCATTTAAATTGCATCCACCCCAGGATTCAATTCACGTTAGAACTCGAAGAAAATAAGGAGTTGCCTTACCTTGACGTCCACATAACCAGAACTCAGACCGGATTCCTAATAGATATCTGAATGCTTCCCATCACCACCACTCGCAAATACATGAAGTTGCCAATACACTAATTTCGAGGTCACTAAAGCTCAGCGATGACAAGCACAAAGCGCAAGAACTAGAGAAGATTACTGCTGCTCTTCAACAAAACGGATTCTCCGAAAACACAAGACAACTACCGCGTATATACCACACCAAAGTATAGGTACAACCTTGAAAAATCCAAAACCTAAAAATCAGATTAGAAAATCAGGGTGTATACAGTATTGCGTGTGGAACTTGTAACAAAAGGTACGTCGGCTAAACAAACAGGAGAATCTCTGCAAGATTAGAAGAGCACACATTATCTATCAGGAACAACAGACAAGCCACAAAATAGATGACAGCTGCAATCAAATAGCTAACACAACTATTATAAAACAAGGATTGTACAAGAGGGAATTGAAATTGAAAAAGCCGGACAACGAACCGAAGAGATGACGCCCTGCATCTCTCCAATACTTGGAAAACAGTAATCAAATATTGCAAAACCGATTCCGCAACACCCACCTCGGAACTGACAACTGATCACGTGACCCAAACGACAGTGGAGGGGGAGGCGCCAATCCCAACCAATCAGGGTCGCTACAACCTCCGACGAAAGCATATAAATACTGAGCGCGAAACACAGCAACTCTCAGTCTATTACCTGACAACATTGTTGGGCATTAATCAATTAAATTTTCAATCAACTAATTAATCTATTGAAAAATTAATTGCCATTAATTCAATTGCAATTAGAATTAATTGCGATTAATTTAATCGCAATTGAATTGTTAACTGCATGTTGCAATTAATTTATTTGAATTAATCTACATTAGTTGTGTTTTACAATTAAATCAATTGCAATTAACTTTGTCAATTGTTCTAGTAAACAATTAAAACTAACAATTATTTCGCTTTGATGGAAATTTTCTTTTTAAGCGATCTCAAAAAAGGAGGATGTTTCAAGATTAATATTCTTAATTTATCTGCATATATAGTTATTCTACATAAATAAAATCGGCATAGTCTGAAACCTATAGATAAAAAGAAATTATTACACTTATAACAATAATTAAATATTAAAAAAGATTAATTTTCCTTAATAATGAAGTGGAATTTATCATTGCTTTTGGCAACATCGAAACTGGTTATAAATTAAAATTAAAATTTTGAAAGAAAAAGTGGCGATTTTTGCATGGGTAAAACTTACAAATTCGCATGTTAATTTGAGGCACACTTTAGAAATGAGTTCTGTGTGTAATTATCATTTCGTGGCAATACATATCGCTAGTGTTATATAGGATGATTCCAGAAATGTAGCCAATAAACAGTTACATATGCATATACAAATTGGTTAAAATATAAGCCGTCCCAGAAATATAATTATACAGGGTGGTTCAAGATATGTTAGAAATTAAAAGTTTCATTGGGTTGTCCATAAGCAGTTGTATATACAAGGTGGTCAAAAAGTAGAGTGGAGTGAAGTGAAACCATAGTTATATAGGGTGGTCAGAAAACAATTAAAAAAATAATTATATCGGGTAACCCATGAGCAGTTGAATACTTATGATAGTTGGAAGATAGGACGGAACAGAACAATTGTTATACAGGGTGGTTAAAAAAAATGAAAGAATGTTGCAGAGTAGTCCCTTAGCAGTAAACTTTACAGGTTGTTTGAAATATAGGGTAAAGTGAAATTAATCTTATACAGGGTGATTAAAAATATGTTAAATTGGGTGGTTATTAGCAGATGCATATACATGGTGCTTCACATATATTCTCTTATATTAATTATACAGTGTGATTTAAAAAAATTTTAGTACAAAAATGCTATATTTGGTAGCACATAAGGAATTGCATGTATAGGATGCTTATAATATAGGGTGGAGAGGAATTGTAGTTATATAGGGTGGTAAAAGAAATGTTAAAACAAGAAATAATTTAATGGGTAGCCCGCGTGTATTTATGATGGTTGAAATATAGTGTGAAATAGAATTATATCTAAAGAAGGTGTTTGAAAAATTTCATAAAAAACAGTTTTTAGAATGAACCATAGGCAGGCGCATATACAGGAATGTTGGAATATAAAATGTGATAGCTATATAAGGTGGTTCAAAATGTTTAGAAAAAAAGTTGTAATAAATAATCCATAACCTTATACAGGGAGGGAGAAATATATTATAAAGTTGAATTATTATAAAGAGTGTCCGAATAATTGTTAGAATATTGAACTTTAACGAATTTATTTCGTCTTGTGAAAAATTTGTTCACATAGTAAATGTTCGATTATTTGGATACATGTGCCCACATTTTTCACAAAACCTTGAATTTACGAGTGAAGTTCTGTAACCCATATAATAACAAATTAATATTTAAAAAAATATATTCTTCGTGTCTTCATAAACAGATCTGTTAGATCCGAAACCTAAAATAAATCCGTCACATGTTACTTTTTTATAGGTTCGTCAAAACATGAATTTTTCATAGTAGTAAAGTACCCTTCTTTTGTCAGTATAGAACATTGTTATGTAACAAAGTTAGTCAGAGTTGAAACTGCTATCAATTATGCCATTATATCACTAAAAATTCTAAGATAAATTTTAAAAATAAAAAAAATCATAAAAATGTGGATACATATATCCAAATATTCAAATATTTGCTATGTAAACCATTTGTCCCAAGACGAAATGAATCATTTTAATTTCGGTTCTATAAAATTTATTGAACACTATTTAAATAATTCCACTTTATAATATATTTCAACCACAATGTCAGTGCAACTACCTATATGAACCACCCATTATGCAATTTTTTTATTGTCCTGTATAACCACAATTCCACTCTACTCCATATTTCAATCATCCTACATATGTGACTGCTTATGAACCAACCTATAAACACTTTTTGTTTCTAAAATTTATCAACCACCACCTGTAACTATTATCTTACTACGTCCGATATTCCAACCTAACATATATCTGCAACTTTTTGTGGGCTATCCTATAAAACATTATTTTTCTTAAATCTTTTAACCACCCTGTATTAGTATAATTCCATTTCCCTCCTATATACCAACCATCTTATATATACAACTGTTTATGGGCTACCAAATATAAAATTTTGTTCATTTTTGGATTCACTCTGTATAAGTATTTCCCCCACCATATATTTGAACCACCCTGTACAGGTGTCTGTTTATGGCTATCCAATCCATTTTTTTAACTACCCTACCTATAATTCCACTATATTTTATCATAATAAAACATTTAGTATCCGACATATTTTGAATCACAGCGCCTTATATTTTATGAAATTTAAGTACATATGCATATACAACTGCTTCTGGGTTACGTGTTTTGAATCATTCTGTAGAACTGTAAAATACCTGTTATTTCTACACATAAGTGTCACAATATTTCATTTCTTTCAATAATACGATTATTGCCAAAAACATCGAAATCTTCTAATTCATAAATTACGTCAAAAGAGAGCCGTTTTCCGGAACCAAATTACATATATACATATACAAATACAAATAAACATAGATTACTTCCATTAAATAATAAGATAAATTTTAATTGTTAGTTGTTAATTAAAAAAATTAAAAAGATTGACAATTGATTAATCGTTAATTGTAGACACTCACGACTAACAATTAATTAAATGTTAATCGCAGTTTTCACAATTACAATTATTTAATTGTTAACTGCAATAGGCATGATTAACAGGTAATTAATTGTTAATTTTTAATTGTCCAACAATTTAATTTTGCCCAACACTGCCTGACAAAGCATTGATAATGCCAAGTGACACAAGAATGAAAATAACGAACGGATATACACCCGGATGAATACTTCTTCATATATATATATATATATATATATATATATATATATATATATATATATATATATATATATATATTCACTTTGATTCAATTCACTTTTTAAAAAAATATATTTATTTAGAAGTACAATAACAAAAGTGCTGATGCAAAGTCAGCGTTTTTTACTGGGTAAACGTGCTCGTGTAGGTTTCCGGGAAGTTGTTTGCATATAATTCAAGATGAAATTTGATATCCCTGAGAAGTCACGTACGCTTTAAATTCCGTTGACTTCTCCACTGTGTGAACTAAGTGCTGATATATTTTGCATATAACAACTCCCCTTACATATCAAAAGTTGATGCTATAACGTCAACTTTTAGGAACAGAAACATAAAATAATATAAAATGATGTTTGAATGGTATGAATAATAAGTAATAAATGTAAATAAAATATGAATAAAGTAATAGGTAAAAATCAAATTGATATTTGTAAAATAAAATCAAAATATGTTAAAATAAATGAGCAATAAAATAATATAAGTAATAATTAAATGCTTAACCTAAACATATCAAAATAAAATATAAAGTAAAAGGAAATGTGAATAAAAATAATGTGTAGAAAAATAAAAAGGTTAATGATATAAATCAATATTAAAAATGGTGTTTTTAGAGAACATAAAGGGTATACCTAAACTTGCGTCTCTAAGCTTTGTTCTGTTTTCAAAACAGGCCTAAGCTTGGGGAAGAATTTTAGTCTTGGCTGAGGCACTGAAGTCTGGTCAGGATTGCAGTCCTTTGGAGGTTTTCCCATCCTCTTTTTGACAGCTTGGAAGGTGATGAGTGCTGCTATGATCATGAGAGCAGCTATGGTTGTATAGGTAAACCAAGAGATATTTTTGGTTACAAACGGCTGGTTTATGAGACCATCGAGGTCTCTGGAATATTGTTTCAATTTGTGATTTGCTACGTCTAATTCTTCTACGTTAAGCGTGTTCAGCTTCAGGGGCTGAAGTTCAGGAATTATAATTTTTTCTGGCACTGCGTCGCAACAGTTGAACGGCACTGTTACTGGTTGGAAGGTTTCTAGAACATCGGTTTGTTTACCAGATTCGGCTTGAACTTTTGTAATTCCTATAAACGCACTACACTCTGATTGAAGAGTCAATATGGAGTTGAGGGAGATTGTAAGAGTTTTGGGTTTGTTTGAACGCAATTCACTGTAACACTTATGGGTTCAGAAGTAATTATGAGCCATGTATTGGGTTCTAGTTTTTGAACGTTGTATCCTTGAGTGAATATTAGTGAGCTTTTACAGTTGTCGGGTACCTTCTGGACATTCTTTAGAAGTTGAGCTTCACATAACGCGTTTGTGTCAATAGGATATGCGTAAAGTTCAGAACACAGTTTCTTACGAGTGAATAACGGTTTACACGCACTTAAGTCTTTGATCGGAATAAACATTAAAGAATCATCATTCTTTGCAAGATATTTTTGAGTGAAGGATAGCATATGATGTAAACCTGTTCTTTCATCGTATATAGGGATAGGATATAAATGAAAGACTGTGTAAGGATGTTGTTCAACTATAGGGATTCTTAACACAAATATAAGATCGGTATATGTTTGAAATGCCTCTAGTTCAATGATTTCTAGATATTGTGCGATGCTCGAGTACTTTACAGCCAATGAAAGGTTACTTTTGACTAAATTTTGCGATATTTCCTGTAATGAGGTAATAAGATGTTCTGGTGTTAAAATTGAAGAGTGAATTATTTTCAGACGCGCGAATGTGATAGAATTTAAAACATCATTTAAATTATCTTCTAAGTAGAGATAATTCTCCATAAGTTTTTCACACATTTCAAGTAGTGCGAATTTTGATTCGACGTAGGCGACCTTATCATTATTTTTTCCGATAGTGTTTTCCAGCTTTATCATGTTATCGTTAAATAGTTTCTCGTCAATTCTAAGATTTTGGATAGTTTAGTTGAAGTTTTTAATTACGGTTGTGGTGACACTTATTTGGTTTTTTTGTAAGTTCTCAATTTGAAGTTGGCCTTGATTTAAGCGGTTTATGCTTTCGGTAAAGTATTTTCCGTCGGCGGCGTCTAAATTGCCGGTGATTGCCTTAAAAAGGGTACCTGCCCCATCAAGTATACCTCGTTTGTGTCTTTTACGGTCCATGTGAATGTCAGTAAATTTCTGTTTGATTGAGTTAGAAATTTGATTGAGAAGGTTAATGTGGGTTTGTACGTCTGCGCGAAAGTAGTTCATAGTAAAAGAATTGAAGTTAACAGTTTTTACAAGAGTTTGTAATATTCTGTCCCGAACAGCAGGCAAAACCTGAAACAGAAATTAACTTTCTGAGAACGGTTTCATTCGGTAGAAATTTACTTTTGATTTTTGGTTGGTTTTAGGGTTTAGTACTGTTGCGGAATCTCCAGGATTTCGAAAGGACCATTGAATTTATTTTGGAGTTGGTCCTTGATCTGGGATTCTTTAATATAGACTTTATCGCCTATTTGATAGTTAGGGAGATTTTCAGAAACGTGTTCATCAAATCTGACTTTCGCTTTATGTTTTTGGATTTCCGTTCTTTCGAGAGCAATTTTATAATAGTGAGAGATACGATTATTGAGATCTCTTATGTACTTAGTTATCAGGGCTTGTTGGTTGTAGAGAGTTTTTGGAGTCCTACTCGAAGTATGTCCATAAACAAGTTCGTAAGGGGTGAATTGTTTACAGAATTGTGATATGCAATGATTGCGTAAGGGAGGATGTTAAAAGGGTGTTCGTCAGGATTTTCTAGTTTATGGATTCTAATCATCTCTAATAAGGTCGAGTGGAATCGTTCTAATGAACCATTTGACTGGGGATGTCCCACACTAGAATAAGATAGTTTGATGTCAAATAGTTTACACAAGTCTCTCATTAGTGTGTTGTCGAATTCCCTGCCATAATCATAATGTATCCGTAATGGAGTACCGAAGTGTTGGAAATAGAGTAGTAAGGTACTAACAACGGTTTTTGCGGATTTGTCGGTTATGGGCTAGGCCTGAGAGAATTTTGTTAGTTCGTCCCGGATAGTTAATGCGTAGTTTTTTGTCGGGACTTCTAGAATATCGATGTTGACACGTTCAAAGGGTGTCCGTGGGGTTTCAGTAATGACAAGTGGGCTGTCGAGATTTTTCCGGTAAACTTTTGCTCTCTGGCAAGATTGACAGTTTTTGATAAAATTGTCAACGTCCTTAGTCAGTCCTTGCCAATTGTATTTTTCTTTTATTCTGCGGATAGTTTCATTGACACCTCGGTGTATATTATTTTTGCCGTTATGGAATTGGTCGAGAATGATGGGTATTTGGTCTTTCTCAACCGTTTGGACGATATTTTGGCAAACTTTCCATTTGATATCGATTTCGGAAAAGATAAACGGAAGCATTTCCAAAATGGGCAGTTCGATGTTATTCTCGACACAGAATATTTCATTTTCAGTGAACACATCTCTACTATTATACAAACATGCGAAAATAATCTCGTTGATTATTTCTGGGTCAGAAGGGAGAGGGACGATGTAATAGCGTCTTTTTCTGACACTTTTGCTTGCAAAGACATTTACTCTAGGGGTACGGAAATCAGCATTTTCCTCAAAATTTCTTCGATGATGTCATGGTGAAAATCTTTCATGAGAGAGCCTTGGGGAAATACTAGGATGTTTTTGTTTCCTCGGTCTAAGAGTTGGCAATTAGAAAATTGAATTTTGTCGTAATCTATGAGAGAGACGGTTTGATATCGCTCGACAAAAGTTCCAAATTCTTCAGAGATTTGTTGGAGATTAATGGGACTTCTTGTCTGGGGTTCTTGTGAGTCATCGTCAGTTTCGTTTGTTGGGAGTACTTTAAATGGTGTTAGATGATTGTTTGCTTGAAATGATATGTATTCATTAAAGTTGTTAACTTTAATGCGAGAGAGAGCGTCGGCGTTTTTATTTACTTTGCCGGGTTTGTAAATTATTTGATAGTCGTACTCCTCGAGCTTAAGGCGCCATCTTGCAAGTCTACTTCCAGGATCCTTTATAGAAAACAGCCAAGTTAACAGGCGGTGATCGGTCAGAAGTAAAAACGGCCAAAAATTATCGGACGAAAGTGTTTAACCGCCCACACTATTGCAAGGAGTTCTCGTTCTATGGTTGAATACTTAGTTTCAGCATTGCAGAGAGTTCTGGAGGCATAGGCTACGGGTAAATCTTTACCTACGGGGCCTTGAGAGAGCACTGCGCCGATAGCAAATGAACTGGCGTCGGTTGTAAGAATAAATGGCTCTTCAAAATTAGGGTATATGAGTATGGGAGTAGATGTAAGGGCTCTTTTTAATTCGTCAAAAGATTTGACACATTCTGAATCAAACTGGAAAGGTGTGTCTTTTTGAAGTAATCTTGTCAAAGGTTTTGAAATCTTGGCGAAATTGGGGATGAATCGCCTGTAATAACCAGCTAACCCTAAGAAGGACTTGATATCTTTTGGGTTTTTTGGTTGGGGAAAATTTAAGATACAATCTACCTTTGAGGGGTTAGGCTTCACGCCTTTCGGGAGTTATAAGGTGGCCAAGATACGCGACCTCTTTGCGAAGAAACTCGCATTTGTCGGGTTGGATTTTTAGATTGGCTTTTCGCAATCGTTTGAAACCTTCAGAAAGTCGGGCTATGTGCTCATGTATAGTCGAAGAATAAACGATAATGTCGTCCATATAGACTAAACATCTCTCGTTTTGAACACCTAAAAGAATATTATCCATTACCCTTTGGAAGGTGGATGGAGCGTTTTTAAGACCGAAGGGCATTCTAACAAATTCGAAATGACCATTATCAACTGTGAATGCTGTTTTTTGGATGTCTTTAGTATCGATTTCGATTTGGTGAAACCCGGAAGCTAAGTCGAGGGTGGTGAAGTATTGGCATTTGCCAAGTTGGTCAAGTAAATCCGAAATGTTCGGTAGGGGATATTTGTCGTCAACAGTAAGTTCATTTAATTTACGATAATCGACGACGACACGCCATTTTTGGGTACCAGATGCGTCTAGTTTTTTGGGAACTATCCAAACCGGGGATGACCTTGGCGAATTAGACGGACGTATAATGCCTTGGTCAAGCATCTTTGATATCTGACTTTTTACCTCTTGTTTGTGTATTTGGGGGTACCGATATGACTTTGTGAAAGAGGGTTTTGCGTTATTAGTGTCTATCGAATGTTTGATTTTGTTTGTAAAGGTCAGTTGGTCACCTTCTAAATAGAATATGTCGGAATATTCGAGGCAAAGTTGAGAAATAAGTTCGGCTTCCTCCTTGTTCAGATGTTCTAACCGAAGTTGTTCCATAATTGTAGTTTGTCTATCAGGCTGGGTCAAGTTTTGAGAGTAATTTTCAGAAAGAATGTTTACGGAAAAATTGTTTATCGGTTCGAGTTCCAAATTGTCGAAATTAACAGTCTTGGGGATAGCATTTGCATTTAAAACTGAAGTAAGGAATTCGCCTTTTTCATTAATTTTAACAAGGGCACGGGGAAGATAAACTTTTTCTATTTCGGCAGATGATAGGAAAGCATCAGTATTAGTGAGGTTACATTTTAATTTACATATTTGTTCTGTTCGGGGTTCTGAACAGATTGTATTAACCGGGATGCAGTTATTGAAAGTTGAAGGGTACTGAGTACGCATGACAGTATCATCCGTAACTTTGTAGAGAGGTAAAGTTTTAAAATTAGTGACAAGTTGTTTGCTGATAAAGTCTATAACGCAGTTATAGTGTTCAAGGAAATCTGAACCCAGTAATCCGTCGAATTCAATGTCGATGTCGCAAATATATACCTTGTGTGGGTCGGCGACATTGAAAGGTACAAGGGTGGATTCGTTGATTAAGATTTTCTGATCGGTGATTCCTTGGATGACTACGTTTTCGGGAAATCGTGGTTTGAAGCTTTGGCAGGTTTCAGGTTTAAAAATTGAAAGTCCTGCACCCGTATCGATAAGAAGTTTATAGGTGTTTGAAGAATCAGTAATATAATAAAGATTCTTCGAGTTGACGGAGAGAAGGGCTCTTACTGAAAGTTCTGTTTTGGGAAGTTGACATTCGGGCTGAAGTCGTCCAGATTCATTGTCTAAATTTGGGTTTGAATTTCTGAAATTTCTTGGTCTGGGGGTTCTGACTGAGTGGGGGTCAAATGAAAATTTACTTGAGAAGAATCAGGTTCGTCTGAATAAAATTGTTCAGACTGTTCAGTGTCGAAATATTCTGGTTCACAATTTTGTTAGAAATCGTTAGGGTAATATTCTTGTATGTTTCCGTACTCATTGGTTAAAGGGTAGTATTGGTTTTCGTTTTGAGAATAGTTATAGTCGTTGTGATATGGACCGAAATGTAAATTGTTCAAGTGATGAGTCTTTGGTTGCTGATGTTTAAAGAAACTCGGGTTCGGTCTGTAATTGCCAGACATTTTAGGTTGTCTACTGATAGACGGACGAAATTGTTGCTGTGAAAATTGTTGACTGGGATTAACATTTGTGGATTGATTAGCAGGTTGATTGGAAAAATAAGGGCGGTAATTCGAGTAGTTCTGATTAGAATTCGGGTTGTGTTGAAATTGTCTCATTCTCGATAAGCATTCGTTGGTTAAATGGCCCATGCGTTTACAAAAAGAGCATTGTTTTGGAGGTGGACCGTTATTTGGTTTACGAGAGGGTTGTTGGAAACTTCTATTACCTGAAAATTTCTGGGTTTCTAAATGTGATAGTTGTAGTTCTCGTTTAATCCTGGAAATGGCAGTGAGATTACTGCAGGGGTCGCTAGCGCGAACGAGTTGACCAATTTTGGGCTCTAAACCCGTGAGGAGGCTATTAAGAGCCATTGACTCTATCAAGTCAATCTGTGCTTGTTTTTCTTTAACAGTTAGGTTTTGTTTGTTAATGGCTGCTAGCATTTTCGCCTGATGCGTATGAAGTCTAGCAGAAAATGTAAGAGGGGATTCATTAGGAGTTTGCCGCATTCTTTGCAAGTCCTGTATAAGAGCCGAGAGATCTCTAGGATCTCCAAAATGATTTTCTAGGAGGGTTTGAATTTCAGCTAATTGACTAGGGTTTCGCGAATTAATTAATTCAGCCGCTCTACCGCGTAACTTATTTTTGATGTGGAGAATTAGCAATACTTGCTGATTATCCGTTGCCATGCTGTAAGCAGTATTACAGGAGCATATGAAAGTATTCAAAAATATCGAATTACCATCATACTCAGGAATTATGCCAAATATTTCCGATAGCTTATAGGCTTCTACGATTGGTGTAGCTGCTTGTCTAGTGGTGGCCATTTTTATAATTGTATAGATTCGCACAATAAATAAAAATTAAATGTTGAGGTTTTAAATGTAAATGGTAAATATCTAGTTTATCAAAATCCAATATCGAGCAATGTTTAATAGAGTAATAACAATTTGAAATAGGAATGTATAAATGGTAAATTAATAATAAACTTGAAATAATGTTTCAAATACTTCGAAATATGTGAGTCAAAGTAATGGAAATAAAATAATATGATTATGTAAAATATATAGTTTCAAAATTATTTAGGAAGGTAAGGTTATGAGGAATAAAATATTATATAAATGAAAGAACTGGTGGTCATTCAAAATAAAATCAAACTAAAATAGTTACTTTATGTGATTCTTACGTTATTATTCCTCGCATCGGACTGTTCTCCGCGTAACTTAGCACTGGTTAGCCTGGTTGCGTGTTCCCTTGCTAGTACTTGGTAGTTGTTGTCCTTTTCAAGTAGGTTATATTCTGCAAAGGCTTGGAAACCACCACAACTAGTTAGAAATATTCGTGTTCTAGCTGTGTCTGGAATATCCTACTGACTGCGCCAATTTTATATTCACTTTGATTCAATTCACTTTTTAAAAAAATGATTTATTTAGAAACATGCAAAATTAAAATGGAACAATTAAAATAGTTAAAGTACTTGAATAACTTAATACTATAAATGATATTATTTGAATGACAACACGAGAACGTTTCCAGTTGCTTTTATAACATTGACAAAAGTGCTGATGCAAGTCAGCGTTTTTACTGGGTAAACGGACTCGTGTAGGTTTCCGGGAAGTTGTTTGCATATAATTCAAGATGAAATTTGATATCCCTGAGAAATCACGTACGCTTTAAATTCCGTTGACTTCTCGACTGTGTGAACTAAGTGCTGATATATTTTGCATATAACATATATATATATATATATATATATATATATATATATATATAGTTATAAAATCCGTGGGTTCAATTAAAATTTAAAACTAATATTAACTCTCAATTTCTACAAACTTTTCATTACATTAAATGTACACAACACCTGATTCTAATATCACAATAATAATACCACATCAGCCCTTCGCCGCACTAACTGCCTGCCGCAATGATGGGACGCTCCTTTTAAAATCAGCATCAAATCCTCTGTTTCAATCCAGTATCAATTCTACCGTTGCCGAGCTATTTAGATTAATTTATTGTCCTCCCAGCGATCGATGTCGAATTGGCTTAGGTGAATTTCGTAACAATATATATGAACTAAACAAGGTTCCGGGTGAGAATCGCGTCTGAATTTATTAAATGCTCGACGTTTCGACTTCTGCTTTGGAGCCATTATCAAGAGACAAAAGTGAAAAAGAGTTTCAGAGTCTGGGTCAAACTCGGGGTCTCAATCTGCCTACTCCCCAAGAATCATTAGGTAACTGAATTTGAATCTGGTCTGCTTCTTTTATTTATAGTTATCGGTCGGTTAGAAGGGGATGTCATGTGATGAAGGGGCTATGTTGTGATTGGTTGGGTGTTGGATTGAGGCCCCGAGTTCGATCTAGACTCTGAAACACTTTTTCACTTTTGTCTCTTAATAATGGGTCCAAAGCAGGAGTCGAAACGTCGAGCATTTAATAAATTGAGACGCGGTTCTGGGTGTTCGTCCGTTGAAAGTTTTGTCCCTGTAAAGGAACGGTCGCTTGACGTTTCGCCAAAATCAGACGCCACGGAGAGCAGACCAAGCGGAGAACGATCTAGCTGACGATCTCGGATACGAAGTAGTCCGGAAAGGTCCGAACCTGCAGCCACCCTTCGTGTTGGAAGAAGAGGAAAAGCCTCATGAAAATGCCAAGTGAGATTTTGGCGAAACGTCAGGCGACCGTTCCTTTACAGGGACAAAACTTTCAACGGACGAACACCCGGACCATCAAGAGAGCTACACATAGTTCCGTCCGTGCCAACTTGTTTTCAAACATTGTACACCTCTACGGGGAGGAGACACTTAAATCCATCAAGCTCTACGAAAAGCTTAGGAGAAGAAAAACCACACTCCTGTGCGATCTCCATTTCCTGATAAAATGCAGAGACGAAAATCTCCTTCCATCTTTCACCAAGCTTTCCTACCACACCCATAGTAAGAAAACCGACACCATCCTCAACAATGCCAGAAGAGGGCTACTGCGCGAGGAAATACACCGGACAAGACGACACTTAGCCATGACCGAGAGGGATCTACTGACTTCACACTTCAGCAACACCCTCCACGGACTAATCTGGACGTCAACGGGACAACTAATTTTCTTTCGAACAGAAACAGACAAACAACTCAAAACAGCCAGACTAAACAAGAAACATCAAAACCTTGCTAGGAAGGCCGTACAGATCACAAATACTAGGCTGCTAGACTATGACAAAGTGGTCCACAACGTTTCCAACTATCCACTCTCCGCTGTCGAGAAACAGATCCTGTGTAAAGGCTTCAACTTCGCAATAACTTCAACAATCGTACCGGTCGAAGATATCATCTCTGGCGTAGAATCAACACTTCACCACGTCGAACCGGAGAAAGCCGAAGAAATAAGGCAAGACGTAGCAAGAATCCTGCGGTCTGCTAAAAAACCAGAGCCAAACGTATCCAGGGCAGAACACCAAGCACTCACTAACCTCAGGAAAACAAAGACATCACAATCCTACCAGCGGACAAGGGAAACGCCACGGTAGTCATGAACACAAATGACTACAACTCAAAAATGAAAGAAATTCTACTGGACCAAACCTATAAACCAATATAGAAAGACCCGACAACCTACTTGGAAAAAACAACCAAATCCAAGATTCAGGCTCTCATACCAGATGAGGACATACGCAAAAGACTCATCCCGAGAGAAAAATCCAGTAGATGCCCCAAGCTGTACGGTCTGCCAAAAATTCACAAGGAAGGAGTCCCGATGCGCCCGATAGTCAGTGCTTTCGACTCACCTCTTCAACAACTCGAGAAGTACCTCGCAGCAGCCATGCAACCTTTAGTCGAAAATGCCGCATCCTACGTAAAAAATTCCGAACATCTTCTCATAACAATAGGGGACCTAAACTTACAAGAAGAAGACCGCCTCGCAAGTCTCGACGTCAAATCACTTTACCCAAGCATCCCCGTCGACGAAGCCTTGGACCAAATTGCCATGAATGAAGACCTTCCTGCGCACATCATACAACTCGCGGAACATTGCCTCAAAAACACATATTTCTCCTTTGACATGCAACTTTACAGACAGGTGGACGGTGCACCTATGAGCTCGGAGCTCTCATCAGCGGTGGCAAGCCTCTTCATGTCTTATTTCGAAACGGCCCTTTTAAACACAGCCCCCCTGAAACCAAAAGTCTGGCTACGATACGTAGACGATATCTTGATAGCGTGGCCTCATGGGGATACGGAACTCAGCAATTTCCTACACCTGGCAAACTCTCTACACGAAAGGATCCAATTCACCATGGAGATGGAAGAAGATGGATGCCTTCCTTCTCTGGACATCTACTTAAAAAGGACAACAACAGGGAAGCTAGAACACACAGTCTATCGAAAGCCGACACACACCGACAGATACCTTAATGCTAAATCCCACCATCATCCCTCCCAAATACAAGCAGTAGCAAATACAATTATATGCAGGTCACGACGCATTGCAGACGCTAAACACAAACAAGAGGAATTAAACACCATCTTACAGACCTTGAGGAGGAATGGGTACAGCAACAACACCATACGACGAGCCCTGAATCAACAAGAACTAGGCACGAAGAAACCCAACAAGACCCCCCAAAGGCAGCGACCAACCTTCCGTACATACAAGTGTAAGTAACAAGATCGGATCGGAAGAATCCTTAGGAAAAGCAACATCAAAACTTCCTACAAACCTCATAAGACGATAAAAAGCATTCTAGGCAATCCCAAAGACCAACGTCCACTAGAGAGTCACGGAGTCTACAAGATACCTTGCGGCGGATGCGAGCAAGCATATGTAGGTCAAACGAACCGTAGGTTCGAAGCCCGAATCGAAGAGCACAAACTCAGCATACGAAACAAGACCACAACCTCGGCCCTGTTCCAACATCAACAGCAAACAGGACATACAATCAACTTTGAGGGCTCTAAGCATCTGGCAACAGAAAACAACTTCAAAAGAAGAACAATTAGGGAAGCTATAGAAATTGAAAAGGAAGGAGAAATCAATAACCGTAACGAAGCTCTACACCTACATCAAGCCTGGAAGAACATCTTACGGGAAAATAAAAACAAATTAAAAGAGAGCGCAACAATACCACAACGTTGCATTCCGTCACTCGTAGCTAACTATCAGGACGAATAACGAAATAGTTATTTATAAAAATAACGTAGTTATGAATGCTTTTCTCACTTATTTTCACTATTAACGTAGTTAGCCCTGAAATAGATTGATTTATTAATAACTATTCCAAAAAACATGGAAAGATTTTTTATTAGGTATATCAGATATAACGAAAAAACTAAATAAGTAGGTACTTACTGAAAACTTAAGAAATTAAAGTACATAATAATGGTTACAATTTATGTTCGAAAAGTCCACCATTGTTATTTAGACAAAAAGTGTATCTTTTTAAGATTGACATTGCCGCTTTTTTCACAGACCTCCTATCAATTTCTTCATATGCTGCCTCCCTTAGGTCACCAACTCTCTTATACTTTCTTTCGTATACTTTGTTTTTTAGCGCACCCCATAAATAGAAGTCTATAACTGCCAAACCAAACCAAACCTGTGGAGCCAGTAAGGGCCCGAAGACCCGGACACAGGGCAGAATGCAGCAATACAATGTGGGCGTCCCATTTGAAAGAATTGCCATTGATGTCACCGGTCCATTTCCCAAAACTGAGAAGGGGAACAAATACCTTTTGGTCTCAATGGATTATTTCAGCAAATGGCCTGAGGCATCTGCTATACCCAATCAAGAACCAACCACGGTAGCGACAGTGAAGCAGAACAGCTATTCAGCAGGTTTGACAAGTTGGAATTACATTCAGACCATGGGCGTAACTTCGAATCGAATGTATTCCAGAAGGTCTGTATGATGTTGGGAATCAAGAAAACGAGAATAACTCGATTACATCTACAGTCAGACGGATTGGTTGAAAGATTCAACAGGACATTCGGATAATATCCATCCAAGGTCTTCAGCAATAACCAGCGTGATTAGGGTGAGCATATTCCCCTATACGTTTTGGCCTATTGCTCAGCCGTACATAACAGTACAGTCTGACTCCAGCCAGGATACTATTCTGAAAAGAGCTGAGATTACCTTGCGATTTGGCTTTTGACTCCTTAGAAGAACAGGCCCAAGAAATCAACGATTATGCCAATCAACTCCGACATATCATGCTGACAATGCCACCATCGCTGCACCTCTACATCGGCAGGCTACTAAAAAAGAGACCGTTCATTGGAATCGGGACTGTGAAACGTCGTTCAGACCACTGAAGGCGGTACTCTATTCCAGCCCAATCCTAGCGTTTCCCACACAGTCCGGCAAGTTCATCTTGGATACCGACGCCAGCAACACTGGTTTGGGGGTCGTCCTATCCCAGGTGCAGGATGGTGAAGAGAGGGGTCACCAGAAAAGAACTTCTTGCAATAATCAGGGCTGTAGACCATTATCACAAATATCTGTATGGTCGTCATGTCCTAATTAGAACAGATCATGCCGTCCTCAAATGGCTGTTGGACATGAAGACACCGGAACGACAACTGGCCAGGTGGATGGAGAAATTACAACAATACGATTTCAAGGTCGAATACCACACGGGCCGTTTGCATAATAATGCCGATGCTCTGTCAAGAAGACCCTGTAGAGTAGAATGCGAACATTTTCTGAAGACGGAACAGCGAGAGGGTATCTCCATCAGACAAACCCGAGTGCAGGCCAATGAAGACTGGACAACGGAACAGTGCATCCAGGACCAAATGGCTAATCCAGACATTGAACCAATCCTGTTACTTAAAAAGAGAGGGGCACCCAGGCCACAATGGGACTCTTTAAGAGTAGAGAATGGATTGTTAAACAGAATTTGGAAAAGCACTGACGGCCGAGAAACCAAGTCCCAACTGGTGTTCCCAAAGAAAAAGGTACCAGCCATCCTGACCGAAGTACATGATGGGATCAATGACGTTGTCTATCGTATCGGTCGGAACCCAAGAGCTAAGATGAAGTTGGTTGATTTGGATCGATTGGCTCCCTACCATTGAGAGCATGTTTCCGATCGAGACGATCAGAATTAAAGGGGGCAGTGTTACAAAATTTATATTCGCCACCGCTGGAGACACCTCCTACATTAGTCATTTCGATGAAAATTAAACATTAACCGTCTGGGATGATAAAAAAACGGAACTATCCGGAATCTTCTATGGAGGTAAAAACGTTGACATTGAACACTCTACCAACAATGGAATGCCCTTCCAGAAAGACAAGAGAATTCCATATTAGGTATAAAGGAACGTTGTATTTTTCATGTAGTTTGGTTAAGTTTATATTTCGGTGAGAATTGTTTTCGGAGAAATCAGCTCTTGTAAATGTTGGAATTATTGGTGTAAATAAATTTCTAGAAAGTGAAAATCAGTTTTTAAATTTAATTTGAGCCAACGACATTTATAATATAATATATATATATATATATATATATATATATATATATATATATATATGGGTGACAAATAAGCAGCAGAATATACACTAGGGTGGGTGAAGTAGAATAACAGCTATATAAAATGGTTAAAAAAAAGTGAATAAGCACTAGCAGCTTGGGTGAAATATATTCGGGATTAGGGAATTTATAGTTATGTAGGGGGGTTCAAACAAAGTTAGAAAAAATTGTTATATAGGATGGCCCATATGTTTCATAAGTTATTTCTTTTTGCAAAAAATTGTACATTCCATACGTGGGTGAAACTGCGAGTAACGGCTAGTATAATATAAATCCATATTGTTTCATATTAATATTACAGGTTATTTTCCACAGCAATTTCGGTATTTACAGTCTCATCATGGTCAGACTGCAGGGGTTTAAAATCTGTACTAAATCTTAGAAAATGCACATTGGAAACTAGTAGCAAAACTAATGAATAGATTCCTATAATCATTTGCTATTTTAGTTCTATGTAACATCTGTTTGCGTTTTTTTTTCAATAAGTTTACTGTAAAACAAATTTTTGGCCGTTATTCAGTTTAATAAAACATTTTGTTTCCTTTAACAGTAAACATTTCCTTATTTGCGTGTTATAATATTTAAACTAACCGACAAGCAAATGCATATACACATCATATACGCATCTATATTTTAGATCTATTAATATAAATTTAAAAAAGGAAAACGTACCATTTTTAAAAAATTTCTAAACATCCAAAAATATTAGTTTTGAAGGTTGTTTTTGTCTACTTCAAGCCATTTTTTTAGAAAAGTTCTTTATCTCTAGGAGCAAAATCATGATAATCACCACTTTTTACCTTTAATTGTTGATTGAACGCAAGAACCATTAACTGTCTGAAATATCTATCAGAGATCGAGTATAATGATATAATTTATTTATATAAAATAACTTATTTTAAAGCGTCCCCTCATTGGTTTTTAATAAACTGGTATTCCAGTGACTGATTGATTAAATTCTTTACTATCTATAGAATCGTTAATTCGAAACGTTGACCTCCATATTTGATAACAGGAAAATGAGGTAGAATGATATTAAATTGGCGACATAAGTGCGCGTTCTGGATTTTTAACAACATCTAATAAAATTGTTATTCTTGCCAAAGCGCAAGCATCTTTGATAAAAATCTTTTTGATTTGAATAACATTCATATTCCAATTACTATTTCGCTCGTGATACATTTTATAAACAGTGTTGCAATAATCGAGAATCATCATATTTTCTACTCTAAAGGTTATATATATACTCGTAAACATGGTACCTTGAGTGCAATACAATATATACTCGTATATATAGTTTTAAGGCATCTCTAAAGTGATATAAGTATTGATAATCTGATACCAGATAGGATAGGTTCATTAAAAAGAGCCTTTAGATTCTCAAATAGGAAATGTTTCTGGGTACAGTAATCTTGTGATTTCTAGATTTGAAATCATCCTTCCAAGACTCATAGAAACCCATCACAGTATTTTCCAACCACGATAATGTCATCAAGATACTCCAGGCATGTTTTCCAAGGAAGCCTTTTAACACTGTTTCCATCAGTCATTCAAATATCACTGGAGCATTACACAAATGGCATCACCGTGAATTGGGAAAGTCCTGAGCAGATGGTAAAAACAGTCTTTTCTCAGTCTTGTTTAGGTAGTTCCACCTGCCAATAACCGCTCTTCAAATCTAGGGCGGAAAACTTATTCGATATAGCCAACGTATCTAGAATATCATCTATTCTTGGAAGAAGTAGCTATCATTCTTTGCAGAGTGCTTTAGTTGCCGATAGTCCACGCAAAATCGGATCTTTTTAACCAAGACAACTGGATAAGCCCAAGGGCTATTGGATGGTTCAATAACAACTTTTTCTCTTTTAGCTAGGGGTCGTCTTCTCGCCGACTGCCGAATTGGCTGAACGTCTTCGGTATAAGTTTGTTTCACCAGATCAGTCCGTTCTCTTTTTCCTTTCCCTACGTCGAAGATATCCTGGTAGTTTCTAAAGATGCCCGTCAATTTTGCTTTCTGGATTGGCTTTAAATTCCTGGAAGAATCTGTTATACATTTTTCCAGCTCTTCCAATAGTTCACCTGGTGGTATTGCTGTATGTTGTGTGCTCCTGACTACAGAGGAATCTGTTGAACATTGCCCCAAAATTGTTCCTTTCTTTAACGCAACTGAGAAAGAATTCAGGTTCATTACTCTTACTGGCACAATCTCCTTGGCAAAAACAAAGTCTTTCCCAGTGTGATTCATCTGCTTACATTTCCATCGTGAACTCCATCTTTAAAGTTTAACTCGAATCCCTTGGAACTCATGACACCCATTCTGATGATGACTTCTTCTTCTATGTCCGCAACTAATGTCTGATGTTGGAATATTGTATTTCCCAAGAACATTTCAACATCTATTTCACCATAGACCTTATCTGCTTCTCTTGGCGCTGTTGGAGTTGCCATTTTGTTAATTTTATCACTGTCTCTTCCAATACGATGTTGGGTCCTATAATCGTTTTTGTCGTACCCGTATAGAGCAGTATTGCCCCTGCTTCTTGTTAATAAGACCCTCTACAAATACACTGTTAATGGGATGGCGAAGTGAAGGTACATATGTGTTGATAGTTGGGTTTGTTTATTACAGGTCGGCGATAACCCCTTCACATCGACCTTCTTTAATTTTTCCGACGAGGAAGTCGGTACCACGTTGCTATCTTGCAATGACTCCGTATATGTCCTACCTTACCCCATTTTCGACATCTCAGTTGTCTCTTTTCGGTAAGGACTTTCTCTACTATCTTCCTCACAGATGCTTTATCATTTCCGCCATCTTCTTATTATCTTTCAATGATTCGGACTGAGTCGGTAGGTGTCGAGTCTTCTATCACATTTTCTGATGTGGCTGGATAGGCAAGGCGAACCAGATGGGAAATATCAGCTTTAAACTCTTTTAGAGATTCTTTGTGGCGATTTTTCAATTGAGAGTGGCAAACGTGCTCCACGTGGTTTCTGTCCATACCTCAGTTCTAAATGTTTGACCAGTTGTTCGTAGCCTTCTTTCTCGGAGGTTTTCAACGTTTGCAAATTATCCGTAGCATCCAGCATCCTTTCTTAGTGCGAGGGTTAATTTTATTGCCTTCTCCTCGGCCGACCATCTTTTTAGCTTTGCTGCAGCCTCAAATTGGAGGTTTCATTTAATGTCGTGTTCCCTCGTGGTCGATTGTCAAATCCACTCCTTCGAGACTATATTCGGTCTTTGGCGGGGTTCCTCCCCTTTGTATTGTGACTACCTTATCTTTTATTTTGCTTATCTCACCCTCCTCTATCTGTTTTAGCTCTTCCATCTGCGTTTCAATTTTGAGTGTCGTCTGCTTCAGTTCATCGACCATTGTCAGCTTTAGCTCTTCTACCCGCGTTTCATGTTTGACTGTCGTCTGCTTCAGCTCTTCGACCATGGCATGCTTTAGCTGTCCATCCAAATTTTCTTCTAAGGATTTATACTTTTACAATAATTGGTCTTCTAAGAATTCTTTCAGGGTTTTAGAGTTTTCGCGTAATTTGTTTCCTAGAGTCTTAGAATTTTCTAGAAATTTGTCTTCTAGGGTTTTAGAATTTTCTAGTAATTTGTCTTCCATTTTTTTTAAAAGCATTCTCATGTCCCCATTACCAGCAACTATATAAGTATCGGGATTATTAGCTTCATTTATTAGGGCATCTCGGAGCCGTTGTATTAATTCACTTCTCTTCCCACTAATTTCTAAATCCCTTTCGTCCAGTCCTTTTTTTAATCCGTCACTTTCAATTGATCCAAACTCACCGCTTTAAACATTTTAGTCTACTTATTTTCCACTTCTAAAATTCCAGAAACGCACCCCGCACTTGACACCACTGTAATGTATTTATTTTACACTTTGGATTCGTGGATTTATTAAATACTCAGTCGAACTTACTATAATTTATTTCCACTAACTTTGCAATCACACAACTATATACAATTTATCTTGAACACATGTTGTTTACTAAACAGAAACCGAATACTAAATGATCATTCGGCTTCCCGTATTTATAAATTTCTTCGCAGAAGCCTCTAGATCATATACCCGGCGAGAAATTTCCTTCATATATTCTTGAATATTCGATATTTTTAAAAGTGGTAGCCGCAGGCCACGTGGCGCCAGTCGGACTACTTCTTGGATTCCACCAAATATCCCATGAATGCCGCTTCCACGAAACATCGAGTGAATACCTGTCACATTATTTGCTTTTAGTTATTAACTTGTTTGATTTCACATGTTAATAGTAATCATTTAAGTTTCTTTATTCTAAGGAAGATTGTTTCCAGATAGGCTGATGAAGCTGCAAATGTTTAAGGAGCGAAACGTTCCTATTGACATAAATAAATTCAACTAAACAATTACCGTTTTTATTGGAGCACACCCAGAAATCAACTGCTTCCAATTGAATAGTTTACTTCAAAGAAGAGCAATAATCCTACATTCTATGGGGCATTGATAGAATTAGATGGTCTTTCTATTCATTTTGAGGAATATTCACCCAAACGCTCCTTATGGTACGAGGTATGAGGTTTGCTGGAGGACTTCTGCTGTTGTTTTTCTTATAACTAGTTTTTGACTACGAGTCTTACTAAACTGGATAAACTAACTGTATCATTTCTCCTTTTGCTGTTTGGACACCGACACCACACACTACCTTGATCTTGAAATACCCATACAATTCAGTTCAATGTATAAGAAACGGAGAGAAATACATTATGAGTTTCTTCTTTTATAGAATATCAATAATATATAGGAAATAAACTAATATAAGATCCAATTAACATAGAAAACCTGCACAAAATTTGCTTTTCTAATAAAAACTCCAATTCTCTCTTTGCGATATATTATATTACGAACTTGACATATGTCAGAAGCCAGAAAGAACGCTATTAATTTTATACACCTTTTGTTAAATTTTTTGGCCCATGTACAATTCATCGTATATGAGCTTCAACTTGCAAGTTAATAGTTCAACAAATTTTATTTGGCAGTTATAGAAATTTAAATTAAGAATTAAATTACACATTAGGATTAATACTCGAGTCATAACAAAATAGTAGCAATTAGTTTATGAAATGTATAATCTTTACTAATGATAACACAAGGAAATAGAACGACAGACAGGAGACAACAAGAGATGGGAAGTATAATTCCTAAGAAGCTTTCGCTTCCATCGTTCAGTCTCAAATGACGGCCCCTTTTTCTTTTTTTATTTATTGTTTTACTTTATAGATAAAGCTTTGGGTTTGACAAAATACAATTATTTTTTAAGCTATGCGTATTAACAATGCTTTTTTAGGGCAAATTTTTGAACAAGTGCACAAAAATATGATCTTATTTTTAATTAAAGATACTGATACTATTACTTAAGTAAAAATATTTTTGATGTTAAAGTGATGTATTTGGCAGTTATATTTTTGTCTGACATACTCATAATTTATGGTGAAGCAAAGCAAAATGCATCCGAAGTAGTAAGAATATTTCTAGAAAAATTCTTCACAAAAATATGCCGCGTAAGATCAAATTTAGAAATATGCCTTGTCGTTTACGACAAACAGGTTCTCTAGAACCAGCCATATTTGATTCTGAACGAAGAAGATACCATTGCACCATTTGAGTTGAAGAAACTATTTCCAATAGTGTTCAAAATGACTCCAGTACAGGTCTCAGTATTAGTAGTAGTAGTATTAAGAACCCTACATGAGCAATAAATGAGGTATTTTGTTCCCGGGAAAGAATTTTCACGTATTGTACAATTTAATCGTCCAAATCGATTGTCTCAGTCTTGACTCCAGTGAAGTGTTACTTGGTATCATTGGTACTTATTTTCTGAATGATAATTGTGGCATATTTTTCAATGTTTAAGTACTTCTTGGAATTAACACCACAAGTCACGAAAAATTGCTATATATTCCAAACGTTTCGGGGTCTAGGTCAGAACCCGTTGTCAATGGTTAAGAAACTATGAATAAAAAAGTCATAATAAGTTTAAATTAGAATAAGATATTGGGTATGTACAGAACTTTCTTGCTTATCGAATACCAGAGAATGACTTTAACAGAATTTTTTTATCTAATTTTTGTGTTCGTTTATTCGAACATTTAGAGAATTTTTAGTAAATTTACTCTTCTTTAATGATATTTTTTTCAAAATTCAAAAATATTAAAAGTTTACTAAAAGCGAAAAACCAAACGCTAGGATATTTAATTGTTTATAACTTTTGAATTTTTTTATGGGCTAACTTAATTTTTTGTCACAGTGATCTAGACATCATTCTGGATCAAATAAGCCAATCCCATATATTTTTAGTCATAGTATGTTGTATTAACACCAGTCTGAACTTGTAGTCTAGATTATATATAAAGTTAAGAGCCAACTATATATCAGCTAATGTCGTAATTGTACCATGAAAAATCAGCCGGTTCCATCTTTTTTAGATACTGGAGCGGATCAAGGGCTGATGACTGACTCAACATCCTTATTCACCAAAAACTTGTTGTTGTCACAAAGGTAACTGTAATATTATAGGTTGGGCTTTTCCAGTACCTACCTTCAAGGAATAATAGTGTTAATGTTGGTATGGGGAGTACTAGCAGTACTCTTCCATTATAAATCTAATAAACTAACGTATGGACGGAGTCCGCTCCTATTAGACATAGGTACCTAAAGAATCAGTGACAACATGTGAGACTGTGTGAGAGAGTGGGCGCGATTTACGTGTTCGAAAATAAATAAGGAAGCAATACGGAGGTCACTTGACGACCAATGAAATTGCCTGCAATCGCATTACAATTATATGGGAATCGGTTGCAATAGACGGTTTTTGTGTAAAATATTGTTAAAATAATAAAATATATATAATAAATAGATTTATAAGATTTTACGACACGATATTTCCTTTCATTTATACTTTTATTTGAAAATATAGGTAGTTATATTCTCAATGCCTTAAGATATACCTAAGTATTTTATGAAATATGTTTTAGGTAGGGTTTACATAGAAATATAATTTATACCTATATTTTTATATTATTTAAATTGAAGTTATATTGAAAAGTAAATACTATATAGTTTACAGAGTTCGTGATTATATAAAGAATCGGAACATTTTTCAATTTTCCAGGATTGATAATATTTGAAAAATATCATATGAAAAAATATGCATATCTTATACATATTTATTTTTAACAGATTAGGGAAAAACAATGACATTATTTATTAATAAATACTAATTTTTAATTACAAACTCACGTTGAAAAGGAATATGTAAAGTTTACCTTGTTTGTTGCAATCATGCTCTTTTCCCTTAATTTTTTATCAACAGGAAATCTGTAAATCACATGCTGTTTTTTAAAATCACACCATTTTAAAATCAAATTTTATATTGTTAGCAGGTATTTAACCTAACACTAAAAAAGTTATCTACGTCCTACTAGTGAAATGAAATCGAAGATCCTTTAATTTGCCGTTGAGTACAATTATAAGAGCAGCAAGATGAAACCATTTTAAAAATCAAAAATATCCGATGCAAATACCTAATAAACAAATTAATTTATATTGATAAATGTAGCACTTAATATAGCCTATCAATTTCGCGGCTCACAAACTTTTTGCCAGTCGTCAGCTGATTCGCTACTGCTCTCTTTCCCTCAAGTCATCACCGCCGTATCTCCTCTACACTCCGTTCATACATAGTATTGTAAGGTGGATATTTGCCATTGATCTGAGACCAGTTGTTTTTCCTCCACAGGCGGAGTCAGCATCACAACACTACAATAATCGCTATTTTTTATGCTTTATGTTTTTTCTTTCGGAAACACGAGATATTTAATTTAACATAACCAGCAATTTAAAATTCTAGATACGTTATTTGCGGAAAAGTTTATTAGAGTAAATACTAAAAATTATCAATGAGGCTGAAACAATCATTCAATAGAACATTTACTTTCCTTATAATAATTATTTTGTGAACGCTGACCGCAAATCTGACATGAATATTTTACTGTACTGTTCATCCTTTGCATCTTTATTGCTAATAATGCATTCAAATGGAGATGTGTATGAATTGATATTTATAAGGGATTAGAAATTCCATTACAATAGTGGTAAATTGTAATAAATATATATTCTGATTTCAATTCTATAAGAAGTGAATTTTCTAACTGTCTAACTTTTGAATTTTCGAAAACCCCACCGAAGATATACATTTTGGTTTACAATAAGAAAGTAGAAAGTATACAATGCTAGTCAAAAGTTCCCTCCCTCTTCGGATCTTTTGAACGGTTATACTTATAGTAATGAAGATAAACGGTAGTAAACTTCACTACTAGTGGTAGGTAACAGATGACCCAACAATAATAGATGACGTCACAGTTCATTTGAAAAGTACTGACAGTACCTACACAGCCATATTAATTTTTAATGAGTTTAGACTAATTTTGAACGATAAATTAAATAAATACTAAAATTATTATTTCACATTTGCAATGTAATTAATTAAATGACAGCAATTGTTAAAAATGTGGTCGGTCTACTTGCTAATATAAATTCACCCTATTAGTAAATTCTTGTCGTACTCGTTCGAATGTGTCAGCTGAAACTATAATCCCTTGTTTTAAAACATTAATATTGTCACAATATTCTTCATCCAGGTAACGTCTTACTGCATCATAATAATGTACAGGAACACCATCTTGTTGAAATGTTATTTCCAAATTGCCGAATTCATCTGGATTATCTTCCAGAATTTCAGGAATTAGCGGCTCAGTTGCATTTTGTTACATTTACCATTTACACCTCACTGGTTAAGTTTGTATTCAGGAAAACAAGTCTAACTATCTAGTTTCCAAACACACAAACATTCACTTCTGGCAATTGATTTGTGTCACTGTACTTTCATCACTAAAACGAGTGCCTATTGTTTATTGTTGTTTTCGAAAGTTGGTGCACCATTTTCAGTTTGTATGGATGATTTTTTTTACGAACACCCTACAATGTACTTTGACTAACATCACAGAAAGATACAACTTTAGCTGCAGAGGAAGTAGGGTTTACTACCGTTTGTACAATTATGTCATTTTTTTTGTCATCACTAACTGTTGGTCGACCAGATCGTTTGGTATCTTTAGCACTACCTGTTCCTTCAAACTTCTACCTCTCATTAAATTATCGTTTCGCTTCATGGAGATTTCACCACAGCTGTTACTTTGTGGGCTTCAGTAGTCTGAGTACGTACCATTTTACCTATGTAAACTCCTAAACGTCTTTTTAAACAATAATAAAACTAAATATTTAAGGAATAAAGTTTTTTTACAAAAACTTTACAAAGCAATAATTACTACAAAAATAAAAAACGCCAACTTTTTTGACTAACCAGTGTCGGACTGAATTATCGGCATTAATTAAATGTGAAATTATATTTTTAATATTTAATTTATTGATCAAAATTGGCCTAAACCCAAACAAAGTAGGTATAATCAATACCTTTTAAATGAGTCATCACTCGCCAAAAGGTCCTATTTCAAATTAGTGGCCACAATGGTCTTGTGAAGTCATCTATTACTGTTACGTCATTTGTTCCCACTAATAAAGAAGTTTACAACTGTTTATTATCCCCCTCCAAATTTCATTAGTGTAAATACGAAGGGGAGGGGACTTTCGACTGTTACTGTATATACATAGTCTCCCAGAAATATGGAAGAATGCTTAACCAGACTTTATATTAAAAAAAATCAAACAAAGATTGCTTAGTAAAATCCTGAGGCAATCTAAATAATTTTGTAATGACGTCATTTTGAAGAATGACGGTGTAGATATATTTTTTGACTACAACAGCCTATATATTTTTGTTTTTTTTTAATCCTTTTGTCAGATCTTTCAAAGTGATATGAGGGTTTAAGGTCATACATTTGCTAGATTTTGAGATATATGAGTGTTTATTACAATAACTAAATGTTTGTTACAATAACTAAAAAGAATTCCGGGTACATTAATTTTTAATGCTTAAAAATAATACTAAAACGTAAGTTTTAAAATAAACATAAAGCCTTAATTTTAACCTAGCAGCTGTTAGAATTGTTGTCCGTTACGAGTAACAGTGAGACAATCTGTGCATTCAGGGAATTGTAGCATTAAAGCACTGAAGCGTTGCAGTGGTTTGCTTTCGCTGAATGTAGATTTTCGTTTCTAGTTATTTTCACTTTTTATGTTTCTCTGTTGGTAGCTGTTTAATACACCGCTTTAACAAAGCTCTTCAGGGCTACGATTCCCTGAATGCACCCAATGTGCCAATAGGTCAGACTGGTATTCGTTGTTCCAGTTCTACTAGAGTGCTACGAGGGTTCCTGTAAATATCATTTTCAAGGGGCCTCATAAAAACAAGTCGCAAGGTGATAATGAGGTGGGCAATAACAGTATTTACTATACTTTTTACTACTACTGCATCAATAAATAAGTTGTTAAATTAAATCAACTCAATTTCACCTGAAATTTAACTAGAATAAGGTAAATAGTTGCCCCAATTCCCATAAATTTACATGAACTAAGATTCTATAGACTGTTCTTAGAAATTCTCAATTTTAGGCGGACTTGTAATTTATCACATTTTCTTAGTGTGGAAATAAGACTTATTTTGAATATACAGAACTTTCTTATAAGGCCCGTGATTTTAATTGTTTTCGCATGATTTCATTTTTTGGGCTTCTCTATCTACCTCCAAAGTTTGAGCAAATTGGTGGAACACATTTAAAAAAAAACAGACCAACAACAAAAATAGCTTTTTTGGTGCTATATTTCGGAAACCCTAAATACGTTTTTCGGAATGAGATAAAAACTTTTTGCAAACCTGTATTAGATACTTTTCTCTGTAAATAGAAGACTTGGGTCACAGGCGAATTAATATTTGCTCAATGCTTCAATAGGAAAACAGATGAGGGTAACATATATCAACTCACCTAGTTATACCCATATGATCAAGACTATTATAACCAAATAACCTGCTGAGCGACCGGTGTGACCCGTAAGCGTGATGGCCAATGTTTACGAGCAGAACTTAAAGAAGAAATGCTACAAGAGATGCAAGAAAATTGAAATGCTTTTTATTGAAACCAGCCTGGGTTCTGCAGACCAAATCACCGGTCACGGCCACAAGGAAGGTAAAAGAGGTGCTAGAAAAGTTTACTGAAAATAAGAAGCACATGCTGGGAACACTAATGACGGGTATTAAAAACGCGAGTAATAGAACTCATGTCAGCATTTAGGAACAGATATATTTCACAATACCTTATAAAAAGGATTAGTCCCTATTTTATGAACAGAACTTTGCGCTACAAAACACACCACAGGGAGATGCTTATAGGAGTCCCACAAGGCTTCTTGCTGGGACTTAGACTATTAGTCAGGTATAAAGATAATGGCACACGCACATGATCTTCTAATAAATGGGGCGCCAAAAGCACAAGACGCGTTTGCAAAGAGTGATAAGCACTTGTACAAATAGACGAACATTTGAGAAGAAAGAATGTAGATCTCGCCCCACAGAAGACCAAGGCAGTAATAATATGCGGAAGGAAGAGGGAATCACCCATAAACTTCCACATTAGGAACAATAGTATCGTACCTCAAAAGTATATTAATTAGCAGGATGTAGTCTTTGGTGGAATGCTTACATCTGTTGAACCCACCAAACATGATAAATAAAGCGGAGAAAAGTGCAATCAATCTGAGCCCCAATTCTCGAAACCATTCGACTGCCCTACCACTCGACTTTCAATGTAAGTTGTATATAAACTGACATAAATGAAGTTTAATATACGGGTTAAACGTCATTTATGTTAATTTTCCAAAGACTTACGTCGAAAGTCGAGTGGTAGAGCAGTCGAATGGTTTCGAGTATCGGGGGCCTGGTAAACGTTATAAACTTTATATGTGTGTCTAACATGGAGAGGCGCTACCAGACGAGTTGTCAGAATAAATAACTGATCAGAGTATGTTCAGTCTATAGGCGACGCAGAACAGGTTATTGAATGTGTCCCAACTATCTCAGTAACTTATTCCGGAAACGATAAGGAAGTGAAGGACAGAATAAATAGAAATAAGAGTAGAGAGCAAATAATAAAAACATGCCATGAAAAACAAATTATTAATTGACCCAATTCTTGTCCGCGCATGGGTGCTATAAATCGTACTTAAAAAAAATTAAAAGTTAGAAAAATTAATAAGTAAAACGTGTAATTAGTGTGAGAATAAATAAATGGAAAGAGATCAGGGCGAATGCCTCCAAACAAATTATCGAAATATTAAACGCTGATAATATCATTGAACTTAAGTTAGAGGATAAGGCACGATAAGATATTGTAGTAGCAATGATTACAAACATCAAAGAGATAACGAACGACAGGAGATTTAAAGAAATTAAAAAAGGAGAGAATTTCTGGTCACATTCCAATGTGATGTATGATGTATGAAGAAGATATTGTTGCTGACTTCCGTGGCGGAGTTGCAACAAAGCGAAAATAAGCAATGTCGGATTTACATAAGGGCAATTTGGGCACTGGCCCAGGGGCCCATACCAATTTGAAGCTCCTATCAACTGTAGACCATAGTTATAAAAAAATTATATTTCAAAAAATATATAATTGAATTCTAAAATCCAATAAAAAGTTTACAATCAAATAACCAAAGATACAATGTTTATACTGTATGAATATGGATTGTGAAAATTTATTAGTACGTTTTTGTACTCTCAAGCGTATATATAAATTAGATTTAATATTTTTTATAATAAGTGGGCAGCCCTATTATTTTCTTACATTTTTGTTTTCAAAAATACTATATAAATTTGGCCTAACTTTATTTATTTTGTCTTATTTTATACAAGTATTAAAAAATGCATCTATAAGGCGATTTATTGTTTACTTTACTTTTATTATTTTTAATAAAAGTAAAATAAAAAGACTGCCGATTTTGAATGCCTAAAGGAGGCTCCCTCCAGTTTTGTACCCAGGGGCCCCCACCAACTTTAATCCGGCCCTGAAGCGGAGACTGTAATTTTTTATCCCAAACCAATCTGATTATAGAGAGAGAACCAACTTTAACATTTTGCAAAAAATGCATTTTATATGTTTTACACTTTTATTTATTCAAAATACTTTTAAAATATACATCTTGCGATCCTAATAAATTTATAGCCATACCAAAAGTTTGCTAGACCAGTCAACCCCCATACCTCGAACAAAAAAATCTGGCTACGGGTTTGCCCGACAATCCTATACCAATAATGAAAAAAATTATCACAATAATTATACATATGAGTGTAGGATTGAGTAATTCCACAAGAACCTAATGTAATATATATGTTTATGCATTATGGTTGCTAAAAATATATTTTTTCAATAAACAGATGGCTAAAGGTCGACTGTAGTCGGTATCTTTTGCTATTATTATTTGATGACGTTTTTCAATTCTTTGAAAGTTTTCATTATTCACATTTGTGAATTTTTACATCTGCATCACTCTGTTTACGAGATGTTTGATATTCTCAAATCTGCTCCCCACTACCCCATCCCATAATTGAATTTTTGTTAACTCGACAAAACAAGTGCATATTCATTTAACGAAAGAAGCTTCATCTTTAAACAAATCACTTTCAGTTTCTACTCATAACTTGAAAATTTTCGCAAGGTGATTAAATATATTTATGCTCATTTAGACATACGAATCACTTTGGGCTTCCAAGTGTTGAAACTATCTAAAAATGGTTCCCTATATTCTACATCCCATAATTGAACTCTATACACAATTTCCCTTACCTTTATGTCTGTCCATGAATAAATTTCCTTAAACGCAAATGTTTCTTCTGTTAATAAAAGTATCTGTATCAATTTTTGCAAATGTGTTATATTAAATTTCAGAAATATAAAATTTTCATTTCGTACCCTTTTCAAATAATTTTATTAAACTATTTCTTAAGTGCGCCTCTGTTTAAAACTGATCTAGTCGTAAACTAGATGTAAATTGATTTAACAAAAATCACTTTAAGACTGGCGCCATGGAAATTCATCGAATGATCGAGAAACCATCTAGAGCATTCGGAGAAAAGAAAAAAATATATATAATATATATATATATATATATACAGAGAGCTGGTGAAAGGATTCATTCAGTATTCGATTTCCGTACAGTAAAAAGCAGGTGTTCAAGATAAATTGTATATAGTTGTGTGAACATAAATAAAAGTAGTGGAAATAAATTATAGTGAGTTCGACTGTGTTTTTAAATGAATCCTATAACCCGAAGTGTAAATAAAAATATTAAAAAGTGTTCTAAAAAATTGTATTTGAAGTTGAGGTCAAGCCTGAGAAATGCCCATATTTTGCGTAGGAATAACATCTTTACACATTTCTGTTATTAATTAATAAAGGTGTTATATGTTAAAGATATTTTTCAGGCTTGGCACCAACTTCAAACACAGAATGGGCACTTCGACCACACCGTATATAGAAAGCTCACGAACACATACTTAAACTACAAATCCCATTTGCACCCTTCTCAAATACAGGGAGTTTCCAACACGCTAGTTTCCAGATCTATACGACTGAGAGACGACAATAACAAAACACATGAATTAAAACAGATAACTGCTGCTCTAGCAAGCTCTAGCTGCTCAAAACGGAGACACAAACCATACAATCAAAAAGGCAATAGCACAACAACACCGTGAGACAAAACCAATCGATGACCTCACAGAAAAACCAAAAGCAGTCTTACCATACATCAAAGGGACAACGGACAGAATTGGCCGAATTCTTCGAAGGCATGACATAGCGACAGCATACAAACTGCACCAGACTAGTTTAGGAAATCCCAAACCAAAAGTAAAACTTGAAAACCAAGCGGTATATAGTATAACTTGCGGAACGTGCGACAAGGTATACGTCGGACAAACGAACAGGAGAATTTCAGCCCGTTTAGAGGAACACAAATTAGCTGTCAAAAATAAATAAAACGATATCGGTCCTGTTCCAACACCAACAACAATCGGGCCATAAAATCAATTTAGATAGTTGTAAATAGATCGCATAAACAACTCATTACAAAACGAGACTAATACGAGAAGCTATTGAAATAGAGAAAACTGGACACCTAAACCCACGAGACGACGCCCTGCACCTCTCTAACACATGGAAGACAATTAGCTACGCAAAATACAAACCCGTCAACAAGCGACACACCCGACACGGCAACGAAGGGGGCGGAGTCAACACCGAACAATCAGGCGCAATACGACCTCCGACGGAAACATATAAAATAACAAGTTTTTTAATCACCCTGTATAACAATTGTTCTACTGCGTCCTATCTTTCGATTATGATATCTATAGTATTATAAAACTGTAGTTTGTTTGTTTGATTGTTTGTTGGGACATTACCTAAGAATTACTGAACAGATTTTGATGAATCTTTTGTTATTGGAAAGCCTATAATTAGACTGAAAATCTGGTATATATTTGATTGACGGAAACGGTAGATATAGCAAACAAACTTCTACGATGTTGGGTAACACATAATTAGTCTATTGGTTCCACCGCACGCACCAAATATTTTATACTTGCATTACCTTCGTTTTTATTCAAAATTCGGAATATACCAATGTAACACGTTTCGATTTTTTAATTCAACTGATGTATTAAACGTAATTTTACAAGGTGTGAAACATAAAGTAGAGTAAAACTGCATGGGTTTAAAAATCTTGAAAAAAGTTATATTGGGTGACCCATAAGCCGCTACATATATACAATGTGGTTGAAATTGAAACAAGGGTGGAATAAAATTAGTTATATGCGGTAATTCAAAAAAGTTATATTGGATGTGTCATAAATAGTTTCATATCTCAGGTGGTAGTAAAATGGGTGGAGTATAATTATGTTTTTACAGGATGGATAACGAAATGTTATATTATTTCATAAGTAGTTGCATATACAATGTGGTTGAAATAAGGGTGGAGTACCATAAGAAGCTGTTAGTTATTTATTCAGGATGTTTGAAATATGGCGTAGGGTAGAATTTTAAGTATACAGAGTTGAACAAAAATGTTATGTTGGGTCGCCAATAAACCGTTGGATATACAAGATGGTTGAAATATAGGGTGGTGTAAAATTATGGTTATACAGCGTGGATAAAAAAATGGTAGAAAAATGTTATTATATAGTGCAGAACATGAGTAGTTACATCTACGGATTAACTGAAATATGGGTCGAAGTAAAATTATAGTTATACAGTGTGATTCAAACAATGTTAGAAAAAACTGGCCAAAGGGTGGTTTAAATATCCGCCCTATATTTAAACCACCCTTTGGGTTAAAAAAAATGAGGAATAAATAAATAGCGTAGCCCATAAGACTTGCACAGATATGAGAATTGAAATATAGGGTGAAGCAAAGTTACAGTTAAGTGTTTGAAAAAATATTATATTGGGTGTCCCATAAACAGTCGCATAAATATGATGGTTAAAATATTTTGTATAAATAAACAGGGTGAATCAAAAAATCCCAGACAAATAAGTTATACTGGGTCACCAATCAGCAACAGTAAATACATGATGCTTGTAATATAGGTTGAAGACAGTTGTACTAGGTGATTGAAAAAATGTTGAATAAGATTGTTATATAAGGTTGCGCATAAACGGTTGCAGTTTGGGTGAAATATATTTGGGATTGGTGGGTTTATAGTTAACACAGGGTGATACCAAAAATGTTATATTGAGTGTCCCATAAACAGCTGCATATACAAGGTAGTTGAAATAGAGGGTGGAGAAGAGTTATAGTGTTTTAAAAATGTTATATTGGGTGGCCCAAAAGTAGATGCATATACAGGGCGCTGAAATATTTGGTAGAATAAAATTGTGGTTATTCAATAGGTTAAAAAAATGATAGACAAATAAGTTCTCATGGTTGACTAATTGACCGCAGCACATACAGGATGGTTTAAATATAGATGGAAGTAGAGTTTAAAGTTACGCAGGGCAGTTCAAAACAATAAATTTGGTATATAGGGTGGCCAATCAGTTGCAGTTTGTGTGAAATATGTTGGACATTGATGGATTAATAGTGGTAAAAAAATGTTATATTTGGTGGCCCATAGGTGGTTGAAATCGAGGCGGAAGTAGAATTATAGTTTTACAGGTTGTGTTTAAAAAATGTTATATTGGGTGACAAATAACTAGCAGCATATACAAGATGGTTGCACTATAGGGTAAAGTACAGTTACCGTTATAGAACATGGTTAAAAAAATGTTGAATGCAATTGTTGTATAGAGTGGCCCTTAAGTTCTTCAAGTTTGAGTGAAACATATTCGGATATGGTGGATTTATAGTTACGTAGGGTGGTTGAAAGTTAGGAAAAATTGTTATACAGGATACCCCATATGTTTCATAAGCTATTTCTTTTGGCAAAGAATTGTACATGCCACATGCGGGGGAATCCGCGGGTAACGGCTAGTTAACATATATATTGATGAAATTCTGATATATTTTTAATTAATTTCATGTTTCAATACTGCCTCATTAGACATATTATGCTATGATACATGAAGAAGATTTTCCCGATTTTTGCAAAAACCATTCCATTTCATTGGAAAAAATTGAAAAAAAATGGAAGGAATGTGTAACTGTTTCTATCAAATGAAATAAACATTAAGGAAATCGGTTCAAAGTTTTTGACGTAGTACTGAGGTAACAAAGTCTAACAAAAAACAATACTACTTAATTGAGATCCTCCTCTTTTTGTGAAATCGGTTAAAAAACGGTAGAGAATCAGACATCCATAGTATAATATGTAAGATTAGCATGGATAGAAATTGGAACACTCACTTGTTTAGTAAATAACCAATGGTATGAAATCAAAAATTTGGGCGCAAATAAATATTTTTCTAATCTACACACTGCTATATTTAGACATACTTTCGGGAGCAAGAATAAAGTCATAACTAAGCTTTATTCTACAGCATCATTTTAATCCAAATGTTTATCCACATGTTTTCTGAAGTAAAAACAGATTTCAAAATTTAATAAAAATCATTATCAATCGTATGGAATCCAGATTTCCACTAGCTAAGCGCTTGGTATTTGTAAGACTTTTAATTATTTTTAATACGAATTAAAATTCGTTTTAAATTTCAAGTTGCAATAAACATCGTATAATGTTTTTATTACTATACCATCAGAATATTAAATATGTATACCATCTGACTGCAAGTTTGGCCTTTGAGTAAACTTGAACTTCGGATCCCCAATTCGGGACATGTAAAATCATAATTATTCAAAATAATCCTTGGCCATCAACGTGGTACTCTGCAAAAAAGTGCCCGGCAGCAAGTGTCCCACTTTTAAAACGACCCCAAATACCTTATCACTGGTTCATTCTTGATTACCGGCTTCAGTTAAGCAGTCGATGACCATACAGTTGATACAGTTGTGAACGATACCATTGCCTTATTTAATACACATGTGCTGGTACTAAGTTTCATACATGCTGCATGTGTTTTAGTTGTAAAGGCGCGTGTGCCACGTAAGAGCGCGAATTATATTGGACTTACATTTCAAATTTATTATTGTTAATTGTATTACGACAAAATTCGGATGACTCTTGTGCAGCACCTGTAACAAGTTGCGTTTCAGATAAAAAGTTATGGTATGTGTTGTGTAAGAAATGATTCTTCATGGGAATAGAACATTGTGTATCGAGCTCAGTCTTTATCGTCTTTCGAAACTAATTTATTTAGTGTGAAGAACTAATTTGAGGGTTGTTAAAGACAGTATTACAGTAACCAAAATTTGGTAAGTAATATACTTAATTATAAGTGGTGAATACAACAATTTAAACAAATAAAATTTAATTTTTTAAATGTTTTCTGCAATATTTGATATATTTCTAATTTCCTAAATGAAAATAGAATTTTTAAGGTAAACCATATTCACACGTTATGAAAAACGTTAAAATAAAAAAAACTTTGGATTAGTGTTAATTTGGTTAATGAATTTATTATTATTATATGAGATATTCTAAAGATATCTACTAAGTACACTACAATCGCATGTGTTTAAATTCTGGCTATAATTATACATCACAATTAAATTATTCTAATTATTTTTTTAGAAAATCGGTTAACCAATTTACTTAAAATGTATATTGTTTCAGTTAGTTTAAATAAATATATTCTGGAATGGTAACAATGCGCTCAATTGATAACACTAATTTCACTATATATTATTATAAGCGGTGTACCCAGTCATTATAGAGAAAAT
The DNA here is from genome assembly GCA_034190945.1 of Octodonta nipae. Taxonomy (NCBI): domain Eukaryota; kingdom Metazoa; phylum Arthropoda; class Insecta; order Coleoptera; family Chrysomelidae; genus Octodonta; species Octodonta nipae. The sequence goes on from CM067219.1 coordinate 93,084,245, forward strand.
TGAGAAATAAATCAAATTTTCAGGTTATTAAGTTTTTTAAAACTTGTCTTGAATGTGAAGATATTTGAAAAACTAGAAATATTCTAATTAAATTTATGATGTTTGGGAAAATACTAAATCATAGTCAATATCCATACTTATGGTCATTTACAGAGAAAGAAACCTTTCGGTGGCATAATTAATAGTAATAATGATAAAACATGTCTAATTGACATAGAATCATTTACAAATGAAAAAATCTTTTACAACAGCCACGACTTTTGTATCTTTATCATGTTTATACATGGAGTTTTGGTATTCCATTTTGCTAAATTCATTACTTAAATTAATATTATGGTAGAAATATAAATATGTATCTACATAAAGTCAAATTTGCAATAATATTATTTATTATAAGGATAAAGTTTTACAGGTACCACCCCTTAGCAATTTCTCGAATGGGCACATTCACCAGGAACCAGGACCCGTTCAGAATGGTCAAATATTTTCAATACCCATATGTATTTATGCTTTAAATTTTAGAAAACTGGTTTTTCATTTCTCTACAAAATTGCTCATTGTAGCAAACACGGTTTCACGCGTAGACTTTGTGTAAAAAGTAAACAACTAAATTGTTACCGATTTTTTGAGTTTTTTTTTTGTTAAAAGACAAAAAATCACCTATAAAAAATGTTGAATTTTATGTCAATTAGTCATGTTTTATCATTATATCACGCAGATGTTTGTTTTTGTTCCCCTTTTGACCAAATACGTTCATACCCAACTAGCTACAGCTTACTAAATAATAATTTTTATTTAAATCAAGCTTAATTTTAAATTAATTTGTAAAATTCTCTTCAAAAACTTATATTTATATATATTTATATTTGCCTAATACGGTGGGCCAGGTACCGATGTAGAGGTTAAGTAAGTAAGCATAAAAATAAAGTTGTGTAATTTTCCTGCACTAACCAATTGTAAAAATCTAATACGATTGTTAAGTTGGTTTACCTGGTCGGTATTGAAAGACTTGCTTTAAATAATTTAAATTATGTTATTGTAAAAAATTGAGAAACCTACAGTGAGCTTTATAAGGTGAAGTATTGGATAAATATTAACAAAAGTAGTTTTTCTTTAAAGTTCAGCTATTATTTGATTAATGTCAATAGTAAACATCCTATTTCAAGATATGAAATTTCTGCGCATTAAACCCGCAAAAAACATAAAAAATTCAAATGTTCATATGAGTTTTTAATATAAAGTTAGTTAATGGTTCCTCAAAATCTTGTCATAATTCAATTGTATATTTCTCTATGTTTCATATAAACTTCAATAGTATGAAACTAATAAACTAACTTTATATAAACAAATCTAGTACGTTATAATTCGGGTGAGAATACATTGCACAAGACAAAAATAAACAATGCAGTGACAACACAGGCATGGTGTTTGGTGGTCCAAAGTATGACCCTTACAATTTCGAATCTGTTGTTGTTGGACCAATAGAACAAATATCCATATTTGGTTCATAGAAAAACCGTAATTGTAAACACTAGTCGGCAGGATTGTTTTAGTTTCAACAACTGGATAGAAATTTTAATTTCCGGGAGTTGTCGAAAATTACTGTAGCATAATATGGTAGAATGTTTCAAATATAACTAGCTACTAGAAAAAATCAGTAACTTCAACAAGACCGGACCTCTGCTCATAATTTTCGATTTGTTTTTGAATATTTATCAAATACATTTCCTGGGCGATTCATAGGTGTGCATTCAGCTGTTTCCTGGCCTGTGCCATCAACATAATTTCCAAATGAAAAAAGATTTACATCAACTGGTTTTAGCAACAGATCAAGCAATCACACCAAATATACCTAACAATGTTTTGGGTTTCAGAATTAGACGATATAACCTATGCTTAGAACATTATGATCATTTGTTTAAACATCTTTTGTTATTAAGTCCATACATACTACTATTAATATTTTAAATAAAAACATGATCATATGGTAGTTATAAATCTTAGTTGCTTGCTTTTTCTTTACCTTTTCGTATCTGCTATGTTAGTCTTGTTTAGAACAACTCTTTAAAGATAATAAATCAACACAGCCTACCTAGATTCATTCTAGAACATATATGGTAAAAAAATATACAATAAGAAATTTCCATTACTGTTTCGAAAAATTTCAAGTTTTACCTGGGGCATTCACGTAAATTCACTTGCGGCCAATAGGTAGACAGCAACCCGCCGCGCAAAATTTCCTTTCCCCTAAATTAGCTTGACCACCTCCACCATATATTCTTCTGTCTTCCTTTTTCACGAACCCTCACGTAAAATGCAATATTCATAAGCTTTTTTAATCATTTTCACAGCATTTAAACAAAAATCCAAAATATTCAAATTGAAGTACATGATACGAACTTTTAAAATGTATTTGATATATTCCTATCACCGTTCGCAAAATCTCTCTTAATTGCTTAAATAATTCTAACATTGTAGTCTGCCATAGAGCGGAAAATTAATTTTGCAGTTTTTATTACATAAAAGTTATAATAAAAAAGTCTTTTTTTATGGGTTTTTTGGATTTTCTTAGCGAAAAATCTTCCTATCGAGACTTGTACACGCTCTTTTTAAAGGTTATCAGATTGTTTACAACTTTTCCATAGACAGTATTACGATTCATTCATAAATTTTCATAACACAAGAAAAAAACAAAAGAAAATCATATTTTATGGGTTTCAATTGTTTAAATAATTTACTTTTTCAAATTTGCTGTTGAAATCAGGTCAATTATTGCCTATTAACTATTACTAATGTGATGGCAAAAGGGGTTTGCTGTTTAATTTTATGTCAGTTAAAAAATTCTATTGACTGGTGTATTTATTATTGTTTAGATTTGTTATGCCATTAAAATACACGTTACATTTTTACTTTTAATTACCATCAATTTTTTTAATGTGTACAAAATTTATATAAATGTCTATGAGAACCTCATATTTATACTCATATTAATGTTCTGAAATTTATAAAATATATTACATTCGTACATAAATCTAAATGCTTTAAAGCGATCATCACGTTTTGGAGAATTTCAGATATTTATTGCTTAATATTTTTTTGGCATTTATCATCCTATTCATCGATGTTTTACCCGTTGGCCAAAAGACTTATCACATTCCATTCCAAATCATTTGAATAAACCGATTAAAGTTTGTAATAGCTCTGTTGCCATAAACTATAAGTAATTAATCAAATTCCTTCGTTCCATCAGGCTGATTTCTTCTGCAAATAAATTAATTACATAATCTCTGTCTACATTCATTATTTTCTTCATTATCTTCATTTATTGCCTATAAATTCTGGTCTCATTAGAAGCAGGCTTTATATTTACATTTTTTAACAACAGGAAAGAAGATATTATTATCTAATATGATTATTAGATATTACTATAGATAGAAGACAATAATGTGTACTTGTGTCTATGTAATTTAAACACTTGTATATTATTATAAATGAAATGAGTTTATAGCGCTTAATGTCCCTTTTAGTTTGCGGGTATACGATCAATAAATATCAGGTTTGCCTTAAATTAGATTCAATTCTTAATATAAAACAAATTTGATTTCATGTTGATTGTTGCATGTCTTTAACTTGCAATATGATTTAGAATTTATTGAAGTAAGTACGTTTTAAGGATATCAGAGAGCATGATAATTCTCACATAATTTCTAATTGCTAAGAAATAAGTATTTGTGTATGGATATCTCTGAAATGATAATGAGATTAGAGTGGAAGTTTGATATGCTCATTAAATATGTTTTGCGATTAATATGCATCTACAAAGGAGCTGACCGGTGGTTATAATACAACGTATTCTGATACCCAAATCGTAATGAAATGCCAATAAGGCCTTACTTTACTTTTACTGCTGCAGCGAATAATATAATAAAAATACTATACATATGACGACCTTTCGGCAGAATCACATCTACCCTCTCCAGGTCGGTTTGCATAATTCTCGTAGTTACTTCTAATTACTAGAATATTATTATTATATTATTCGAGTAACTAGAAGCGTAAGCAGAAGGCTACGAGAATTATGCAAATCGACCTGAAAAGGGCAGATGTTATCCTGCCGAAACGTCGTCATTTTACCACCTAACACATCTATATATATGTATATATATGTTACTTTTGATGTTCTCACGACTATGAAATGTAATTGACTGTTCTCGGGAATCTCGTGTGTTTTTCTTGCTTGTCTTCCCGAAGAAGATGAGTGAGATCTCATTGAAACGTCGAAAAAGTGTCTTTTCTAAGACAAATAAGAGAAACACACGAGATTCCCGAGAACAGTCAATTACACACACACATATATATATATATATATATATATATGAACTAAGCTAGGTTCCGGGTGAGAACCGCGTCTGAATTTATTGAATACTCGACGTTTCGACTCCTGCTTTGGAGCCATTATCAAGAGACAAAAGTGAAAAAGAGATTCAGAGTCTAGATCGAACTCGGGGCCTCAATCTGCCTACTCCCCAAGAGTCACTAGGTAACTGAACTGAATTTGAGTCTGCTCTGCTTCTTTTATTTATAGTTAGCGCTGGGGTAGAAGAAGATGTCACGTGATGAGGCTGTGTTGTGATTGGTTGGGTATTGGTGGGCGTGTCTGCTTTGTTTAATCTGGCAATTACGGAGGTCCAAGCTGTGGGAAGGCGAGTGCTGTCATCGCGTCTATTTAGACAGAGGTCTTTTCTCTATTTCGATGGCTTCGCGAATAGTGGATGCCCTAAGAGAATTGAGAGATATGATAGTCCTACTGTCCTCGAAGTTGATAGAGTGTCCTGTTTGGATATGGTGATGCGCGAGAGCTGAAGTCGGATCTTTTTTACGAACTGACAGAGAGTGTTCATATACTCGATGGTTAACGCGCCTGTTGGTACGACCGATGTAGCTTTGTGGGCAATCGCGACATGAGATTTCGTAAACTCCTCGATTCGTTAGGTAATTTGTCTTTGGGGTTAGCGGTTAAGTTGCCTAATAGTTTGAGTGGTGTTGAAGATAGTCTTTATTTGATGACATTCGAGGAGTCACTGACAAAATAGCACGGATTTTACAAAGACACGATGGAGTTCCTGCTCATTTTGGGCGCAATGTTGAATGAATGAATGAAGCTTTTCCGGATAGATGGATCGGAAGGGGAGGTACCGTCCAATGGCCTCCACGTTCACCGGGCCTCAACCCCGTTGATTGTTATCTTCGGGGTTATTACAAAGCTGTTTAAGAAACAAATAATTATAATGAAGAGCAGCTACAACGAGCTTTAAGATCGCTGCAAAGAAATTTATATGACGGTACCAGTTATGTGTTAGAACGGGTAGGAGACATTTTGAACACTTACAGGGAATTTATGAAATACAAAATAATATTTATTTGTTTCATTGATAAAATATCAATAACTGTTACTTGAAACATTCCTTTTACTTGCCTGGGTACGAGTGTTTTTTCTTCAAAACCTTAGTACTATTTTTAATAAATTTAAACAATTCTATATAACTTTTTAAAATCAGAATGATTTGTAAAAGATTTTAAACACAATATGTTTAGTACATTTTCTACCAGAAACTTCCTACGAATATAGCAATTAATTTGTTGTTATTCATTTTTAATAGTATTGTGAATTGTATGTCTTAAACGAATATCTCATCCAAAAAATACATTTCAGACCAAAATGTTAATACTTAGTGTTATAGTCAGACAGTCGACGAAAGAATTTAAATTTCGATAATTTGTTAACTAGGTACTTGTAATAAAACAATTTGGTTTGAAATTTTAGACAAGCCGGGGGCTCCTTTACCACCCCTATTCGTTTGGACTACTAATTATTTTGCTCTATAAAATTCGTTATCTTGGAGTTTTATGTGGTTGTAGTAAGCGTGTCATACAATTAGAGAACATGTAAGTTTAAACTCAAAGAGTCAGTATTTAGAATATGTTTTTTGTAATATTTGGCTCCTGAAAAACCTTAACTTAACCATCATACACTTAATTCAATTATACCAGGGCAATTGACATGCTTATTAACTTTGTATTGAAGTTTGTTTGTCAAATGTTTATCTTAAAAGCATTTCTTCTGTATTTAGATCTGTGACATACATCGACTTATCAAGACAAGACCCTCCTCAGCAGCAAACAATTTTAATTCTTTCAGTGGCAGTCATACCATCGTTAAGTTAAAATATTTTTCTTCTCTGTTTACAGTTAGTCCTTATTTTCACTTGTTATTGCATTAGAATCCTTGATAAACACATAACTACAATTACATATGCATATCAAGTGGATAATAACCAGTTAGACTTTTATACCAGCACTGTGACGTTATTTAGGAAAGTGGACATAAAAATTATCAATATATGCGTGCTTTTATGGTTAATGGGTAATTTTACTTCTTGTTCTGGAAACTAGCATACGAAAGAAAACTATATCTAATACACGTTTACCGTTGACACATTTGAAGGATGATTATGCTAGAGTTGTATTTTATTAGTCATTAAAATAATATTTAGGAAAATGCTCAGTTAATACTAAATTAGAATATGATTTACAAAAAAAAGGACATCGTTATTCCACTTCTAATTCTACAAATTACATTACTCTTTATAGGGTGAACCAATAGTACGTGGACGGAAGATTGTAGCTATATTGATATTACTCACTGACAAAGAAAGCGCAACACTCAGAAGAAGATGTTTAAATTTAATATTGTTTTAATAGATGCTATAGTAAGGAGTAAATGATTAAAATTTGGTAAAGTTTGGTGAATGTTTTTTCATGTAAATTTTTTATCAATTAAATTTACCAAAAAATAAACTATTTGATGGGGTCCAAAATCGAGAAGAAAGACGTCAACCTCAATTTGATGTTGAGTGACATGTACACCGAACAGCGGGCGTTATGATATGGGGTGCTATTGCACATGGAAGTAGTTCAGTTTTAGTCTTTGTTCGAGGCAACGTTATCTTCAGGAAGTTTATGTTTAATCTCAATTGGAGAGACCCTTGTGAATCTGTTGCCGTGGCCGCCCAGGTCCCCCGATCTTTCGCCCATAGAACATGTTTGATGGCTCGGAAATTTACTCCAGCCCCCACTTAGTTTGGACGTTCTAGGACATGAAATGCAGGCAACTTGGAATAGTATTCCTGAAGAAGAAATGGACCATCTTGTTGAATCATTGCCAAGACGTGTTGGGGAGCGTATAGATAACCGTGGTGGACAAACACATTATTAACAAAAATTAAGCTCTCTCTCTTCAAGGTGTCATTCTTTTGTATGCAAGACAATATATAATATTTATTGTTTCTCGTTAGGGAACCTTCATCAGTTGCGCTTTCCACAATTGAATGTCCTCTCGAACAATTCTTTATGTATTTGATACACATAGTGCTAGTTCCACCGAAAATATTAGATGTCGGTCTTTAGATCTCGCGTCTTCAAATTTAACGAAATGTATCAAATACATAAAGAAGTGCAATTGTGGGAAGCGCAACTGATGAAGGTTCCCTAACCAGAAACAATATATATTATATATATTGTCTCGAGTACAAAAGAATGACACCTTGAAGAGAGTATTCAATATCTCTGACAGGTGAAGTTAACCTGAAAATTTCATCGTGACATTCTAACCTAGGAATTACGGGTAACAGCAATTACATGGAACGGCTCCATATTCGGAACATCTATGTGCTAGTTTCCCCGAAAATCTTAGATGTCGGTCTTTACATCTCGCGTCTTCAAAAATTAAACTCCTTGGTATTTTAATTAAAATTTTAATCATTTACTCCATTTTTTTTGTCAGCGAGTATATATTTGAAAAATATGCCACCAGAGTAGGATGAGGGGTAGTGAGAGGTATAACCTAAAAATACTTTCACTGGCATTCCGAGACATATTGCAGCAAACTCCGTGGGTTCAAATTAAACTTAAAAAACTGATATTTACTCTCACTTTCTAGAAATTTATTTACACACACACACACATAATTCCAATTATTTGTTTACAACAGCTGATTCCTCCGAAAACAATTCACACCGAAATATAAACTCAACTAATATAAGCTGAACTAACTCTGTGGAACTGTCCTTTTTATCATTAACATCGAATTTTCCTCGTAGTTCTAAATGGGTATTCCATTGTTGGTAGAGTGTTCGATGTCAACGTATTTTGCTCCATAGAAGATTCCGGATAGTGCCGTTTTTATTGTGCCAGATATCATCACTCCAATTTTGAAACGTTTATCCATGGATAACTTTTTTTTAAATGGAAGCCCCAAATTTTTTTAGATTATCTAATAACTCATGTAATTAGCTTTCTTCCGATATATGGTCCTATATATCTGTTCCGAACAACTTATCAGAAACAAAGAAATCAAATTGATTCATGCTTCTTGTGTGGTTTCTTATTATTCATAAAATATTTGTATTTTTGGAAGGCTTTGGAGTTTAATTACCTAATGTGAAATTTCATTACCTTTCCAACGTTATCTATATTTATTTCTAATACTTTCGTTTTAATCCTCAATTCAATATTACTGTGGAGTTTTGATATTGGCCCATCCCTTCCCATCCAGTTTTGATGGAATGCATTTATTAAGCCATGCAGTCCCAACACGAGCACGGTGAGGAGGTAGCCCACCTTGCTGAAAATACATATCTCTTAATTGGATAAGCCGAACATCTTCAAATAAATGGTTATCTCAGAAATTTATGTACATGTTGGAATTCAAAACAGTTGCCGAATATTCCTGCCCAAATATTAACTGTTCATCTCTCCTGACTATGTATGGAGAAAAGGTGTGGGGGTTTTGCTCCGAGTAATAATGAAAATTTGTTTGTTCACAAATCCGTGGCGATAAAAAGTCGACGGTCTTGGTATAATTGGCTATGATAAGGATGGAATTTATATTGATATTATTCTCCAAACAGAGGTTCTAAAATCCCTCTCAAGTTGCCGGATATTTACTTGGAGATTTTCTATCAAGGTAGGGCGAATACTGAATTCGTTATTTTCAGTTATCAGTGATTTTGACCTTTCTTGTTTTTTGAGAGTAGCAAACACGTCCTATAGCACTGAATCTTTCCAAAAGATTTTTAAGACTTGGATGATGCTTACGATCAGGATATCTAGCTTTGTATGTTCGACTTGCCAATACGGATTTTTAAAGCATTCTCCAAGAATGAAAACCGTATCGATCATTTCGTTTTGAGTAAAACCAAAAATATCCTAGAGAACAATTAAAATTGTCAAAGTGAAATTAAGGAGAGAAATCTTTACTATTTGTTTTTTCATGGCCAACTTTACTTCTGGGTGTTGGAAAAATCTCTATAGTAATTTAGAATGGAGAATTGAAAGGAAAGTATTAGAAATAGATATAGATAATCTATTACAACGTTGGAAAGGTAATGAAATTTCAAAAGTAGGTGGCATGGAAATTAAACTCCACGGCCTTCTTAAATCAAAAATAATTAATGAATAATAACAAATCCCACTAAAAGTCATTTTGACTTCTTGGTTTCTGAAGAAACATATAGACATAACCTTATATCGGACGATATGAGAGTCGAAGAGTGCAATTTGAATAATCATCAAGATCGCCCGATTTGAGTTCTCTATCCTTTTTCTTTTGGGGATTTAAACCCTAGTGTTCAGGATCTCACCTTAATCTGCAGAAGATCTGGAATATCGAATTAAGATGACTGTGCAAGAATTCTCACAGAATAACATTCAAAACTATTTACGATCCCTACTGCGAGACTGCCGAAGGTCTCGAATTGGAACATTTACTATGAATACTGTATTAAATATTCGAATAGTTTGTGTTATAAAATTATACTTTGTATTAATATCTAAATTTTGTTCAATATTTTATTTTACCTAATGCTGAAACAATCTGTACTCGTACATCTACCAAACATTAGATCTTTGTAATTGTGGTAAAAATATGTTTCTGAAAATGTCAAAAAATGTAAGATTATCCATTTTAAAAATTTCCTGGTGAAAAAATGTTTCAAAAAATGCGATAGTTGGCCGAAACCAGTTAGTTCAGACTAGAATAAACAACACGACCTAGAAAATGTGATGTAGTCAACTGAAAAGTAAACTTCAAAGAAATTGACTTGCATGTTCTTAACGTCGATTTACTGTCAGGTATTAAAATATAGTTATAGAATAATCCCGGGATTAACTGCACGCGTTATCTTGGGTGTGGTTTGTGATGGTGTTGTAGGTCACGTGCTTCCGTTTATACCAACTGCTACTAAGCCTCCTAAACTAATCATTATACCCACTATAAGATGTTGTCGTGTTTGGAACATTGCTGAACAAACCCAGTGTATTCTGAATGATACTTGTGGCATATTTTTCAATGTCTAAGTGCTTCTTGGGAAATAACACCACAGTTTAAAGAAAATTGTTGTATATTCCAAACGTTTCAATGGTTAAGAAACTACGGATTAAAAAGGCACAATTCTAAGATGTAAATTAAACTATTTGACATTCAAACCCAGTGTACTTAAGAAGAATTTTATTGTGATTCCTGCTGTCGCTATTATTGGAGAGCACTTACCGTTGGAAGGATCGGTTGGCCTTCGATGCAAAGATATACCTATATTAGATATATGAACGCTAGAACCTGGGATCATCTACTTTGAGTCTTCTATATACTTTCCTTTACGGATTATTTTACAATTTACCGTTTTCATAATATTACATAGAAGCCAGGTAGGAAAAAATCCTAACTGAACTTTTCGACAAATCTTTAGCAAGCCGCTTTACTGATACTTTTAGGCTTTTACTAAAAATTACAGTAAGGCTTTTATACCTTTACAAAACCTAAGTTAAGAGTAAAACAACCACTGTTATCATATGTTTTCGTTGACATACAGAAACGCAAATAAATCGTATATTGACTTAGCAGTTCCTTAATCGAATTTGTTGATTATCATACCAGTTATACCATTTTATTTTCTGGTTTGGTCAAATTTCATAATTTTGAAAACTAACGCCATCTTTGAATAAGTTATATCACTCGATAGTTCCTCATGGCAACCCGGCCCGCTCACGTTCAGTGTACTAAACATCGTTCCCATGTGTACACTGCTTAAACAATGTAAGTTTGAAAATTCGATGGTAGAAGCCGTTAGTCTGTGATCAAGCATTTTAAACAGACTATTATCGATTTTACTTGCCTACTTGTTACCTCAATAATTTGGGATTTTATTGTTGATATATAAAATGCCGTTACAAAATATTTTCCACGGTAATAAGCCTCAGTAGGATTTCCCAAAAATATGAGTACTAAAAACTATTTTAAAAAGGAGACTTGACAAGTATAGTAAAAACTCTTTATTCACAGTGTATTTGTTCCGCGAATACAGAAACCGTGAATATATAATGGTAATTTATGTGGAGTTATAGGGGATACATTCCTAGGTGACAAAATAAAAAAACAATTATATGAAAAAATCAATTTATTTGAAGTTTTTGACCATATTATAATTGATTAATTATATATTATCTTCAGGTTTAGGCAATGGTTTAAAGAATATTGTATTTTTTTCTTGCTTGGCTGTTTTTAAAAGCTCCTCTTAAAAATAAGATTTCGTTCCATAGATGGAACATCATAGAAATCACAAAGCTCATTTGCCATTTTTAAACCTTCACTAAGATTTTTAAAATTCAATGTCGTTTCCAGTGCTTGTTGAAGCCTCTTCTTCAATGGGTTCTGAATTTAACATTTCCCCCAAATAGGTTTCAGTTATATCTTCATCTTGCCATTGAAGCAACTCCTGAAAATCACTTTATTCTATCTATTCGAATCCATCTCGTCCTATTCCACCCGCAATTTTGGCAATGTTTGAATTTGCACAGATTCTTCGTCATTTTCCGCAGTCAGAACAAGCCACAGATTTTTCCGCCATGATTTCTGTGTGTATGGCTTCAGTTCTTGCAATGATTCTTTAATGTTTACAATACATTTTGCTATCAGTTTCTTCCAGCATTCCATAACATTCATATCGGGATCACTTTCCGTATTATCCAGTATGAATTTGAATGTTCGTCTAATGTAATAGAGCTCAAAGGCCTGGATTATTCCTTAGCCCATAGGTTGAAGCAAAGCCGATGCGCTGAAAAAGAATACTGAATGCTTTTTATTTATATGTATGTACTCGTATGTATGTACCGATTAGATCCGCGGATAAAGAAATCTTTAGCTGCGAATATTGGAATTTTGTCGCATTTTTTTAACCCGCGAATAGTGAAAACGCGAATGAAGGGAGGCGCAAATAAGGAGCTTTTACTGTACGTGTACTCAAAAAGTGGAACAGACACAGAGAAGCAAGCAAGTCTTTACCGTCTTCACCAAGAAAAAAATGAGCTTCCTAGGTGACGAAGAGTTGCTTTACTACAACATATTTACGAATACTAACGACTTGGAGAGACGTGATATAAGATACAATTATCAGATTACCAAGAAAATGGTAGGAAGGATTTAGCTATACAATTGTATAAACGCAATCAAGATCTTCGGTTCGAGCAGCTTGGTTGGCCAAAATGCAATTTATCATTTTTTATTTATAAAAAAATCTAGATATAATTCATATAGCATGATAAAATGGTAAACACATTTCTCCAACAGCTAGGTGGGTTTTATGAAACCTTCGTCAATTTATAATAGAGAAGTTTTTCAGAAACCAACCTCGATGTCTATAGGCATTATTGTTGAACTCTTGCCTGGACTGTTACATACTCACATATACAGATTTTGTCAGCAGTAGCTATCGATATCCACATAATAGCTCCCAATATTAAATCATTGCCATCAACATAAACAATAACCACCAAATTGAATATTACTGAAACACAACGTTTAAGCACTTTCTGGGAAATAACATCACAAGTTACGAAATTTCTGTATATTTCCAAACGTTTCGGAGTCTAGGTGAGACCCCGTTATCAATGGCAAAAAATGTATGACGAAAGGCACAATTATTTGATGTTTGAAGATAAAGTATTTGAAGAACTGATATCTCACTTCGATGCGCACATCTTTTGTGAAGTATTTTCCCGAAGAACAGAATATAAAAATGGAAACTGAATTCATGGATTCATAATCATTTTTGAACCAACTTGATAAAGCCCGATAGTATGTCAAACGAGATATATGAATCTCTTTTAGAAATGTCATCAGACACAAGTATGGAGCCACTGTTCAAAAAGACGCCTGTGAACGATTTTTGGTGCAGAATCCGTGATGAATATCCAATGTTTGGCAAAATAGCTCTGAATATTCTTCTCCCGTTCCTAACAACATATTTGAGCGAAACAGGATTCTCAACCTATGCAGGCGCCAAAACAAAATACCGCAATAGACTGGACGCCGAACCTGATAATGAAACCTCAACTGTCTTCTATCAAACCTGATATCAACCAATTGATGAAAAATAAAAAACACTTTCTTTCATACCTCCCATTTGTTAGATTTTTTCTTTTATAATACATTCTATTATTATACTTTTTATGTAGTAAAGTAAATAATAAGTAGTAACTGCTACATTGTACTTTTATTATGTTTATTAATAAGTAATGCACTTTTAAAAATTACTGTTTTATTGTACGGTTCCGCCCAGTATTTCGCTTTCCAAACCTTTGAGAACCGCTGATATAAGACAATATATTGCTTCTACTCCAGAACCTTCAGCAGTGGCGCTTCCTTCAGCTGATGAAGTCTCGAATAATTATTTATGTAAAACATAAATACAACCGAATATCGATATCTAGAAATTTCAGGGAAAAAGCTGAAATCTGGAGTAGTAGAGTGTGTAATACCGTTTTCCTATGATTCCTAGAATAAAAATCACGCGAAATGAAGCGTGGGTTTACTAAACAACTAAACAATATTAAAGTAATTGTGATACTACATACCGTTTCCCTATGGGCTATGATACCTACTTCCTACGATAGAAATCATACGAAACTCCTAGACGTCGATATTCGTTTCGCGATAAAATATTGTAATGTTTTTATTTATTCTTCGGGTTCTTGGGTTTATTTAAAAACACAGTCTACCTTATAATTTATTTCCACTACGTTAATTTAAATTCTCACAACTATTTACAATTTATGTTTTCGAGATTTTTCAATCCACTTCGCGATAAATAATTTATCTTGAACACCTGGCTGTTTACTATACTGCAACTGAATACTGAATTAATCCTTCCGTCAGCTCTCCTTATTTATATATTTCTTCTCGGAATTCTCTGTAAGGTTTCCATAGCGCCAGTTGACTGCACGAAATATCAGATGAATTCCCATCACACTGCCCCTTCTCTAAGACTATTTCGTCCCGGATTGTCTCAGAATCGTTCATGGTGTGACGATATTTGCAGGACTTTCCAGTTCGACAACGGGACGTTCGGTGGAAGTAACAGTCGACAGTCTTCGAATCTGGGCTGAGACTATTGAGACAGTATACAAGGATGTCGATGCCACTAAATCGAATGATAGTTTCCATCATACGTCTCACCACCCTCCAATTCAGTCGATCCAACCCACAGGCTATCTTTGGGACCACCAATTTCATCAGGTTTTTCTCCACCATCACAGTCCTCAACCTACCAAAGTTTTCCGAAGATAGTTGTATCCCTGTCACATTGCCCTCTCCTTAAGACCATTTCGCTCCGTAATGTCCCAAAATCCTTTATGGTGTGGCGATACTTGCAGGACCCTCCATTTAGGCAACTGAACGTTTGGTGGAAGTAACACTCAACGGACTTCGAATCCGGGCTGCGAATATCGAGACAGCAAACAAGAATGCGATACCACTGAATCGAAAAATAGTATCCATCATGCTTTTCACCACCCTCCAATTCCGTTCATCCAACCCACCGGCTGTCTTTGAGATCGCCAACTTAATCAGGTTCTTGTCCATCATCACAGTCCTCAATTCTACCAGAGTCTTCCAAAAATCGCTGTATGTTGGATTGTCCTGCCAGAATGGCGTCGTTACCAAATAGAAGATGTCTCTGGTACCCATTGATTGTTTATCTTCGAGATAAAGGACCTTCCCCACCACCACTTCTTTGCAAACAGCTTGGCTATTCCCCTGAACATCCGAAGATCTCGAGGCACGCAATGAGCCAGGGTATATTCTATGGGCACCTCAAACAGGTCTCGACTTATACAACCAAACAATATCATCAACTTGGAATTACCAACTCTCGGTTTTGATGTCATATGCTTCCTTCATTCGGGCACTGACAGTCTCGATATTGAATCGGACTCGTTGGTCGATGCCGTTTATCTTTTGACGTAACTGGCTAACATAGTCTTCACCCTACTTCAAATCAAATCGAATGGTAGTCATAATTCTCCTATTCATCCGTTCTATCATTCCATCGTATTGCGGGTGTAATGCTGGCATCCTTGTTTTATTGTTCTTTATGAGATTGTAGACGCCTTGGAGAAGAGTGTCTGGTTAGGCAAGGCGAACCAAACTGAGGATTCATTTGATTTCTGGTGGCAATTTTTCAGTTGGGAGTGGTAAACGTACTCCAAATTGGTTTGTCCATATCTCAGGTCTAAATGTTTGACCAGTTGTTCGTAGTCTTCTTGCTCCGACGTATTCAAAGTTTGGAAAATGTCGGTAGCATCCCCTCTTAAAGGGTTAATGCTATTGCCTTCTGCTCTGTCGACCATCCGCTTAGCTTTGCTGCAGTCTCGAATGGGCGCCGATTAATTGTCCATGACGATTTTCCATCAAATTCTAGAGGTTTCATTTTATGTGTTTGTCCCTCAAGGCCGATTTTCGATTGCACTACTTCCGGACTGTTTCCACTTTCAGTCTTTGGTGGAGTTTCTCCCCTTTTTATTGTCACTACCTGTTCTTTTATTTTACCTATCTCACCCTTCGTTATCTGTTCTATCCCTTCTATTTGCGTTTCGTTTTCGACCATTGTCTACTTTAGCTCTTTCATCCGAGCTTCATTCTCGACTATTTTCTCTTCCAGCATTTATGACTTTTTCTGTACCATGCTTTTCAAATTTTCTTCAAAGGATTTAGAATTCTTCAGCAATTGGGCTTCTAAGGATTGAGGGTTTTAGCATTTTCTAGTAATTTGTCTTCTTAGGATTTAGAATTTTCCACTAATTTGGCTTCTAAGTATTGTTTCAAAGTTTTAGAGTTTTCTAGTAATTCGTCATCTAGGGTTTTAGAATTTTATACTAATTTGTCTTCTAACGTTTGAGAAGTTTCATGTAATTTCTGTAGCTTATCTTCCAAAGACAGAATTCTCTAGCAATTTGTCTTTTAATCTGTCTTCTAGGGATTTAGATTTTTCTTGTATTGTTTCCTTTAAATGTTCTATTTGCTTTTATAGCATACTCATGTCCATATTACTAGAAACATCAAACAAATATGTATCGGGGTTATTACCTTCATTTATTAGGGCACCTCGTAGCCGTTGTGTTAATTCACTTTTCTTCCCACTAATCTCAAAACCCCTTTCTTCTAGTCCTTTTTTTAAATCGGTCACTTTCAATTGGTCCAAACTCCCCCTTTAAAATACACAAAACAAATGACGCCACTGTAATGTTTTTATTCACTCTTCGGGTTCTTGGATTTATTTAAAAACACAGTCCACCTTTTAATCTATATTCTGACTACTATTTACAATTTATCGTAAACACCTGGCTGTTTAATATAGTTCAACCAAATACTAAATGAATCCTTTCGTCTGTTCTTCGGATTTATATATTTCTTCTCAGTATTCTCTAGATCATTCTATGAGATTAGATGAAATTCCATAGCGCCAGCCGCCGACCTCAGGTCTCCAGACCAACAATATTTCGGAATCCACGAAATAGCAGATGAATGCCGATTCCACGAAATATCGGATGTATTCCAGTCACAATATTAAGTTCAGGTATATGTACAAAATACATAACTAATTGTACTAAATGTACTAAATACATAACAAATTTTGACTTCATATAGTAGATACTATGACAGATTAAACATTCAAATTGACGATGAAACAATAAAAATATTATCGGTACAATCCGTCAAATATCTAAGCATATATCTCGATTGTTACTTTAAGTGGGACATACATATAAATTACGTAATTAAAAAATAAGGCAAATAATATACAAATTCAGATGCCTAAATACTTTCAAGATAGAACAACTTCGTGTCCTTTACTTCTCACTTGTTCAGTCACATATTAGCTACGGAATCACCTCGTGGGGTTGTACAACAAATACTACAAATATCTATAATCAAAATAAAGTATAAAAAACAGCGTATTTATCCATCACATGAGTTATTCTTAGAAACGCACATATTTGACTTACGTCAAATATTTTGTCATAATATTCTTCTGACACAATTTAGATATAAAAACTTATTGCAATATAATGAACATGCGTACAATACAAGACGGAAACAACACACTTGGTGTCCCGAACAAAAGTCCCAATGGACAGGAGGCCCAAAAATCCATGGTTTTCGAAATACATTCTGTCAAAGTTACGGTAATCCGTTGTATTCGCCATTCGCGTAAGGAGAGTGTCGATAAAAAATTTTGTCTTATCCTCCTGATCTTCTACCTGCAGTTAGCTTAGACATATACATATGGATATACAGTGAGGACGCGTGGAAATATTCGTTTTTTATTTTATTTTTGAATTCTGCATTGAATTCTAAGTATTTTTCATGTACAATGTCCTATACCGAAAATTAACAGTTATTAAAAAAATACTTTTATTTCAAAATTAAAGAAAAAAAACATCAACATACATTTCTTCCTGAAGTTAAGAAAACAACGGTAAAAATAAGGTGTTTGTTGGTTTGAACCTATTTATTTACGTCTGGTTTTTATGATTAGTAGCGGTATTTTAGTCGCATGAATGGAAACCTTTTTTAATGCTGGAGTTTTTAACACTTGTTTATTTCCATAGAAACTGTACTATAATTTTACGTCAAATAAGTAGTTGTCAAGTGCAGTTGCAAAGTTTCAAAGTATGGCGCGTTAAACTGAAAAACAGAAATAGAAATTTTAACGATGGTAGGATATGGTGACAGAACTCGAACACAAGCTAAAGTTTGCCAATTGTTTAATATGAAGTACCCGGAGTGGCCTATTTCACGATCGGTAGTTAGTGAAATAGAAAAAAATGTTTCTGGAATTTGGAAACGTAAGAGGCAATTAAAAAACAAACATCTTCCAGAAGATACACAATTAAATGTTTTGCTCGAATAGCCGCAAAACAGTCACTAAGTAAATCGTCTGTTCTAAAATGCTTGCATAGAAATAAATGGCACCCATAAAAAGTCAAAGTTCATTTAGATCAGTAACTTACTGAAGATGATTTGGACCGGAGAGTAGAATTTTGCGAAATAATGATGGACAGATGCAATGCGATGGGTTCGCATTTTTCAAGTAAGATAGTTTTTTCCGACGAGGCAACATTTTGTTTAAATGGTTCAGTAAATGGGCAAAATTTTCGATATTGGGCATCAGAGAACCCACATTGGATTATGGAAAGTCATACACAGTTTTCCAAGAAAGTTAACGTATGGGCCGGAATTGTGAGACCTTTTTTTATTGAGGGAACACTTAACTCGGAAAAGTATTACAAAATGACATAATACCCTGTTTAACCCCAGAACTTTACCAGAATGCTGAAAACCCCAATATACTGGCAGATTCGTTTCAACAGAATGGAGCGCCCCCGCACTATTCGCGAACAGTGCGAGATTATCTTGACAAAATTTTCCCAAGTAGATGAATCGCAAGGAGAGGTAATATCGAATGGCCAGCTAGGTCTCCAGATCAAAGTCCGTTAGATTTTTATCTTTGGGGTTACGTGAAATCGAAAGTCTACTTCAATAAGCCGGAAAATATCGAGGAATTAAAGAATGGAATTAGGGCCGAAATACACAGAATCCTGCCACAAACGCTAATGAAGTGTTACGAGAATTTGAAAACTGTCATAGGTATTGTCAGGAAGTTAATGGTCAACAATTTGAACATTTAATTTCATATGTTGATGTATTTTTTTTCTTCGATTTTGAAATAATGTAATTTTTTTAACAACTGTTAATTTTCGGTATAGGACATTGTACATGAAAAATACTAACAATTCAATGCAGAATTCAAAAGTAAAATAAAAAAAAACCGACGTGTCCGAGAGTTTTTCCAAAAAACCAACACCTGAATTTAAAATGAATTTGTTCCAACCCATGCGTTCTCACTGGATACTTATAGGCGGGTATTACTTTGTCAAAGATTTTTGATAAAATCTTTTATAAAACATTTAATCAAATATTTGATATGAATTTCATAACAAATTTCAGTAAATGACATATTACACTACATCAAATATTTGATCAAATATTTTCTATAGTAAATGAGGAATTTATGCAATTTCATACTTGTTTGTGCTTCTGTGGTGTGTTTTTATGGTTACAGTTTTAGTCATTTTAAAAAGAAAAAGTAATGGGCTCCTAGTAAGTTATAATTTATCAGTAGTGTGCCTGCTTCGCAAAACTTCTTGTTATCAGTTTATCCAAAATGTTAATTCTACGATCAACTGTTGAAATTCTTTCAAACGGTCACCTGGGCCACAAACTGGTATATATTACGACTTTCGGTCTGGGCAAGAAATTACCTTCTCCTACCGTAAGTGTTTTTTTAATGGAAATACCCAATGTTTACTATGAATTCCATGAATGATGTTTTTGTCCTTGGTTTATTTTGAAACACGGAAACATCTCGAACGGAATGCATGATTCCGAAAAACAGTTTCAGATAACACTTGTAGTATTTCAAATGACCTATATTACGGCTTCCGGTCTGGAGATTAAATGTACTTTTCCAACCGGAAATCGCTTTTTAACCAATTTTTATAGTAGAATTGGCAAAAAAGCACATTTTGTGTTCTTGTCAGTTTTTCGATTTGATTAATATTTTGCACATTTTGTGTTCTGTTTCATTTACGGTCTGAACATGAAATGATTTTTTCCAACAAGAAATACATGCCATTTGATGACCCATTTGAAACCCCAAACTTTTTTCGGAGTGAAGGAACCCATTCGAAATATCACAATGTCCCAAGATAAATACCCCACCCAATATATGGGATACAGCGAATTACCGTGACGTTGACTCTATATCTCAACAATGGATTTTTGGCCCTCGTGCCCATTGGGACTTTTGATCAGGACATCGAGAACGACAACTTACTACATTTTTAACCAATTCGACCGGGACCCAACTCCCATTCGTTTGGTGCGAGGATTATTTTTCAAAGTCAAAGCGAAAGCTTGGATAACCGCATTATTTACCTCAAAAATTCACAACTATATTGAGATGAAAAACTTGTATAATATAAATTGTTTTGATAGGATTTCTATCCTAGGAATCATAGGTAAACGGTGTTACACTCATTACAGCTCCCGATTTGGGGTCCCTGTGAGTTTGTTTTCTAGATGTCAATATTGATTTCGTGATAAAGTTATGTATACTAAATACATAACTAATTATTCGAAATGTCAGTCAGTTCAGGGAAGATAGTAAGATATCGTTTCAAGTCGAGAACCTTCTTTAGTTGCGCTTCCCTCAACTGATTGAAATCTCCAATAATTATTTATGTACATGGTACATACAATTGAATTTAATAGTTTAACGAGAAATAAATGTTTATATTGAATTGTAATTGTGTATAATACATCAATCATGACCCATAAACAATAACAAGAAACAGGATCCAACTAAATAGCAGTAAAATGTCACTCCGTTTGCCTTAATGATGTAATTAAATGAGATTTATTGAAATACAAATTAAATACAATATAATTGTACCAGTTTTTGTAATACATAAGTATGCTTCGTCTTATCCTGATTAACCAAAGCTTTAGGAAGATACGGTTTCTGTATCACTGCTATCGCTTGTATCAATCGGAAACTAGACACCTCATATAAGGACTTGAAACCGTAAGGAATATTTACTTCTTAAAAAGTAGATCGCTTAATTAATTACTTTTTATAAAATACAAGTTTAAACTATTAATAAGAAGAATTCGATTGAAATTGTACATAAGACTTGGCATACACGTTTTGAAATGGCGAAACAAATTATAGATGATAATTAAGTTGTCAATGAATTTTTGGCGTTGAGTGATTGCCTACCAAAATGATTGTGCGACACGAACCACTAACTGTGAATACTTTAAGGGAGTCAAAAATGAACTCATTAACCCAATTTAGATGTGTCCTAGAACGTAAGCGTTTTTAGAATTACAAGAAAATAACTGTTTCTTGCCACTGTTCCTGTAAGGTAATACTTTAAGAGTTATAATTTTTAAGACAGCGAAAAATCGTAGAATGACAAGTATGATATAAATTAGTTTGTCTAAGATTTCATGAAAGTACAAAGCTGTCTTAAAAAATATGTAAAATATATTTCGTAAATGATATTAACTATATGGAGTGCTTTTGAAATTTAAGTGTTTCCAATTCTCAAAATACTTGAAAGTATTTACTTTAATTTATATTTCAAGGCTGAATTACAGGCATATCTAAAATGGAATAGACAGTTTATACTGTGTGTTTCTAAAATAGGGTTCCAAACTTCTGCTGTAAAACACACCCTTAGGAAGTTAAGTTAAGTTTAAAAGGGCTCAAACAAAACTGTTTTTTTTTTCTGTTAATGACAAAAGGGTCGAAAATAAATAGAAATAATGTATGGGTCTTATATAACTTTTTACGTTAAATAACATGTGCTACTCCGTTTTTCGAAATGCAAATCATAAGCATCTTAATAATTATACATGATTTTGTTTGTTCAAATCGATATTTTAAACATTTTTACAGTAAACGGTCGTACATAAAGTGTATATCTGTCATTTTCGAGTCAGTATTGTATACTTAACTTTTCCAGTCACCATGTTTCCTAATTAAACACTGCAAACCTCAATTGACACTTTATCAATAACTTAAATTGTTAAGCGTTGTGGCAACGTCAGTCTTTTATTTGCCATGGCAAACAGATTTTTGTAATTTTTGGCCTACTAACTTAATGTGAGTAATTTTCAAACCCAGTTTACTCGAAAAACATTGAAAATATCGATTTGGACAAACATAGTATTTTTTACGTAAAATTGTTAAGATTTCACTAATCTGTAGAGAAAATTGTAAAAAAAAATAAATTAAATAATTTGGTCAAGTGCGAGTTGGACTCATACTAAGGGTTCCGTACCACCTTTAAGATTTGTAGGAGAAGAAAAGTTTCAGACAAGCAGTGAATGACTACATTTTCTTATATTCACCCTAATTTATTTTAAACTGAGCCTTTGAAATTACTTTCAGTGAAGCCCTATATAATCTATTGTCTGAATTTTAGGCTCAGTAGATTGTAAGATAAAGGAAAAAATGGGTCAATATTAAGTAATAAATTATTAAAACTTTTTGACAAATTAAAAAAAAAACAATTGAAATATATTTTTCAAAGTTTTAGATGGTGTAGTTTCTGAGATAAAGGGGGAAATAAGTCGATGTTCAATATTTTTGTTAATATCTTTTAAACAAATAATTTTAAAATATGAGAAAAATACATTTGTATTCCACATGATAAGCACTTTCATTTGATGTATTGCATGAAGCGTTTTAAAATATATATATATATATATATATATATATATATATATATATATATATATATATATATTTTCCGTTTAATTCTGTGATTTGACTTTTATATCTCCCATTTAATTCTGTAATTTGCTCCCCAAAATTAATATTACGGTTTTCTCCTTATTTTTCCAGTCAAGTTCAGTTCTAATTTTTAAAAAATATGTTTGTATTCGTCATAATGAGCCCTTTGATTTCATAAATTAGATTATGTGTTAGAAACAATTTTAATTTTATATTTTTCATTTAATTCTGTAATTTGCCCCCCAAAATTAATATTAGGGGTTTCTCCCTATTTTTCTGGTAAAATTCAGGGGAAGCCCTATATCTCTATTTTTTCAAATTTTACCGGTTACAGTTTCGGAGATAAAGGGAAGGGAATGGGTAATGTTTTTGTTAATATCTTTTAAATAATTTATTTTAAAAATATGAGTTAAGGCTCTCTCTTTTTTTCAAATTTTAGGGCTTATAGTTTAGGTGAATTTTTTTTATATCTTATAATGAGCCCTTTCATTTGATATATTACATGATGGGTTAAAAACAGTTTTAATCTTATATTTTTCATTTAATTCTGTAACTTGCCTCCCAAAATTAGTAGACCCCCGGTAATAATATGCCCTATATCTCAATTTTTTTCAAAATTTTTCGTCTTATAGTTTCGGAGATAAGGGGGGGATATGTGAATTTTTGTATATTTGTGTTAATATATTTTAAAATAATTATATTATTTAAATATGAAAAAAATATATTTGTGTTCCTCAGAATGAGCCCTTTCATTTTATGTATATGATGCGTTTGAAAAAAAATTGATTTTTAATTTTTCATTTAATTCTATAATTTGCCCCCCAAAAATCAAATTAATGGTTTCTCCATATTTTTCCTGTAAACTTCGGACAACGTTCTATATTCTCTATTTTCTCTATTTCTCTCTGAAGCACTCCTAAAATGAAAATTTCTTAATTTACTATATGTACTCCTGATCGGGTCACCTTTTCCCCCGGATAGTTTTGTAGAAAATTGCTGTAATGTGAAAGACAGAAATCCCGAGTGATATTATAAGGGTATCCGTATATTGTATATAAGGAATCCTAAAAATACGGACCGAAAACCCCCTTCACCATCCTAAATAGGACGCTTATCGACGCTTATGATTTGCATGTCGAAAAACAGAGTAGTACATGTTATTTAACGTACAATGTTATATAAGAACTATACATTTTTTTCTATTTATTTTCGAGTGTTTTGTCAATATCAGAAAAAAGACCGTTTTGTTTATAACTTCCTAAGGGTACATTTTATGGCACAAGTTAATAGGGATTTTTTGGTGATTTTAATGAGTTCTATACACAGCAGATGTTTGGAACCCTATTTTAGAAACACATTGTATAGATTGTTGTCTATATAACAACATAACAATAAATTTCTGCGTAATGCTTAATGTTTCCTGACAAATAAATCGGAGGGTTTAGAAAGCAAACTGTATGAAAATTTTCTATCTACCTTGGAACTGCAACTCATAGCATTACGCAAGAAAAAGTTTACTTTCAGACAAGGTCTGTTTCTTGTATGATATTTTCTTTTCAAGTGTTTAGTCCAATTTTAGTATATTAGTAAATATTTGGGATATCCTGTTGATTCCATAATTTCCCGTGATTTGTTTCTTTGAAAAATATTAACATAATTATTTTAAAATAAGATTATACATGCAGCTTAATAAAAATTGAAAAATAACAGTAGTTAGGTAATCAGTGATCTAATAAACCCAGAGAGTTAAGATGTGTAATGATAACGTGTTTTATTATCACAATTTTCATATTGCCTCCCGTCTCAAGAAATTCATAAATCTGAAAGCTCTCAGTCTGAGCTCCACTGAACCAACAATATTTAAGTTGCGAATACCTATTTGAGATAAATAAATTAAAATAATAATAATAAAATTTAATAAGTGAATAGTTTGGTTTGCATTTCACAGCTATTATTAAATATTGTTTGTCGAAAGTCAAAAGATACAACAATTTGAAGAGACTATCTTAATCCTATCTTAAGAGTAATTTCATATGGTGCATACTTTTAGATGCTTGTTTTCGTTTATCGGTATCTATTCGTGGACATATATATCATTCATATTGTTACTTTGTATTCCCACTCCCACCTTTATCATTTAATGTGTTAATTTATCTCTTAGATGTGAGCACCAGGATGTTCTTATGATTGGAAGGTGTACCTCCACTTCCGTCTGTTTGTACGCATAGCTCACTACAACATACTTATTTATCATGCTCCATTATTTTTAGTAAGCATCTATTTCCGTGATGAACCCCACACGATGTTCCAACCGCTCTGTCTAAGTATTAATCCTCTCCACCCTATTGACTGTTTCTATTTTTCTATTGTTGAAATCACCCTGTATACCTATAATTTTACTTCGCCCCATACGTCAAGTATAAGTAACTACTTATGTTCCACACTATATAACACTTTCTTAACCACCCTGTATAGCTATTATTCCATTCCGCCTTATATTTCAATCATCCTGTATATGCAACTGCTTCTAACATTTCTTGAACCCTCCGCCCTATAACTCAAATATCCGTACTGCATATGCTTATTTAACATTTTTTAAACATTTTTTGATCTCTTCTGTGTAACTATAGGTTTACTTCAATCTTATTTCAACCACCTAGTATACGCATCTACTTATGTGCCACCCAATAAAACATTTTTTGAACAACCCTGTAAAAATTTAATTCTATTTAACCTTATGTTTCAACCATCCTATATATGCAACTGCTTATGTACCACTCCAATATCACCTTTACTTTTAAGATTTTTTCAACCCACATGTATAACTGTAATTCTACTTCACCCTATATTTCAACTGCGCACATTGCTTGCTGTTTCAATTTCCGTGCACGCACACACACACCTACCACCGTATACCGTACAGAAAAGATCGCTAACATAACAATCTTTATTTTCGATACATTTCACTTTCAGCTCCGTAAAATGAAAACCGTTACAAACACCCTGTACGATATACTTTCATGGCATATCTTGCCATTTAAGCTAGATATTTATGATGAAAATTTGACATTTACCTTGATTTTTACAGTTTTTTTGCACACAATTTTCCGATTTTCAGAAAAACGGTATATTTAACGTTATAGAAAATTATACGGACTTAATCTGGAACATCTGTTTGTAGAATACAATTTAAAATATTCGAATTGATTAAGCCGTTTTAGAGATTCATTGAAATTCACTGAAGTGAAGGTTTTTCTGATTTTCTGGAAAACCGTAATTCTCAGTTATAGAAACTTATATGGTATCTTTCTGTAACATTCCTTAATGCAAGGCCGTTTAAATCATTTAAATTGCCTAAGCCGTTTTTTAACAATCACTTAGAATACTTAAAAAAGTCCTCCTTTTTGGAAGTCGCTTAATAATGGAACAAAAGTCGGAAAATAGAAGTGTTGACCCGTCAGAAAAATATAGAAATCATCATACATAGACATTTTTTGCTTCCATTTTTAAGACTTTTAATTTTTTAAATCACCTAAGTCAAGATTACTTATTGCAGGTAAAGAGAATATTCTTGAAATCTTGAAAACATTTATAACGAATACAGTCCCAAACCGACGAAATTGAACAGATAAAGGTAGCCATCGAATCGAATAGAAGCGAATGGAATAGAAGGACACACAAAGTTAAATAGAAATTTTAAATAAGTTCAGCGTCCAAAAAAGAGATCGTGTTGCTAGGTAGCTTCTCCTATACATTAATATTTGACGTTACAATATTAATAATTGTATTTTTATTTTATTTGTATTTAATTGACGCTCATCAGTCTCTGCAAAAATAGAACTATATACACTTGATTCTAAATTGCCCGTGTACGAAAAAAAAACCATGGCACGACCCAACTTATAATTGGCATTACGCAGAAATGTATGCTTAACTATTTTAAGTTGAACTTTTAGGTACTCTATAACTGGAGACCATACCTGAGATGCTACAGAATGTGAAGGATCACGTTATAAATCTAATGGCGGATCACTTTCAAAAGCCTTTCAATTCGGCATTTGAAGAAGAGAAATCCATGTCAATAGAGAAGACGTAAGCATAAAATAAAATAGTGCAGTCATCTGTACGTTAACAGATATCATCCATAAATCATTTAAACAATACTAGGCCGCATTGCGAGCCTTGAAGAACTCCTGAAGTAAGATGATCAATCAGATCTGTAATAAATCCGTTAATTGTTATGATTTGTTATCTACTTAATTTTCTATGTAATAAATAACAAACAAATCTAGATTCTGAATATATAAATGGTATTGAGCCAGAGTAACACTAGTTAATAGAAGAGTTCGAAGTAATGAAGAATTTATTATTAGGTTAAGCCATCAATATGCAGTCAGGTGATTTACTAAAATCCACCAAGGTAGTAATTATAGTGTCAGTAGTGAAAGGAAGATATTCCAATGAATTGATCTCATTTATAATTTTTTTCGGTACTCTTCATGTGGTAAAATATTGAGGATAAAGTCATTATGTCAGAGGAAATCGGGGGCGCCCCGTAAACGGCCTAAAACATCTCATATTTCGCGAATTTCATAACCTTGAACTCGTGGTTTACAGATTACATCTTGACTTTGCCAAAAAAGTATGATAACCAGTTTTTTTATGCAACAAAATAACTCATAATTCATTCGCTTTGGTAAAAGCATCTGTCACCCATTCAACTAAATTTGTAGTTAGGAAATCAATCAAATGCTTAAACCGAATAATTAATTGTTAATTTCATTCCAGTCAGGTAGGTTGACGTATGACCTGTGTGTACTGTTTTATGTGTCAACAAAATGCGAAACAAGGGCGAATGAAAAGTGATGATCGCGATTCCGGCACAGAAAAAAATGTTGGCCAGAAACCAGTTCGTGTGCCGAATATAAAATGTGTATATATACATAATGTATGCTTATACGTATGTATAATTTACGATGTTGATTACTCTGCTCAAAAATAAAAAGATGTTCCAATGACATGATACTCAATTCGAAGAATATATAAGAAATTTAGATCGGTATGTGAGGAGTTTTACGAGATGAAGATATACCTGAATAGGTATCTTGCTGTCGATTTATAACGAAGTTAATCCAAACAAACTTTATTTTCTAGCTAATTATTGATATGTAGTCGAACAAGTCAGCATAATAAGAAGACTTTTGGTCTAAATGGTCTTAACACACATTGATACGGTTTATATCAGAAATTAACCTACAAAATTATTCGATTATGGCAACTGTTACTTTGCAATCAGATATATATATATATATATATATATATATATATATATATATATATCAGATATATATTTTTTAAATTTTATTTCAAATAGCGATTAGTTAAATATAACTAAACTAAAGCGTTGATAAATTAATGATTACCTAAAAAATAAACTATAATGTTCACCTGAAGCCACCACATTTTTAACATAAAAATAGAATTTGAATTTATGTCTTATTGTTCGGCGACAGGTAACTGGAGACGCGTGAAGTGCTGATTCAGCTGTGAACCGTTGCTTGATCTTTTAATATAAGATTATATTATAAACTTATATAACAACTCCCATCCATAAAATAAAGTTGATGCTATAGCATCGACTTTTAAGGGAGGTTCTGCGGTTCAATATTCTAGACAGGACTTAAGGTTGTGGAGACTTAAGTGTTGATGAACGTGGTGGTGGTGTTGGATCGGCAGTAGGGCTGACAGTAGTCGACTTCCGAAATTGCTCTCTGATTATGTTGGTGAAAAGTAGGCCAACCACAATTGCTGTGCCGTGATATTGATGATAGTTAAGGGTTTTAACTTTGAAAGTTGACAGATGATATGCATGTGATCAAAAAGTTATAGGGGATGTTCCCTGGATGATTCTTAAGTGTTTTTGGTGGTCGTTATGGCATGTAATTGGATTATCTAAGAAGCTATCTTTCACATAGGGCCTGCTTGTCTATTGTATCGGGAATAACTCTGGAACAGTTTTGTAGTTAATGGTTTACTTACAGTCACTAAGTTCTTCGAAATATGCTTTTAATAATGAATTGTCATTTCTGGTGATACATTTTAAAGTTGTTGGGAAAATATTCGTATGGTATAAATTTCAGGACTGACTAAGGGAATTTTTAGTACAAAAACAATTTTAGAAACGACTTGACAAGCTTCCAATTATATCAGATCAATCTATTGAGCAACATTTGAACTATAGGTCGGAGGTAGTAGATTATGAAGTGACTGTAATTTTTTTTGAACAGAATCGACCAAATTTACGGGGGTTATAGTCGAACTACGTAAAATTTTTAGGCAGGCGAAAGAGCATGCAGTTAAAACATCGTTAAGAGAATTTTCGATGAATATGTGACTTTCCATTAAACTTCCACACTAATCCAAGACAGCTCAAAGTTCATTAAAAGCAAAATTGTCTGTAATGAATTCAATTGATTTTCTTATTGCTTTAATATTTTCCAAAAATGTTTTCTCTTCGAATTTTTGTAGCGTGGTGTTAAGGCTCGCAATGACAGTTGTTATGGCTCGCAATGACAGTTGTTATATATATAATTGTCGTTCCGTTAAGTTTTCGATTGGATGTTGGTCTTGCTGACTGCGACCTTGGTTCCTTCAATGCCGTGAGTATGGAGTGTAGAGTGAAAGGAGGACAAACTTATATGGGAATAAAACTGAAAAAGTGTCCAGCGGACGGTTTCAAATAAGCAGTTCAAGAAATGACCAGAATGGCGCAAGTGTGACCACAGGGTATGTTATGAAGTTAATTGTCAACGGATTGAAATACAGAAATCCTACATTTAGAAGTGAAGCGGCTGAAAAAGTGAGAATGATGTAAAATTATTAGTAAAAATCGTAAATAAAACGTAGAAAATCTGTTATGTGAACTTCTCTTTGTAAATGGTTGTCTCCGTTTTTTGTAATCTCTGCAAGTGATGAGTTTATAGTGTGTTAATTGTGATATAAATTAATAAGCGTGTGCCCCAGTTTTGACTTTTTATAAAACGAAGTGATTTTATAATTGTTATTTTCTTATAAAACTTTTTGAAACAGTTAAACATTGGGAAAAATTTGTTGTAATATTTTTATACTTATTAACAAATAGATGTTGGTGAATTAGATGTAAATAAAAATTATTTATTTTTACATTCTTGTGTTCATATTAAATATTTATTTTGAAAAGTTGGTGTTTCTAGTTCCTTGTTCACCTTTCTCTGGATAAAAGGTAATTAACAATTCTTTTCATCACTGAATAAACTGCTATAATTAAGTTATCTCTTCTGGTATCATTATGGAACAAATTTCACTTGCATTTTATGCTAGAATAGTTTCTTTTTCAATGATTCTAACATTTTCACACACTGGTTTTCCATATATTTTTTCTTGTCTCCATTAACTACAATTAAATGACTATTTTTGGCATCTTTCTGCTGTAGGTCTATTTTAAATATTTCCAAAGGTATGACCCTGGAAAAATATCTTCAGAAGTTTGTTGAAGTTCTCGATGGACAATGCCATAATCAGTTTAGTAATTATATAATAATGGGTTCTTCAGAATTTAATTTGTGTAGGATATTTATCTTGACTCCTAAAAAAATGTACAAATAAAATTTTGCTTGCAAGTCATTTTTATCTATGTACAATGTATTTCATTGACTGAATACATTTATTAATATTAAATACAAATTTTACCAATCATTTTAAATCTGGTTGTTTAACTATGATGTTTAAATTTGCAATTTTTGAATGTGTACTTACTTTACTACACATTTTCAAAAAAAAATTCTTGATAGGTTCTGTTCTAACTGCATAAACTCTTCTTTCCTATTAATAATTAACCAATCTTGAGCGTCAGTTTTTGGTTTTAATGTTAGCTCTCAGGCATGTAACAAAACCATCTTTTCTAATTTACCCACACATTTTTGGTTGGTTTATTTCGCAGATCATATGGACAGAATATTTTGTGGGAATATAACTAACTGAAAATAATTTTCAATTTAATCATGTCAATAATACTACATTTATAACAAGTAAATAAAAACTTTACAGCATTTATTTTTAGAAATACTTACTTTTCATTATAAAAAAAAACATATTATAATCTGCTGTTGTAATTTGTAAAATGTATAGGTTAGAATTTTCAATTGTCTTTTAAATGTTATTCTATGAACAAATTACCCCGTCGTCCCAGTGGCGCCCCCCAAATTGATACCCTTTTGTGGACACTTTTTGATACACAGAGTGTGTCCTCCTTTTACTCAACACTCCATAGCCGTGAGTTCGCGATAAATTAGCCGCCATGTTTAATGTGCATCTAAATCTTTTGCTATGTGATTTAGACTTTTATACAATAACGAAGTTTTCGTCGCCAAGGTCTGTCAATCTACCTTTTTCTACATCTATCTATTTATAGTTATTTAATTGTTGTTTGAAATTAATTTTTAGTATAACCTTATATGAGGAATATACAAAATGTATGGACCCGACAGTTGGGTATATAATGTTTTAAGCCGAAAATTGTTGTTTACTTTTATTTAATAAAGATTTTACTAGCTCAAGTATTTTGAAATGACTTTTTTCTGATTGTAAACAGTTTCCAGAGGTTTACTAGAAGTGTACCTAAAGATAAGTTCGTTAGTTCGATACTTTGATTTGATTTGATTTTCGTCTTATTGTACCAGGGTAATGAATGGCATAAGGTAGGATGTTGAATGGATGTTGGTCGGGATCTTCCGCTGTATTTTCCCTTATGATTTCTACTAATGTCGCGTAAAATCGTTTAATAGAAACTTTTGATCCAGGATGTTGAACGCTAGAGTCGGCTAGAGTATGTCTTTTTTATTTCGTATAGTCGGCACAGATCTTTCATTGAGATGTTAAGTCCCAACTTAAATTCGATCGAGTATGTTTGGGACATTTAGTTAGAAAACGCTTTTAAGGAAGAAAGGGATAATAAATTAATAATTCCACAAGAAGTGTTCTTTGATTTGAGTGATTTATTTTTATCACTTAATATTTCTCTGTTTTTATGAAGTACTACGTTATTTTGCTGTGAGCTCCGGAAAGTCGCTGAACATTATGTTAGCTCATCTACCCCCTCAGTACGTCTAAAAAATTACGTTATCAGTTTTTTTTCTCTGCATTTCAGGAGTTTCATCAATTGAAAAAGAAGCGGATTTTCTTTATATATAATTGCATTTGACAGAATAAACCAATCAGTTTTTCTAATTAGAAGATACCAAGCCAACAAAATTCGTTTTACTGCATTACTTTCATGATATATGTAAAATGATTTCCCAAATTCAAGAATATCTCATAATCCCATAACAAGGAAAAGTGCTCCAAATTGAGCAACTCTTGTCTAAATTAACTATTTCCTTGATTTTTATTTAGGACCTATTATATAGTTAGTTGCAGTTCTTGACTGATAACACACAAAATTGGGTAAGTTCGGTGCTAAGGACGCAAAATTTCTTATAATCGAGGTAAATAACGTAATAAATAGAATATCATAATGAAAAGTCAATCACAAAATTATTACAATAAAACCCCTCAAAAATCAAGTAATATATAGCTTTTCTTAAAACCGTTGGCAATAATCATAAGTGGGAAATGCTGATGAACAAAAAACACAATTTCTTTAGATCCACTATCTGAGTGGTTGAAACACTTTCTACTACTGTAGATACTTTTAAAGATTCTGTCTTTCTTTTTATTTATTTATTTTTAGTAACCTAGGCGTGTATAGAATGCTTCAAGTTTGTTAAAACAATACAATATGGGAAATACAAACACACTAAAATAGAAATAAAGTCCAAAATAAGACAGTCTGAAGGGAGAGGTACCATCGACCCGCCACCAAAAAAATCGTAGATATCAAATTGACAAATCTAAAATAATTTTGGGAAATGCCCTCTCCCAAATTTTTTAATGCGAGAGCTTCTGATATATTGCCGAAACAAGACCTCGGCACAGAGATCCGCGGAGATGACAATACTTAGAAGAATAATAATGGTGAAATAAGAAGAACATGCTATGTGGAGGAATAAACTAATGAACCCTTAACAGAAAAATAGAATGGAACCACCGTATAAACGGAATGCCAGACAGCAGATTAGTTATGATAGTCAGAGAAATCACTACTAGGAAACAGAGGCATACATTATTTTAAGCTTGACAGAACTGTCTAAGAAAACAGAGGAAATAGAAGAGGTTTTATTTCGAACACAAAGATTTAGAATTATCGATATATGATATGGTTATCAAAGATACCGAATAAAGCTAAAAAAGGTCATTCAAGGTATATTACGTAATTAAAAAAGACATTTTACTACATTAGCTACCTCAAGTTAATACAAGTGCTTCTGTCCTTGATATTAATGCATTGTATCTATGACTAATGGTCATTGTTCCAAAAAAGGGTAAAATTTTAGTGTTAAGTTACTTTTTGCACTAGACAAATTCATCTGCCGACTTGTAATACTTCGAATTAGTTATTGTTACAAATATAGAAAACAAATCTGGGTCGAAAAACTAGTTCACTGTTGTGCAAAAAACGATTCATTTTCTACACTAACACCATTTATTTTTACATGCAAATCACGTTTTGTTTTATCATCGGAAGTTCTTAAAATAATGTTTTCCTTATTTTCTAGTACTAATCAGGTTTTCTTTGTTAAACAGTGTTTAACATTTTTAATTTTACATATTTATGTAGTAATTCCATTATAACTTCTCTTGATTTACAGTTTCAAATAAACTTCAATTTCATAACTTTGTATCTTATAATATAGTATCTGATAATGTAGTAAAATACTACAATTTGAGTGTTCAATTATTTTTAAATTTATGCCGTATTATATTAGTTACAATAACATTCCGTTGTAAAATAGCCACAGCGAAATTAAAGTTCTTATAATGAGCGTAACCAACATTTTACTCGTATGAAAACTGTATATAAAATTAACAGTCAAACTATTCAATTAGTCCATAAATACAATGTCTACTCGTAAACAATTTAATTGTTCATTTCCATGACATCTAACCTTTAGTAAGGTTTTCATGGAAACAAAACATATTTATACATCAGTGAAACACCAAAGCTTTCACAGCTTCGCCAGTGTATTGATTTGTATGTAGAAAACCAAACTTAAATTGTCAAATATTTTAGTTTTAAATTTTACATTTTCTGATATAATTAACGTTGACATCGGGGACCGACTAAGACCTTGAAACATTTGAAGCTTTGAAATCTACAAACTGTTCTATAAGTGTGGAGGGGATTATTTTCAAATATGCATCTACATAAAGTTGCCACAAGCATCATTCAGAAAAAACCTCAAATTACATTTTGTAAACTATTTATTTAAAAAATCGTATATTTGGGCACTCATCTCATGGTTGTTCCTGGATCTGCTATCAAGGACCGTCCCCAGGGAAAGAAGGCACCAAAGGGAAATAGAGGTGCTAAGAAACAAAATAGCGGGTTTAATAATTTTACCATAACTTAGTAGGGTGATCCGTGTATAAAGAAACAATCTGATATAAAATACATTTTTTATGTTCGAAGGTTTAGACGTACTGCTAGCATCCCTGCTGCTAAAATTCTTAAAGAACACAGTCGGCTGGAAAAAGTTACGAGGACAACACAAACAAAAGGGGCCGAAGGAGAATATTTTCCTACTCATATACTACAAAGCTCTGCATTTTAAAAACAACTATTTAAAAATATAATTTTAAAGCCTATGCTGTCAACTTTTGGAGGCAGTCGGTAGATAAGGGGAAAACTAAACTTTCCAATTTGGATCCGGTTATTTTGTCAAAAAAAATTGACGACACTAAGAATGTAGAGACTTATTGAGTAAATAATGATGAAAAACCTAGTGTCGTCCAAAAAAAAATGATTCTAGGATATATAGGTAAACAACTTTTAATGGAAATGTTGTGGAACCTTTGGTGTGTCTCAAATATAAAAACACAGTTTTGCACCTTAACACCAAACCTTAACGCCGTTTCATCAAGGAACTTGAGTTTGGTTTACTCCTTAATGATGACAACTTAAGAGTTGTTGGAAAGGCGTTGAAAGCATTTTTAAAATCCAGAGATGACAGCCTACAAACAAACAAATTTTATCTCTTTATATATTAGTAAGTATAGAAGTATAGAGATCGGTTATAAAAAAATATATCCTCAACTTTTATGCTGAAATATATGGGCGTTTTATTTACATGGAACGTAATCATCTGTATATAATTATTCTATATAATTTCACATAATTATATATATATATATATATATATATATATATATATATATTCACTTTGATTCAATTCACTTTTTAAAAAAAATCATTATTTATTTCCAGAAACATGGGACAAAATTAAAATTGAACCTTTAAAAGTAATTAAAGCTCAAGTTCTAAGTATGCAGAAGTAACTTATATACCTCATAACCATGATATTAGTTTGACATATAACATTTAGAACTAAAAGCGATATTATTTGAATGACAACACGTTAGAACGTTTCCAGTTGCTTTTATATCATTGACAAAAGTGCTGATGCAAGTCAGCGTTTTTACTGGGTAAACGGACTCGTGTAGGTTTCCGGGAAGTTGTTTGCATATAATTCAAGACGAAATTTGATATCCCTGAGAAGTCACGTACGCTTTAAATTCCGTTGACTTCTCGACTGTGTGAACTAAGTGCTGATATATTTTGCATATAACAACTCCCCTTACATATCAAAAGTTGATGCTATAACATCAACTTTTAGGAACAGAAACATAAAATAATATAAAATGATGTTTGAATGGTATGAAGAATAATAAGTAATAAGTGTATAAAATATGAATAAAATAAAGTAATTGGTAAAAATCAAATTGATATTTGTAAAATAAAATCAAAATATGTTAAAATTAATGAGCAATAAAATAATACGAGTAATAATTAAATGCTTAACCTAAACATATCAAAAAATAAAATATAAAGTAAAAGGAAATGTGAATAAAAATAATGTGTAGAAAAGTAAAAGGTTAATGATATAAATCAATATTAAAAATGGTGTTTTTAGAGAACATAAAGGGTATACTTAAACTTGCGTCTCTACGCTTTGTTCTGTTTTCAAAACAGGCCTAAGCTTGGGGAAGAATTTGAGTCTTGGCTGAGGCACTGAAGTCTGGTCAGGATTGCAGTCCTTTGGAGGTTTTACCATCCTCTTTTTGACAGCTTGGAAGGTGATGAGTGCTGCTATGATCATGAGAGCAGCTATGGTTGTATAGGTAAACCAAGAGATTTTTTTGGTTACAAACGGCTGGTTTATGAGACCATCGAGGTCTCTGGAATATTGTTCCAATTTGTGATTTGCTACGTCTAATTCTTCTACGTTAAGCGTGTTCAGCTTCAGGGGCTGAAGTTCAGGAATTATAATTTTTTCTGGCACTGCGTCGCAACAGTTGAACGGCACTGTTACTGGTTGGAAGGTTTCTAGAACATCGGTTTGTTTACCAGATTCGGCTTGAACTTTTGTAATTCCTATAAACGCACTACACTCTGATTGAAGAGTCAATATGGAGTTGAGGGAGATTGTAAGAGTTTTTGGGTTTGTTTGAGCGCAATTCACTTATGGGTTCAGAAGTAATTATGAGCCATGTATTGGGTTCTAGTTTTTGAACGTTGTATCCTTGAGTGAATATTAGTGAGCTTTTACAGTTGTCGGGTACCTTCTGGACATTCTTTAGAAGTTGAGCTTCACATAACGCGTTTGTGTCAATAGGATATGCGTAAAGTTCAGAGCACAGTTTCTTACGAGTGGATAACGGTTTACACGCACTTAAGTCTTTGATCGGAATAAACATAAAGAATCATCATTCTTTGCAAGATATTTTTGAGTGAAGGATAGCATATGATGTAAACCTGTTCTTTCATCGTATATAGGGATAGGATATAAATGAAAGACTGTGTAAGGATGTTGTTCGACTAAAGGGATTCTTAACACAAATATAAGATCGGTATATGTTTGAAATGCCTCTAGTTCAATAATTTCCAGATATTGTGCGATGCTCGAGTACTTTACAGCCAATGGAAGGTTACTTTTGACTAAATTTTGCGATACTTCCTGTAATGAGGTAATAAGATGTTCTGGTGTTAAAATTGAAGAGTGAATTATTTTCAGACGCGCGAATGTGATAGAATTTAAAACATCATTTAAATTATCTTCTAAGTAGAGATAATTCTCCATAAGTTTTTCACACATTTCAAGTAGTGCGAGTTTTGATTCGACGTAGGCGACCTTATCATTAATTTTTCCGATAGTGTTTTCCAGCTTTATCATGTTATCGTTAAATAGTTTCTCGTCAATTCTAAGATTTTGGATAGTTTCGTTGAAGTTTTTAATTACGGATGTGGTGACACTTATTTGGTTTTTTTGTAAGTTCTCAATTTGAAGTTGGCCTTGATTTAAGCGGTTTATGCTTTCGGTAAAGTATTTTCCGTCGGCGGCGTCTAAATTGCCGGTGATTGCCTTAAAAAGGGTACCTGCCCCATCAAGTATACCTCGTTTGTGTCTTTTAGTGTCCATGTGAATGTCAGTAAATTTCTGTTTGATTGAGTTAGAAATTTGATTGAGAAGATTAATGTGGGTTTGTACGTCTGCGCGAAAGTAGTTCATAGCAAAAGAATTGAAGTTAACAGTTTTTACAAGAGTTTGTAATATTCTGTTATTTGTTGTAAATACTTGTTCTAGTGTAGAAATGTTTCTGTGTACTAAAAGTGTCCATTTATCATTGGATACAGTTATTTCTGCTTCGTTATGGAAGTAGATACCTAAAGTATTGTTTATTGGTTGTATTTGAAATTGGGGTACTGCTGACCCGAACAGCAGGCAAAACCTGAAACAGAAATTAACTTTCTGAGAACGGTTTCATTCGGTCGAAATTTACTTTTGATTTTTGGTTAGTTTTAGGGTTTAGTACTGTTGCGGAGTTTCTGTGAATCTCCAGGATTTCGAAAGGACCATTGAATTTATTTTGGAGTTTGTCCTTGATCTGGGATTCTTTCATATAGACTTTATCGCCTATTTGATAGTTAGGGAGATTTTCAGAAACGTGTTCATCAAATCTGACTTTCGCTTTATGTTTTTGGATATCCGTTCTTTCGCGAGCAATTTTATAATAGTGAGAGATACGAGTATTGAGATCTCTGATGTACTTAGTTATCAGGGCTTGTTGGTTGTAGAGAGTTTCTGGAGTCCTACTCGAAGTATGTCCATAAACAAGTTCGTAAGGGGTGAATCCATGAGTTTTGTTTACAGAATTGTTATATGCAATGATTGCATAAGGGTGTTCGTCAGGATTTTCTAGTTTATGGATTCTAATCATCTCTAATAAGGCCGAGTGGAATCTTTCTAATGAACCATTTGACTGGGGATGTCCCACACTAGAATAAGATAGTTTGATGTCAAATAGTTTACACAAATCTCTCATTAGTGTGTTGTCGAATTCCCTGCCATAATCACAATGTATCCGTAATGGAGTACCGAAGTGTTGGAAATAGGGTAGTAGGGTACTAACAACGGTTTTTGCGGATTTGTCGGTTATGGGGTAGGCCTGAGAGAATTTTGTTAGTTCGTCCCGGATAGTTAATGCGTAGTTTTTTGTCGGGACTTCTAGAATATCGATGTTGACGCGTTCAAAGGGTGTCCGTGGGGTTTCAGTAATGACAAGTGGGCTGTCGAGATTTTTCCGGTAAACCTTTGCTCTCTGGCAAGATTGACAGTTTTTGATAAAATTGTCAACGTCCTTAGTCAGTCCTTGCCAATTGTATTTTTCTTTTATTCTGCGGATAGTTTCATTGATACCTCGGTGTATATTATTTTTGCCGTTATGGAATTGGTCGAGGATGATGGGTATTTGGTCTTTCTCAACCGTTTGGACGATATTTTGGCAAACTTTCCATTTGATATCGATTTCGGAAAAGATAAACGAAAGCATTTCCAAAATGGGCAGTTCAATGTTATTCTCAACACAGAATACTTGGTTTTCAGTGAACACATCTCTACTATTATACAGAGATGCGAAAAGAATTTCGTTGACTATTTCTGGGTCAGAAGGGAGAGGGACGATGTAATAGCGTCTTTTTCTGACACTTTTGCTTGCAAAGACATTTACTCTAGAGGTACGGAAATCAGCATTTTCCTCAAAAATGTCTTCGATGATGTCATGGTGAACATTTTTCATGAGAGAGCCTTGGGGAAATACTAGGATGTTTTTGTTTCCTCGGTCTAAGAGTTGGCAATTAGAAAATTGAATTTTGTCGTAATCTATGAGAGAGACGGTTTGATATCGCTCGACAAAAGTTTTAAATTCTTCGGAGATTTGTTGGAGATTAATGGGACTTCTCGTCTGGGGTTCTTGTGAGTCATCGTCAGTTTCGTTTGTTGGGAGTACTGTAAATGGTGTTAGATGATTGTTTGCTTGAAATGATATGTATTCATTAAAGTTGTTAACTTTAATACGAGAGAGCGCGTCGGCGTTTTTATTTACTTTGCCGGGTTTGTAAATTATTTGATAGTCGTACTCCTCGAGCTTAAGGCGCCATCTTGCAAGTCTACT
The DNA here is from genome assembly GCA_034190945.1 of Octodonta nipae. Lineage (NCBI taxonomy): Eukaryota > Metazoa > Arthropoda > Insecta > Coleoptera > Chrysomelidae > Octodonta > Octodonta nipae. The sequence continues at coordinate 93,123,649 of CM067219.1, forward strand.
TCCAGGATCCTTTATAGAAAACAGCCAAGTTAACGGGCGGTGATCGGTCAGAAGTAAAAACTTACGGCCAAAAATTATCGGACGAAAGTGTTTAACCGCCCACACTATCGCAAGGAGTTCACGTTCTATGGTTGAATACTTAGTTTCAGCATTGCAGAGAGTTCTGGAGGCATAGGCTACGGGTAAATCTTTACCTACGGGGCCTTGAGAGAGCACTGCGCCGATAGCAAATGAACTGGCGTCGGTTGTAAGAATAAATGGCTCTTCAAAATTAGGGTATATGAGTATGGGAGTAGAAGTAAGGGCTCTTTTTAATTCGTCAAAAGATTTGACACATTCTGAATCAAACTGGAAAGGTGTGTCTTTTTGAAGTAATCTTGTCAAAGGTTTTGAAATCTTTGCGAAATTGGGGATGAATCGCCTGTAGTAACCAGCTAACCATAAGAAGGACTTGATATCTTTTGGGTTTTTTGGTTGGGGGAAATTTAAGATACAATCTACCTTTGAGGGGTTAGGCGTCACGCCTTCGGGAGTTATAAGGTGGCCAAGATACGCGACCTCTTTGCGAAGAAACTCGCATTTGTCGGGTTGGATTTTTAGATTGGCTTTTCGCAATCGTTTGAAAACTTCAGAAAGTCGGGCTATGTGCTCATGTATAGTCGGAGAATAAACGATAATGTCGTCCATATAGACTAAACATCTCTCGTTTTGAACACCTAAAAGAATATTATCCATTACCCTTTGGAAGGTGGATGGAGCGTTTTTAAGACCGAAGGGCATTCTAACAAATTCGAAATGGCCATTATCAACTGTGAATGCTGTTTTTTGGATGTCTTTAGTATCGGTTTCGATTTGGTGAAACCCGGAAGCTAAGTCGAGGGTGGTGAAGTATTGGCATTTGCCAAGTTGGTCAAGTAAATCCGAAATGTTCGGTAGGGGATATTTGTCGTCAACAGTAAGTTCATTTAATTTACGATAATCGACGACGACACGCCATTTTTGGGTACCAGATGCGTCTAGTTTTTTGGGAACTACCCAAACCGGGGATGACCATGGCGAATTAGACGGACGTATAATGCCTTGGTCAAGCATCTTTGATATCTGACTTTTTACCTCTTGTTTGTGTATTTGGGGGTACCGATATGACTTTGTGAAAGAGGGTTTTGCGTTATTAGTGTCTATCGAATGTTTGATTTCGTTTGTAAAGGTCAGTTGGTCACCTTCTAAATAGAATATGTCGGAATATTCGAGGCAAAGCTGAGAAATAAGTTCGGCTTCCTCCTCGTTCAGATGTTCTAACCGAAGTTGTTCCATAATTGTAGTTTGTCTGTCAGGCTGGGTCAAGTTTTGAGAGTAATTTACAGAAAGAATGTTTACGGAAAAATTGTTCATCGGTTCGAGTTCCAAATTGTCGAAATTAACAGTCTTGGGGATAGCATTTGCATTTAAAACTGAAGTAAGGAATTCGCCTTTTCATTAATTTTAACAAGGGCACGGGGAAGATAAACTTTTTCTATTTCGGCAGATGATAGGAAAGCATCAGTATTAGTGAGGTTACATTTCAATTTACATATTTGTTCTGTTCGGGGTTCTAGACAGATTGTATTAACTGGGATGCAGTTATTGAAAGTTGAAGGGTTCTGAGTACGCATGACAGTATCATCCGTAACTTTGTAGAGAGGTAAAGTTTTAAAATTAGTGACAAGTTGTTTGCTGTTAAAGTCTATAACGCAGTTATAGTGTTCAAGGAAATCTGAACCCAGTAATCCGTCGAATTCAATGTCGATGTCGCAAATATATACCTTGTGTGGGTCGGCGACATTGAAAGGTACAAGGGTGGATTCGTTGATTAAGATTTTCTGATCGGTGATTCCTTGGATGACTACGTTTTCGGGAAATCGTTGTTTGAAGCGTTGGCAGGTTTCAGGTTTAAAAATTGAAAGTCCTGCACCCGTATCGATAAGAAGTTTATAGGTGTTTGAAGAGTCAGTAATATAATAAAGATTCTTTGAGTTGACGGAAAGAAGGGGTCTTACAGAAAGTTCTGTTCTGGGAAGTTGACATTGGGGCTGAAGTCGTCCAGATTCATTGTCTGAATTTGGGTTTGAATTTCTGAAATTTCTTGGTCTGGGGGTTCTGCCTGAGTGGGGGTCAAATGAAAATTTACTTGAGAAGAATCAGGTTCGTCAGAATAAAATTCGTATAACTGTTCAGTATTGAAATATTCTGCTTCATTGTTTTGTTCGAAATCATTAGGGTGATAATCTTGTACGTTTTCGTACTCATCGGGTAAAGAGGTGTAATGATTTTCGTTTTGAGAGTAGTTATAGTCATTGTGATATGGTCCGAATTGCAGATTGTTCAAGTGATGAGTTTTTGGTTGTTGGCGTTGTTGATGTTTAAAGAAACTTGGGTTCGGTCTGTAATTGCCAGACATTTGGGGTTGTCTACTGGTAGATGGACGAAATTGTTGCTGTGAAAATTGTTGACTGGGATTAACATTTGTAGATTGATTAGCAGGTTGATTGGAAAAATGAGGGCGGTAATTCGAATTGTTCTGATTAGAATTCGGGTTGTGTTAAAATTGTCTCATTCTCAATAAGCATTCGTTGCTGCTGGCCCATGCGTTTACAAAAAGAGCATTGTTTTGGAGGTGGACCGTTATTTGGTTTACGAGGGGGTTGTTGGAAACTTCTATTACCTGAAAATTTCTGGGTTTCTAAATGTGATAGTTGTAGTTCTCGTTTAATTCTCGAAATGGCAGTGAGAATACTGCATGGGTCGCTAGCGCGAACGAGTTGACCAATTTTGGGCTCTAAACCCGTGAGGAGGCTATTAAGAGCCATTGACTCTATTAAGTCAATCTGCGCTTGCTTTTCTTTGATTGTTAAATTTTGATTGTTTATAGCTGCTAGCATTTTCGCTTGGTGCGTCTGGAGTCTAGCAGAGAAAGTGAGGGGGGATTCATTAGGAGTTTGCCGCATTCGTTGCAAGTCCTGTATGAGAGCCGAGAGATCTCTAGGATCTCCAAAATGATTTTCTAGGAGGGTTTGAATTTCAGCTAATTGACTAGGGTTTCGCGAATTAATTAATTCAGCCGCTCTACCGCGTAACTTATTTTTAATGTGGAGAATTAGCAATACTTGCTGATTATCCGTTGCCATGCTGTAAGCAGTATTACAGGAGCATATGAAAGTATTCAAAAATATCGGATTACCATCATACTCAGGAATTATGGCAAATATTTCCGAAAGCTTATAGGGTTCTACGGTTGGTGTAGCTGCTTGTCTAGTGGTGGCCATTTTTATAAATGTATAAATTCGCACAATAAATAAAAATTAAATGTTGAGGTTTTAAATGTAAATGGTAAATATCTATTTATGAAAATCCAATATCGAGCAATGGTTAATAGAGTAATAACAAATTTGAAATAGGAATGTATAAATGGTAGATTAATAATAAACTTGAAATAATGTTTCAAATACTTCGAAATATGTAAGTCAAAGTAATGGAAATAAAATAATATGATTATGTAAAATATATAGTTTCAAAATTATTTAGGAATGTAAGGTTATGAGGAATAAAATATTATATAAATGAAAGAACTGGTGGTCATTCAAAAAAATAAAAAATAGTTACTTTATGTGATTCTTACGTTATTATTCCTCGCATCGGACTGTTCTCCGCGTCACTTAGCACTGGTTAGCCTGGTTGCGTGTTCCCTTGCTAGTACTTGGTAGTTGTTGTCCTTTTCAAGTAGGTTTTGTCCACAATGATTTAGAAATCTCCACAGTCAGTTAGTATTCACGTGTTCTAACTGTGTTGGATAATCCTACTGACTGCGCCAATTTTATATTCACTTTGATTCAATTCACTTTTTAAAAAAAATATTTATTTAGAAACATACAAAATTAAAATTGAACAATTAAAATAATTAAAGTACTTGAATAACTTAATACTATAAATGATATTATTTGAATGACTTAGAACTAAAAGCGATATTATTTGAATGACAACACGAGAACGTTTCCAGTTGCTTTTATAACATTGACAAAAGTGCTGATGCAAGTCAGCGTTTTTACTGGGTAAACGGACTCGTGTAGGTTTCCGGGAAGTGGTTTGCATATAATTCAAGACGAAATTTGATATCCCTGAGAAGTCACGTACGCTTTAAATTCCGTTGACTTCTCGACTGTGTGAACTAAGTGCTGATATATTTTGCATATAACATATATATATATATATATATATATATATATAAAATAAAATCATTAGATATTGATATTCCAAACATGGGACCTTAAATACCTACTAGTAAAAAGCTCAAGTTTTAAGTATGCAGAAGTAAATATATACCTCATAACCATTTCAGTTACATATAACATTTAAAAAAAAACATTTATTTAGAAGTTATGACTGTATTTCCATTTTATTTATTTCTTTAATTTTTCTTAATTTTTAACTTAAGCTTTGAGATAAAGGGTAGTTAAGTTTTCAGAAACGCCAGGAATATTTGGACGAGTGCTTAACTCCATGCATTAATTTCTGAAGAAATTAAAAATGCAAAACTTGTACGGACTGGGAGATATAATAAAATTGCTTATACATCGGAAAATGAATCTTAATGCATAGAAGCTGTATCATAAAAATATCTACAATAGCATCACAGTTAGGTATTATCACAGACTTTTTTTTTCGTAGGTCTGTGGTTATCATTAAAACATTTTGAAAACTTAACCACTCTGTACCTGTACCTCAAAAGTTAAGACGTTTAGAAGCATAAAGTCATATAAAGTTTTTTCCTTAAAATGTGGCCAAGAATCACCCCCTAAAATATTAGCATATCATTAAGGAACAATCTGTATAATGACAGAATTAGAAATGTGTTTACAAGAAGAGAATTCTACAGTTCTATTTCACTTTTCAGAGAATGGGCGACCCTGGGCTGGTACGACTACAAAATTCCGCAAAATATATTTTATTATTACTCAATGTGATAGTATCACCTTGTTTACCACACGAAGAAACAAAAACCAGACAAAAGAGAATACTTTGGGTCACACAAGATGGACGATTAGCTTTACCTCCTGGGACAACAATGGTCATTACACCCTCGTTATCACTTCCATTTGTAAGGTATCCTCCCGATGGTTTTTTCTCAAACATGACCATCAGTTTACCATTTACAAGTGAGTTAATATCGCTTTATACAGCTTATCAGCTATGTTTACTTGTGCTGAATTCATAATGGTACTTGATAGAAAAAAAGGCAAAGATATTTACAACGCTCATATATCAGTACATGTAATTTAAATAAATCAAAAAAACTATTCTATTTTTTATTTATAATGTAAATAACAAAATGCTTTTTAACGGAAGTCTACACTTACACATGTGAAAATAGATGAGCATAGTAATGAAATGCAAAAATTGAAATTGCATGTGTTTCAACACTTCGTCCCTCACCACACTACATTGATCTTGAAATGCCCAAACAACTGTCGGTCTAAGAAAAGAGACCAATTTATATGAGGACTACCCATTACCGAGCTTTCACCCGCGTATGGAATGTATAATTCTTTGCAAAAAGAAATAGCTTATGAAACATATGGGCTAATCTATATACTAATTTTTTCGAACTTTTTTGAACCACCCTATATAACTATAAATCCACCAATCCCGAAGATATTTCACCCAAACTGCAAGTGCTTATGGGCCCCCTAAACAACAATTTTATTCAACCACCTTGTATAACTGTAACGCTACTTCTCCCTATAGTGCAACCATCCTGTATATCCTACTGTTTATTTGTCACCCAATATAACATTTTTTAAACACCTAACTATAATTCTACTCCACCGTATATTTCAACTGTGCAACTGCTTATGGTCTACGCTATATAACAATTATTTCTGATAATTTTTACTCGACTTGTAAAGTATAGTTTCCCTCCACCCTATATTTTAACCACCTTTTATATGCAACGTTTTCTAACATTGTGTTAAACACATTGCATTACTATAATTTTGCTTTGCCCCATATTTCAGGTATTCCATATAGTAGGATGCAACTGTTCATATGTTAACTATGTCTATTTATTTTTTTTCATTTTTTATTCACCCTGTAAAATATCTTTCAACTCTGCCCTCGATTTCAACGACCTTGTATATACAACTACTTCTGGGCCACCCAATATAACATTTTTTGTGCCAATCTGTGTAACTGTAAATCCACCAATCCCCAACATATTTCACCCAAACTGCAATTGCTTATTGGCCACCCGATATATCAATTTTATTCAAGTTTTCTTATGAACCGCCATATGACTATAACTCTGCTACTATCTATAATTAAACCATCCTGTATTCTACCAATTAGTAAGCCATTATCACTTATTTGTCTGTTAGTTTTGAACCATCCTGTATAACCATAATTTTACAAAATATTTTAACCAGCCTTTATATGCATCTGCCTAGGGGCCACCAAATATAACATTTGGTAAACACTTTTCTAAACTCTGCTCCACTCTATATTTCAACCATCTTATCTGTTCAACTTCTTATGGACTTCTATATAACCATTTTCTGATATTTTTTTAACCACCCTGGAAAGTATAATTTGTCTCTATATTTCAAGTACCCCTTATATTTGTAGACGCGAGATGTAAAGACTGACATCTAGGATTTTCAGAAACTAGCACACAGGGGTTCCGAATCTGGAGCCGTTCTTCCGTGCAATTGCTGTTCTCCCGTAATTCCTGGGTTAGAATGCCGCGATAAAATTTTCAGGATAGTTCAGAGATATTGAATACTCTCTTCAAGGTGTCATTCTTTTGTACGCAAGACAATATATATGCAACTGATTATGAGCTGCGCTATTTCACATTTTGTCCTCATATTTTTTTAACCACAATCTAAAGTATAATTTCTCTCAACACTTCATTTAAATCACCCTTCATTTGTAATTCTTTCTAATCTTGTTTGAATTACACTGTGTAACTATAGTTTTACTTCGCTCCATATTTCAGTTAATCCATATATACAACTCCTCATGTTCTACCCTATATAACAAATTTTTTCTAACATTTCTTAAATCACCCTCTATAATTATAATTCTACTCCACCCTATCTACAACCTTTTATATGCATCTACTTATGAGCCACTCTATATAACATTTTTGTACCACCTTGTATACCTGGAATTATACTTCACGCTATATTTCAACATCCTGTATGTATAATAGCTTGTAGTTCATAACATTTCTTTATAATATTTTTTAATCCCACGTAAACTGTGATTATACTCCGACACATATTTCACCCATCCTATATATGCAATTACTTGTGGAAATAAAACAATTTTTTTAACTGTCCTATAAACTATAATTTCGCTCCACCTTATATTTCAACCACCCTATATAAATAACTGCTTTTAACATTTTTTCAACCCATTTCATAATTATAAGAACTCAGGAACATAGTTCAAATATCTTAACTGCTTACATAACACATTTTTTCTAACATTTTTATCCACCCTGTATAAATATAACTTGACTCTACCGATATTTCAACCACATAGTATATGCAACTATTTATGAGCCACAAAATATAACATTTTGTTGTCCACCCTGTAGAAATATAATTATTCGCCACCCGTTTTTCATCTACCTGGTATATGCAACTATTCATGGCGCCCCCAATACAACTCTTTTGAACCACCCCATATAACTAATTCCACTCCCACTTCTTTCAACCACATTGTATATATGCAGCTACCAAATAATAACTTTTTTAAACGATTTATTAACCAATGAATTTCTATTCGGTACTATGTTTCAACTATCCTATATATGGAACACCCTGTAAAATTACGCTTGATATATTAGTTGTTTTTTTTTAATAGAAACATTTTACATATGCCAATTCCAAATTTTGAATAAAAGCTAAGCTAATGCAATTATCTAATATTTGGTGCGTGCGATACAACCAATAGAGTAATTATGTATTTATAGACGCGAGATGTACCTAATGACCGAAATCTAAGATTTTCCGGGAAACTAGCACACAGAGGTTCCGAATCTCGAGCTGTTTTCAATATCTATGAAAGGTGAAGTAACCTGAAAATTTTTTCATGACATTCTAACCTAGGAGTTACGGGAGAACAGCGATTACACTGAACGGCTCCAGATTCGAAACCTCTGTGTGCTAGTTTCCCCGAAAATCCTAGATGCCGGTCTTTACATCTCGCGTCTAATTTAACGTTATGTATCAAATACATGTATTTAATTATTTTTTACCCAATACCGTGGAAGTTTTTTCGCCATATCTACCGTTTCTGTCAATGTAGGGAGAAAAAATGTATACCAGTTTTTAAGTCAAACTATAGATTTTGTAACAAAAAAGATTCAGCAAAATCAGTTCAGGACTTCTTACGTGATGCCCGAACAAACAAACAAACAGACCACCCTTCATTTGCAACTTTTTCTAATGTTTGAATCACACTGTGTAACTATAATTTTACTTCGACCCATATTTCAGTTAATCCATAAATACAACCTATATAATTATAATTCTACTACACCCTATACTTCTACAGCCTTGTATATGCAACTACTTATGAGCCACTCTATATAATATTTTTGTACCACCTTGTATACCTAGAATTATATTCCACACTATATTTCAACCACCCTGTATATAGAACAGCTTGAAGTTAATAACATTTCTTTATAATATTTTTTAATCCCACGGAAACTGTAATTATACTCCGACACATATTTCTCCCATCCTATATATGCAACTATCACAAATTTACAATAGTACCTAGCTACAAATGAGCGTATTTGACGTATTTACCTTAAACATACGTTTCACATACCCTACATTTTTTGATTTTTTGCCTCAAAACCGTTTTAACATCATCATTCGCGAGCGACATTTATGTGGCTACAACTGCTTCTATAAATAAATTATTTAATTAACTTGGTATTTAATATGTTGAGCTAAAAATATTTGATGTGTTTGAGATTTTTGATATTTGATATTGTGGTTTCCCGTTTTCTATATTTTTTACAAGTAGTATCAATACCATGTTTGACATTTTTGACGTTATTGACAATTTTCAAATTTTCATATTTTTGACAAATTTGAAATTTTTAACATTTTTGATATTTATGACATTAACAGTTTTAACATTTTTTATATTTTTGACATTTTGAGATTTTTACTTTTTTCACATTTACGATGAAGTTGACATTTTTGAGATTTGTATTATTTTAGGTTTTCCACAGAATAATTTTAATTTTTATATTTTTGTGATGTTTGATATAATTATTATTTTTAACATTTCTTGGTTTATATTATTTTTGCTATTTTTTTGGAATTTTTCATTTCATAAGTCATTGTCACCATTTTTAAATTTTCGACGTTTTATATTTTTTAGATTCACCTGTGATTAGTCAGATATTTTACACTTTTCACTGGCCATCCCTTCGATAAATTTAATATTGGGAAATTGACGAATAATTTCTTCATTAATTTGAATAAAAGTGTCATAAATTAATCATTAAATATATAATATACATAAGAATGGAACTGAATTAAATTGCGTATTTTTAACGATTTCTTACCATTTTCGTTAATTGTAATTTTTAAATTGAAATTTATAAAAAATATTATTGTGAATGCTTGAAAATAGATAAAAAACTACTCGTTCTTTGGAAATGTAAATTTCATTGTATTTTTAAATTTCCATACACAACACTAAACACATTTATTTGGAAACATTTAAAATATTATATTTAATAAAAAGTACAATTTAACGTAAAACCATTATACCATTATACCCTGGCATGCATTGGCACCACCATGCGGTTGAAGTTCCCTGAATCTTCTTCATACTAAAACTCTCTTTGTTTAAAGAAAATCAATAAACTATATTAAATAAACAAATATGGGTAACATCCAACTAATACACAACACCAGCCCAAAATTTGCTTTTCGTTCTATTAAATATTCCAATTTTTTGTTCCCAAATTTTTAGGATATCCGTATACAATATACGGATACCCTTATAATATCACTCCGGATTTCTGCCTCTGTCACATCACAGCAATTTTCTCCTAAACTACTGACGGAAGAGGTTGAAATTTGGTATCAATGTATAGTTAGGTGACCCGATCAAAAGTACATATCGTAAAAAAAGAAATTTTGAACTTAGAGGTACTTCTGGGGGCAAAAACTAAAAATTCGACCGTTCCCCCCCCTGATCTCAGAAACTACTTAGCCTAAAATTTTGAAAAAATTAGGAAATATAGAACGTTGCCCGAACTTTACAGGAAAAATAAGGAGAAACCGTTAATATTAATTTCGGGGGGAAAATTATAGAATTAAATGAAAATTTAAAAATAAAAAAAATTCAAACGCATCATGTAATACATCAAATGAAAGGTCCCATTCTGAGGAACACAAATATATATTTTTCATATTAAAAAATAGTTAAAATTATCTTTGAAACTATGAAACGTAAAGTTTTGAAAAAAATTAGAGGTATAGGGTCTAACCTGAAGTTTACTGGAAAAATAAGGAGAAACCTCTACTTTTAATTTTGGGGGGCAAATTACAGAATTAAATGGAAAATATAAAATTAAAATTGTCTAACCCATTATATTACATATCAAATGAAAGGGCTCACTATGACGAAGACAAATATATTTTTTCCATATTTTTAAAATAAATTAATTAAAAGATATCAACAAAAATATAAAAAAATTTACCCATTCCCCCCCCCTTATCTCCGAAACCATAAGCTGGAAAATTTTGAAAAAAAATGGAGGTATAGCCCCTCACCTAAACTTTACTGGAAAAATAAGGAGAAATCCTTAATATTCATTTTGAGGGGCAAATTATAGAATTAAATGAAAAATATAAAATTAAAATTGTTTCTAACCCATCATGTTATATATCAAATGAAAGGGCTCATTATAAGTAAAACAATTTTTTTTTCATATTTTTAAAATAAATTAATAATTAAAAGATATTAACAAAAATATAAAAAATTTTACCCATTCTTATCTCCAAAACCATAAGCTGGAAAATTTTGAGAAAAAATGGAGGTATAGCCCCTCACCTGAACTTTACTGGAAAAATAAGGGGGTAAATTATAGAATTAAATGGAAAATAAAAAATTATAATTGTTTCTAACGGATCATGTAATATATCAAATCATAGGGCTCATTATGACGAATACAAATATATTATTTTTAATTTTTTTTAAATTAATATTTTAAAATATATTAAAAAAAAATTAAAAAAAACCCATTCCTCTCGTTATTCCCCAAACTATGAGACCTACATTTTTTTGTTTACAGGAAAAATATAAAGAAATCCCTAATATTATAAATAGGGGGGCCAAATTATAAAATTAAACGAAAGGGCTCATTATGAGGAATACAAATATATATTTTTCATATTTTTAAAATTAATTGTTTACAAGATATTAACATCAAGATATAAAAAATTTTCATTTCTCGCTTTATTTCCGAAACCATACTACCTAAAATTTTGAAAATAATTAGCGGTACTGGGGCTCATTTGACGTTAATAAGAAAACTTATTAGAAAACCCCCCATAGTAATTTTAAGGACAAACTATACAATATTAATAAATGGAAAATAAAAATTCAATTTTCAAATGCATCATCTAATATATCAGATAAAAGGCTCATTATGTGAATCACAAATATATCATATTTTTAAATCATTTATTTAAAAGATATTAACAAAAATATTAAACATCGACTTAATTCCCACTTTAGAAATTACACTATTTAAATTTTGAAAAATATATTTTATTTGTATTTTTAAATAATTTGAATAACAGATTTATAATTTAAAACTACCTATTTTGCCCTTTATCTTCCAATCTACAGAGCCTCAAAACTCAGACAGTAGATTATAAAAGGCTTCTCTGAATGTTTATTAGTAAAATAAAACTCTAATGTTAATATTTGGGGGCCAAATTAGAAAATTAAATACATATGTATTCTGATAAAAATCAAGCGAATCCTGAAGCAGATAAAACCAAAAGTCAAAGTATATATTTTTATAAATTCAAAACACTTCCTGTAAAAGACATTAGGGTAAATATAAGAAAATGCACTCATTCCCTGCTTGTCTGAAACTGGAATATTAGGTTCTTGAAGGTGGTACGGAACCCTTAGTATGCGAGTCCAACTCGTACTTGACCAAATTATTTTCAAAGCCTCATAACTGAAGTTCGCACTTAAACACAGCAAAATTGGCAAGTTTTCTTGTAAAATTATGACTCCCCTGTGACCGTGTATTCATCGAGAATATCCCGTGTATTTATCACATTTGTACACGATTGATGTTAAGAAGAATTTCTTGTAACTTATATTGCGAAAAGATTGTTGAGGAGGTCTTGAATTATTTTGTCTATTCATGGGTTTTCTCTCCTCCAATTTTTTTCCTGTAACAGATAAGTATTTAAAAAATTGTATATGTAGAACAAAGTGTAGTAAGGCAATTTCGTAAAATTGCCCGGATTACTGGCTGTCTGTACAGAGATTCTTCCTCACAGTTTTTCTGAGAGAAAGAGATGTCTATAAAATGATCAACCAGTATTCCTGTATATAAGTAATATATTGTATATTGTGTAATACTTATCTGTGTATGGAGACGTTTCAACTCCGAGTCTGGAGTCGTTGTCAATCGTTTAGTGTTGTTTTCGAAGTTTTTTTTTCTAAAAAATTTTCGCTTTGATTTTGAATTTATTGTTTGTCGACTTTATTGAATATTGGTTTTGGAACTACAATTGGAATTGTTACATCGAGTCTTTTTGGCTTGAATTAAAGAGGCGATGCAATCATTTGGAATATCGGATTTTAATTGTTCTTGTTCACATATGAATGTTTCCTCAATTTTATAACATGGTTGAGCCATATATTGAAATTCATTATCTTCAGAGCCAGGAATGGTTTAGAAGGGATTATTATTTTAAAGTCCTTGGTGGGTATAGGAAATAGTTGAAAGTATTGGAATAGTTTTGGATTGGCAATTGGAACTTCAATTGTGAAAATAATTTTTGGATTTTTGGAAATAACAATTAGTTTGTATCACCGAATACCAAGAGTGTAGGTTTATTTTCAATAATTCATTACTGTTATGGCGACTTTTAAGTTCCTCAAGAATTTCATGTAAATTTGGAGTTGATAATTTATCTGGGTGGATTGTATGCAGTTTAGCAAACATTATAGCATTTACCAGATTATCCAAAAACGTAATTGTCATGTGAGCATTAATGAATATTTGATCAATCATAGTTAAATAAGAAGTATATTGATAAAATTGATCAGTTGCATTTTCCACATACGGCATATATGATTCTATATATTTAGAAATTTTCTTTTGGTTTTTGGTTATTGTTTCAATATCTTTAGAATATTTACTCATAAGTTGTTTGGGCAGCGAGATTTGTTCATTTACGTGATTGACAATTTTTTGTTAATTTTGTTTTAATATGGTTATTGCTTTATCATAACATTCACCATCATCAGCACTAAGGATTCCCAAAAGCCATTTTTGAACAGTGCCCCCAAAACTAATTAAACCACGTTTAATTCTTGAATTGTTGTTAATAAAAACATTGTTTAATTTAAGGATTATTTCATCCATTAGAGGTTCTAAGTGATTATAGTTCGTTAATTAAATTATTCTGTAAAAGAGGTTACTATTAGTCAATGTTGTGTTTAAATCTATGTAATTTTTCAGTAAATTATTAACACTTATTTCAAGAGTTTTTACGTCAACTTTATGTAGAAAAACATGTTTGCTTGGTATAATACGATTTGTGCCTAACTTAAAGTGAAGAATTCCTGGGAATCATCAGTTTTCATCACTTTGATGCCCTGTGCTTGCACCAGTGTTGCTAATAGAATGCTCAGGAGGGTGACTTTCATTTTGATCCTGCAATAAAGGGGGTTTTCTTAGTTCTTTAATATGAATGATTTCTATTTTGTTTTTAGGATTTTTAATTTCAACTTTATTATGTTCTAACATTTTAGTAATGAAAGGTCCAAGAAATTAGTTGTTTCTTGTTTCGGTTAGTTTTTGGGTTCTTTTTAGATACTGTTTTATTAAGCTTAAATTGAACGTTTTTGTCACCGCTAATATTGGTTTTTGCTAAAACTTTCTTTTTACCTGTTTCTAACTTATTATGAACGTTTTCGTAAACTGGTATAAGTTTTTGTTTATGATTTTGAACGTAATTTGTATAAGCTTCTTTGGGAATAAATATTTCATCAGGGGATCTTGAAGATAGAAATAAGGAAAATTCAATGGATGGCTCGATATTCGCTCCTTGAAGCGGCTGCAACCAAGGTAGTCCAAATTTCAGGTTTCCACTGCACGAAAAAGTTTGTAAGTTCGACGAGTTCATTAAGAGTTAAAACTCACAAAAACTATTTCACAATGAAAGTTTTCCAAACTCAAATCCGAATGACTGCGCCAGTAAACTTCCGATCAAATCGAAAACTGTTTTTAAAAAATATTTATTTGATTTAAATTACAAAATTAAATGAAATATATAAAATTAAAATTATTTCTATTGCATCATGTTATATATCAAATCATAGGGCTCATTATGATGAATACAAACATTATATTTTTTTCATATTTTTAAAATAAATTATTTAAAAGATATTAACAAAAATATACATCCCCCCCTATCTCCAAAACTATAAGGCCTAAAAAATTGAAAAAATAGAGATATAAGGCGTCACCTAAACTTTACTGGAAAAATAAGATGAAACTCCTAATATTAATTTTTGGGGACAAATTACACAATTAAATGGAAAATATAAAATTAAAATTATTTATAACGCGTCAAGCAATATATCAAATGAAAGGGCTCATTATGACGAATACAAATGTGTTTTTTTTTCATATTTTTAAAATAATATTTTAAACGATTTTAACAAAAATATAAAAAATGTACCCATTCCTCCTGTATCTCCGAAACTGTAAGACCTAAAATAAAAATAATAGGCACATATGGCCTCATTTGAATATTCCAGAAAAAATACGGAGAAATCTCTAATATTAATTTTGGGGGGCAAATTCTTTAGAATTAAACGAAAAATAAAAAAATATATTTTAAACGTACTTGGCAATACATCAAATGAAAGGGCTTATTATGACAAATACAAATGTATTTTTTTCATATTTTTATAATAAATTCATTAGAAGATATTAACAAAATGTAAAAAATACTCATTTCCTCTTTTATTTCCGATCTATAAGACCTAATATTTAAAATACGCTTATGTGGCCTTATTTGAAATTATCAGGAAAAATAAGGAGATACCCCTAATATTAATTTTGTGGGCAAATTATAGAATTAAACGGAAAATAAAAGAAATACTTCCTTTAAACGCTTTATTCAATACATCAAATGAAAAATGTTTTTTTCATATTTTTAAAATTAAGATAAAAACAAAAATACAAAAATATTCAATTCACCTTTCATTTCCGAACCATACTACCTAAAATATTGACAATAATTAGGGATACAGGGCCCCGCTGGAACTTTATAAGAAAAATTAGTAGAAAACCCTAATATTAATTTTGGGGGGCAAATTATAGAATTAAATCATAAATAATATTTATTTTTTTCAAACTCGTCATGTAAAATATCAAATAAAAGGGTTGATTATGACAAATACAAATATATTTCTTTCATATTTTTTAAATCATTTGTTTAAAAGATATTAACAAAAATATTAAACATCGACTTATTCCCCCTTTATATCAGAAAATTTTTAAAAACATATTTGATTTGTATTTTTAAGATAATTTGTCTAAAAGATTTAATAATTTATTATTTAAAACTTCACCCATTTTCTCCTTTATGTTCCAATATACTGTCTATAATTCAGACAATAGATTTGTTAGGGCTTCACTGAAAGTTTATTAGCAAAATGAAACCCTAATGTTAATTTTGGGGGCCAAATTAGAAAATTAAATAAATATTTTTATAAAAATTAAGCGAATCATGTAGCAGATAAAATAAAAAGTCTCTGTGTGTATATTTTTTATAAATTTAAAACGCTTAGTTTAAAATATATTAGGGTGAATGTAATAAAATGCAGCCATTCCCTGCTTGTCTGGAACCTGAATATTAGAAAAATATATACTTTGATTCACCTAAATTGTATCAAAGGTGGTACGGAACCCATAGTATACAAGTCCAACTCGCCCTTGACCAAATTATTTAATTATGTTATTGATAAGAAAATGTTACTGTTTCCTTATATTTTTAATAAGTGATTAAGGAAGATGTTATCAAGTATTTCTTGTATGTATGTTATATAATATCTTCAATGGAACGAATCAGACTTTTAAAGATTTTTTAAAATTTTCATAGGCTATACATTATGGGTGGTCCCAATTATATTTGAGAACAGAACTGCACCCACCAAAGGAGATGACATTTCTTCTTCTTGTTCTCGCGCATCCACCATATCTCACATATTTGTATTATTCGTGTAGATATGACACGCAATATGTTCGGTAAGTGTGATGGGAGATTGACAATACAGGTATAAAGGCTAAATGTCAAAAGTAGGTACATTTAAGTTTTTAGAAAAATTCAAAAAAGTAGAAATACAAGATGAAAGTTCCATATCTATAGGTGGAAATAAGGGAAATAAGGGATACAATTTCCTATTGGAGCCTCTAACCGTTTTTTTTTTAAACGTGAGATCTCCATCAGAGTTTAATCACGTGTTTAGCAATTGCAATTGTTCTAGGTATTTTACTGTTGGGTTCAGTAGGTGGTTAATAAGCTAGATGACTTACCTGCTCTTCCTGCGTCCTGACAATTTCGAACCACAGTGCAAGTAGTCGTTATTAAAAATTAATTAAAGCAGATAGTTGTCATTACACAAATTAGATCTAAATTCATTTAGGCAATTTTTTTAATCAGGGCTTATTTAGTTTACTTAGCCAGTATATGTGAGTGCCCCACAGTTAGTTGTCTTTGTAGACAAATATCCATTTGTAATGTTTTATATAAATGAAATATAGAAACAGAGAATAGGTTTCATCATTCTACATCACTATGGTCTAGGGAAACGAAGGGATTCATTTGGTTAAAACTGTAAGCATGAACTAATTAGACATGACGTATTGCCAGTACATCAAGTATATGTAGGTATTTTTAGGATACAAGATCATCATACAGGGTGTTTCTATAATAGGGTTCCAAACTTCTACTGTGTACATAACTCATTAAAATAACTCAAAAAGTCCCTATTAACATGTGCCTTAAAACGCACCCTTAGTAAGTGATATGCCCTTAGGAGGGCTCAAACAAAAGTGTTTTTTTTTCTGTTATTAAAAAACGTAAAAAATATTATATTTGTCCAATTGTTATGATTTTATAAATCTATAGAGAAAATTGTAAAAAAATTAAATAAAAAAAATACGGGTCGAAAACCCCCTTAACTAACTTAAATAGGACGCTTATGATTTGCATGTCGAAAAACGGAGGAGCATATTTATTATTATTATTTAACATAAAAAGTTATTTGATGCCCATACATTTTGTTCTGTTTAATTTCGGCCGTTTTGTCAATATCAGAAAAAAAAAACAGTTTTGTTTGAACCCTTTTAAGGGAATATAACTTCCTAAGGGTGCGTTTTAGGGACTTTTTGGCTTATTTTAATGAGTTATATACACAACCCTATTTTTAAAATTCTCTGTATAATGACAGTAGCGTCGGCTGTTATAAAACGCAAAAGTAGATTTATAGGACTAGTGTATATGTATGCTTTATTTGGATCAAGTAAATCAGATAAAACTCACTCCAAGTAAAATAATACGGGTATGAGAAATTTATTTGCGATATAGCATCTTTTAATCACTTAATAACCTTTAATTAATGACGGCGTCTTTTTAAATGAACACCGAAAGATTTAAAATAAGAGATGCTCATTTTCTTCGTTATACTTTACACTTTAAGATAGAGAAAAAATGTATACAGCTTTACCTTCAAAAATTTCGAAAAATGAGAAAAGCTGAACAAACTTAGTTTTTTAATAATCGATTCTCTTATGCTGGATTAGAAAGTTATTTTTTTGTTTTTCTTTTTATATTATATAGCGGTATTTCCTAAATATTGACAGTGATGTCCATTCTTCTTTTCTGTTATGCTACTGTTATAGATTTTTAATTTCGAGAAAAATTCCTTTTTTTAGTACCGTACAGTAAACGCTGTAACATTATTATTAACTGCTTTATGGTTTTTGGCGTTTATTTTTCGGTCTTTCGAGGGTAGTACACCTGATGATGGGTCTCGCCCAGAAACGACGTAACGTCTTGCATTCAAAATTCGGTAAAATTCCTAAAATTACTACCATAATTTCTTTGAAAGGTTAAGGTAACCTTCGAATTAATATATGATTTTTAACATAGGAATCGTATTCCCGATTTGTAGGTAGCTAGTCGCTCGTTTCTCCAAATATCTCGATGATGCTAACCAATTCATTTTTAAATATCTAATCATATGGTTTCACAAATATTTTTTACGAATTTGGTCTTTTTAGGATAGCGCAACTGATAAAAGGGCTTCAAAAAGTCTCGAAATGGTAATAACATATTTGCTTTGAAAGGTAAACTCGTCCGAGCGGTTTCTAACCTAGAAATCACTATTAGGCTT
This sequence comes from Octodonta nipae, assembly GCA_034190945.1. NCBI lineage: Eukaryota > Metazoa > Arthropoda > Insecta > Coleoptera > Chrysomelidae > Octodonta > Octodonta nipae. Next base: position 93,142,387 of record CM067219.1, read on the forward strand.
TTCCCAGAAACTCTAGATGTTGCTATTCAATTCATGTTTAAACATGTGTTTTTAACCAATTTTGGAGAATTCGGCGTTTTGAGGGTAGCGCAACTGATAAAATAAAAAAAAAACAAATTGTTTTAAGATGAATTGATAAAAATATTTCACTGGAATAAAACCCAGCCACATATAAATAAAACGCTACTAATGATTCTACTTTTGTTTCAGTTGACTTTAGCAAACTTGGTCTTACGGATAATGAAAATCCGTACGGGATAATTCCACCATATTTAGCCCGATCCATGGGTAGAGCAGCTGGAGGTCTTTTGGCTGATTATATAGGAAAACTTTTGGAAAGGCGAAGAACAGGCAGGTCGAAAAGATCCGAAGCAGATCCACCTCTAAGTCAGTTAGCAAATTTCCTCCACGGTGGTGAGAGAGCAATTCTCTATATGTTTATAGAAGAAATGTTAGAAAATTTCGGAATGGATGGAAGAGCATGCTTATTAAGAGCGATATGTGAAGTTCACGCGCACCCGTTGAAGAACTTTGGATTAATAGGAGAAATGTTAAAATTGTTTCTCAGGTAATAATCATTATCTTCTTACTCCAGTTAAGTATTCACTTTAATTCTTGAAATTTTAAATTTTCTTATCATGTTAGCCCAACTAACGACAAACGACACTATTATTGCACAGTGTGTCCGTAAACTAACCCATAAATTCTTTATTAGATAAATACAAAATATTAATGAAAATTTCCAAAACGGGTCGTATTTTGTTTTTAATGTACTCTACTTTTAAGAAATAAACCTATAAGGTTAATTACCTGCAAGTGTTCATCTTTTTTTAATGAAACGGGTTAATGTTTCGAGAAATACGTTTATGCATTGTGAAAACACCAGCAATGCAAAAACGGCGTTTACCCACTCAGTTTTGTTCTGCTACATGCAAGGTTTCAGCTATTGTTAATAAGCTTTTCCCTCTATGGTGGTTTGTTTTTCTTCTATCTCCTTTTTTAAAATAAACTATACTACTTAGTGTAACAAATAGTTTAAAACCTACAGCTTTGAATTAATTATGTTCATAAAGATCTGACATATTTAGGAAATTCATAAATAACTGTGGGCAGTTAACAGAATTAGAAACAGTTTGCACTTGCATTTTTCCACTCAGGGGTAAAATTGATTGGTCAAAATACCAGCTTAAACTCTAAATTTTTTATACAAAATTTACACATCAGATGATTTGTATTTATTCAACTATTCAACTAATTTGAAAGTTACAAATGTAATTTTAAAAGTTACAAATGTAGTTTAATTATGTTTAGTCAAACACGACTTACTTAAATATTTTTCATTCTGTTGTTATTGATATCATTCCACCAATTTAAGAGCCTCAAGGGGTTGCGCATGAGTGTATAATTATATGTATTCGTCAGTGTTTAATAAACATAATTATTTCATTATAATGTTACAGTTAGATTAATGGATCTATTTTCTACATTTTAGTACATAGTTTATATTTAAATTAAACAAACTCAACGAACCAATATTAAGCAGTCAACCTATTTTATATATCTACTAATTATTTAGTCCATGTTTCAGTCAATAATATCATGAATAATTTGTCGGTCCACTTGTCTCAGATAATACTTTATTATTTTTTTGATAAATGTAAGGGAATTAATCGTTTGCATATAAGTTTTGTACATGTCTGGGAGTGAGTTATAGATCTTACAGCCTAAATATGTGTAGACTCGTTTACCAATGGATTTTAGAGCAAATGGTGTGTGTAGATACTATAAGTTTTTCTTTACCTCTTGTATTGTACTTGTGATTTTGTTTTTTCAAGTATGTGTTTCTATTTCTATATGTGAATATCAATATACTGTATGTATATAATTACCTAAATTCGAGGGAGCCCGCTTCTTTGTATAGTTGGTTAATGTCATGCAATATTCTTTTCCTGTATATTATCTTTATTACCCTGTTTTGTAGCGTTTGAAATTTTTTTAAGTGGTTTTTGTAGTTCCACCGAACCGAACTGTTTTTTGCTGATTATATCAAAATTTGCAAAAATGAATTTACTCTGATTTTTAGGAGTTTTTCAGTAATTTTTGTAAATGTGGTTATTAGAGGGATTGGTCTATAATTTGTTATGAGTTTTTGCTGCCATTTTTGTGCTCTGGGACAACTGTTGTCCTTTTGAATTCTTTTGAGTAAGTGTGGCAAAAAAGTAGTGGGATATAAAAGGTTATTGAAATATAGAGTGAGTAAAAAATGCTAGAAAAATTTTGTTATGTAGCAGTTGCACATAGGGACTATCTGAAATATGGAGCGAGGTAAAATTATAGTTATACAGTGTGATTCAAACAAGATTAGAAAAAGTTACAAATGAAGGATGGTTTAAATGAAGTGTGGAGAGAAAATATACGTTATAAAGTTGTTGAAAAAATATGAGGAAAAATTGGGAAATAGCGTAGTTCATAATAAGTTGCAGAAATAGGATAGTTGAAATAAAGGGTGGAAAAGTGTTCTGTTTAATTATTTACAAAATATTATATTGGTTGACCAATAACCCGTAGCGTATACAGGGTAGTTGTAATACATTTTGCAATTACATCAATAAATATAAAGCCATTGACAACGAAGTCAGAATAGACTTTGAAACGTTTGGTTTTATTTCGATTGTGGTGTTATTGCCCAAAAAAAAAGAAAAGTAAACAGCTGTTGCAGTTTTGGTGAAATATATTCGGCATTGAAGGATTTATAGTTCTACAGAGTGGTACAAAAATGTTATACTGGGTGGGCGAAAAGTAGTTTCATATACAAGGTGGTTGAAATAGCGGATGGAGTAGTAGTTGGATACATTTTTTTTGTAGGATAAAACATGAGCTGTTGTATATATGCAATATCTGAAACATGGATCGAAGTAAAATTATAGTTCATACACTGTGATTAAAAAAATGTTAGAAAAAGCTGTATATAAAGGGTGGTTGAAATATAAGGTGTAGACAGATTATATTTTTCAAGGGTGGTTAAAAGAAATAGATATGTAGCGTAGTCTATAAGCATTTGCATATATAAGATAGTGAGTAGTCCAGGGTTATAGTTAAAAGTTTAACAATTGTTATCTTTGATGGCCCCTAAGCAGATGCACATACAGGGTGAAATATTTTGTAGAGTAAAATTATGGTTATACAGGATGGTTCAAAAATAAGTTATATTGTTTGACAAATTGACAGCGGTGTATACAGGATGGTTTTAGTGTAGTTGGAAGTAGAGTTAAATTATACAAGGAAGTTAAAAAAATTTCGACTAACTGTTATATAGGGTGGCCAATAAGCAGTTGCAGTTTGGGTGAGTGTTTAAATAAAAGTTTGGTGATGGTGCAACACTGTGTTTTTACATTTGTGACTCATCAAGGGTTCCACAGGTATTTCCATTAGGGTGGATCAATACAAGTTAAAAAAAATTGTTGCATGGGGTAGACCATGAACAGTTACATTCTACTATATGGAATATCTGAAATATGGGGAGAAGCAAGATTATAGTTTTAGAGTGTGTTTAACACAATGTTAGAAAAAGTTGCATATAAAGGGTGATTAAAGTATAGGGTAAAGAAAAATTGTACTTTAAAAGGTGGTTCCAACAATATCTGAAATAATTGTTGTTGCGTTCCCGCAATTTGTTTAGTGTATTGTTTTGAATTTGATTGAATTACTTCATTGATTTTTAAACTTCTGCACCTTTTCCAAAACCTTCCGTCGTGCTAATGCAAATTTTAAGTGTTTTACCCGTGTAAAATAAAGACAGTATTCATGATTCGTGTATTGACTTCCAAGCTATTTGGACGCTTTGGATTCCGTCTTAAGACGGCCTCTTTTTGTTGTTATTGTGTTACGATTTCGCGAGTTATAGTTCCGGTCGTAACAACCGCTAAATCGCTTTCATTTTGTTTCTTTTGTGTTTACAAAAGCGCATCATTTGTTGTTAAACCCGCATTTTTTGTTTGCTCAATCAATGAACATTACGTCGCTATTTTGTGTGTAACGTGTTGTCCAGACGAAGCTCTAAAATCAATTCCTGCTGTTGCGAGGCTAGCCTCTGAAGAAAGAAGAACCAAGAAAACACCATCTGCAGAGCTTCGACGTAAAAGGTCAGTGATTAACTTTTATTTGGTGATTAATTTACGCGACGGCACGTGTTTTATTGATTGTTCCGCTAAAGGTCCTTCGTCAATTACATACTTGCATTGAACCAGCATTAAACTAAATCTGCAACACCTAATTCATACATTTTTTTTTGGATATTATATGTAATGTGCCATCAAAGACATTCCATAATTTGGTCCAACTTCGAGCCGGATGCAATTTGAGTTAATTCCGTACAAAGTTTATCGATCAAACCATTGATTTTTCGTTGCAATTATTGTTGAAAACCGCATTGAATTTTCGTTTCTTTATTTGTTAGAAGAGAAAGCAAGTTCGGGATATTCATTCATTCCGTTGGAAATAAATTTCGCATATTTTTTGCGGCGTTAAAAAACTTACAAGAGCTCGATTCGTTTGTTTGGTTATTTTGCTAAATCGTTTTGAATTTATTTGACATTTGGTCAGATATTTTCTACCTCAACAGTAAAAAATTGTAGATTTTGGAATAGTATTTTGATTCGTTCTGTCGTGTTAGATTTGTTCAGTGGCGTTACAGTTATTTTAATTTATTGTTAAGATGTCAAAAACCGCTGAAAATTTACGTAAATTTAAAAATCATCGACAATAGGAGTTTAAAAGATTAGATGATATTTATTTTGCTGCCGAGAAAGCCTTAAGAGGTGACGACGTTGAATTGTTTTTTGCATGATTGATATGGTTGATTCAATCCATTCAGAATTTTTTAAACATCACAATTCCATTGTAGGTTTAATTTCAGAAACCAACGATGATTTTGACTTTGAGGATGACATACGCAATAAATTTGAAAAATTGTTTTATTCAATTAGGTCTATTTTTGCCAAAAAGGAAATCTGTTCAGAATTCTACGCCACAAAATATAGCTTGGGAACAGGAAAGTGTTGCTTTGCCGCGAATGGATTTGCCTTCATTTAGTGGAGACATATTAGAATTTGGTACTTTTATCGATTTGTTTGATTCATTAATTCACAATAATGAAAAACTCAGTACTATGCAGAAGTTCAAATATTTGCAGTTAGCTTTAAAAGGGCCTGGTTTTGAGGCTATTAGGAATTTTAAACTAACACAAAACAATTACGTGAGTGCTTATGAAACACTTTTGAAAAAATTGAAGCAAACTCGTTTAATCGCGGAGTCTCATTGGTCAGCTTTAGAACAATTCCCCGAACTAACTTCAGATAGCCCTTCAGAGGTTCGGAAGTTATTGGATGACTTCAGTGATAATTTGGAAGCACTGAAGAATTTGGGTTTACCAGTAAATCAGTGGATTTTTGTATCGTTCAGATGATGTTGAAACGAGTTCCAAAGAATTTAGCCGTTAAATTTGAACTTTACCATGGTACTGTGACCGCTCAAGATGACTTTCCGATCCGCTCGGAAGTTGTTGATTTTTTGTCGAAGCATTGCGATGCCTTTGAACATGTTGAATTATCCCGCAAGGCAAAACGAAGTGTTGACAAAAAGTTACCATTGAATTCAAAGCAACATTCTTCCCGTTTCACTACATCTTTGTTTGTCACTAAGAATAGAAATTGTTTAATTTGTAAATCCGATCATGCGATTTACAAATGTTCTGAATTCTTGAACAAATCAGTATCCGCGCGGTTTAAGTTTGTTAAAGATTTTAGACTTTGTTTTAATTGCTTAAGCGATTCTCATCAGTTGAATCGCTGTAAATCTTTATCCACTTGCCGCAACTGCAAACAACACCATCACACATTGCTTCATTTTGTAGATCGTGGTGATTCAGACATTCGGTCTGAATCTAGTGCTCCCCCCGCAAACCTGGCTTCCACATCTGGTGGATCCAGTACCATTAATACTGTTGAAAGTCCCGAAACTTCTCTACCGCAGACTTCTTGTCATAGTTCACTTTTGTCTTACAATTCAAATGTGTTGTTATCTACCGCTTTAGTTGAGGTATTAGATAAGCACGGTTCTTATCAAACTTTGCGATGTCTGCTAGATTCTGGTAGCATGACATCATTCATTGCGAGCAAGGCTGTGAAACGCCTTGGCTTCCCACCTATGCCCGCTTCGATTCAACTCAACGGGCTAGATTCTATGCAGAGTACCTCTGATGAGGGCTCTCTTACCCTTTCTCTTCGCTCTATAGTAAAGCGTGAGTGCAATTTTGTTGTTGATACTATTGTTTTACCCCGCATTTGCAATGATATGCCGGTTGCGCCCATTAACATGGCTAATATGGCATATCTAACCAATTTGAAACTTGCTGATCCTGGTTTCAATAGCCCAGGCGCTATTGGCCTTTTGTTAGGTGCCGATATATTCTCTCAAATTTTGTTGGATGGACGTCTTCTGAGAAAGGAAGGTGTTCCTGATGCTATTAACACTGTGTTTGGTTACACCCTTATGGGTAGAGTGTCTTCGAATTCTGTTAACTCTCACTCTCAGTCAGTCATAAACCCAACCTCGCTTTTTTGTCAAATTGAAGATGTAGTATCATTAGATGATTCACTCCAAAGGTTCTGGACAATTGAAGATGTTCCTACCGCACTGGTTCAGTCCCCTGATGATAGTGATGATCTTATCTGCGAAAAAATATTTTCCGAGGGATGCAGGAGATTGGATTCAGGTAGATTCGTTGTGCCCCTTTCTTTTCGAAATACACTTCCTGCTTTTGCTGGAATGTATAATCTCACCGTACAACGTTTCTACTCTTTAGAAAGACGTCTTCTATAGCAACCAGATCTCTACAAACAATATTGTGATTTTCTCAAAGAGTATTTAGAGCTTGATCATATGGAGTTGGTTCCCGATCCATCTACTTCTTCTGATTGGTACTACATACCGCATCATTGTGTTTTGATACCTGATAGCACAACCAAACTTCGTGCAGTGTTTAATGCATTCGCTAAGATACCTCATCGGTTATCTTTGAATGATTGTTTGTTTATCGGTTCCAAGTTGCAGCAAGACATTATCGCTATTGTGTTGACCTTTCAGAATTTAGTTTTGCCTCGCCTGCTTGCTATAGAAAACTTTTCTAGTTGTGAACTTCACGCATTTGGTGATGCTTCTGAGAAAGGTTATGCCGCTATTGTTTATTTTGTGTTCGAAACCGTATCTGGATTTCGTCAAAGTTTTTTTGTGTTGTCTAAATCGAAACTTGGCCCTTTGAAAACTTTGTCACTTCCCAGATCGGAACTGTGTGCTTCAGTTCTTACCGCTAAGTTGGCTCATTATGTTTATGAGCAATTCAATAGTCGTTTGTTGTTCAAGGTGATTCGTTGCTGGTCAGATTCCACGGTAGTCCTTTCATGGCTTAGTTCTTCCCCGCACCGTTGGAAGACATTTGTCAGTAATCGAGTTGCTTACATTCAGGAAAAATTTCCTTCTTCGCATTGGTTTTACATTCAATCTTGTGATAACCCCGCTGACTTGGGTTCCCGCGGCACTTTGCTATCAGAGTTATTAGGCAATACACTTTGGTGGAAAGGCCCACAATTGTTGATTACCGCTTGTTTGCCACATGCTTGCTCAGACTCAAGCATGTCACCGCTAGTTATGACTGAAGCCCGTATAGTGGCGCTTCAAGTCACCGCTTCACCAAATTTATTTGGTACTTTGTTAGAAGAACATTCTTCGCTTTGTTGATAACGCTCGCAATTCAGACCGTAAGGGCTCTGGATCATTTTTGGCTGCTGAGTTATATCAGGCTCAGCTTCGCATTGTTCTATATGTTCAAGATCAATATTTTTCTAAAGAGATTTCCCTTCTTCAAGAAGGAAAACTTTTGCCAAAATCGCTTCGTAAACTTTCGCCGTGTCTTGATGAACAGGGAACTCTTAGAGTTGGTAGTAGATTGGCTAATGCTCCATTGCCGTTTGATACTAAATTTCCCGCACTGCTACCAAGTAAAAGTCGTTTGACTTATCTATTTGTAGAAGATTGTCATGTCACCAATCCTCACGCAGGAATCCTAACTGTTCAATTTCTTTTGCAGCAACGATTTTGGATTCTATCCGCAAAGAAAGTAATTCGTAGTGTCATTTCTAGATGTGTTTCTTGTTGGAAGCATAATCCTTCTGCTTACCAACCCTTCATGGGAAATTTGGCCATTTCCCGCGTTTCACAATTGAAAAGCTTTTAGAGCTACTGCTGCACGAGAAACCATTTCTTGGCATTTCAATCCCCCTTCGGCTCCTCACTTTGAATGACTATGGGAGAGCGGAATTAAATCCGTTAAAGTTCACTTAAGACGTGTCGTTGGAGATCAAATCCTAACTACGAAGAACTTTCTACTGTATTTGCACAGGTCGAAGCAGTTTTTGAACTCGCGACCTATAAACCCTTGTAGCAACGATCCATCGGATCTTACCGCCTTGAGTCCTGGAATGTTTCTTACCTTGGAACCTTCAACGGCACCTCCTGAATCTGATTTCTTATCTGTCCCATCTAATCGTCTCAACAGATGGCAGTTACTGTGTCGATTGCATCAGGCATTCTGGAAACGTTGGTCGCAAGAATATTTACATACTCTTCATCAACGGAGCAAATGGACTGATCCCTCGGAGGTTGTTAAGCCAGGTACTCTTGTTATTTTTAAGAAAGACACTTCCCCTCCTTTGAATTGGCATTAGGTGATGGTGTTGTGCGCGTTGCTACAGTTAGAACTGCAATTGGTACTTTGAAGCGACCTCTTGTAAAACTCTGTCCACTGCCAGTGGACCCTTAGCTTTGAAATTAGTAATTCAAGGCTGGCGGAATGGTGTGTTCTCGCAAGTTATTTACTGTATTGTTCAAATTTGATTCAATTACTTCATTGATTTTTAAACTTCTGCACCTTTTCCAAAACCTTCCGTCGCGCTAATGCTAATTTAAGTGTTTTTTGCGTGTAAAATAAAGACAGTATTCATGATTCGTGTATTGACTTCCAAGTTATTTGGACGCTTTGGATTCCGTCTTAAGACGGCCGCTTTTTGTTGTTATTGTGTTACGATTTCGCGAGTTATAGTTCCGGTCGTAACAACCGCTAAACCGCTTTCATTTTGTTTCTTTTGTGTTTACAAAAGCGCATCATTTGTTGTTAAACCCCCATTTTTTCTTTGCTCAATCAATGAACATTACGTCGCTATTTTTTGTGTAACGTGTTGTCCAGACGAAACTCTAAAATCAACTCCTGCTGTTGCGGGGCTAGCCTCTGAAGAAAGAAGAACCAAGAAAACACCACCTGCAGAGCTTCGAGGTAAAAGGTCAGTGATTAACTTTTATTTGGTGATTCATTTTCGCGACGGCACGTGTTTTATTGATTGTTCCGCTAAAGGTCCTTCGTCAATTACATACTTGCATTGAACGAGCATTGAACTAAAACCGCAACACCTAATTCATACATTTTTTTGGATATTATATGTAATGTGCCATCGAAGACATTACAATTCAGCGTAGACCATAAGCAGTTGCGTAACTGAAATACAGGATGGTTGCAATAAAGGGTGAAGTAGACTTACAGTTATACAATTTTTTTTGAATAAAACAGTTATATAGGGTGACCCACAAGTACTAGCAGGTTGGGTGAAATATATTCGGGATTGGTGGACATTCTATACGCGGGTGAAACCGCGGGTAATGGCTAGTACTATTATAAAATTGTAGTTGTCTGTTTGTCTGTTTGTTTGTTTGTTTCTTTGTTTGTTTGTTTGTTTGTTTGTTTGTTTGTTTATTACCTCATCACGTAATAACTACTCAACTATTTTTGCTGAGTCTTTTTTTGTTGTAAAGCTTATAGTTTGACTTAAAATTTTGTATACATTTTATCTCCCTCTATTGACAGAAACGGTATATATAGCTTAGCTTTTATTCAAAATTCGGAATATGCCAAAGTAACATGTTTCGATTTTAAAAAAATTCGACTGATATATCAAGTGTAATTTTACACGGTGTTCCATATATAGGATAGGTGAAACTTAGAGCGGAATAGAATTACATGGATTTAAAAAAAAATTGAAAAATGGTATATTAGGTGGCCCGTAAGTAACTGCTTATATACAATGTGGTTTAAATAAGGGGGAAGTTATACGGGATGATTCGAAAAATATATATTGAGTGGACCATAAACAGTTGTACATACCAGGTGGTTGAAAAACGGATGGAGTTGAATTATATTTATACAGGGTGGATAACAAATAGTGTATTGTTAGGGTCATGAGTAGTTGCATATACAATGTGGGTGAAATAAGGGTTAACATAGAATTATATTTATACAGGCTGGATAAAGAATATGTTATATAAGCAGTTTGAATATTTGTATTTTCTTGAGCTATTATTATAGTTATGAAATGGGTTGACAAAAATGTTAGAAGCCGTTGTTTATATAGGAAGGTTGAAATTTAAGATGGAGTGGAATTATAGTTTATAGGGTGGTTAAAAATTGTTTTATATCCACAAGTAGTTCACAACCTAACAAGTAGCATATTATAGGATCGTTGAAATATGTAGCAGAGTATAATTACAGCTATACGTGTGGGTTTAAAAAATATTATGAAGGAATGTTGTGACCTACAAGCTGTTTCATATACCGCATAGATGAAATATAGGGTGGACTAGAATTCTAACTATACAAGATGGTGAAAAAATGTTACATTGGGTGGCCCATAAGTAGTTGCATATACAAGGTTGTTGAAATATAGTGTGGAGCAGAATAATAATTATATAGTGTGGGTAAAAACGTTGGCAAATTTTTATTGTAGGGGTAGAGCATGACTAGTTGCACACGTGGAGTTCCTGAAATAAGGGGAGAAGTCAAGTTATCGTTGCCAGTGTGATTCAAACAAGGTTAGAAAAAGTTGCAAATGAAGGATAGTTTAAATGCAGTGTGGAAAGAAATTATATTTTATACTGTGCTCTAAAAAAATATGAAGAAAAATTGTGAAATTGCGTAGCTCATAATCAATTGCACATTTGAAATATAGGGAGGAGTAGAGTTAAGTACTTTAATATTTAAAAATTATTACAGAGGGTGCCCCATAAACAGTTGCAATTTTTTGGGAATTGATGGATTTATATTTACAAAAAATGTTAAACCGCACATACTAGGTGGTTGAAATTGAAAAATTGTTGGACATTTTAAAAAAAATAGAACATGAGCTGTTGGATATATGCAACATATGAAACATGGGGCGAAATTAAATTATAGTTATACAGGTTAATTAAAACATGTTAAACAAAGTTGCATATAAGGGGTGGTTGACATATAAGATGGAGACAAATTTTATTTTCCAAGATGGTTAAAAATATCTCAAAAATGGTTATTTAGAGTAATCCATAAGCAGTTGCATAGATAAGATTGAAAAATAGAGTGGATCAAGGTTATATTTAAGTGTTTAAAAAATGTTATATTTGTTGGCCCCTAAACAGATGCATATGCAGCATAGTTAAAATATTTTGTAGAATAAAATTATACAGGATGGTTAAAAAAAAGTTGCATATAAAGGCCGGTTAAAATTATAGTTTACGAAGAAGCTCAAAAATTATCAGAAATAATTGTTATATAGCGTATAGGGTGGAGTAGAACAATAGGTAATTAAATAATTGTTATATAATGTGGCCCATAAGCATTTATTTACGTTAGGTGGTTCAACAAAGCTAAAAAAAATTGCTTTTGTAAAGAATTCTAAATTCCATACGCGGGTGAAACCGCGGGTAACGGCAAGTATTAAATAAATATAAATTACCATATATAAATCATTTCTGAGTTGATAACATTAATGTTTGTTTATTAGCATTGGTAAATTGCTTTCTATGCATTGCCACAACTAGTAATAAGTATTGTTTCTGTTCTTCGTTATGATTAAACTCCGATTAAGTGATTATATTAATTGAACTTCTCTTTTAGCAGTAGCATTTACGACGTGTACATTTTTTTAAATTGTTAAGCACTTATTACAATCTTTACCAGAAGTACATTGATATGAATGGAATTTAAAAAAAATTAAACGTCGTAAATGATTTTGCCTTTTGCTATTAATATAATCATATAATCGGATTTTAACTTATAACGAAGAACAGAAACAATACATATTATAAGTTGTGGCAAGGCATAGAAAGCAATTTGCCAATGCTAATAAACAAACAGAAATGAAAGAAAAAAATTCACCTTTAGTAATTCTAATGATTTACACATGATTTATATTTATTTACAAAACAGAAAATCTCGTTTCTGATAGTAACAATTTAATAACTACCAGCGTTTATTGTAAATAATATCTAATCTAAGATTAAAAAATTCCAATTTAAAGAAAATTTATTATCAACCATTATTAACATCCACCTTTTCAGCCCTACAACTCAAAAATTGTTGGTGGAACAGTGTTTGCTCAAACGAACTTTTTTGAAAAAAATGTAACTTCCTACAAAAGCTGTATTTTTATTTTTTCTAAAAAAAAATTAATACCAAGAAATAGAGTAGAAACCGAAAAAAAACCTGTGTTATTTATAGGGGGAATCAAATCTTTCAATGAGTGAAGCATGTATAAATTATCAGATTTTCAGGTAGGACCATAAACAAATTATCGCCTAAGAAAATATACATATTGTCTAAAAATGTTATATATATATATATATATATATATATATATATATATATATATGTTAATAAATATCAAAAATATTAATTCAAAATTTGATCCCGGACACAAAAATTGGTACGCTCATTTGACTATATAGTATACACAAAAATCTGTCGGTTTCCTTACGGTAACACAAAATTAATGTTTTCCCCCATGACATATACGGCGTGTCCTGAAAAGTTCTTAACAAATAGAAAAACTTTTTGTTATATATATATATATATATATATATATATATATATATATATATATATTGTTACGGAATTTACCCAAAGCCGACCCTGTGTCATTCAGCACGACAACAAACGCTTTACGATAAAAAAAAATACGATTCTCGAAAAGACTCGGCAGCGGAAGGAGCGATGTTGATTTCTACTGGAGAATTCTACGCTGGTGATATAAAAGAAGCACACCACGATCGCCAAGCAGTTATACCGCGACGACTAGCTTATATGAAAATGTATTGTGAATCAACTGTTTTAAATGTAAATAAAGTTCTAGAAAGTGAAAGTAAATATTAGTTGTTATAATTTTTAAATTGAACCCACGAAGTATATAACAATTGGTGTTAGAAGTGAAGGATTAGTGCAGTTAACATCCTAAATTGATTTATGGAAACTCGTAGTATGGAAAAGATAGACGAAAAAATTGCACAGATTCTAGAAAAACGTGACAAGAAGGAGAAACAACATCAAGAAGAAATTCAACAAAGGTTAGTGAAATCTTTTGATGACAAACTTAAAATTGAGTTAGGAAATCTTGTCACTAATATCGATGAAAAACGTAAAATAGAATTAGAAAATCTTGTCACTACGATGAAAAGCGAACAACAAAATCTTGTTTCCACGATGGAAGAAAAACAACAAAATCTGATTGAGGGATTATTCTCGAAATTGAATGAACAGCGACAAAATGATTTTAAAATATTTGAACAAAAACAAGATCAAACTGAATTAAAACGACAAAATGAATTTAAAATAACTGAAGAAAAAAGACAAATGCAATTTGAACAACTAATGCAAATAGTATCACAATTAACAGAAACAGTTAATGAAAGAATGCAAATAGTAGAATCAGATATAAAAGAGATAAACGACGACATAAAGATCCTGAAAAATAATGTGGAGGCCCTTGAAACCAAAGTAGATGACATCGATTCCATACATAGCCAGGTGAAATTTGAAATCAGTGCTATTCAAAACACGGTAGAAACAGAAATCAAAAAAATGCAACAGGACTTACAGCGAGGAAAATACCAGAACACCGTGAGTACCAAAGGTTCCTTTAGTAAACCACCCACATTCGACGGCAGTTCATCTTGGCCCATGTATAAACGGCAATTTGAGGCCGTGGCTACAGCTAATGGATGGGATAGTCAAGAAAAATCTACTTCTCTGGTAATTTCGTTAAGAGGCCCGGCCCTAGAACCCCTCCAAAGCATTCCAGTCGATGAACAAGGCAATTTCGACAAGATCATCGCCATCCTAGACAAACGATACGACAATCAATCCTTGAGCCAGGTATACCAAGTCCAACTGAGTGTAAAAACGCAAAAATCCGGTGAAAGTCTTCAAGAATTCGAAGCAGAGATTAGACGGTTAGTTCATTTGTCCTATCCAGACCTGCCAGAGGAAACGAAAGACCAGTTGGCCACACAGAGTTTCATAAACGGCATCAGAGATGTGGAAGTTCAAAGAAATTTAAGACTGAGTGGCGTTAAAAAGAGTAATGAAGCTCTACTTCGGGCTTTGGAAGTAGAGACCGTCATGAATATGTCCAAGCCGAGGGTCCGAGCAGTTTCCTTCAACCAGGAAGAGTCAGAGTCACCATTTCAAGCGCTGCTGGCTGGCCTGAACAAAATATTAGACCGGTCACAAAGAACTGGCACCAGAGGGGCACGATCACCAACCAGGGGTAGCCAACAAACCGACCTTACGAACCAGGGAAACTCCAACCAGTCAGCATAAGGGGGCGAATGCTGACTCACCCTCCACCAGCCCCCAAAACAGTATCCATCCGGGGATTTTGCCGAGATAGCGGCAGCCTAGTCATCAGAGGCACCATCAATGGGCGAGCAGTTACCATCACAATCGATACCGGCGCCGCTGTGTCCATTGCCAAGTCCAGGGTCTTGAGAACATCAGAAATTTGGCCAGTTAGCAATAACATCCAGCTCAGAACGGTCACCGGCGAGTCCATGTCAATACAGGGTGAGGCAGATGTCGTGCTACAGATAGGGGACAACATGATCCGGCATAGGGTCCTGGTAGCGAATATTGAGGACGATTTTATACTGGGAATGGACCTAATTAGCCAGCATGGATTTATGTTCGACCCGAGATATGATGTTCTTCGGTTCCTAAATGAGGAATTTGTATTGACACGGCCCGTCAACACATCAGTCACCACCATAAAAATTGTGGCAAAGTCTTCGGCTAGAATTCCCGGTCGAACGGAACAGATTATTCTTGGGCAGTTAGACAGCAATCCTGGGAGCTGCGTTGGAATGGTGGAGCCCGTACACTCAGCTCATGACTACTTAGTTGGACGGGCTATAGTTAAAACCGGACGAGATGTACCAATCAGAGTCCTGAATATGTCCAACAACGACATCAGAATTACCAATGGTCAAGAGATAGCTTGTTTCGAGCCAGTAGAGACCATCATCAATTGCGAAGAAGAGTACCAGACGTCGGTGAAGGAGCCAGGGCCCGATAAAGAGTTCCTACAACAGTTTGCTGACCATTTGACACACTTGACACCAGAGAACCAGAAGAAAGCCAAGCAATTTATCACAAAACACTGGCAAATTTTTAACAGTAAAAATGGAACTACCGGTCGCACCAACATCATCCAACATCGAATAGATACCGGAAAGGCTCAACCCATCAGAATACCACCTAGGCGACTACCATTGGGGCAACAACAGGCAGTGGAGGAAAACATCGAGTCCATGTTACAAAATGGAGTTATTGAGCCATCCATCAGCCCATGGTCTGCTCCCGTCGTGCTAGTTAAAAAGAAGGATGGAACCACCCGATTTTGCGTGGATTACAGAAAGCTGAATGATGTCACGAAGAAAGACAGCTATCCACTACCCCGAATCGATGACACTTTGACCACACTAGCAGGCTCCCGTTGGTTCTCCACACTAGACCTAAAAAGTGGATATTGGCAGGTTGGTCTGCACGCAAACGACAGAGAGAAGACAGCGTTCTCCACCAGTAAAGGGCTGTTTCAGTTCACGGTCATGCCCTTTGGGTTATGTAATGCACCCGCTACATTTGAGAGGCTAATGGAGTATGTACTGAGCGGGTTAACATGGAGGACGTGCTTAGTGTACCTTGACGATATTCTAGTCATGGGCCAGACATTCGACGACCATTTGAAGAACCTGGGCGAAGTATTCTCCAGAATTAATAACGCCAACCTGAGACTCAATCCGAAGAAGTGTTCCTTGTTTCAAAAAGAGGTAGAGTTTTTGGGCCACGTAGTGTCTGAGTCAGGAATCCGCACCAACGAAGACAAGATAGAAACCATCCGTGATTGGCCAGTTCCAAGAGACAAACATGAACTCCGAAGCTTCTTGGGCCTCTGTTCATACTACCGGCGTTTTGTTGAGGGATTTGCCACCATCGCCGCCCCTCTACATCGGCAGACCACTGATAAAGAGACCTTCCATTGGAATCAGGATTGCGAAACATCATTCAGGCGACTGAAGGCAGCACTATGTTCCAGCCCAATCCTAGCCTTTCCTACACAGTCCGGCAAGTTCATCTTAGACACCGACGCCAGCAACACAGGTTTGGGGGCCGTCCTATCCCAGGTGCAAGATGGTGAAGAGAGGGTGATCGAGTACTACAGCCGTGGATTCTCGAAGCCAGAAAGAAATTATTGCGTCACCAGAAAAGAACTTCTTGCAATAATAAGGGCTGTGGACCATTTCCATAAATACCTGTATGGTCGCCATTTCTTAATCCGAACAGATCATGCCGCACTCAAATGGCTGCTGGACATGAAGACACCAAAAGGACAACTGGCCAGATGGATGGAGAAAT
This sequence comes from Octodonta nipae, assembly GCA_034190945.1. Taxonomy (NCBI): domain Eukaryota; kingdom Metazoa; phylum Arthropoda; class Insecta; order Coleoptera; family Chrysomelidae; genus Octodonta; species Octodonta nipae. Next base: position 93,159,209 of record CM067219.1, read on the forward strand.
TACAGCAATACGACTTCACGGTGGAACACCGTGCCGGTCGGTTGCACAATAATGCCGATGCCCTATCCAGAAGACCATGTAGAGCGGAATGCAAGCATTGTCTGAAGACGGAACAGCGAGAGGGTATCTCCATCAGGCAGATCCGAGTGCAGGCCAATGAAGACTGGACAACGGAACAGTGCATCCAGGACCAAATGGCTGATCCAGACATCGAACCAATCTTGTCACTCAAAATGAGAGCACCCAGGCCACGATGGGACGAGGTAGCTAGATACTCCGGCGTGCTGAAATCGTTATGGGCTCAGTGGGACTCTCTAAGAGTAGACAATGGAATGCTCAAGCGAGTTTGGGAAAGCGCTGATGGACGAGAAACCAAGTCCCAACTGGTAGTTCCGAAGAAAAAGGTACCAGCCATCCTGACCGAAGTACATGATGGAATTACCGGAGGCCACCTGGGCATGAATAAAACCCTAGATAAAGTTCGCCAGCGGTACTACTGGGTGAATTACTTCGAAGACGTCAGAGCTTGGTGCCGCAAATGTGCCACATGTGCCACATGTGCCGCCAGTAAGGGCCCGAAAACCCGAACCAAGGGCAGAATGCAGCAGTACAATGTGGGCGTCCCATTTGAGAGAATTGCCACCGATGTCGTCGGTCCGTTTCCCGAGTCTGAGAGGGGGAACAAATACATTCTGGTCGCAATGGATTACTTCAGCAAATGGCCTGAGGCATATGCGATACCCAACCAAGAGGCAACCACGGTAGCGACGGTGCTAGTAGAACAACTATTCAGCCGGTTTGGCGTCCCGATGGAATTACATTCAGACCAGGGGTGTAACTTCGAATCGAATGTATTCCAGAAGGTCTGCACGATGTTGGGGATCAGGAAAACGAGAACAACACCATTACACCCACAGTCAGACGGAATGGTGGAAAGATTCAACAGGACCTTGGAACAACACCTATCCAAGGTCGTCAGCAATAACCAGCGTGATTGGGATGAGCACATTCCCCTATTCCTGTTGTCATATCGCTCTGCTGTACATAATAGTACAGGCCTGACCCCAGCCAGGGTCTTATTCGGAAAGGAGCTGCGACTACCATGCGACTTGGCATTTGGCTCCCCTGAAGAACCTCCCCAAGACATCGACGATTATGCCGACCAGCTCCGACATAACATGCTGGCAATACACGAATTAGCCCGAACGCAGATGTTGGCCACCAGTGACCGGATGAAGACGCGATACGACCTCAAGGCCAATTCAGTCGGGTTCCAGGAGAGGGACAAAGTCTGGCTGTACAACCCCCAACGGAGCAAGGGTAAATCCCCAAAGCTTACACCCGCCTGGGATGGTCCATACCATGGAGGGGATGTTTCTGATCGGGACGATCAGAATTAAAGGGGGAGCAGTGTTACGGAATTTACCCAAAGCCGACCCTGTGTCATTCAGCACGACAACAAACGCTTTACGATAAAAAAAAATACGATTCTCGAAAAGACTCGGCAGCGGAAGGAGCGATGTTGATTTCTACTGAAGAATTCTACGCTGGTGATATAAAAGAAGCACACCACGATCGCCAAGCAGTTATACCGCGACGACTAGCTTATATGAAAATGTATTGTGAATCAGCTGTTTTAAATGTAAATAAAGTTCTAGAAAGTGAAAGTAAATATTAGTTGTTATAATTTTTAAATTGAACCCACGAAGTATATAACAATATATTAGGTGGTTTCCGAGAATTCATCCGCGTAGTTGATAACTGATCCCTGTCGAGTTCCTCGAATACTAAGATTTTCAGGAGCACGCGCGCTGTTAAATAGTCGCGACTAGGCGCCTATTGGTTGGCACCGTGAACGGCTGCGTGTGATTGGCCCTTGGCGCTCAATGGTCACGCCTTCCGCCTTGTTATAGGACGGGTCCGGGCCGGTACGGTGTTCGATGTTCGAAAATTTCGATAAGTTTTGGATTTCATTGCGTGCCTTTAGACTGTGAGGCCTCTTCGCTATTTCAATTGCCTCTCTTACGAGTCTTGATTTCGGGTGTTCTATATTTGCCAGTACTCTGGTGTTCTCAAAGTCTATTCGGTGTGACGTCGTGGTGGCGTGTTCCGCAATCGATGTTTTTTTCCTGCTTTCATATGGAGTTCTGGTGTTCATCACGTCTAGCTTCTTCTGTTAGTTTGCCTCACATAGATTTTATGACAGTCTGTACATGGAATCTCATACACTCCCTGTTGTTCTAAAGGGATCCTCGTCTTCGGAGGCCTCAACACCGTGCTTATTTTTCTGTCGGTATTGAAAATAGTATCGATATTGTGTCTACGTAGAATTATTGCAATACTGTCCGTGGTACCCTTGACATACGGTAAATAAGCCTTGGTTATTGGTGTCTCATGCTCCTCGTCTGTTCATCTCGGTTTTGAATTTAGGGCTCTTTGTATATTTCGGTCTGTAAATCCGTTTTGTCTCAGAGCTGTTTTTAAACTGTCTATTTCCTGTTTGATGTCTTGACGACGGTTTGTAGTTGGGCTGGGTGGTGATGAGAATTAGCATAAAGGTATCTGTTGGTGTGAGTTGCTTTCCTATATACTGTATGGCCAAGGGTTCCATGTTCCTTCCTATTTATGAGAACATCAAAGAATGGTAGTTGATTGTTGGCTTCAACCTCCATGGTAAATTTCATTTTGTGATGGACGCCATTAAGGTGGTCTAAAAATGTGTTGAGGTGTTCCTTCCCATGAGGCCAATTCACAAATGTTTCATCCACATATCACAACCATAAACTGGGTTTAAGTGCCAACTCCTAAAAGTTCTCCATAAAAAGGTTCGCTATTACTGGCGAGAGTGGTGATCCCATTGGGGAAGTTGTTTGTATTGTAATGTTTTTATTTTCACACTCGGGTTCCGTTCAGTTCTTGGAGTTATTTAAAAACACAGTCCAACTCACTCTAATTTATTTCCACTACTTTTACACAAATTTATATTCACAGAAACTACTATTTATGTTTTATCTTAACTGTACAATACGACCGACGAAAACTGAATGCCTCCTATCGCTAGCTTTCATTTTATATATTTATCTCGGAATTGTCTGGTACGTCCACGAACCATCGGGAAACTCTATCATGTTCTGGAAGCTTTAAGGGAATTCCCTGTAACGGCAGCGGTCTGCCTGTTGAGAGACAAACATTTCGGATTCCCAGAATTTATCGGAATAATGTCCCTTCCACGAATTGGTTAATGGCCGATTGTACCAGCTGTCGGATGAATTCTCCTAACATTGCCCCCTCCTTAAGACAATTTCGCCCCGTAATGTCCCAGCATCCTTCCTGGTGTGACGATATTTGCAGGACTCTCCATTTCGACAACGGGAAGTTTGGTGGAAGTAACAGTCAACGGACTTCGAATCTGGGCTGCGAGTATTGGGACAGCATACCAGGATGTCGACGCCACTGAATCAAAAGATTGTTTCCATCATACTTCTCACCACCCTCCAGTTCAGTCCATCCAACCCGCAGGCTATCTTTGGGACCGCCAATTCATCAGATTTTTCTCCATCGTCACATTCCAAAGTCTTCCAAAGATCGCTATATGTTGGCTTGTCGTGCGAGAATGTTTTCGTTACCAAATAAAAGATGTCTCTGGCACCCACTTGTTGTTTGTCTTCGAGATGAAGGACCTTCCCTACCACTGGATCTTGCTCCCGTAACTTCTGGAACTGGCCGTACTTTTTGGCAAACACCTTGGCTATTCCTCTGGACATCCGGAGATCTCGAGCCACACAATGAGCCAGGGCATATTGTATGAGCACCTCAAACAGGTCTCAGGGTTCCTCTCTCATTACGTCGTGCTGCACTTTCTGCCCATAAGAGTACAGTGCCATAAACTACTCGAAGGTCATCTCGTCATCGGGTGGTTGGATGCTGCGGACTTGGCCTTGGTCATCTTCGCCGTCATGACTTCCGGCATAAGGGGCTAACCTGTTGAAATGTACGACCTTTGGTTTTCCCCGAGGTAGCTTCTTTATTCTGTAGACGACATCGTTGATTTTCTTCACAATTTGGTACGGCCCCTCCCAAGATCTCTGTAGCTTGGGCGAATATCCACGACGACGTTGCGGGTTATACAACCAAACAAGATCATCAACTTGGAATTCTCCGCCCTCGGCCTTAATATCGTAGGCTTCATTCATTCGGGCACTGGCATTCTCGATGTTTAACCGGACTCGTTCATGGATGTCGTTCATCTTTTGACGAAGCTGGCTGACATAGTCTTCACCTGCGGTCTCTTCTCCTGGGGGACATCCAAACTTCAAATCGCATGGTAGTCTTAATTCTCGTCCCATGAAAATACTGGCAGGGGTCTCGTGCACAGACGAACAATATGCCATTAGAAACAAGTGCAGATACTGGTCCCAGTCTCTTTAGTGGTCAGAGACTACCTTTGATAAATGGCGGTTAATGATTCTATTCATCCGTTCTACCATTCCATCGGATTGCGGGTGTAATGCTGTCGTCCGTGTTTTATTGATCTTCAAGAGCTTGCAGACGTCTTGGAAAAGAGTAGACTCAAAATTTCTACCTTGGTCTGAATGCAACTCCAAGGGAACATCAAAACGACTGATCCATTCCTTGACAAGGACATCAGCAACGGTCAAGGCTTGATTCGGCAAGGCATACGCTTCGGCCCATTTACTATAATAGTCCATCACCACCACAATGTATTTATTTCCAGAGTCGGATTCAGGAAATGGACCGGCAACATCAATGGCCACTCTTTCGAATGGACTGCCCACGTTATATTGCTTCATGGGAGCTTTTGGACGCTTCTGAGGCCCATTACTTGTTGCACAAACAGTACATTTCCGGCACCAGTCCTTGACATCCACTTGGCAGTTTACCCAATAGAAGCGTTCTCTCAACTTCTTCAGGGTTTTTGTTACTCCCAGATGTGCTCCAGTTGTACCATCATGTAGTTCTCGTAAAACCTCTGGTCTCCTATTTCTGTGAACTACAATCTGTTTTTTGTCGTTTTTCTCCTCTGGAGATTCCAGGCCGCGCTTGAGAAGTCCATTTTCCAGGATGAGGGTGTTCCACTGAGCCCAGTACGACTTTATGGTTGGTGAGTATCGGGAAATCTCTTGCCACGTAGGTTTGCGGTCTTCTTCCTTCCACCGGATAACTTCTTTCAAATCTGGATCTAATTTCTGGTCTTTTTGGATCTCCGCAGATTGCCAATGGTCATCGATGGCGATAGTTCTACAGAGAACAGCCCCTTTTTCTTCTGCTCGCTGACAATGTTTGCAATCATCAGGGCATGGTGTCCTCGATAGGGCATCAGCATTCTTATGGCTTGTTCCAGCCCGATGTTCAGTCTGGAAGTCGAATTCTTGCAATCGCTCAATCCACCTGGCCACTTGTCCTTCGGGGTTTTTAAACTGCATTTAGTGCTGCATGATCAGTCCTCAGGAGGAATCTTTTACCATAGAGGTACTTGTAGAAATGTTCTACCCTCTTTATCACAGCCAAGAGTTCCCTGTACGTAACGCAGTAATTCCGTTCAGGCTTGCTCAAGGTCTTGCTGAAATAGCCGATGACTTTCTCCTGACCGTCTTGGATCTGCGAAAGCACCCCACCAATTCCGACATTGCTTGCGTCGGTATCCAAAACGAAGTTCCCATCTGGCAAAGGATAACTTAAGACGGGGGTACTCTTCAATGCTCTTTTCAGTGTCTTGAATGATCGTTGGCACTCTTCGTCCCACCTTCCCCTCTGTGAGTCTAGTAGGTGGCTTGGCGATGTTGGCAAATCCGGCGACGTACCGACGATAGTAAGTGCATAGGAAACTTCTTAACTGGTGGATATCTTTAGGTATCGGCCATTCCTGGACAGCTTTGACTTTCTGTTTATCAACAGCTACACCCTCTGCGGAAACCACATGTCCAAGATATTGCTCCTCTTATTGGAACAGTTGACACTTCTTCAGGCTTAACTTTAGTCCGGAACTCCGAAGTCGCCGAAACACCCCCTCCAGGTTCTTGACGTGGTCTTCAAATGATCTTCCAACCACGATAATGTCGTCAAGATACACCAGACAAGTTTTCCATGAAAGCCCTTTTAACACTGTTTCCATCAATCTTTCAAACGTCGCTGGAAAATTACACAACCCAAACGGCATCACCGTGAATTGGTAAAGTCCTGAGCCGATGGTAAAAGCAGTCTTTTCTCGATCTTCTTTAGCAAGTTCCACCTGCCAATAACCGCTCTTCAAGTCCAGGGTGGAAAACATCTTCGATCCAGCCAACGTATCTAGGGTATCGTCTATTCTTGGTAGGGGGTAGCTATCTTTTTTCGTTGCGTGATTTAGTTGCCGATAGTCCACGCAAAATCGAGTGGAACCGTCTTTCTTTTTTACCAAGACAACTGGAGAAGCCCAAGGGCTATGTGATAACACCTTCATCCTCCATTTCGTGGACTATCCTATCGGCTTCTTCTCTTTTGGCTAGGGGTAGTCTTCTCGCCGACTGTCGAATAGGCTGAGCGTCTCCGGTATTAATTTTATGTTTCACCAGATCGGTTCGTCCTCTTTTGCCGTTCCCTATATCGAAGATATCCTGGTACTTTCTAACGATGTCCCTCAATTTTGCTTTCTGGTTTGGTTTCAAATTCTTAGATGAATCGGTGATGAGTTTTTCCAGTTCCTCAGATAGTTTACCTGGTGTTATTTCTGCATGCTGTGTGCGTTTGACAACAGAGAAAACTGTAGAACAATGGCCCAAAGTTGTTCCTTTCTTTAGCACAACCGAGTAATGATTCAGGTTCATTACTCTTACTGGCACAATCTCCTTGACCCGAAACAGAGTCTTCCCCAGTGCGACTCCTCTGCCTACATTTCCGTCGTTAAGTTCGGGATCAAACATCATTACTGTTTCAGCTTTAGCTTTCCCATCTAAGCAAGCATCTATAATGATTTCAGCTCTTTCCGGAACATTGACATCCGCTGCTAAGATGGCTCGCAGCATTATGTCATCCTTTCCATGAAGCACCACTTCTTCGTCATTCACTCGCAGAATTCCATCTTTGAAGTTTAACTGGAATCCCTTGGAGCTCATGACATCCATTCCAACGATTACTTCGTCTTCGATGTCTGCTATTAATGCCCGATGTAGGAAGGTTGTGTTTCCCAATGTCATTTCAACCTCTATTTCACCATGGACTTTCGTTGCTTCTCCAGTCGCTGTTCGCAGTTGCCATTTTGTTGGTTTTATCATTCTTTGTTCTAAAACGATGTTGGGCCTTATAGCTGTTTTTGTCGCACCTGTATCTAGCAGCATTACACATTGCTTCTTATTAATAAAGCCGTCTACAAAGACACTGTTAACGTGGTTGCGTAGCGATGCGACATAGGCGTTGATAGTTGGGGCTTGTTGGTTACAGTTCGACGATGGTCCCTTTATATTGACTCTCTTTAGTTTCCCCGACGAGGAAGTCTGTACTCCGTTGCTCTCCTTGCAACGACTCTGTACATGTCCTACCTTACGACACTTCCGACATCTAACTAGTCTTTTTTCGGTAAGGACTTCCTCTAGTATCTTCCTTACAGAGGCTTTATCAGTTCCGCCATCTTCTGATTCTCCGTCCATGATTCGGACCCTGGCTTTACCTCTGCAAGTATTTTTCGCAACCTCGAATTCTAGCGCTCGAGCAAGTGCATCCACTAATTGAGTCGGTCGAGCTAGTGTCAATGCTTGTTTTGCTTCATTGTCCCGCAGTCCATCCAAAAACGCTTGTACTGCTAACCTTTCTATCACATTTTCCGGTGTGGCTGGATAGGCAAGGCGAACCAGACGGGCAATATCAGCTTCATACTCTTGTAGCGATTCATGAAATTTCTGATGGCAATTTTTTAGTTGGGAGTGGTACACGTGCTCCAAATGTTTAACCAGTTGTTCGTAGTCTTCTTGCTCCGAGGTATTCAATGTTTACAAAATATCTGTAGCATCCCCTCTTAGGGCGAGGGTTAATGTTACTGCTTTTTCCTCTGCTGACCATCCGTTTAACTTTGCTGCAGCCTCGAATTGGCGCCTATAGTTAGTCCATTACGATTTCCCATCAAATTGTGGAGGTTTCATTTTGTGTCTTGCTCAGGCCAATTTTCGAATCCACTACTTCTGGACTGTTTCTGCTTTCGGTCTTTGGTGGAGTCTCTCTTCTTTGTATTGTGACTACCTGTTCTCTTATTTTACTGATCTCATCCTCCATTACCTGTTTTAGGTCTTCTATCCGTGTTTCATTTTCGACTATTGTCTGCTTTAGCTCTTCTACCCGCGTTTCATTTTTGACTGACTCTTCGACTAATGTTTGCTTTAGCTCCCCCATTTGAGCTTCATTCTCGGATATTTTCTGTTCCAGCATTGCCGAATTTTTCTGTACCATGCTTATCAAATTTTCTTCAAAGACTTTAGAATTTTCTAGTAATTTGTCTTCTAATGTTTTAGAATTTTCTTCTAACTTGTCTTCCAGGGTTTTAGAATTTTCTGCTAGTTTGTCTTCTAACGCCTGTTTCATGATCTGAGAATTATCTTGTAATGTTTGTAGCTTATCCTCTAAGGTCTTAGAATTTTCTAGCAATTTCTCTTCTAGAGTTTTAGAATTTTCTTGTAATTTATTTTCTATTTTCTTTAATAGCATACTCATATCCCCATTACCAGAAACTTCAAACAAATAAGTATCGGGATCGTTACCTTCATTTATTAGAGCATCTCGTAGCCGTTGTATTAATTCACTTTTCTTCCCACTAATTTCTAAATCCCTTTCCTCAAGTTCTTTTTTTAAGTCCGTCACTTTCAATTGGTCCAAGTTCACGTTTTTAAACATTGTTAGTCTATTTTTTTTGCACTTCAAAAGTTCCACAAATACACCTGGTGGCGTGTTCCGCAATGGATGTTATTTTTTCCTGCTTTCTTATGGAGTTCTGGTGTTCATCACGTCTAGATTGAATTCTTCTGTTTGTTTGCCATACATAGGTTTTATGACAGTCTGCACATCGAATCACGTACACTCCCTGTTGTTCTAAAGGGATCCTCGTCTTCGGAGACCTCAACACCGTGCTTATTATTCTGTCTGTATTGAAAATAGTATCGATATTGTGCCTACGTAGAATTCTTGCAATACTGTCCGTGGTACCCTTGACATACGGTAAATAAGCTTTGGTTATTGGTGTCTCATGCTCCTCGTCTGTTTGTCTCGGTTTTGACTTTAGAGCTCTTTGTATATTTCTGTAAATCCGTTTTGTCTCAGAGCTGTTTTTAAACTGTCCATTTCCTGTTTGATGTTATCCTGGTCAGCTAGCCTTTGTGATCTGGTTACTAAAGTGTTGACGGCGGCTTGTACTTGGGCTGGGTGGTGATGAGAATTGTCATGAAGGTATCTGTTGGTGTGAGTTGCTTTCCTATATACTGTATGGCCAAGGGTTCCATCTTCCTTCTTATTTATCAGAACATCAAGGAATGGCAGTTGATGGTTGCCTTCAACCTCCATGGTAAATTTTATTTTGTGATGGACGCCATTAAGGTGGTCTAAAAATGTGTTGAGGTGTCCCCTCCCATGAGGCCAAATCACAAATGTATCATCCACATATCGCAACCATAAACTGGGTTTAAGAGTTGCTGTTCTTAGTGCCAGCTCCTCAAAGTTCTCCATAAAAAGGTTCGCTATTACTGGAGAGAGTGGTGATCCCATTGGAGCTCCTTCCACTTGTTTGTATCGTTGGTTTTCGTAAACAAAATAGGTGTTCATCAGACAGTGCCTTGTTAAGTCTACAAGGTGGTTTGTATTTTTCTATTATGATATCCAAGGCTTCGTCGATAGTGATGTTGGTGAAAAGGGACACTACGTCAAAACTTACAAGAAGACACTCTGGTTGTAAGACCGTTTTTCTAAGTACTTCGATGAAATGTGTCGAATTTTTCACGTATGAGTCTGTCCCTTCTGCAAACGGTTGACGTTGTTGGGCTAGGTATTTCTAGCTGTTGTGTTGGGGATCCAATTAAGCTTACTATTGGCAACAAAGGTGCACCTTCTTTATGTACTTTTGGCAACCCATAGAATTTCGGACATCTCGATGACTTTTCACGCGGAATGAGTTGCAGTTGGAGAATTTTAGATCCTACTTGCTTGGATTTTGGTCTTGGTTGTTTTCTCCAGATAAGTTGTTGGGTCAGTAGTAATTTGTTTATATGCTGGATCTTGTAGCAATGTTTGTATTTTGTTTGAATAATCCGCTGTATCTAAAATTACAGTCGCATTTCCTTTATCAGCAGGTAGTAGGTTCCTTGTTGAGGCGAAGTTGTTTCAAGGCCTCATTTTCTTCTATAGATAGGTTCTTTTTGGGTGGTTTGGACTTTCTTAGAACATGTGACACATCTTGTTGAATTATCTCAGCGGTGTTCTCATGTAATTTTAAAACTGCTGTTTCCACGCCACTTATTATGCTCTCTGTTGGTATGTGAGAGGGAGCAATAGCGTAATTGAATCCCTTAGCCAACACGCCAATCGAGGTAGAGTTCAATTGGAATAAATAAAATCGTCTGTAACTTACCTTCGGTCCAATTGAACTCTATCTCGATTGGCGTGTTGGCTAAGGGATTCAATTGCGCTATTGCTCCCTCTCACATACCAACAGAGAGCATAATAAGTGGCGTGGAAACAGCAGTTTTAAAATTACATGAGAACACCGCTGAGATAATTCAACAAGATGTGTCACATGTTCTAAGAAAGTCCAAACCACCCAAAAGGAACCTATCTATAGAAGAAAATGAGGCCTTAAAACAACTTCGCCTCAACAAGGACATTGTCATTCTACCTGCTGATAAAGAAAATGCGACTGTAATTTTAGATACAGCGGATTATTCAAACAAAATACAAACCTTGCTACAAGATCCAGCATATAAACAAATTCCAAGCAAGTAGGATCGACAAAAATCTCCAACTGCTACTCATTCCGCGCCGAAATTCTATGGGTTGTCAAAAGTAGTCTTTGAGGCCAATAGTAAGCTCAACTGGATCCCCAACACAACAACTATCCAAATACCTAGCCCAACAACTTCAACCGTTTGCAGAGGGGACAGACTCATACGTGAAAAATTTGACACATTTCATCGAAAAACCGTCTTACAACCAGAATGTTTTCTTGTAAGTTTTGACGTAGTGTCCATTTTCACCAACATTCCTATCGACAACGCCTTGGATGTCATAATAGACCACCCCAACACCTTGAAGACTTAACAAGGCACTGTCTGATGAACACCTATTTTGTCTACGAGAACCAACGATACTGGTATGAGAATTCATCCGACAGCTGGTGCAATCGGCCATCAACCAATTCGTGGAAGGAACATTATTCCGATAAATTCTGGGAATCCGAAATGTTTGTCTCTCAACAGGCGGACCGCTGCCGTTACTGGGAATTTCCTTAAATCTTCCAGAACATGATAGAGTTTCCCGATGGTTCGTGGACGTACCAGACAATTCCGAGATAAATATATAAAATGAACAGCTGGCGATAGGAGGCATTCAGTTTACGTCGGTCGTATTGTACAGTTAAGATAAAATGTAAATAGTAGTTTCTGTGAATATAAATTTGTGTAAAAGTAGTGGAAATAAATAAGAGTGAGTTGGACTGTGTTTTTAAATAAATCCAAGAACTGAACGGAACCCGAGTGTGAAAATAAAAATATTACAGTGGTGACAGGTGTAGGTGTATTTGTGGAACTTTTGAAGTGAAAAATAAATAGACTGACAATGTTTGAAAACGTGAATTTGGACGAATTGAAAGTGACGGACTTAAAAAAAGAACTTGAGGAAAGGGATTTAGAAATTAGTGGGAAGAAAAGTGAATTAATACAACGGCTACGAGATGCTCTAATAAATGAAGGTAACGATCCCGATACTTATTTGTTTGAAGTTTCTGGTAATGGGGATATGAGTATGCTATTAAAGAAAATAGAAGATAAATTACAAGAAAATTCTAAAACTCTAGAAGAGAAATTGCTAGAAAATTCTAAGACTTTAGAGGATAAGCTACAAACATTACAAGATAATTCTCAGATCATGAAACAGGCGTTAGAAGACAAACTAGCAGAAAATTCTAAAACCCTGGAAGACAAGTTAGAAGAAAATTCTAAAACATTAGAAGACAAATTACTAGAAAATTCTAAAGTCTTTGAAGAAAATTTGATAAGCATGGTACAGAAAAATTCGGCAATGCTGGAACAGAAAATATCCGAGAATGAAGCTCAAATGGGGGAGCTAAAGCAAACATTAGTCGAAGAGTCAGTCAAAAATGAAACGCGGGTAGAAGAGCTAAAGCAGACAATAGTCGAAAATGAAACACGGATAGAAGACCTAAAACAGGTAATGGAGGATGAGATCAGTAAAATAAGAGAACAGGTAGTCACAATACAAAGAAGAGAGACTCCACCAAAGACCGAAAGCAGAAACAGTCCAGAAGTAGTGGATTCGAAAATTGGCCTGAGCAAGACACAAAATGAAACCTCCACAATTTGATGGGAAATCGTAATGGACTAACTATAGGCGCCAATTCGAGGCTGCAGCAAAGTTAAACGGATGGTCAGCAGAGGAAAAAGCAATAGCATTAACCCTCGCCCTAAGAAGGGATGCTACAGATATTTTGTAAACATTGTATACCTCGGAGCAAGAAGACTACGAACAACTGGTTAAACACTTAGAGCTTAGGTATGGACAGACCCATTTGAAATCTCATGAATCGCTACAAGAGTTTGAAGCTGATATTGCCCGTCTGGTTCGCCTTGCCTATCCAGCCACACCGGAAAATGTGATAGAAAGGTTAGCAGTACAAGCGTTTTTGGATGGACTGCGGGACAATGAAGCAAGACAAGCATTAACACTAGCTCGACCGACTCAATTAGTGGATGCACTTGCTCGAGCGCTAGAATTCGAGGTTGCAAAAAATACCTGCAGAGGTAAAGCCAGGGTCCGAATCATGGACGGAGAATCAGAAGATGGCGGAACTGATAAAGCCTCTGTAAGGAAGATACTAGAGGAAGTCCTTACCGAAAAAAGACTAGTTAGATGTCGGAAGTGTCGTAAGGTTGGACATGTACAGAGTCGTTGCAAGGAGAGCAACGGAGTACAGACTTCCTCGTCGGGGAAACTAAAGAGAGTCAATATAAAGGGACCATCGTCGACCTGTAACCAACAAGCCCCAACTATCAACGCCTATGTCGTTTCGCTACGCAACCACATTAACAGTGTCTTTGTAGATGGCTTTATTAATAAGAAGCAATGTGTAATGCTGCTAGATACAGGTGCGACAAAAACAGTCATAAGGCCCAACATCGTTTTAGAACAATGAATGATAAAACCAACAAAATGGCAACTGCGAACAGCGACTGGAAAAGCAACGAAAGTCCGTGGTGAAATAGAGGTTGAAATGACATTGGGAAACACAACCTTCCTACATCGGGCATTAGTAGCAGACATCGAAGACGAAGTAATCGTTGGAATGGATGTCATGAGCTCCAAGGAATTCCAGTTAAACTTCAAAGATGGAATTCTGTTCTGTTCTGTAACCCCTAATAGACTTTGAGAACACCAGAGTACTGGCACCCGAAATCAAGGCTCGTAAGAGAGGCAATTGAAATAGCGAAGAGGCCTCACTGTCGAAACGCACGCAATGAAATCCAGAACTTATCGAAATGTTGGAAAACGCTATTAAACACCCATAGGCGCCGAGCTCTGCTGGGATCGATGGTAAAATGACGTTTCAGCAGATTCACATCTGCCCTCTTCAGGTCGGTTCGCATAATTCTCGTAGCCTTCTGCTTTCGCTTCTACTCACTCGAATACAATTAAATTGCACCCTCATCACACCAGCCCTAGCTACTCTATTTTTTTAATGGAACCGTACCATACGTGACACCTCATTTTAAAGCCTTTTTAAAAAATGAATTCAATGGTGTGTTGTTTTTGATATAATTGCGAACTAAAACGTGATTCCTGGATATTCTCCTGATCTCTGATGTTATTAACGAATAATAATTAAAATAGATAATTTGCTCATAATTTTAAAGATTTCGACAAGTTCGTTTATAATTATAAACGCTTTTTTGCTATTGCGACAAGGAAAATGAAACTCAAAAAATGAATTTTATTATAACAGATGTTCGATATGGTCTCCATTGTATAGCCTGTCTGACGAATAGTACAATTTCGACGTGTAAGGTTTGAGGTGCGCCACTGTATATCACTTCTCATATAACAAATAAATTAATAACTTCTTTCATTAAAAAAGAAACAAAAATGCTAGTGAATCTTACTTTCCATGATCGCTTAAGTGTCGTAAAGTTTTACTTCGTTATTTTTCTTTCATGACTAAATGGTTTACTCATTAAACCAGAAAAAAAGTATTGTTCCTTATGTTCGGAGTAATAATTGTGCTAGAGAAACAGCTCGTAATTTTAATGAGAAGCCTGCAGAAAGACTCATAAGGCATAAATAAACACATTACTCAACTATGGAGCAAATTCAACGAGCCAAGAAGAACGGATGACGTTGAAGTATCAGTATTAGGACATGTAATGGAACCGAGAAAATTTTTAAGACAAATTGTGTTAACATCAGGTGTTCTACGAAGTAGTGTACACAAAATTCTGAAACGTAATAATTGTCATCCCTATAAAATTAGACCCGTCCCAGAGTTAAATGAAGACGACTTTGACAGAAGAATAGAATTCTCTGAAACATTGTCCGGTCACATAAACAACAATCCCTATTTTTTTTAAAAATCCTTGCTTCTCTAACGAAGCCTCCTTTTATTTAAATGGGGAGGTATATCGTCATAACTGCCGATACTGGAGTAACATTAATCCACAATTATTTAAAGACACTCATACTCAACAATCAAGGCAGTAGTAGAATTTTTTTTTCTAGGGGGGTGACGAGTCTTACAGTTTTTTTGAAGATGGATGAAATCATTACTACCGCACAGAGGCGGCGCAAGAAGTAAACTTAATGTGGACAAAATACATTTCGCGAGGCCCTCTGATGGTGCAAGAAGAAGGGACTATACTAGAATCAAAATCATTTGAAATTAAGATTCGAGGCCCTTTGCCCCGCGTGCCCCTTTGCCCGGGAGGGCCATAGCCCCGCGAGGCCGTGGGCGGTGCAAGTCCCTTTAGCCCGCTAGGCCGTGGCCGGTACGAGGCCCTTAGCCCCGCAAGGCCCACACCGCCCATGCCTTACGCCGCCTCTGCTACCGCAAAAGTCATTTTTCTATTGATGTATTTCCAATATATAAGAAATGTATAGAAAAAAATATATTGTTATGAAAAAAGGTGTTACTTCGTTCAAACTTAATCTCCAATGCAAATTTCCGGGGGGCTTTGAACCCCCTACCCTACCTGCTGGGTACAGCTTTGTCAACGACCTCTAACATCTAAGGCTAAATGTGTGGGCAGAAATTTTTTTATAAATGGCACTGTAAATGGAGATAAGTATTTAGACGTATTTGCAAACGCTGTAGATCCAGGAACAACTGAAATTTTAGAGGCAGATTTTCACATCAAGAACGGTATTTCATTAAAGCAATTTTTAGAATCACTCTTAAGCATTTCCTTAATTGATTTGTTTGATACATATGAGGGCAACATCTAAAATCATAATCTGTAACCTTTTGTGAGTTTAAAATAATGTTATATACCAGTGGGTTCAATTAAAATTTAAAAACTAATATTAACTACCAGGTTCTACAATATTTATTTACATTAAATATATACAACAGCTCATTCGAATATCACAATAAGAATTCTACATAAGCTCTTCGCTGCACTAACTAACTGCCGCGATTATGGGTCGCTCCTTTTAAAACCAACATCGAAAACTCTCGTACAATCCATTCTCAGTTCTACAGCTGATGAGCCATTTCAAGATCAATTTTGTGCCCTAAAAGCGATCGACGTCGTACTGGAATGAAAACAGGGCCGGCTTAGGGAAATTTCGTTACAATAATTTAGATAATGTGATCCTTACATTTTGCACACTTAATTCCAGCCAGCTCACAGATTATGAGTTTCACAATAAATATCCCTTTTTCGTTACGAATTCAGTTTTAGTTAACATAAAATAATGATAAAATATAAAATTATACGGAAGTCATTCATTCATAACACAATCTGATCAAATATTAAGTTATAAATATATTTTATAACTTATTGTGCTTATTACTTTATATTTTTTTCTATAATTTCAGTGCTAGCAAGTCTCCCTATTCAGAACTATTATCTGAATATGTGGAAGCGGAACATGCAGGTAGTGGGAAACATGGCGGTCCATCAGAATGTTGGCCATATATGAAAGATTGTTCAAAATCACTGTTTTTACCAAAACACATTCCTTATAGGTAACATTGAAGACTAACTATTTATTAACTTTCAACTTAATAATTTATTATTTTAGTGAAATGGACGAAAATGAAATCCGACATAAATCCGATCAAACTGAAGAAAGCTCTGAAGTTACCTATAACCCAACGATAATCAATATGTAAAACGACTATTGAGATTGTAATAAGAAATTATGGGATACTTCTCACAAAGTTTTGGGCCAAAGGTATATCGTTTGTGATAAATAATGAGATTCAGAAGATTGGTTGATTTCAAACTCCTGGTGCAGGATTTCCCAATAAGGATGTTACACCTTTGATATGTCATAGCAGTCATGTTGATAGACATGTATATGTCATCGTAAGTCATTTGTCTTCAGTCATGTTCATTATGAATTGACAGAGTATGAATCGAGAATTTGCTACTTCTTGATCAAATTAATATTTTCTGATCATTCGTATTTCCAACTGAATGGCTTTCTTAATAAGCAAAATCTCATTATTGAAGGGAGATTAATAAATAAGTGGTTCGAGTGGCACGTTTGATTAGAGGGGGCACTCTAATCAATATTTGCGGTTAAGTAAGGAAAGAAGGCCCCATCCGATAATATTCTATCAAATTACACCAACAGATGTATTTACTTGTTTTAGATAATTTTATAATTATACCGCTTCTAATGGGAAAGCCGTTCGAATTTAATCAGCTGCAATATATGTACATACATGTGAATTAATTCATTCTGTGTGTCAATGTGTTAAATTAGTGTAAATATTATATTGTAAGTTATATAAAACGGGTGTGATTCTAGCTAAGTCAGATTTTACTGTTAATAGGCAATAAAATTGAAACAATGCTCAATGTAAATACTATTTTATTATGATAAATTATGTATATTTCTTTATAATTCATTAAATAATTATACTATATTAAAATAAAACTTGTACATAAAATGAACACTGAGTATTAATGTGAGTATGATGGCAATCCTAATAAAATAGACAATATTTTTGATTAGAATAATTTCAAATTGAACTTATCACAGCCTTAGGTGTATAATTTTTCTTACATAAATAGTTATGACCTTTGGTTATTTGCTAAATTAACTCTACACAATATAATATAAGAAACAAATCACATGTAAAGCAGCAAATTAGCACCGATAAGTAGTGTCGTTTTATTTTCTAAATTCTTACTAATTAGTTGCAAGTTTTGATATGAGCTGGCTTATGAGGCACTTTTAATAGAAAGTTAAACTTAAAGAAAACTTTTTGTACATGAGCTACATTTTGAGATTGCTCTGGTTTCACCTAATTTAATTGTATCAACTTCTTCTTGTTCTGCAAGTCCACTATCTTGTCTTCTCTGTAAAGATAAATACAATATTAGTTCAACATAATACTATTTATTTAAGTTATTAAGTTTAAAATTCAATTTACAGTTCTTGATAGCATACATATATCTAGCTGGCTTTCAGTTTTTACTAAGGTCCGACAGAACATTCGGCTTCGGCTACCTTCGACCGAAAACACGGCTTAGGCCAAAACTCCGCCGAAGATTTGGCCGATTCCGAAGTTTTCTATCAGCCAACGAAAACGAACGAATGAACGCGACTTGCGTGCTGAGGACGGTGGTAATGATGTAGTAATATTATGTAACTTATATAAATTGCATCATTGAGAAAGCTTGTGGACATGGAAACACAGAACTGGTAACGAACGGACTGGAACTATTAGAGCTAACGGAAGAATTATTTAATATATATATGACTACAAAAGAATCAAGTTCTGAAGAGTGGAATACATTAGTTCAACACTTAAAAAAGGTGCAATGAGAAAGTTGTATGGCAGCATACAAAGCTGCATTTGTTGCAATATGGACAAAAAATAAAGTTTGCAATTTAACCACCCATTTAGTATATATCGACCTTGAAAGACTAGTAGATGTGTTGGAAACATCCCACACAGCATGAAATATCTGAAGAAATATTCCACTGAAATATTTCTGCAATATTCCTGTGTCCACGACAAAACATCTACTGAAATATTTCATAAAATCTTAGAGAAACATTTCGTGAAATATTACACCAATATTTCATGAAATATTTCAGGAGAACTTTAGTTTTGAATATAGTAATATTTTGGAAAAAATTTCAAAAGATACTTTAGACATAAAATATTTGAGCATTATTTTAAAATATTTCATTCTAATAATTCTGAAATATTTGTATGCTCACGACAAACAAATTTTTTAAAATATATCATGAAATATTACAGATATATTTCATGAAATATTTCAAAAGGTTTTTGTAGGGAAAATACGAAGATTTCTGATATATTTTATGATACTTCAAAACAAAAATTAAATATTATATAAATTTTTTTAAATAGTTCACTAAAATATATTTAAACCATTTTTATATCTACAACAAAACATCTTTTGAAATATATCATGAAATATGACACAAAGATTTCATAAAATATTACAGGAATATTTCATGAATTATTTCAAATGGGGTTTTGTTGTGGACATAGCAATATTGCTGAAATATTTCAAGAAATATTTTGAAATGTTTCAAATCAAACCAGAAATATTGCATAAATATTTTAGAAATATTTCATGCTGTATGGAATTATGTTATACCTATATTTGAGAGCCATCAGAAACCTATTTAAAATTCCGTAGAGTATCATAAAAATAGGTTTATAATAAGGATGTAGTTTGTCACCTACGCGGTTAAAAATTTACATTCCAGAAGCCTACCTAAATGATTGAAAGAATAAAATATCATATATGGAAATAGAGTAAGATGACAAATACTTGACAAGTCTATACTTCGCGGTAAATCAAGTAGTCCGTGCTTGTACGAGTATGACGAATATGTTGATTATACATTAAGAAAAAAAGTTGGGATTTTCATTTGTCCAATACATGAAAGAAGGAGGTTGATTCGAATTACAAATTAGGGAAATACTCAGAGTATGGCAAGCTTTTTAAGTGTACAAATTGTGAATGTGCTCCAAATTGAATGATACATAGTACAGGTAACAATGAAATAAAATTTTCAAGTTTTATACAACAGTGAGTACAACATATCTTCCATACCTTGAGTGAGTATTAAAGATTTGATGTGAAAATTTTACACAATTTAGTATTGTAACCTAAAAGTAATCATTGCAAAAAAGCAGATTGAGCAAATTGGTGTGATTTTTTGCTGTTGGTCTGTGTGTGGATTTGCCACTATTGCCGCATGCCAGAGGGTATGTTTACCTGAGGATTTACATCGACAAACCACTGAAAAAGAGACCTGTTGGAATCAGATTTGTAAAACATCTGACGACTGAAGGCAGCACTATATTCCAGCCAAATCCTAACGTAGGTACATCCCTAATTATTTCCACAAATATCACTATGGTCGGCATTTCCTAATCAAAACCGATCATGCCGCCCTCAAATGGCGAGATGGGTAGAAAAATTAGAGCAATACGACTTCAAGGTTGAACACCGTGCCGGCCGTTTGCACAATAATGCCGATGCTCTGTCAAGAAGACCTTGTAGAGCAAAATGCGGACATTGTCTGAAGACAGAACAACGGGAGGGTATATCCATCCGACAGGTTCGCGTACTAACCACGGAGCAATGTATTCAGGACCAAATAGCCGACCCAGACATTCAACAAGTCTCGGGCGTCCTGATGTCATGGTGGGTTCAATGGGACTCTCTAATGGACCCCACAGATTAAGATGATTTCCATCGGTGTTCATAGTGGCGATGAAAAACGTAGTGCCAAAACTAAACGATGAAACTCGACGTGATTTGTCGACAGACTGCTGTTATAGCATAAACACGCACACAGAAATACATTCTGGTCGCAATGAATTACTTCTGCAAATAGCCTAAGGCATATGCTATACAGAAACAAGAGCAACTACAGTGGCGACGGTGCTGGTAGAACAGTTTTTCAGCAGGTTTGCTGTCCCGTTGGAGTTACATTCAGACCACGGGCGTAACTTTCTGGTCGCAATGGACTACTTCAGCAAATGGCCTGCGCCATAAGCTAGACTGAATGAAAACGCAACTAGGGTGGCGACGGTGTTGGGAGAAAGATTTAACAGTCCCTTGGAACAACATTTATCCAAGGTCGTCAGCAATAACCAGCGTGATGATTGCAATGAGCATATTCCCTCTATTACTGTTGGCATATTGCTCAGCTGTACATGACAGCATATGATTGACTCCAGCCAGGGTACTATTCGGAGAAGAGCCACAATTACCTTGTGATATAGCCTGTGGTGTACCAGAAGAGCTGCCCCAAGAAGTCAACGCTTATGCTGACCAACTCTGACAGAACATGCTGGCAATATTTGCCTGAACACAGATGTTGGCCACCAGCAATAAGTTGAAGACACACTATGACCTCAAGGCAAATGCAGTTGGGTTCCAAGAGAGAGACAAGGTCTGGCTATACAACCCCTAGAGAAGCAAATCTCCACTCCACAGCTCACACCAGCCTGGGATGGTCTATACCAAGTGGTCAAGAGGATCAATGACGTCAATCATATTTGCTGGAATCCAAGAGCTAAGATAGTGATTCATTTGGATCAACTTGCTCCCTACCAAGGAGAGAATGATTCCAATCAGGACAAATGACAAAGGGGTGAAGTGTTATAAAATTCATTTTATGATGCCAACAATTAAGAAACATTCTAAGTTAATCATTCCGATAAAAACACATCCCTACTAAGAACCACAATAACAAAAAAACTTGCAATCTCAATTGTATCATTTATAAGTAAACATCCACACTGGTATTATCAGTACATTCATGTGAACTTACCTTCAGTTCTGTTGCAAGGAAAACGAAAGCTTCTTCAACATTTGAATTTGATTTTGCACTTGCTTCCAAAACAAATATTATTTCTGGAGTTATTTCACATAAAGCTTCTGCCTCTGCAAACTCCACTTCCCTTAAATTTTCCAAATCTGCTTTGTTACCAATAATGGCTAATAGTACAGCCTCTCCTGTATATCTTCTTACTTCTTCAATCCATTTATATATTGATAGAAATGATGATCTTTTTGTTATATCATAAACTATGATTATACCATTTGCAGATCTATAGTAACTTTGAGTTATAGTACGGAACCGCTCTTGGCCAGCAGTATCCCAAATTTGTAGCTACAAATAATTTACTGAAAAACGTACTACATGGTATTTACAAACTTACTTTGACTTGTTTACCATCTACAACTAAAGATTTCATTGAAAAATCTACCCCTATTGTGTTACCATGTCTTTCAATGAATGTACCATTCTTAAATCGCTGGACAATACAAGTTTTCCCGGTACCACAGTCGCCAATTAGAACAACTTTAAAGAGAAAATCAAATATATCATCATTTGCAAGAGCCATAGCAGTATAACGTTACTTTAATTAGTTGTGGGCAGATACTTGATTAATTATTAAAATCGGTCTAAAATGTGTATCAGAATCATACTAAAAAATAACCAAGCCAGTTCCCAATAATTCTACGCACAGGCAAAGATCATACTGTAAAAAATTCTAGGGTTTGAAAAATTATCCGGTGAATCAGCAATCCGCAGCTGACTGTGTTGACCACAGATCAAACACAGGAGTGTTGACCACAGATCAATCACAAACAATAGAGAATCTATCCATAGATAATCCTTTGGATAATCCAAATAACTACAGTGTTGCCAGATGATTTTTCAGGAAAACAGTAGTTAGCTCAGTGAAATAACAGTAGATGGTACTCAAAACAGTAGATTTGATAATATTTAAAAATAAATTGGTGTATTACTTACTTAAAATGAGGAAATACCCAAAAAAATGACAAATAATATCGCTATTACTTGTTTATAAAGTTAATAAATAATTTATAATGCCTAAATTGGAATTTTGTTATTTTCTTTTCAGAAAATAACAAAATTCCTGTAGTTTTCATTCTTGCCAGCATAAATAATTTTCAATCCTGCTTAAATAATGTAAAATACTGAGAAAGCAGTAATCATTAATTTTGTATAAAATTGCATAGTTTCCAACTGTTATTTCTTGAGCTTAATATGACCGCGCCATCTAAAAATACAATTCTGAATTAATGGTTGAAAATTCGACCTGTTAACCGATGGGTGGCACCATCATTCAGATGTATTAGTCTATAATTGCTTTGTTATATCCTATATAAGTTCATCTTGATTAACGCGCGACATTTTAAACAACTATTTAGCTTTTGTTCGCTAAATACTTGTTAAAGTGTCGCGCGTAGTAGGTATTTCCAAAACAACAGATACGTGGTGCCACCTATCGCTTAACAGGTCGAATTAGAATACTAATCTGAACCATTCACAATTTCTCAATGCTCTGAACCTTTTATAAAATTGAATATACCGTTGTATAATGCACAAGTAGTTAGCTTAACTATACAAATGGTTGAATTCTTCTTATTGGCATTTTTTTTCTATAAAAACATAAAGGCGATACCGTAATTTGCTGCTAAAAATAAAACAGTAGAAGAGGAGTCCGTAACAGTAGAACAGTAGAAGAAGAGACAAAACAGTAGATCTAGGTACTGTTAAAACAGTAGATCTGGTAACACTTTCCTAACATTCCATTTGTAGGGAACTGGCAACAGTGGTGACTACGAACAAACCCAATAACACAGACTGGACACTGGACAGACATAAGACTTGTTCCAACATACCGAATAACCGATACACAACCGGTAAACGACGACTTAGAGCATGTATAAACTGACCATTAACTTTTGAACTCAAAATGGGACATACGTTTTTATACTCAAGTTAGCAGGTTAAAAATGAAAATAAAAACAACTTCGTAATTTTCTTTATTTAGAAAAAGTGTAATTTAATGCAATTAGTATTCACTATTATTATATTCATCTTAATTATAATTATTGTTATTAAAACTAGTTGTAAAAAATAAAAATGAATTAGTTAACCAGCTTTATTAAAGCAAAGTTCCTCTATTTGAAATTATTTTTCTTTTTTTTTAGTTTCCACAGGTCTCTATTTTCCCAATCTCCAATTTCTAGTTCTTTTTCAACCATCAAGTCAAGTCAAAATAGGTCGGACTCTCTTTCTTTTTCCCTTTGGCGACCATTCTATAATTTTTTGGCCATCTGCTTTCTGGCATGTTTTTAAAACGTCCATACCATTGGAATACTCTATTTTCCAATGTCTTTGTTATAGACTAATTTATTCCCATTCTCTGTCAGATATCTTGGGCTCTTAATTTGTCCTGCCTTGTAACCCTTCAACATCTCCTATAATCCAGTTCTACGGTTCTTATCTTATCTCGAATTGCTGTTCTATTGGCCACATCTCTGCGCCAGAGAGTCTATATTTTCTACGGAACAAACGTTTCTTTGTATCCTAGCTCAAATTCTCAGTCCATAGCAAACCATGTAGAGTTTTTGTCGCCATTTTTCCCATACCTATCCTCGTTGAGATCTCTTTCTGGCAGGTGCCAGCAGAACTTATTGTCGATCCCAGGTATTTAAAAACATTGCATGATTTTATCTGTTGGCCAGTATTCGAGTAACTAGAAGCGAAAGCAAAAGGCTACGAGAATTATGCGAACCGACCTGAAGAGGGCAGAGGGCTCGGCGACTATCGGTTGGCACTCTGAAGGGCTGCGTGTGATTGGCCCTTGGCGCTCGATGGCCACGCCTCCCGCTTTCTGATTGGTTATATCCGGTTGGGCTGTTATAGGACGGGTCCCGGTCGGTACGGTGTTTAATAGAATTTTCCAACAATTTGATAAGTTCTGGATTTCATTGCGTGCGTTTAGACTGTGAGGCCTCTTCGCTATTTCAATTGCCTCTCTTACGAGTCTTATTTCGAGTGTTCTATATTTGTCAGAACTCTGGTGTTCTCAAAGTCTATTCGGTGTGACGTCGTGGTGGCGTGTTCCGCAATGGATGTTGTTTTATCCTGCTTTCTTAAAGCATTCTAGTGTTCATCACGTCTAGCTTGAATTCTTCTGTTAGTTTGCCCCCCATAGATTTTATGACAGTCTGCATCTGGAATCTCGTACACTCCCTATTGTTCTAAAGGAATCCTCGTCTTCCGTCTTCGGAGTGCTCAACACCGTGCTTATTTTTCTGTCTGTATTGAAAATAGTATCGATATTGTTTCTCCGTAGAATACTTGCAATACTGTCCGTGGTACCCTTGACATACGGTAAATAAGCCTTGGTTATTGGTGTCTTAATGCTCCTCGTCTGCTTATCTCGGTTTTGACTTTAGGGTTCTTTGAATATTTCGGTCTGTAAATCCGTTTTGTCTCAGAGCTGTTTTTAAACTGTCCATTTCCTGTGTGATGTTGTCCTGGTCAGCTAGTCTTTGTGAGCTGGTTACTAAAGTCTTGACGACGACTTGTAGTTGGGCTGGGTGGTGATAAGAAATAGCATAAAGGTATCTGTTGGTGTGATTTGCTTTCCTATATACTGTATGGCCAAGGGTTCCATCTTCCTTCCTATGTATGAGAACATCAAGGAATGGCAGTTGATTGTTGGCTTCAACCTCCATGGTAAATTTTATTTTGTAATGGATGCCATTAAGGTGGTCTAAAAATGTGTTGAGGTGTTCCCTCCCATGACGCAAAATCACAAATTTATCATTAATATATCGCAACCATAAACTGGGTTTAAGAGTTGCTGTTCTTAGTGCCAACTCCTCAAAGTCCTCCATAAAAAGGTTCGCTATAACTGGTGAGAGTGGCGATCCCATTGGAGCTCCTTCCACTTGTTTGTATCGTTGGTTCTCGTAAACAAAATAGGTGTTCATCATACAGTGCCTTGTTAAGTCTACAAGGTGTTGAGGTGATTTGTATTTTTCTATTATGATATCCAAGGCTTCGTCGATAGAGATGTTGTTGAAAAGAGGCACTCCGTCAAAACTTATACTCTGGTTGTAAGACCGTTTTTCTAAGTATTTCGATGAAATGTGTCGAATTTTTCACATATGAGTCTGCCCCCTCTGCAAACGGTTGAAGTTGTTGGGCTAGGTATTTGGCTAGCTGTTGTGTTGGGGATCCAATTGAGCTTACTATTGCCCTCAAAGGTGCACTTCTTTATGTACTTTTGGGAACCCATAGAATTTCGAACATCTCGATGACTTTTCTCGCGAAATGAGTTGCAGTTGGAGATTTTTGTCGATTCTACTTGCTTGGATTTTGGCCTTGGTTGTTTTCTCCAGATAAGTTGTTGGGACAGTAGTAATTTGTTTATATGCTGGATCTTGTAGCAATGTTTGAATTTTGTTTGAATAATCCTCTGTATATAAAATTACAGTCGCATTTCCTTTATCAGCAGGTAGATTGACAATGTACTTGTTGAGGGGAAGTTGTTTCAAGGCCTCATTTTCTTCTATAGATAGGTTCCTTTTGGGTGGTTTAGACTTTCTTAGAACATGTGACACATCTTGTCTAATTATTTCAGCGGTGTTCGCATCTAATTTTGAAACTGCTGTTTCCACTCCACATATTATGCCCTCTGTTGGTATGTGAAAGGGAGCAATAGCGTAATTGAATCCCTTAGCCAACACGCCAATCGAGGTAGGGTTCAATTGGACCGAAGATAAGTTATAAACCGTTTTATTCGTTATCAATTGTCTTGAGGTTAGATGGTGGCCGTTATTTTCCGAGAAAAATTCGATTCTTCTGTTGGAGCTTCAATTTGTTAAATTTTGTCTGTTGTTGCATTGTTGTCAACTCTGCATTCATTTCGGCCCTAAATTCGCTAATCTCATCGAATTTATCCCATATTATCGGGTGGAGTGTATTGCTTACCTGTAGGTGGATATCTAAGAGTTTAGTATTAAGAACATCCAGATCTCTTCACATACCAACAGAGAGCATAATATGTGGCGTAGAAACAGCAGTTTCAAAATTAGATGCGAACACCGCTGAAATAATTAGACAAGATGTGTCACATGTTCTAAGAAAGTCTAAACCATCCAAAAGGATCCTACCTATAGAAGAAAATGAGGCCTTGAAACAACTTCGTCACAACAAGGACATTGTCATTCTACCTGCTGATAAAGGAAATGCGACTGTAATTTTAGATACAGAGGATTATATTCAAATATTGCTACAAGATCCAGCATATAAACAAATTACTACTGACCCAACAACTTATCTGGAGAAAACAACCAAGGCCAAAATCCAAGCAAGTAGGATCAACAAAAATCTCCAACTGCAACTCATTCCGCGTGAAAAGTCATCGAGATGTCCGAAATTTTATGGGTTGCCAAAAGTACATAAAGAAGGTGCACCTTTGAGGCCAATAGTAAGCTCAATTGGATCCCCAACACAACAGCTAGCCAAATACCTAGCCCAACAACTTCAACCGTTTGCAGAGGGAGCAGACTCATATGTGAAAAATTCGACACAATTTCATCGAAATACTTAGAAAAACGGTCTTCTTGTAAGTTTTGACGTAGTGTCCCTTTTCACCCTATCGACGACGCCTTGGATATCATAATAGAAAAATACAAACCACCTCAACACCTTGTAGACTTAAAAAGGCACTGTCTGATGAACACCTATTTTGTTTACGAGAACCAACGATACAAAGGAAAGGAAGGAGCTCCAATGGGATCGCCACTCTCACCAGTTATAGCGAACCTTTTTATTGAAAACTTTCAGGAGTTGGCACTAAGAACAGCAACTCTTAAACCCAGTTTATGGTTGCGATATGTGGATGATACATTTGTGATTTGGCCCTCATGGGAGGGAACACCTCAATACATTCTCATAAATAGGAAGGAAGATGGAACCCTTGGCCATACACTATACAGGAAAGCAACTCACACCAACAGATACCTTTATGCTAATTCTCATCACTACCCAGCCCAACTACAAGCCGTCGTCAAGACTTTAGTAACCAGATCTCAAAGACTAGCTGACCAGGACAACATCAAACAGGAAATGGACAGTTTAAAAACAGTTCTGAGACAAAATGGATTTACAGCCCTGAAGTAAAAACCGAGACAAACAGACGAGGAGCATGAGACACCAATAACCAAAGCTTATTTACCGTATGTCAAGGGTACCACGGACAATATTGCAAGAATTCTACGAAACACAATATCGATACTATTTTCAATAAAGACAGAAAAATAAGTACGGTGTTGAGGACTCCGAAGACGGAAGACGAGGATTCATTTAGAACAACAGGGAGTGTACGACATTCCATGTGCAGACTGTCATAAAACCTATGTGGGGCAAACTAACAGAAGAATTCAAGCTAGACGTGATGAACACCAGAACGCTATAAGAAAGCAGGAAAAAACAACATCCATTACGGAAACAGCACCATGACATCACACCTAATACACTTTGAGTACACCAGAGTACTGGCAAATATAGAACACCCGAAATCAAGACTCGTAAGGGAGGCAATTGACATAGCGAAGAGACCTCACACTCTAAACGCACGCAATGAAATCCAGAACTTATCTTAATTGTTGGAAAATTCTATTAAACACCGTACCGGCCCGGACCCGTCCTATAACAACTCAACCGGATATAACCAATCAGCAAGCGGGAGGCGTGGCTACTGACCGCCAAGGGCGAATCACACGCAGCCGTTCACGGTACCAACCGATAGGCGTCGAGCCGCGACTATATAACAGTGCGCGCGCTCCAGAAAATCTTAGTATTCGAGTAACTAGAAGCGAGAGCAGAAAGCTACAAGAATTATGCGAACCGACCTGAAGAGGGCAGATGTGACTCTGCCGAAACGTTGTCATTGTACCATCTCAGCAGGGATCAGTTATCAACTACGCGGATGAATTCTCGGAAACCACCTTACATATATATATATATATATATATATATATGTTAGGTGTGAATTATACACACGTGTATGATGCAACGGTATCATATTACGCTGACAGTTTCCTGATACTCCGATGTTAACGTGGGAACGCATCGTGTGAATATCTTTTCGCTGACTTCAGCTTTTATTAAATCATAAATAGAACCGAAGCGATCCCACGGTCGTCATTATAATATTTTATTCTGTCCAGTTAGTTTTAAGTTCAATTTACATTTCATTATTTTTACAAGTTTAAAAGTGTTAATTTTTATTTTTATGTTTTGAATAAAATAATTATTTTAAAAAGTCTAAAGTGAAATCAAAGATATAAAATTGGCGCAGTCAGTAGGATTGTCCAACACAGTTAGAACACGTGCATACTAACTGATTGTGGAGATTTCCAAATCATCGTGGACAATACCTACCTGTTTGAGACAACAACTGTAGCAGCGAAGACCAGGAACACGCAACGATACAGCTAACCAGTCGACGCTTCCGCAGAACAAGTCCTATGCCTAGGGTACTAATAACGTATGTAGAAACATCTCGTTTTTGATTTAATTATTTATCAATTGAAACGAATTTTATATTTATTGTTATATTATTACAAAACTTTTCGAACATACGTTCTAACCCATTTTCACAACAACCAGGCCAATTCCAGAATAGGCCACAATTCCAACCCAGTACTCAAAATTTCCAACAAAACAGAAACTTTCAACAACCTCGTCCTTCGACAAGTCCACAACCCCAAAGTTCAGGTAAATATAAACCTAATCAAAACTTTTCAACAACGAACACATCACTTGAACAACTCTTATAATTATGAGTACGACCAACCCAATACTAACTTATACGAAAGTCAATACCAAAATAGTGATTTCGGAAGTTACGACCAAGACTATTCCGATTCGACACAAACCGATTACGACTATTACTTAAAAACAGGTAACGCAGAATGTGACAACTACGTTGAAAACGAACACGAGTTTTCCCCCGTAAATTTTCAGAGCCTCCCTTTCCAAACCGAACCCCCGGAAATCACAGAACTTCAGACCCAAATTCAAACAATAAATCTAGACAGTTTCGATCCGAATTTGAACTTCTCCGAACAGAGCTTTCTATAAGACCGGTTCTGACCGTAAATTCTAAAAATTTATACTACACCACAGATTCTTCTAACACATATAAACTCTTAATAGATACCGGTGCTGGTCTTTCTATTTTCAAACCAGACACCTGCACCCTTTTCAGAGATAGATTTCAGGAAAACGTAGTAATTCAGGGAATTACCAACCAGAAAATTCTTATAAATGAATCGACCCTTGTCCCTTTCAACATACAAGATCCACATAAAGTATACATCTGTAACCTCGATATTGAATTCGACGGTTTGTTATGCTCTGACTTTCTAGAGCACTACAACTGCATTATTGACTTTGACAAAAAACAATTAATAACCAACTTTAAGACACTTCCGCTGTATAAAGTGACAGACGATACAATCAATGCCACTGAATCTATACAATGTCCCTCTTCTTATACGTCCATTAATACAATTTCGATTGAACCCCGTACCGAACAAATCTTTAAACTTAGCTGTGAACTAAGAAACACCGAAGCCGTTCTAACAGGTATGGAAATTGAAAAAGTTCACCTCCCTAATGCTGTTGTTACAGTAGACAGCAAAGGCCAATTTCTAACCTCCATTCTAAATGCGAATGCCATCCCTAAAATAGTAAATTTTTCAAATCTAAAACTCGAACCGTTACAAAACTTTTCTGTAAATTCACTCTCAGAAAATACTCCTTTGAACTATAACGAACCCGGCAGAGAAGAAGAAATCGTTAAACAACTCCGACTAGAACATTTAAACGACGAAGAGTCAGACTTAATCTTACAATTATGCCTTGACTTTTCAGACATATTCTACCTCGAAGGCGATTACTTATCATTCACAAACGAAATCAAACATAGTATTGATACCAACAACGGCAAACCCGTTTATACAAAATCCTACCGTTATCCCCAAGTTCACAAACAAGAAGTTAAGTCCCAGATAGCAAAATTGCTCGATGAAGGCAAAATACGACCCTCAAATTCGCCTTGGTCCTCCCCCGTCTGGGTAGTGCCAAAGAAATTAGACGCCTCTGGAAAACAGAAGTGGCGTGTTGTAGTAGACTACCGCAAACTTAACGAACTTACAGTATAATGACAACTACCCTCTACCTAACATCTCAGACTTATTAGACCAACTAGGCAAATGCCAGTACTTCACGACTCTTGACCTCGCCTCTGGTTTCCACCAGATAGAAATAGACCCAAAAAACATCGCGAAAACTGCATTCACTGTCGAGAACGGACATTTCGAGTTCGTCCGGATGCCCCTCGGATTGAAGAATTCTCCTTCTACCTTTCAAAAGGTGATGGATAACATGTTTATGGGAATTCAGAATGAAAGATGTCTCGTTTACATGGATGACATAATCATTTACTCGCCTACAATACATGACCATCTATCACGACTGACAGACGTATTTAAAAGACTCAGAAAGGCTAACCTTAAAATACAGCCTGACAAATGCGAATTTCTCCGCAAGGAGGTCGCTTACTTAGGACATCTTATAACTAAAGACGGTGTAAAACCCAATCCATCAAAAGTAGACTGTATTTTAAACTTTCCACAACCAAAGAACCCTAAAGACATAAAATCTTTCTTAGGACTTGCTGGTTACTACCGTAGGTTCATTTCTAACTTTGCAAAGATCTCCAAACCACTGACAAAACTAATACAAAAAGACCAACCGTTCAGTTTCAACGAAGAGTGCGTAAAATCCTTCAATGAATTAAAACGAACATTGACTTCCACCCCTATACTCATTTACCCAAATTTTGACGAACCGTTTGTACTGACTACAGACGCCAGCGCTTTTGCTATCGGCACAGTATTATCTCAAGGGCCAATAGGTAAGGATTTACCGATTGGATATGCTTCTAGGACCCTTTGTAAAGCCGAAACCCGGTACTCCACCATTGAGCGAGGGCTCTTAGCCATTGTCTGGGCGGTTAAGCATTTTCGTCCGATAATCTATGGCCATAAGTTCCTATTACTGACCGATCATCGCCCGTTAACCTGGCTATTTTCTATAAAAGATCCCGGTAGTACCTAGACTTGCCCGATGGAGACTCAAACTAGAAGAATATGACTATGAAATTATTTACAAGCCTGGTAAAGTTAATAAGAACGCTGATGCTTTATCACGGATTAAAATCAACCATCTTGACGAATGTTCATCATTTCAGACAAAATCGAAACTAACACCTTTCAAAGTCCTACCCCTAAACGACGAATCCAAACAAAATGAAATATCTCTTGAAACTATGTCCGAAGAATTTAAAACCTTTATAGAACGTTATAAAACTACTTCTTTAATTGATTACAGCAAAATTGAATTCTCCAACTGCCAACTACTAGACAAAACAAATAAAAACATTTTAATTTTCCCCCAATCATCCAATCTTCAGGAATTTCATCATGACATCTTCGAAGATATTTTCGAACAAGTCGCTGACTTCGAAACCTTTAAAATTAATGTATTCGCCAGTAAAACCGTAAGCAGAAGGCAATATTTCATAATCCCACTTCCAAATGATCCTGAAATTGTCAATGAAGTTCTTTTTGCATCAATATATAAACATCAAGATACTTTATCTCCATCTAAAACATACTGTGTCGAAAACAATCTCGATCTTCCGATTCTAGAGATGCTCTCCTTCATTTTCGCTGAAAAGGAAATCAAATGGAAAATTTGCCAAAACGTTACAAAAAACCCCGAAAAGGACGAAATACCGCTGATCCTTGAACGATATCATAACGGGAAAAATAACTTGCACCGCGGCATTATCGAAACCGTCCGCCGTATTAAAGAAATGTACACCTGGCCAAGTTTCACAAAAGACATTGAAAATTTCGTTAAGAACTGTGAAATTTGTCAAAAAACTAAAGCGTGTCGCAAAAACCTAGACAATCCCCTCGTCGTTACGGAAACGCCTAAAACACCGTTTGAGCGAATTAATATTGACATACTAGAAATACCCAACAGAAACTATATCTTATCTGTAAGAGACGAACTGACAAAATACTAACAAGCTTATGCTTTGGCAGACAAATCAGCCAAATCAGTTGTCAGTACTATGATGTTATACTTCCAACATTTTGGTACGCCATTGCGTATCCATTGTGGCTATGGTAGGGAATTTGACAACGCCATATTTCGAAGACTTTTGTAAACTGTACGACATTAAACTAACTTATTCAAGCGTAGAAAATCCGCAAACAAACGGCTCTGTAGAACGATTTCATTCTACTTTGTTAGAAATGATTCGAATCCATAAAGCCGAAAATCCAGATGAACATCCCCTAAATGTACTCCCGTATGCGGTTATTGCTTACAATAACTCGACAAACAAAACCCATGGCTTTTCGCCTTATGAACTAGTGTTTGGACATACGTCCAGCAGACCACCAGAAACCACCTACAACCATAAGGAACTGATTAGTAAATATATACGAGACTTGAACAATCGCATCTCCTATTACTTACAAAATAGCCCGCCAAAAAACTGACTTACAAAAGCAAAAGGCTAAAGAACCTTTTGATAAACACGTTTCCGACAAACTTCCCGAATTTAAAATTGGTGATAAAGTTTACGTCAAAGAATTCCAAATTAAAGACAAACTTCATAATAAATTCAACGGTCCATTCAAAATTTTAGACATTCACAATAATTCAGCCACACTCTTAAATCTCAAAACAAACCAACGAACGAAAGTTAACTTCGACAGAATGAAACTCTATTCTGAAAACTAATTTTCTTTTCAGGTTACTACTGCTGTTCAGATCAGCAGTCTCACAGTTCAACATCAAACCAATAAACAACACTCTTGGTATTTACTATCACGACGAAACTAGAATAGTCATCTCCAACTATAAATGGACATTACTAGTTCATCGTAACTTGACGATACTCAACGAAATCTTTGAAAACAACAACAGAATCCTCAAAACATTAGAAAACACTGTCGATCCCATCCCAGGTTTCAAATTTCATGACACAAGTGCATTCCGAATTGATGTACAAACTCACATCAGTCTCTTATCCCAAATTTCAGATTCAATTAAAACTAAATTTTCAGAAATATTCATGGACACTAAAGATCCAGACGAGGACTAATTAACGGTGTAGGAACTATCTTTAAAGCCATCACTGGAAACCTTGACGCAACCGATGGCGCATTTTTCACAGATAGTATCAACACACTTAATCAGGGACAATTACAAGTAGAGAATCTCCTAAAAAATCAAATAAGCGTAACTACTTCTATAATCAAAACTTTCAAAGAAACCATTCAGAAACTCCAAATTGACGAAGCAAACTTTAACGAAAACATTGACGCAATCAATTTGGCAATACATACTCTAAACGACAAAATAGCCCTTATCCAAGCAAAACAGTCATTTTTGGGAATATGCGAAAAATTAATGGCAAGCTATTTATTTCTTGAGGATAACCTCAATGATATTTTAAATTCTATAACATTTGCTCGCTTAAAACTAATTCATTCCTCAATAATCACACCTGATCATTTGATAAAGTCACTACAGGAAATTTCGCAAAATCTTGTCAAAAACAATCTACCGTTACCCGTCAGATATTCAAGTGTCGCCCAATATTTGGAACTAATTGAATTAGAAGCGTTTCAAATTAATTCAGATTTAGTCTTTATTTTAAAAATTCCTCTTGTAGAACAACAACTCTACACCGCCTACCACTTATATCCTATCCCAATTTTAGATGACAGAACTGGTTTTCATCATATTCTTTCATTCACCCAAAAATATATTGCGCGAAACGATGATTCTCTAATATACATACCCATTAAGGACTTGAGTGTATGCAAGCCACTAACTCCACAACAAAAACTGTGTTCTGAGTTATATGCCTACCCCATCGACTCCAATACACGAAGCGAAGCTCAACTTCTGAAGAACATCCGTAGTGTACCGGAGAGTTGCCAAAGCTCCGTTGTATTCAGTGAAGGATACAATGTCCAAAGACTAGAAACTAACACGTGGATTGTTATAGTGTTCGAACCGTTACATGTGACAATTAATTGTGCGGGAATAGATACTAAGACAATAGTTTTAACAAACAATACCATTATTCGCTTACAATCAGACTGCAGTGCTTTCGTGGGAATCACAAAAATACAAGCGGAACCTCAAAAACTTATAAACATTTCCGACAATTCATACCCTGTATTAATCCCTTAGAACTGTTGCAGTTCTCACCCCGAAAAACTAGATATTCCAGAACTCAAGCCCCTAAAGGTCCAGACTCGTGCCAAAATTGAGGCCTGTGATTCAAGATAGATCCCAGGTGGACAGCCCAGTTTGATTTAAAAGTTGATGTTATAACATCAACTTTTCTTTATAAGGGGGAGCTGTTAGGTGTGAATTGTACACACGTGTATGATGCAACGGTATCATATTACGCTGACAGTTTCCTGTTACTCCGATGTTAACGTGGGAACGCATCGTGTGAATATCTTTTCGCTGACTTCAGCTTTTATTAAATCATAAATAGAACCGAAGCGATCCCACGGCCGTCATTATAATATTTTATTCTGTCCAGTTAGTTTAAAGTTCAATTTACATTTCATTATTTTTACAAGTTTAAAAGTGTTAATTTTTATGTTTTGAATAAAATATCTTTTTTAAAAAAGTCTAAAGTGAAATCAAAGATATAAAATATATATATCTTTTTCAATTAAACGAGAGTAGTTTAACTATTTTGCGGACAAAAACAGTTTTCAAACCCAGCATTATATAGTGCTGCCAGTCGTTTAAGAAGTTGATTATCTATGTCCCTTACACCATGTCAATGTTTTATGTTCCAACCTAACCTAAACACAATTTTGTGTTTTAAACCTCTATACAAAAACGAAAATATTTTGCATTGTCATTTCGGTTTTTGGATTGTAATTCATTATTGAAAAATATGGCTTTGGCTGAATTATGTGGTTTGAGCGATTTTGATAATTATAAAATGCATAATGTATATCAAAATGATTTAGGTAGCCTCTGTACTAACTTTGATTCGCAGTTGCAACTTGCAGTGCCTCCCTTCCCAAATGTAAGTACCTGTATTTACAGTGTTTTTTAATAATTTATTTCAAATATGATTGTAGCCTGCAGAAAATTTTTCAAAATTCACAAAAGATGAGTCAGGGCGTCAATTAAAAATTACGTTTGATCATGGTACTACCACTCTAGGCTTCATGTATAAGGGTGGAGTTGTTTTAGCTGTAGATTCTCGGGCTACAGGTGGTCAGTTTATTGGGTCCCAAACAATGAAAAAAATCGTTGAAATAAATGATTTCTTACTAGGTAATGTTAAGTGAAAATTAATTCAGGACTTATTAACCAATTATTTACTTAGGTACATTGGCTGGGGGTGCAGCAGATTGTGTATATTGGGACAGGGTGTTAGCCAAGCAATGTAGAATGCACGAATTAAGAAACAGAGAAAGAATTTCAGTAGCTGCAGCTTCAAAGTTAATGGCAAACATGGTTTATAATTACAAAGGCATGGGTTTGTCAATGGGTATGATGCTTGCTGGTTGGGATAAAAGGGTAAGCATTTCTTCTTAATGCTGTTAAAATTTTATTCCAAGTTAGTACTGGAAACCAAGTGATTTAATTATGTGTATATAAGCTAGGTTCAGAGTGGAAACCACATTTAAATGTATATGATTTTTAACATTGGGAATTCTGCCTTGGAGTTATTCTCAAGAGAAAAGAAAATTGAAAGATTACAGATGTTAGATCAAAAGTCAGTCTGAGTGTACTTCTCAAGTTCCACTATAAGACTGATTTATAAAATGTCCAGAATCTAAAATCAATTTATGGCAATCTATCAGTTCTGATTGGTCATCACAAATGAGCCCTTTGATACATCTTCCACCAGTAATTAACCCAAAGCAGTAGTTGTTTTTGATGGTTTTGTAAGAGATTTTAGGTTATTTACTATTTTATATTTTTTAACAAACAATAACAAATGTCAATTCATGTTATAATTATTACTTAAGGACCACTAAAGAGCCACATGAGCAAGAAATTTAATCATTTTAGCTAAGCAAAAACAAAACATGATTTTGACATTTACCTATTAACTCATGCATCCTCAGAATCAAGTTCAGTTCTACTTTTAACGTTGAAAACTGAAATGTTAAAATATAATCACTGTCAACCTAGTGTTGAACCAAAATTAAGACCAGTAGTTTGCTGTAAATTAGCTTAACTGATTTTAATATATACTGTTGAGAAATATAGGTACCCTTTTTTTATCATTACCAAATACTTCAAATACTATTAAATGACATTCACAAAAATAAGGAAATAAATCACATTGTTTCTTTATTATAAATAACTTTTTTTTTGAATAGTCAATTTGGTATTTTTTCTCTCAGCTTATTTGACATTACATTTGAAATTTTCAAAGGATGGTGTATCATTAGTTAAAAATCATTTTCTGCTTATCATATACATATATATTACCATAGACTGAGCATGCAAACAATTTTTGGGCAACAAGATGATTGGCCTTGTTTGTGTTATCTCTAACTCCAACAAATATTATGTAAAGCATATTCCCCAACAGAAAGATAAGTAACTATGAACCTTGTAAGTAAGACAGAAATAGAATGTGCGACATTGTTGTATCAACAACTCACTCTGTGGTAATATATTGTTACGAGAATTCATCTGACTGCTGGTGCAATCGGCCATCAACCAGTTCATGGAAGGGACATTATTCCGATAAATTCAGTTCATTCAGTTTTCATCGGTCGTTTGTACAGTTAAGATAAAATGTAAATAGTAGTTTCTGTGAATATAAATTTGTGTAAAAGTAGTGGAAATAAATTAGAGTGAGTTAGACTGTGTTTTTAAATAAATCCAAGAACTGAACTGAACCCGAGTGTGAAAATAAAAACATTACAGTGGTGACAGGTGTGCGGTGTATTTGTGGAACTTTAGAAGTGAGAAATAAATAGACGGAAAATGTTTAAAACAGTGAATTTGGACCAATTGAAAGTGACTGACTTAAAAAAAGAACTTGAAGAAAGGGATTTAGAAATTAGTGGGAAGAAAAGTAAATTAATACAACGGCTGCGAGATGCCCTAATAAATGAAGGTAACGATCCCGATACTTATTTGTTTGAAGTTTCTGGTAATGGAGACATGAGTATGCTATTAAAACAAATGTAAAATTTAAAAGACACCTTACAAGACAAATTGCTAGAAAATTCTAAAACTATAGAAGAGAAATTGCTAGAAAATTCGAAAACCCTAGAAGCCTTACAAGAAAATACTAAAACCTTGGAAGACAAATTACTAGAAAATTCTAAAACCCTAGAAGATAAACTGCTAGAAAATTCTGAAAACTTGAAAGAGGCTTTAGAAGATAAATTACTAGAAAATTCTAAAGTCCTAGAAGACAAACTAATGGAAAATTCTAAAACCTTGAAAGAATACTTAGAAGCCCAATTACTGGAAAATTCTAAATCCCTAGAAGAAAATTTGAAAAACAGGGTAGAAAAAAATTCAGAAGTGCTAGAAGAGAAAATAGTCGAAAATGAAGCCCGAATTGAAGATTTGAAGCAGACGATGGTCAAATATGAAACCCGGATGGAAGAACTAAAGCAAACAATAGTCGAAGAACTTAGTCAGACGACAGTTAAAAACGAAACGCGCATAGAAGAGTTAAAACGGATAATGGAAGGCGAGATCACCAAAATAAAAGAACAGGTAGTGGCAAAACAAAGGGGAGAAACACCATCAAAGACCGAAAGCAGAAGCAGTCTGGAGGTAGTGGATTCAAAAATTGGCCTCGAGGGGACAAGACAGAAAATGAAACCTCCCCAATTTGATGGAAAATCATCATGGACTAATTATCGTCGCCAATTCGAGGCTGCAGCTAAGCTAAATGGATGGTCGGCAGAGAAGAAGGCAATCGCATTAACCCTAGCCTTAAGAGGGGATGCTACAGATATCTTACAAACATTGAATACCTCGGAGCAAGAAGACTATCAACAACTGGTCAAACACTTAGAACTGAGGTATGGTCAGACACATTTGGAGCACGTCTACCACTCCCAATTGAAAAATCGCCACCAGCGATCAACTGAATCCCTACAAGAGTATGAAGCTGACATTGCCCGTCTGGTTCGCCTTGCCTATCCAGCCACACCAGAAAATGTACTAGAAAGGTTAGCAGTGCAGGCATTTTTGGATGGACTTCGGGACCACGAAGCCAGGCAAGCATTGACCCTAGCTCGACCGACTCAATTAGTAGATGCACTGGCTCGAGCTTTAGAATTCGAGGCTGCGAAAAATACCTGCAGAGGTCAAGCCAGAGTCCGAATCGTTGATGGAGAATCCGAAGATGGCG
This sequence comes from Octodonta nipae, assembly GCA_034190945.1. NCBI lineage: Eukaryota > Metazoa > Arthropoda > Insecta > Coleoptera > Chrysomelidae > Octodonta > Octodonta nipae. The sequence goes on from CM067219.1 coordinate 93,198,009, forward strand.
GAAACGATGAAGCCTCTGTAAGAAAGATAATAGAGAAAGTCCTTACCGAAAAAAGACAACTGAGATGTTGGAAGTGTGGTAAGGTAGGGCACATACGAAGTCGTTGCAAGGAGAGCAACGGAGGCCCGACTTCCGCGTCGGAAAACTAAAGAAGGTCGATGTGAAGGGGCCATCGTCGACCTGTACCCAAAAAGCCCCAACTATCAACGCATATGTCGCTTCGCTACGCAATAACGCTATCAGTGTCTTTGTAGATGGCCTTATTAATAAGAAGCAATGTGCAATGCTGCTGGATACAGGTGCGACAAAAACAGTTATAAGGCCCAACATTGTTATAGAGACAATAATAAAACCAACAAAATGGCAACTGCGAACAGCGACAGGAGAAGCAGCGAAAGTCCATGGTGAAATAGAGATTGAAATGACCTTGGGAAACACAGCCTTCCTACATCGAGCATTAGTGGCAGACATCGAAGACGAAGTAATCATCGGAATGGATGTCATGAGCGCCAAGGGATTCCAGTTAAACTTCAAAGATGGAATTCTACGAGTGAATGACGAAGAAGTGGTGCTTCATGGAAAGGATGACATAATGCTGTGGGCCATCTTAGCAGAGGATGTCAATGTTCCGGAAAGAGCTGAAATCATTATAGATGCTTGCTTAGATGGGAAAGCTCAAGCTGGAACAGTAATGATGTTTGATCCGGAACTTAACGACGGAAATGTAGGCAGAGGAGTCGCACTGGGGAAGACTCTGTTTCGTGCCAGAGAGATTGTTCCAGTAAGAGTAATGAACTTGAATCATTATTCGGTTATGCTAAAGAAAGGAACAACTTTGGGCCATTGTTCAACAGTTTTATCTGTAGTCAGAAGCACATAGCATGCAGAAATACCACCAAGTAAACTATCTGAGGAACTGGAACGGCTCATCACCGATTCATCTAAAAATTTGAAACCAAACCACAGAGCAAAATTGAGGGACATCGTTAGAAAATACCAGGATATCTTCGATGTAGGTAATGGCAAAAGAGGACGAACTGATCTGGTGAAACATAAAATTAATACTGGGGACGCTCAACCTATTCGACAGTCGGCGAGAAGACTACCCCTAGCTAAAAGAGAAGAAGCCGACAGGATAGACCGCGAGATGGAGGAAGATGGTGTTATTGAACCATCCAATAGCCCTTGGGCTTCTCCAGTTGTCTTGGTTGGCTGGATCGAAGATGTTTTCCACCCTGGACTTGAAGAGCGGTTATTGGCAGGTGGAACTTGCTAAAGAAGACCGAGAAAAAACTGCTTTTACCATCGGCTCAGGACTTTATCAATTCACGGTGATGCCGTTTGGACTGTGTAATGCTCCAGCAACGTTTGAAAGATTGATGGAAACAGTGTTAAAAGGGCTGTCTTGGAAAACATGCTTGGTGTATCTTGATGACATTATCGTGGTTGGAAGATCATTTGAAGACCACGTCAGAAACCTGTTTCGGCGACTTCGAAGTTCCGGACTAAAGTTAAGCCCGAAGAAGTGTCAGCTGTTCCAAGAAGAGGTGCAATATCTTGGACATGTGGTTTCCGCAGAAGGAGTAGCTGTTGATAAACAGAAAGTCAAAGCTGTCCAGGAATGGCCGATACCTAAAGATATCCACCAGTTAAGAAGTTTCCTGGGGTTATGCACGTACTATCGTCGGTACGTAGCCGGATTTGCCAACATCGCCAAGCCACTTACTAGACTCACAGAAGGGAAGGTGCAGTACCAGTGGGACGAGGAATGCCAACGATCATTCGAGACACTGAAAAGAGCATTGACGAGTGCCCCCCGTCTTAAGTTATCCTTTGCCAGATGGGAACTTCGTTTTGGATACCGACGCAAGCAATGTCGGAATTGGCGCGGTGCTTTCGCAGATCCAAGACGGTCAGGAGAAAGTCATCGGATACTTCAGCAAGACCTTGAGCAAGCCTGAACGGAATTACTGGGTTACTCGCAGGGAACTCCTGGCTGTGGTAAAGGGGGTAGAACATTTCTACAAGTACCTCTATGGAAAAAGATTCCTCCTGAGGACTGATCATGCAGCACTGAAGTGGCTCCTGCAGTTTAAAAATCCTGAAGGACAGGTGGCAAGATGGATTGAGCGGTTGCAAGAATTCGGCTTCGAGACTGAACATCGAGCTGGAACAAGCCATAAGAATGCTAATGCTCTATCAAGAAGACTATGCCCTGATGACTGCAAACATTGCCAGCGAGCTGAAGAAAAAGGGACTGTTCTCTGTAGAACTACCGCCATCAATGACCATTGGCAATCTGCGGAGATCCAAAAAGACCAGAAATTAGATCCAGATTTGAAAGAGGTTATCCGGTGGAAGGAAGAAGATCGCAAACCTACGTGGCAGGAGATTTCTCGATACTCACCAACCATAAAGTCGTACTGGGCTCAGTGGAACTCCCTCATCCTGGAAAATGGACTTCTCAAGCGCGTCCTGGAAACTCCAGAGGAAGGAAGCGACAGAAAACAGATTGTAGTTCCCAGAAATAGGAGACCAGAGGTTTTACGAGAACTACATGATGGTACAACTGGAGGACAATTGGAGGACATTTGGGAGTAACGAAAACCCTGGGGAAGTTGAGAGAACGCTTCTATTGGGTAAACTGCCAAGTGGATAGGACTGGTGCCGGAAATGTACTGTTTGTGCAGCAAGTAATGGCCCTCAGAAGCATCCAAAAGCTCCCATGAAGCAATATAACGTTGGCAGTCCATTCGAAAGAATAGCCATTGATGTTGCCGGTCCATTTCCTGAATCCGACTCTGGAAACAAGTACATTGTGGTGGTGATGGACTATTTTAGTAAATGGGCCGAAGCGTATGCCTTGCCGAATCAAGAAGCCTTGGCCGTTGCTGATGTCCTTGTCAAGGAATGGATCAGTCGTTTAGGTGTTCCCTTGGAGTTGCACTCAGACCAAGGTAGAAACTTCGAGTCTACTCTTTTCCAAGACGTCTGCAAACTCTTGAAAATCAATAAAACACGGACGACGGCATTACACCCGCAATCCGATGGAATGGTAGAACGGATGAATAGAACCATTAACCGCCATTTGTCAAAGGTAGTCTCTAACCACCAAAGAGACTGGGACCAGTATCTGCACTTGTTTCTAATGGCATATCGTTCGTCTGTGCACGAGTCCACGGGTCAGACCCCGGCCAGTATTATCATGGGACGAGAATTAAGACTACCATGCGATTTGAAGTTTGGATGTCCCCCAGGAGAAGAGATCGCAGGTGAAGACTTTGTCAGCCAGCTACGTCAAAAGATGAACGACATCCATGAACGAGTCCGGTTAAACATCGAGAATGCCAGTGCCCGAATGAAGGAAGCCTACGACATCAAAGCCGAGAGCGGAGAATTCCAAGTTGATGATCTTGTTTGGTTGTATAACCCGCAACGTCGTTGTGGATATTCGCCCAAGCTACAGAGATGTTGGGAGGGGCCGTACCAAATTGTGAAGAAAATCAACGATGTTGTCTACAGAATAAAGAAGCTGCCTCGGGGAAAACCAAAGGTCGTACATTTCAACAGGTTAGCCCCTTATGCCGGAAGTCATGACAGCGAAGATGACCAAGCCCAAGTCCGCAGCATCCAACCACCCGATGACGAGATGACCTTCGAACAGTTTATGGCCACAGAGGAACCCCGAGACCTGTTTGAGGTGCCAATAGAATATGCCCTGGCTCATTGTGTGGCTCGAGATCTCCGGATGTCCAGAGGAATAGCCAAGGTGTTTGCCAAAAAGTACGGCCAGTTCCAGAAGCTGCGGGAGCAAGATCCAGCGGTAGGGAAGGTCCTTCATCCGAAGATAAACAACCAGTGGGTACCAGAGACATCTTTTATTTGGTAACGAAAACATTCTCGCAGGACAAGGCAACATACAGCGATCTTTGGAAGACTCTGGTAGAATTGAGGAATGTAATGATGGAGAAGAATCTGATGAAATTGGCGGTCCCAAAGATAGCCTGCGGGTTGGATGGACTGAATTGGAGGGTGGTGAGAAGTATGATGGAAACAATCGATTCAGTGGCGTCGACATCCTGGTATGCTGTCTCATTACTCGCAGCCCAGATTCGAAGACCGTTGATTGTTACTTCCACCAAACTTCCCGTTGTCGAAATGGAGAGTCCTGCAAATATCGTCACACCAGGAAGGATTCTGGGACATTCCGGGACGAAATGGTCTTAAGGAGGGGGCAATGTTACGAGAATTCATCTGACCGCTGGTGCAATCGACCATCAACCAGTTCATGGAAGGGACATTATTCCGATAAATTCTGGGAACCCGAAATGTTTGTCTCTCAACCGGCGGACCGCTGCCGTTACGGGGAATTCCTTTAAAGCTTCCAGAACGTGATGGAATTTCCCAATGGTTCGTGGACGTACCAGACAATTCCAAGATAAATATATAAATAAGAAGAGCTAGCGATAGGAGTATTCAGTAGTTTCTGTGAATATAAATTTGTGTAAAAGTAGTGGAAATAAATTAGAGTGAGTTAGACTGTGTTTTTAAATAAATCCAAGAACTGAACTGAACCCGAGTGTGAAAATAAAAACATTACAATATGATAGTTTTTCAATTACCACACAAAGCAGCATAATGCTCACCATGTAACTGTTCCACTTGCAGAACTGCCATGCACAAGCAGGCACAAGAAATAATTGTGCCTTTGGTATATTTTATATAGTTTTAACAAGTTAACATAAATCATGAAGTATGTTCCAATTAATGCTTTAAAATTGTGGCATTGTGAGGCAAAAAATCAATATAGTGATATTGGTTATTATGCTGTCAATTATTGTACTGTTTGTATTCTGTCATAAATATACTATTTTGTAAGTAAGGTGCTTTTTCTATTTTAACTGAAATTTGTATTTTTCTTACAGGAAAAAATGTAATGTATTTTTCACATTCATATTTACTTTTATACTTTCTGTTTGCAATATACATTATTTACATATTTTTTATTCTGAATATGAAAAGGGAAATATCTTAAACATACTAATTTGTAGGGACCTCAGTTGTACTACATTGATTCAGAAGGCACAAGAACTCCTGGAAAAGTATTCAGTGTGGGTTCTGGTTCCATATATGCTTTTGGTGTTCTTGACTCAGGGTACAAATGGGACTTAACAGATGAAGAGGCTTACGATCTTGGTCGTCGCTCAATCTACCATGCAACACACCGTGATGCATATTCTGGAGGCATTGTTAGAGTATATCATATGAAAGAAACAGGTTGGGTACATATTGATGACAATGACTGTAATGATCTTCATTATAAATATCAGGCAGAAAAGGAAGATTTGGAAAACACTATTGCTTGAAAATAGTTTATATGTATTTGTAATTTAAGATATCTAATTAAATTTTGATTTATAACATTCTACTGTTTCAATTTCCCCCTACATTCTACTAAACTTCTGGAAGACAATAGATTGCATTAAAACATTGTGTTTAATTTAAATGTGTAAACATTCCAGCCTTTATGATTATGATGTGATTTACATAAATTGGTAAATTCAACATTCAGAATTTACTTACTACTAATAAAAACAACAAACTTACAAAGTGTAATTGATTATTGCAGCATTACATCAAAATACAATGTTGGGCTTAATGTAGCTTTCATAAACAGACTTAATAACAATGAAGCTATCTAGTCATATGGCTCTTACATGGCTAACGTTGAGTAGAATTTTAAATGAACTGTGGTAATAAAACTGGTTAGCAAGGGTTACTAATTAGAACCAAACTCCAGCTTATTAGTCCAGTGTCTATGCTTTACTGATACTAAAGTGTTATTTTTCCATTTTTACTAACTTTATGGGGATCCGCTGTTGCACAGCATAATACTATTCTCAAACATTTCATGTTTTTTTTTAAATATTTCAAGCTATATGTCTTACAATATATTCTCAGTGAAAAATTTTAATATATTTAAAAACATTTCTCTTAGGAAATATTTCAGTGAAACATTTTAAAATGTTTCATGCAGTTTGGTGGCGGAGTTTAAGAAGTTGTCACACAATAATTATAAATCAGATTATCTGGATTTTACTGATTTTTGTGTAGTCCAATTAAAACAAAGGATAAATAAATAGGCTAGGCATTAAAAATAAAGGCACAATTTTTAATATAAGAAATAATTTAATGTAGAATGTTTATTCAGTAAACAATTTTCCATACTGATGGTTTATTGCATTTTATATTAGCCTTATTACAAAATGCATTGAATGTAGTTTCTACAGGAAATCCAAGTATTTCACGTTCTTCTTGAATTCTGAATGAAAATGTACTTTCATGAGTTCCAATAAAATATCTTGAATGTGAACAAATTATTTGATCTATAATGGCAATTCCCCCATCTTTATATTTAGTTCTTACTTCTTGTGTTGGTTCATATTTAAAGATTTTGTATTTCAATAAGCTGTTTTTCAGGTGGTTAATCTCTGAAATATCAACTATAGAAAGATTAAATTTGGTGAGTAATAATTACTGATACCTTCCGATGTTCCATCAGTAGCCACAAAAACGGTATGTATTTTAAGACTCTCAAGAATTTCTTCAATTTGCTGAGCTATCATAGTAATACTTGGTGCTTCGTTTGGTCTATTTCTAACAAAATCTTTTCTTCTGAGATGCACACTTACATATGGACCACCTATTGCATTTCTATGTGGCTGCAAAATTTTAGAAATTGAATTTTTGAAAAAATTCTATTTAAGTGAAGAAACTAATGTTTAGTGTTAATACAGGAGACCATGGGAGATCTACCTTCACCCATCTGATAACCAGATGAGACATATTTTTTATCAAATATAATTCATTAAAACGAACATGCTTATAATAACTTGCCTATCGAAAAGCTATTTTTAATAGAATTAATTTTAATCAGTTTTCTTTCATCACCTTCACTCTTTTGATAACCAAATGAATTTCATCTCACCTGAAACCCACAAAATATGCCTAGGTAGGCTTACCTACTTATTTCTGTTCATGGCTACCTGGCAGGCAGATAGCTTATGGATAGATAAATAGCAGGTAAGTCAATGTAGATAACCAATCCAAATTAATATCATAAGGAAGATAATTTAATTACAAAACCAATCTTATATGCTTGCCGCAAAAAACTGTCCATGAAATATTATTGCCAAATTATTAAAGTTTTAGAATTGGAGTTATTTAACAGGACACAACATAGCAGCTCGTTGGATTTTGTTAGTTATTACCCCAAGTATTATAATAAAGTTACAATTTGACATTTACAATTGGTATATATTCAGTTAAGAAAAAATCCCCCAAGTATTATAATAAAGTTACAATCTTGAAAATTGATGGCATCGTGCAAATCATGGATAATGGAAATTATGGAGAATTATTAAAATAATAATTTAGCTTCAGTAGATTCCAATGTTGAATACTAAAAATAATACATTTATAACTTAATTTTTCTATGTATTGCTAATTTTTTTCATTAATTAAACTTAAATTTTATAATTTAGCTTTAAAATAAAAAAAAATGCTGATTTAATTATTAGGGGTCCGTATATACAATATACGGATACCCTTATAATATCACCTCGGATTTCTGCCTCTGTCACATCACAACAATTTTCTCCTAAACTACTGGACGGAAGAGGTTGAAATTTGGTATCAATGTATAGGTTGGTGACCCGATCAGGAGTACATATCGAAAAAAAATTTTTGATTTTAGGGGTATTTCTGGGGGGGGGAACTAAAAAAATCGACGCCCCCCCTGATCTCCGAAACTACTGGGCCTAAAATTTTGAAAAAATTAGGAAATATAGAACGTTGCCCGAACTTTACAGGAAAAATAAGGGGAAAACATTAATATTAATTTGGGGGTGCAAATTATAGAATTAAATGAAATTTTAAAAATATTTTTTTTATATTTAAAAAAAATAATAAAAAAATAGTTAAATAGATATTAACGAAAATATACCAAAATTTACCCATTCCCCCCCTCTTATCTTCGAAACTATAAAACGTAAAGTTTTGAAAAAAAATAGAGGTATAGGGTCTGACCTGACGTTTACTGGAAAAATAAGGAGAAACCTTTACTTTTAATTTTGGGGGGCAAATTACAGAATTAAATGGAAAATATACAATTAAAATTGTTTCTAACCCATCATGTTATATATAAAATGAAAGGACTCATTATGACGAAAACAAATATATTTTTTTCATATTTTTAAAATTAATAAATTAAAAGATATTAACAAAAATATAAAAAAAATTACCCATCCCCACCTTATCTCCGAAACCATAAGCTGGAAAATTTTGAAGAAAAATGGAGGCATAGCCCCCTCACCTGAACTTTACTGGAAAAATACGGAGAAACCCCAAATATTCATTTTGGGGGGCAAATTATAGAATTAAATGGAAAATATAAAATTAAAATTGTTTCTAACATATCATGTTATATATCAAACAAATATATTTTTTTCATATTTTTAAAATAAATTAATTAAAAGATATTACCAAAAATATTAAAAATTTATCCATTCCCCCCCCCGTATTACCGAAACTATAAGCTGGAAAATTTTGAAAAAAATGGAGGTATAGCCTCACCTGAACTTGACTGGAAAAATAAGGAGAAACCCCTAATATTCATTTTGGGGGCAAATTATAGAATTGAATGGAAAATAAAAAATTATAATTGTTTCTAACGGATCATGTAATATATTGTTACGAAATTTACCAAAGCCGACCCTGTTTCATTTCCGTACAACAATCGCTTTGAGATAAAAAATGGTTCTCGAATTGACTCGACAGTTGTAGGAGTGATGACTGATTTTACGAGAGTTTTCGATGCTGGCTTTAAAAAGGAAGCAGCCACGATCGCGAGGGAGTGATACAGAGACGACTAGCGTATACTGTAATGTTATTGTGAATCAGCTGTTCTGTAAAATTGTAAATAAAGTTCTAGAAATGTGAAAGTGAATATTAGTTTTATAATTTTAAATTGAACCCACGGACTATATAGCAATTGATGATCAGAAGTAAAGGATTAAGTGCAGTTAAAATCGTAATTTGATTTATGGAAACCGAAGAATGGAAAAAATGGACGAAACTACCAAAAAAAAGAGTCAAGCAGGTTACGGAGGGACTAGACGAAAAAATAGCCAAGAACAACATCAGGAAGAAATTCAACAAAGGTTAGTAAAGTCTTTTGATGAAAAACGTAAAATAGAATTAGAAAATCTTGTCACTACGATGGAAGAAAAACAACAAAATCTAGTTTCCACGATGAAAAGTGAACAACAAAATCTAGTTTCCACGATGAAAAGTGAACAACATAATTTAATTGAAGGATTGTTCTCGAAATTTGTAGAAAAACAAGATCAAACCTAATTAAAACGACAAAATGAGTTCAAGATATTTGAAGAAAAAAAGGCAAAAAGGAAGAAAAAAGACATTTGCAATTTGAACAATTAATGCAAATAGTATCGCAAGTTAATGAAACAGTTAATGAAAGAATGAAAATAGTTGAATCAGACATAAAAGAAATAAACGACGACATAAAGATCCTAAAAAGTAATGTGGAGACTCTTGAAATCAAAGTAGATGACATCGATTTCATCCAGAGCCAGGTGAAATTTGAAATCAGTGAAGTACAAGATAAAATCAGTGCCATCCAAAACAAGGTAGAAACAGAAATCAAAAAAATGCAAGAGGACTTACAGCGAGGAAAATACCAGCACACCGTGAGTACCAAAGGTTCCTTTAGTAAACCATCCACATTCTTGGCCCATGTATAAACGGCTATTTGAGGCCGTGGCTACAGCTAATGGATGGGATAATCAAGATAATCAAGAAAAATCTTCTTCTCTGGTAATTTCGTTAAGAGGTCCAGCCCTAGAAATCCTCCAAAGCATTCCAGTCGAGGAACAAGGCAATTTCGACAAGATCAACGCCATCCTGGATTAGCCTTGAGTCAGGTATACCAAGTCCAACTGAGTGTAAAAACGCAAAAATCCGGTGAAAGCCTCCAAGAATTCGAAGCAGAGATTAGACGGTTAGTACACTTGTCCTACCCAGACCTGCCAGAGGAAACGAAAGACCAGTTGGCCACACAGAGTTTCACAAACGCCATCAGAGATGTGGAAGTACAAAGAAATTTAAGACTGAGTGGCGTCAAGAGGAGTAATGAAGCTCTACTTCGGGCTTTGGAAGTAAAGGCCGTCATGAACATGTCCAAGCCGAGGGTCAGAGCAGTTTCCTTCAACCAGGAAGAGTCAGAGTCGCCTGCTGGCTGGCCTGAACAAAATATTAGAACGGTCACAAAGAACTGGCACCAAAGGGGCATGTTGCCGCTGCGGACGGACAGGACACTTCCAACGTGACTGCCGAGTAAGGCTACCGGAAGGATCACCAACCAGAGGTAGCCAACAAACCGACCTTACCAACCAGGGAAACTCCAACGAGTCAGCATAAGGGGGCGAATGCTGACTCACCATCCACCAGCCCCCAGGACAGTATCCATCCGGGGATTTTGCCGAGATAGCGGCGGCCTAGTCATCAGAGGCACCATCAATGGGCGAGCAGTTACCATCTACCATCACCATCTATACCGGCGCCGCTGTGCCCATTGCCAAGTCCAGGGTTTTGAGAGCATCAGAAATTCGGCCAGTTACCAATAACATCCAGCTCAGAACAGTCACCGGCGAGTCCATGTCAATGCAGGGTGAGGCAGATGTCGTGCTACAGATAGGGGACAACATGATCCGGCATAGGGTCCTGGTAGCGAATATTGAGGACGATTTTATACTGGGAATGGACCTAATTAGCCAGCATGGATTTATGTTCGACCCGAGATATGATGTTCTTCGGTTCCTAAATGAGGAACTTGTATTGACAACGTCAACAATTCAGTCACCTCCATAAAAATTGTGGCAAAGTCTTCAGCTAGAATTCCCGGTCGAACGGAACAGATTATTCATGGGCGGCTAGACAGCAATCCTGGGAGCTGCGTTGGAATGGTGGAGCCCGTACACTCAGCTCATGACTACTTAGTTGGACGGGCTATAGTTAAAACCGGACGAGATATACCAATCAGAGTCCTGAATTTGTCCAACAACGACATCAGAATTGCGATTGGTCAAGAGATAGCTTGTGTCGAGCCTGTAGAGACCATCATCAATTGCGAAGAAGAGTACCAGACGTCGGTGAAGGATACAGGGCCCAGTAAAGAGTTCCTACAACAGTTTGCTGACCATTTGACACACCTGACACCAGAGAACCAGAAGAAAGCCAAGCAATTTATCACAAAGCACTGGCAAATTTTTAACAGTCAAGATGGAACCACCGGTCGCACCAACATCATCCAGCATCGAATAGATACCGGAAAGGCTCAACACATCAGAATACCACCTATACGACCACCATTGAGGCAACAACAGGCAGTCGACGAAAACATCGAGTCCATTTTACAAAATGGGGTTATTGAGCCATCCATTAGCCTATGATCTGCTCCCGTCGTGCTACTTAAAAAGAAGGATGGAACCACCCGCTTTTGCGTGGATTACAGAAAGCTGAATGACGTCACGAAGAAAGACAGCTATCCACTAAACCGAATCGATGACACTATGACCACACTAGCAGGCTCCCGTTGGTTCTCCACATTAGACCTAAAGAGTGGATATTGGCAGGATGGTCTACACGCAAACGACAGAGAGAAGACAGCGTTCTCCACCAGTAAAGGGCTGTTTCAGTTCACGGTCATGCCCTTTGGGTTATGTAATGCACCCGCTATATTTGAGAGGCTAATGGAGTATGTACTAAGCGGGTTAACATGGAGGACGTGCTTAGTATACCTCGACGACATTCTAGTCATGGGTCAGACATTCGACGACCATCTGAAGAACCTGGGCGAAGTATTCTCCAGAATTAATAACGCCAACCTGAGACTCAAGCCGAAGAAGTGTTGCTTGTTCCAAAAAGAAGTAGAGTTTTTGGGCCACGTTGTTTCCGAGTCAGGAATCCGCACCAACGAGGACAAGATAGAAGCGATCCGTGATTGGCCAGTCCCGAGAGACAAGCATGAACTGCTGCGCTTCTACCTCGGCAGACCACTGAGAAAGAGGCCTTCAATTGGAATCAGGATTGCGAAACATCATTCAGGCGACTGAAGGCAGCAGTATGTTCCAGCCCAATCCTAGCCTTTCCTACACAGTCCGGCAAGTTGATCTTAGACACCGACGCCAGCAACACAGGTTTGGGGGCCGTCCTATCCCAGGTGCAAGATGGCGAAGAGAGGGAGATCGACACAGGAAGGACAACTGGCCAGGTTGATGGAGAAACTACAGCAATACGATTTCAAGGTGGAACACCGTGCCGGCCGTTTGCACAATAATGCCGATGCCCTATCCAGAAGACCCTGTACCCAGGCCACAATGGGACGAGGTAGCTAGATACTCCGGCGTGCTGAAATCGTTATGGGCTCAATGGAACCCTCTAAGAGTAGACAATGGAATGCTCAAGCGAGTTTGGGAAAGCGCTGATGAACGAGAAACCAAGTCCCAACTGGTAGTTCCGAAGAAAAAGGTACCAGCCATCCTGACCGAAGTACATGATGGAATTACCGGAGGCCACCTGGGCATGAATAAAACCCTAGACAAAGTTCGCCAGTGGTACTACTGGGTGAATTACTTCGAAGACGTCAGAGCTTGGTGCCGCAAATGTGCCACCTGTGCAGCCAGTAAGGGCCTGAAGACCCGGACCAAGGGCAGAATGCAGCAGTACAATGTAGGCGTCCCATTTGAGAGAATTGCCATAGATGTCGCCGGTCCGTTTCCCGAGTCTGAGAGGGGGAACAAATACATTCTGGTCGCAATGGATTACTTCAGCAAATGGCCTGAGGCATATGCGATACCCAACCAAGAAGCAACCAGAGTAGCGACGGTGCTAGTAGAACAACTATTCAGCAGGTTTGGCGTCCCGATGGAACTACATTTTTTGCACGATGTTCGGGATCAGGAAAACGAGAACAACACCATTGCACCCACAGTCGGACTGAATGGTCGAAAGATTCAACAGGACCTTGGAACAACACCTATCCAAGGTCGTTAGCAATAACCAGTGTGATTGGGATGAGCATATTCCCCTATTCCTGTTGGCATATCGCTCTGCCGTATAGTATAGGCCTGACCCCAGCCAGGGTCCTATTCGGAAAGGAGCTGCGATTACCCTGCGAATTGGCTTTTAGCTCCCCCGAAGAACCTTCCCAAGAAATCGACGATTATGCCGACCAGCTCCGACATAACATGCTGGCAATACACGAATTAGCCCGTACGCAGATGTTGGCCACCAGTGACCGGATGAAGACGCGATACGACCTCAAGGCCAATTCAGTCGGGTTCCAGGAGAGGGGACAAAGTCTGGCTGTACAACCCCCAACGGAGCAAGGGTAAATCCCTAAAGCTTACACCCGCCTGGGATGGTCCATACGAGGTGGTCAAGAGTTTCTAACGGATCATGTAATATATTGTTACGAAATTTACCAAAGCCGACCCTGTTTCATTTCCGTACGACAACAATCGCTTTGAGATAAAAAATGGTTCTCGAAATGACTCGACAGCCGTAGGAGTGATGACTGATATTACGAGAGTTTTCGATGCTGGCTGTAAAAAGGAAGCAGCCACGATCGCGAGGGAGTGATACAGAGACGACTAGCGTATACTGTAATGTTATTGTGAATCAGCTGTTCTGCAAAATTTGATGTAAATAAAGTTCTAGAAAAGTGAAAGTGAATATTAGTTTTATAATTTTAAATTGAACCCACGGACTATATAGCAATATCAAATCACAGGGCTCATTATGACGAATACAAGTATATTTTTTAATTTTTTTTAAATAAATATTTTAAAATATATTAAAAAAATACCCATTCCCCCCATTATTCCCCAAATTATAAGGCCTAAATTTTTTTGTTTACAGGAAAAATATGAAGAAATCCCTATTATTAATATTGGGGGCCAAATTATAGAATTAAACGGAAAATAAAAAAATATTTTTTAACGCATCATGCAATACATCAAATGAAAGAGCTCGTTATGAGGAATACAAATATATAGTTTTCATATTTTTAAAATTAATTGTTTACAAGATATTAACATAAAGATATAAAAAAAATTAATTTCTCGCTTTATTTCTGAAACCATACTACCTAAAATTTTGAAAATAATTAAGGGTACTGGGGCTCATTTGAAGTTTATAAGAAAACTTATTAGAAAACCCCCATAGTAATTTTAAGGACAAATTATACAATATTAATAAATGGAAAATAAAAATTCAATTTTCAAATGCATTATGTAATATATCAGATAAAAGGCTCATTATGTGAATTACAAATATATCATATTTTTAAATCATTTATTTAAAAGATATTAACAAAAATATTAAACATCGACTTAATTCTCACTTTAGAAACTACACTATTTAAATTTTGAAAAATATATTTTATTTATATTTTTAAATAATTTGAATAACAGATTTATAATTTAAAACTACCTATTTTGCCCTTTATCTTCCAATCTACAGAGCCTCAAAACTCAGACAGTAGATTATAAAAGGCTTCTCTGAAAGTTTATTGGTAAAATAAAACTCTAATGTTAATTTTTGGGGGCCAAATTAGAAAATTAAATACATATGTATTCTGATAAAAATCAAGCGAATCCTGAAGCAGATAAAATAAAAAGTCTATGTGTGGAAAATCAAAGTGTATATTTTTTATAAATTTATAAAACATCTTTTAAAAGATATTAGGGCAAATATAAGAAAATGCACTCATTCCCTGCTTGTCTGAAACTGGAATATTAGAATCTTGAAGGTGGTACGGAACCCTTAGTATGCGAGTCCAACTCGCACTTGACCAAATTATTATAATCAACCAATTATTTATTTTTGATTATTTCATAGCTGTAAGTATATATAATATGTAATAATACAAAAATTTTAGAATATCGCCAAATACTCCATCAAGAGTTCTGTCGTGAGTACCCAGAGCTTCAAGTTACCGAACAGAGAGTCGCAGATCAATATCGTGTCATCTTGAGAAATGGCCTTATTTCGCCTGAACAACTGGACAGAATAAAGAGCGAAGTGGAGCGCTAACTATTTGGTCGAAATACAATCGATCCAGAGCCTGAAACAACTTTGGCACAAAGAGCGGACGAGACTCAAGAACTACAACAAGAACAGCCAACCAACGCTGACCTGTTTGAGAAGATCCAAGCAGAAATGGAAGGAGTTCTTATAGAGTATAGTGGAACAGATCCACTGACTAGACCAGCTCTTCCCAAACTAAGATCTAAGAAATTGGGTATCGTCTTGCAGGCTATGAACAAATTTATCTTGCCAAACTATGTTTTAGGTGCTAATACGTTAGAGTCGCTACACACAATTATCTACTGTGCTGGAACTTCCATCTGCAGAACAATTGGGGTCGCAGTAAGACCAAAGCAAGACCCTCCCCAATTTAGACAAACACTTCGAATACCACCTTGGCAAAGACTGACCGAATACCAACGAGGACTCAGGAACAACATAATAGAAAGGCTTGTCAATACTATCATGGACAATAACCGAATACACTCCCAGTGGGATGGAGAAAACATCACATCTCAGCAGTGCCTGGACAGTCTACGACAAAAGCTCTTCGTCTACACAAGCCGATTGAGAAGGTACAAAACCAGTAACCAACGGAAACTAGACAACACACTTTTCCGACAATCAGAAAAAGGGTTTTATAAAAAACTTAACAACACCAATAATTATGAAGCCCCTAGTTACCCCAGTAAAACAGACATCGAGGAATTCTGGAAAACACAGCTTTCCACAACAATCTCCTATAACTCCAGAGCCAGCTGGATGAATGAGTAGGAGGCTACATTTCAGAACTGTGATGCCATGCAACACCAACCATTTACAACGGAAGACACATCCAACATAATGAAGCACCTCCATAACTGGAAAGCACCAGGACCAGATGGTGTACAAAATTACTGGATAAAGAAACTGTACGCAACCCACGAAACACTAACAGCCCTTATAAATGACGTAATTACCCACCCACACAAGATGCCTAGTTTCCTTACGCATGGTGCTACATATCTCTTACCAAAGGGTAACCTATGTGCACAGGACCCAGCAAAGTACCGACCAATCACTTGCCTTCCAACCTTATACAAACTCATAACATCGTGCATTAATCATCGCATTTTCAAATATTGTGAGCTGAACGACATAATTACTCAACAACAAAAGGGATGCGCGAAAAATTCGATGGGCTGCAAAGAACAACTGATAATTGATTCCGTTGTCTGCAATCAAGCCCACGCCAAACGTCGAAATCTCTACATGGCATATGTGGACTACAAAAAGGCCTTTGATTCAGTTCCACATGATTGGCTCATTAAGGTACTGAAACTCTATAAAGTGAATAATTGTATTATTAACTTTTTAGAATATGCCATGTCCACCTAGCAAACCAAAATCTCACTGAATGAAGACAACTGTTCGATACAAACTGACCCCATTCCAATCAAAAGGGGTATATTCCAGGGAGACTCTCTTAGCCCACTGTGGCTCTGCCTTGACATGAACCCTCTCTCAAACAAACTGAACTCGACTAATTTTGGGTTCAGTCTTAAACACAACAACGTACAAGCATTAAAGATAAACCATTTGTTATACATGGACGACTTAAAGTTGATGGCAGCTACGAAACAACAGCTGCACGATATGCTTAAAATAGTAGAAGGGTTTTCTAGTGACATCCATACGAAATTTGGCTTAGACAAATGCCGAATTATTAATATAGTTAAAGGCAAAATACAGCAAGGGCACTTCGAAATGGGAGATGGCACCTCAATTGAATCTATGGGGGAAGGTCATACTTATAAATACCTTGGAATAAAGCAGGCTCAACGTATTGATCACATGACTATGAAAAAGGACCTAAGAGCAGAGTTTTATAGAAGGGTAAGGCGACTGTTGAAAACTAAATTAAACAGTAAAAATCTGTTTCAGGCTATTAACACCTATGCGTGTTCAGTGCTCAGTTACTCTTTCGGTATAGTTAATTGGTGCAAGACTGACATTGAACAATTACAACGAAAAGTTCGAGTTTTACTAACAAAAGCTCAAAATCACCACCCAAAGAACTCTGTACAACTTTGCCACGGTATGAAGGAGGAAGAGGATTGACAGATCTAAGCAAACTATTAGATCAACAAATTTCCATTTTGCGTAGTCATATCCAGAAACTCGCAGAATTTTCTGATCTACACAGAGTCATGTGCCTGGTTGATGACTCAACACCACTGCGACTGACACAACAACATGTCCACTTACACCACCTGACCACAGATCAGAAACTGCTGAAATGGAAAGAGAAGCCCCTTCATGGAAGACATATAAATGACGTCAACCAAGATTATGTCGACAGTTCAGCGTCGAACTACTGGTTGATCTCTGGTCATATGTTTCCTGAAACGGAAGGCTTTATATTGGCAATCCAAGATCAAGTAATTCCAACTAAGAACTATCTAAAGTACATCGTCGAAGACCCTTCTATCAACAGCGGCAGATGCAGATATGGTTGCCAAACATCTGAATCTATCCAGTATATTACAGGAGGTTGCCAAGCGTTCGCTGCAACCGAATACAAAGAACGACACGATGCTGTGGCAAAAATACTGCACCAGGAACTAGCGCTGAAACTTGAGCTATCACAGTCAGTAAGAACACCCTACTACATATACAAACCAGAATCTATTTTAGAAAATAACAACTACAAGCTGTACTGGGACCGCACGATACTGACCGATCGGACTGTTGCTCACAATAGACCAGATATAGTTTTGGTCGATAAAGTCTCTCGGAAAACAACTTTAATTGACATAGCAATTCCTAACAACAATAATATAAATATCAAGCAAGCTGAGAAAATAACCAAATATAGAGATTTGGAATTTCAAAGACTCAGTGGGACATGAACAACACACGAACTGTACCAATTGTTATGTCAACGACAGGACTAGTCCCAAAACATCTATTAAACAATTTAAAATACCTCGGTCTGGACGAACATCTTTACAAAGAAATGCAAAAAGCCGTCCTGTTAGGAACAGCCCGGACGGTCCGTAAATTCATGGGAAACTGCCGCCACGACTCCAACCACGGGCCTGAAAACCTGGCAAGGGCTCCCACAGAGCTAAACCCTTTTGATATCTAGGATATCTGGGGTTTAGTGAATTTTCCCCTAAAGGCACTCATAGCGTGCCTTAGAGGGAGTGTGATACCATACATTATATATATATATATATATATATATATATATATATATATATATACATACAAACACATATAACAAAATGTTAATGAATAATGAGAAACTTTAATTAATTTACAGAATGACAACTTATAAGTAGAATACATATTGAGAACTCTTAATTGAAATACACCAAGACAATTGTTTAACTTATACAATAACACTTCTTATATTAGATAACTTAATAAGTACAACTACTAAGACCTGGAGTTTGTTTGACCCTCCTACATACTTGAAGATATAAATTCCTTTAAGCGGGTTTTAAAATTACTAATAGAAGATGCATTTTTTACATTCTCTGGTAACTTATTGAAACAATTAAGTCCCTTAAAGAACATCGAGTTCATTCCATAGCTGCAAGACATCCTAAAGATGTGAAAGTTATTTTTCTCTCTAGTGGGGTATTTATGTAGTTCAGAATTTTTAATTATAAATTTATTAAAATATTTAGGTTGTTTATCTACTGTGATTTTGAAAATAAATAGCATACTTAAGTAATATAGCCTCTTATTTATTGGCATCCATTGTAAAACTGATAGCATATCATTAATAGGTGTATACCAATTACATCTCAAGATCACCCTCATTCCCGTATTTTGTAATTTTGTGAAGTTGGGAAATTTGATTCTGGTTTAGTAAATACAACAGAGTAGCACAATAGTCAAAATGAGGTCTCAAGATACAATTATAACAGGTAACTCATACAGTGTTAAAGATTTTGATATCCTACTAAAAAACTATAACTTTTTATATATTTTGTTAATAATATATTCTGCATGATCATTGAGAGTTAATTTATTGTCAATCATAAAGCCTAAGTATTTAACTTTGTCTTCAAAATTTAATTCAGAATCAAAAATTCTCAGCTTGAGTGAGTTTAAATTAAGCATCGTGTTTCGATGCAGTTGTTATGACCACAGCATTGGACTTACTAATATTTAACTTTAATTTATTTGTGTTAAGGTATGATTCCATATTTTTTAATGATTCACTCATCATGTCCTCTGCTGTTTTCATATTTTTATGTGTGACATATATAAGTGTATCATCTGCAAAAAGACTGAGACAGTGACAGCCATGCACATAGTTAATATCATTAAGATATATAATGAACAATAATGGTCCAAGGACAATTGTAATGAAACTTAAGGTTATGGTCAGAAGGTTCAAAATTACTATGGAGTGTAACCAAATGCTGTCTCTGTCACTCACATGTAAAAGAGCATGCCCACTCGGTCTATCACACGGATCTCAGCCGCTCTGCTCTCTCTCGCACCTATTCTAAAACTCTATAGCCTGGCAATAATGTTTCATGAAAGCTTTTTGCAGGCAAGTTTATATCAATTTGGATTGGTTATCAAAGCGGTGTAGTTCTATATTGACTTACCTGTTCACATCTGCTTGCCAGATAGCCATGAGCAGAAATAAGCAGGCAAGCCTACTTAGGCATATTCTTTGTGTTAAAAACTATCACTTGAGATGAAATTCATTCGGTTATCAAAATAGTGAAGGTGATGACAGACAGATTAAAATTACTGAATAATATTTGATAAAAATATGTCTCATTTGGTTATCAGATGGTGAAGGTCGATCTGTCACCACTCTTAAATTATTTATGTTCACTCAATGACGTAGTAGATACTATCCAATGCTTTTAAACCATTGGGAAACGTACCTTTTCATTTTCCCAGTTTCCAGGCAATACAGTATTGTCGTTCTCATCTGTCGACGCTAAGTAGGTTTTACGAAATTCAGCAGCGATCTTTTTCAATTCCTTACTAAACCTCATACTCCTCCTGGCCTGCCAATATAATTTATGTCCAAACATATCATGTAAAGCTACTTCAGCATGTTCAATTAAAATAGATCTAAATTAGTGTGAAAAAAATAAAAAGCACATTTCAGAAATAAATAACAATATACCTTCAAGAAATACAGAATCTGATTAATGTACACATTTGGAAATATATGACTTATTCCTAACTAAAATTAGGAAAGATTACGTCATTTTAAACGAGATTTGCCAGGAAATAAACTGGCAAAATAGTTGTTCTTGATGGAATAATACAAAAGTGAAGACACACACACAAATGACCGAATCTGAATGAAACTCTTTAACCAAAATTCTAACAAAAATCAGTATTACATATAATGCTATTATGAATGAATTATGAATTATACATGATAGTACGAGCCGGACAGAAGTGTTTTTTTTTGCATGCTAGTGTTTGTAAACTTTCGGACTATTAGGCAGCTGATAAAATGATATATAACAATTTTTTTTATGGAACCTCGCCATTTGCGGACTCATATCATTTTTTCAACCAATTATTTGTGTCAATTATCGAATGTAGAAGAGCAAACAAACATCATAGATTCGATTTAAGTTTATTTGGTGAAGATACTGTGAAAAATAAAAAAGTTACAATAGTTTAAATATAAAAATCTGAGAATTAAAAAAAAATAAAAAAAAAAAAAAACCGTAAGCTATCTAGATGTTATATGTGCTACATAATATAGCAGATAAGCCCACCTATCTGCACTTCATGTTTGACGAACCTTCTACAAAACACCCTGTATAACTATTTACTGTCTAGGACAGTCGGTACTCTTTATTTTTAACGGAAACGGGTTTATATTCTATAATCTATATATTATTATAAAATTGTAGTTGTCTGTTTGTTTGTTTGTTTGTTACCTCATCACGTAAGAACTACTGAACTGATTTTACTGAATCTTTTTTTGTTGCAAAGCTTATAGTTTGACTTAAAATCTGGTATACATTTTATCTCCCTACATTGACAGAAACGGTAGATATAGGGAAAAATCTACTACCTTGTTCGGTAATACATATGTATATAATTAGTAAATTGGTTCCACCGCATGCACCAAATTTTAGATACTTGCACCAGCTTAGCTTTTATTCAAAATTCGGAATATGCCAATGTAACATGGGGTGAAGTAAAATTATAGTTATACAGTGTGATTAAGACAATGTTGACATATAAGGTGGAGACAAATTATATTTTCCAGGGCTGTTAAAAAGTGTCAGCAAAATGGTTATTTAGCGTAGTCCATAAGCAGTAGCATAGAGCAGATAGTTGAAATATAGAGGGGATCAGAGTTATAGTTAAGTGTTTAAAAAATATTATATATGGTGACCCCTAAGCTGTATATGCATCTTATATACAGTGCGGTTGAAATATTTTGTAGAATAAAATTATGGTTATACATGATGGTTCAAATAAGTTATAATGGTTGACTAATTGGCAGCAGTAAATACAAGATGATTTAAATAAAGATGGAAGTAGAGTTATAGCTTTAGAAGGCAGTTCAAAAAAATATTGAATAAAATTGTTACATAGGGTGATCATATAAAGTTGCGGTTTCGGTAACATAAGTTGGGGATTGGTGTATTTATAGTTATACAGAGTGGTACAAAAAAAGTAATATTGGGTGGCCTATAAGTATAAGTATAAAGTCGACCATGAACAGTTGCATCCTGATATGTGGAATACCTGACATATGGAATAAAGCAAAATAATAGTTATATACTGTGTTTAACACAATGTTAGAAAAATGGAGCATATAAAGGGTGGTTAAAATATAGGACGGAGGGAAATTATATTTTACGAAGTGGCTCAAAAATTATCAGAAATAATTGTTATATAGCGTATAGGGTGGAATAGAATAATAGGTAATTTAAAAATGTTATATTGAATGACAAATAAGCAGCAGCTTATACAAGATGGTTGCACTATAGGGTAAAGCAGGTGTTTTCAAAAAATGTTAAACAGAATTGTTATATAGGGTGGCCCATAAGTATTTGCAGTTTCGGTGAAATATATTCGGGATTGGTAGATTTATAGTTATGTAAGGTGGTTCAACAAAGTTGGAAAAAATTGTTATATTGGATAACCCATATGTTTCATAAGTTATTTTTTTGCAAATAATTCTACAATCCATACGCGGGTGAAACCGCGGGTAACGGCTAGTATTGTTGTAAAATTCATTTTACTTCGCCAAAAATTAAGAAAAAAACATTGCGAAACAACGAAACGACTGAACTCAATACAGCAACGGCAGTCCTGAAACCTCGATTAATGAAAAAAATTGAAGGTTGACGTGATTCCGAAATCGAATACCATCTAGACTGGCAGCCAGAGACGACTGGATGAAACCTATATAAGACACAATTGCTTGATGTGTGGCAGACTGAACAACATAATAATAACACGAACGGTCAGGAAATTCATGGGAAACTGCCGCCACGACTCCAACCACGGGTCTGAAAACCTGGCAATGGCTCCCACAGAGCTAAACCCTTTTGATATCTAGGATATCTGGGGTTTAGTGAATTTTCCCCTAAAGGCACTCATAGCGTGCCTTAGAGGGTGTGTGATGCCATACATTGTATGGTCAAGTCGATAATAACAAACAAACATCTGAATCTACCCAGCATATCACAGGAGGTTGTCAAGCGTTCGCTGCAACTGAATACAAAGAACGACACGATGCTGTGGCAAAAATACTGCACCAGAAACTAGCACTGAAACTTGAACTATCACAGTCGGTAGGAATAACATACTATAAATACAAACCATAATCTGTTATAGAAAATAACAACTACAAGCTGTTCTGGGACCGCACGATACTGACTGATCGGATTGTTGCTCACAATAGACCAGATATATCAAGCAGGCTGCGAAAATAACCAAATAAAGGGATTTGGAATTTCAAATAAAGACTCAGTGAGACAGGAACAACACACGAACAGTACGAGTTGTTATGTCAACGACAGGGCTAGTTCCAAAACATCTATTAAACAATTTAAAATTCCTCGGTCTGGACGAACATCTTTACCAACAAATGCAAAAGGCCGTCCTGTTAGGAATAGCCCGGACGGTCAGGAAGTTTATGGGAAACTGCTGCCACGACTCTAACCACGGGCCTGAAAACCTGACAAGGGCTCCCACAGAGCTAAACCCTTTTAATATCTAGGATATCTGGGGTTTAGTGAATTTTCCCCTAAAGGCACGCTATGCGTGCCTTAGAAGGAGTGTGCTGCCATACATTGGATGGTCAAGTCGGGATATAATACATGACATCCATGTATTATTCAACACCCTACTATATATACAAACCAGAATCTATTTTAGAAAATATCAACTACAATCTGTACTGGGACCGGACGATATTGACCGATCGGACGGTTGCTCACAATAGACCAGATATAGTCTTGGTAGGTAAAGTCTCTAGAAAAACAACCTTAATTGACATAACAATCATTAACAACAATAATATAAATATTAAACAGGCTGAAAAAATAGCCAAATATAGGGATTTAGAATTTCAAATACAGAGACAATGGGACATGAACAACACTCGAACGATACCAATTGTTATGTCAACAACTGGAGTAGTTCCAAAACATCTATTAAACAATTTGAAATACCTCGGTCTGGACGAACATCTTTACCAACTGATGCAAAAAGCCGTCCTATTAGGAACAGCCCGGACGGTCAGAAATTCATGGGGAACTGCAGCTACGACGCCAACCACGGGCCTGATAACCTGGCAAGGGCTCCCACAGAGCTAAACCCTTTTGATATGTAGCATATCAGAGGTTTAGTGAATTTTCCCCTAAAGGTAGGCCATGCGTGCCTTAGAGGGAGTGTACTGCCATACATTGTATGGTCAAGTCGGATACATGACATCCAAATTTTCATTTTGCAATCTACATCAATAAATATAAAGCCATTGACAACGAAGTCAGAATAGACTTTGAAATGTTTGGTATTCCTGTAATATACGTTGTTTTATTTCTATTGTGGTGTTATTGCCCAAAAAAACTTAAAAGTAATCAAGAAGATGCCACAAACAACGTTTAGAAGACAATCCATATGCAATTTGGCAATTTGGCCTTGACAAATGCCGAATTATTAGTATAGTTAAAGACAAAATACAG
The DNA here is from genome assembly GCA_034190945.1 of Octodonta nipae. Taxonomy (NCBI): domain Eukaryota; kingdom Metazoa; phylum Arthropoda; class Insecta; order Coleoptera; family Chrysomelidae; genus Octodonta; species Octodonta nipae. The sequence goes on from CM067219.1 coordinate 93,222,374, forward strand.
CAGGGGTCCTACGAAACGGGAGATGGCACCTCAATTGAATCCATGGAGGAAGGCCATACTTACAAATACCTTAGAATGAAGCAGGCTCAACGAATTGATCACACCACCATGAAAAAGGATCTAACAGAGTTTTATATAAGGGTAAGACGACTCCTGAAGATCAAACTTAATAGTAAAAATTTGTTTCAGGCTATTAACACCTACGCGTGTTTAGTGCTTAGTTACTCTTTCGGTATATTTAACTGGTGCAAGACTGACGTTGAACAATTACAACGGAAAGTTCGAGTACTACTAACAAAAGCTCAAAATAGCCATCCAAAGAGCTGTATCGAACGTACAACATTGCCCAGGTGTGAAGGTGGAAGAGGATTGGCAGATATAGGAAAGTTACGTGATTAACAAATCTCTAATTTGCGTAATCATTTTCAGAAACTCGCAGAATTTTCTGATCTATACAGAGTCATATCTCAGGTTGATGACTCAACACCTCTGCAACGGACAGAACAAGTTCAAATATATCACCAGACAACTGATCAGAAGCTGCTCAAATGGAAAGAGGAAGCCCCTTCATGGAAGACATATAAATGACGTCAACCAAGATTATGTCGACAGTTCAGCGTCGAACTACTGGTTGATCTCTGGTCATATGTTTCCTGAAACGGAAGGCTTTATATTGGCAATCCAAGATCAAGTAATTCCAATTAAGAACTATCTAAAGTACATCGTCGAAGACCCTTCTATCAACAACGACAGATGCAGATATGGTTGCCAAACATCTGAATCTATCCAGTATATTACAGGAGGTTGCCAAGCGTTCGCTGCAACCGAATACAAAGAACGACACGATGCTGTGGCAAAAATACTGCACCAGGAACTAGCGCTGAAACTTGAGCTATCACAGTCAGTAAGAACACCCTACTACATATACAAACCAGAATCTATTTTAGAAAATAACAACTACAAGCTGTACTGGGACCGCACGATACTGACCGATCGGACTGTTGCTCACAATAGGCCAGATATAGTTTTAGTAGATAAAATCTCTAGAAAAACAACCTTAATTGACATAGCAATTCCTAACAACAATAATATAAATGTCAAACAGGCTGAGAAAATAACCAAATATAGAGATTTGGAATTTCAAATAAAGACTCAGTGGGATATGAACAACACACGAACTGTACCAATTGTTATGTCAACGACAGGACTAGTCCCAAAACAACTATTAAACACTTTAATATATCTCGGTCTGGACGAACATCTTTACAAACAAATGCAAAAAGCCGTCCTGTTAGGAACAGCCCGGAAGATCAGGAAATACATGGGAAACTGCCGCCAAGACTCCAACCACGGGCCTGAAAACCTGGCAACGGCTCCCACAGAGCTAAACCCTTTTGATATCTAGGATATATGGGGATTAGTGAATTTCCCCTAAAGGCACCCATAGCGTGCCTTAGAGGGAGTGTGATGCCATACTTTGTTGGTCAAGTGGGGATAATAATAAAGGACTTTATTGCACATTAAAAAGTACAAAGGCGAAGTTTAGCCATAGGTCATTCACACTTAACCGTTCCTAAAACTAACTACTAACTAAACTTATATATACATATATATGTATCCTGCATGTATATTCTGGGACCAGTTGTCCGCATGAGTATATGATCACATACATTTTTCAGGTGCATTGTTCCACTCTAACAAAAATTAATATACTTAGATATAAAACTTAATTATATAAACGTTGTATAAAAATAAAGAATTTATCAGATTAAAATGGGATATTAGTAAATCTTTTTTTTTTACTTTTTTTAACCGTTGATATAGGGAAGTTTAATGTTGGGGCATTCTAAGTGAATCTTTATGTCTTGTGTTCACCTGATGTATTAATTGAACTAGTTTTCTCGAAAGATAAAGAGGTGCTGAGCATTCCATAACTCGTTTTAAAAAACAAATGAAGTTGTATTTAAACATTGACTCAGTTCTTAGGCATTCTAATTCCACTATGATTGGGGAAACATGATCATATCTCCTTAAGTTTGCCACAAGCCTACAGCAACTGTTTTGAATTTTTTGAAATCTGTATTTTGAAATTTGATCTAGGCATGGGAAATATATAATGTTGCAGTATGATAACTTTGACAAACTGAGAAAGTTTCACACAATCTCTTTTTCATATGTTTCGTCATGAGATGTCGGCTAACATAAAGAAGTTTCAGTCTGTAGAAACAGCATTTGATTAGTTCAGTAGAGTGTTCGATGAATCTAAGGTTTGCATCTACGGTTAATCCTAAATTTTTGCAGTTGCAGTAAATTGGATTGTTTCATTTGCGACTGTTATTTTTAGGTTTGAAGAAAAAAATGCCCGCTTCTTCTTGGAACAAAATAATAGAGACTTTGTTTTTGAACAATTTAGTTTGAGCCCATGTTTCAATGCATACTTATGGAGGCTTTTTAGGTCTTTATTAATTGATACTGAAGCTCTTTCATACTCTTGTGGATGAAAGCTGTGGTAAATTTGGGTGTCATCAGCAAAACATTGGATGTTACATTCAGTTATGATGTTAGGTAGATCTATGGTGTAAATTTGGTAAAGAACCGGACCTGAGAGCCTTGTGGTACTCCTGAAGAGATAGACTTTGTAGACGAGATGTTGTTTCCTACCCTTACCAATTGTTTCCTTTCTTTCAAGTAACACTCTAACCATCTCAAAGACAGGATGTCAAATCCTATATATTTACATTTGCTGATTAAGAGATCGTGGTTGATGGTGTCAAATGCCTTTACTGAAGTCCACCAAAAACACTTGCCAATCCTCTATCACTTGCTGTAATGATGTCATCAGTGATACGGCACAGAGCTGTAGTTGTGCTATGTACTTTCCTAAAGCCAGACTGATATACGGAGAGTAGGTCTTTGCTTTTTAAATAAGTATTTCACTTGAAAATATATTACTTTTTCCAAAATTTTCGAAAACAATAGAAGTAGACTGTTAGGCCTTAAGTCACTTACTTATATCTTTAGGATTAGGTACCTTAATAAGTGGCACAATCACAGCTGTTTTCCAGCAGCTTGGGAAATAGCCACACTCAAGACAGCTATTTACTATATGAAGTATATAGATACCAACAATGGAAAAACTTAGGTTCAGAATATGGAGTGATATTCCGTCAATACCGCTAGCATTAGATTTTAAACTACGTATTACTTTAGTAAGTTCATAAATATCTATTAACTTCAACTGAAACTCGCAGTTGTTCTTTATTTTGTTATTTTGATAGAATTGTTATCTGTATATACACTTGAGAAGAAGTTATTTACTTTATTCACATCCAGAAGATGTTCAGAAATTTAGGTTGATTTACTTTCTAGGATTTTAAAGTCTTTTAAGGCTTTATAAAATTAGATGAATTCTGCTGTTGATACAAGAATTTCAAATATGCAGCTTCCTCTCTGGGGACAGATGCTTTAGCAAAATTTCTCATTTCTTTATAATGAGCACTATTATTTTGAGTATGATACTTTATAAGGGGCCTTGTTTCGTTCCTTTAAAATAATCTTAAGGTTTTCGGTTAGCCATGGCGCCGGAGGTTTGCTTACTCTAACTGTTTTTATAGCGGCATGGCTGTTTATTATTCTTAACAAATTTCCTGTCAGGTAGCTAACTTTTTTGTCAATGCAACGAATATAAAGAATATTTGACCAATCACAAGAAGAAAGTTCTTGATGGGATAGTTCGACATTGAAATTCTTGAAATCTCGATATGCAACTTGCTTAATTGTTCTTTTGAATGTATTCAAAGAAATTTTGCAATACACTGCCATGTGATCACTGATCGTATCAGCATTATAGGTTCCTACATCTTGACATATATTGACAAAGTTTACGAAAATGGGATCTAATAAATTAGCAGTACTCTCAGTTATATGTGTAGGTTCTTTGAAAATCTGGTCTAGACCGTATGACTGGAAACAATTCGTTGTTCTATTTGGACTTAGAAAGTTAATATTGAAGTCACCCATTACGATTTTGTTAACATATGTGGGTGTTACATGGGATAACACATTGTCGATTATACTTAGGAAGGATTCTGTGCTACTATTAGGTGGCCGATATACAACCCCCAATATAACATTCCTTCGACTGATCGTAATATTTAACCACATCATTTCAACTACCTCTGTCTCGTAGTCGGGTCCGATCACAGTTGCAGCTGGAAAGCGGTTTCTTATGAAAATCACTACACTGACTCTCCACCAGCCTCAAGGACAGTATGCATCCGGGGATTTTGCCGAGATAGCAGCAACCATCAATGGCCGAGCAATCACCATCACCAGAGGGTTTTGAAGTCATCGGAAATGCGGCCAATTAACAAAAACATCCAGCTAAGAAAATTCACCGGCTAGAGCATCTGCTACAGATACGGAGATTGAGGACGATTTTATACTGGGTATGGACCGAATTAGGCAACATGGGTTCTTTTTCGACCCCAGATATGATGTTCTTTGATTCCTAAATGAGGAATTTGTATTGACACAGTCCGTCAACAGCTCAGCGACTTCCATAAAAATGTAGCGAAATATTCAAGCAAAATTCTCGGTAGAATGGAACAAATTATGAATGAGCAGCATAAAGAAATCCTGGGAGCTACGTTGTAATGGTGGAGCCCGTACATTTAGCTCATGATTACTTGGTTGCACGGGCTATTGTTAAAACCGGACGAGATATACCAATTAGAATCCTGAATATGTTCAACAACCACATCTGAATTACCAATGGTCAAGAAATAGCTTGTTACAAGCCAGTAAACACCCATTTTAAGCTATAAAAATCATACTGTATAATCGCATATTTCCACTAGTACGCAATCAACTACATATCTCCATATTAGCACGGATTTATTGATAAAAGGTCTACAACAACCAACCTGGTAGCAATTACTCAATATATCTCAGAAGCACTGGACACCAACACACAAGTCGACGTGATCTATGCAGATTTCAGTAAGGCATTCGACAGAATTGATCATAGAATTCTGCTATCAGGATTTGGATTTTCCATCCAAGCAGTAAATTTTCTCAAGTCTTACTTATCAGACAGATACATTTACGTGACTTATAATGGCTTCAAATCGGACTCATACTTAGCAAAATCAGGAGTTCCTCAAGGGTCGAATTTAGTACCTCTGCTATTTCTTTTATTTCTTAACGATTTATGTAATACAATATCGACAGAAAAGTTATGCTTCGCTGATGACTTCAAGATCTTTTCTACAATAGAAAGTGTAACTGATTGTCATAATATTCAGAGCCAATTAGTATCTATAGAAAACTGGTGCAATAGAAATAATCTAAATCTAAATGCGAAAAAATGCAAAGTAGTGACATATACCCGGAAAACGTCAGCCATCAAATTTCATTATTCAAGTCAAAGAAGCGAAATACTAGTATCAAGGATTTGGGAGTTATCTTTGCCGATAAATTAACCTTTGTACAGCACATATCTGTAAAAACATCTGAAGCATTAAAGTCTTATGGATTTATATTGAAAAACTGCCAAGACTTTACAATTTCCGCATTGAAAACATTATATTTTGGGTATGTTCGTTCTAAAGTTGAATATGCGAATATCATTATTATCATATTCACAGCAAACGTGTCGAAAAGGTCCAAAGAAAATTCCTGAAATATTTGGTTCTCAAAAGTGATGGATTATATCCAGAAAGGAATATACCTAATGATGAGTTATGTGAACGTTTTCAACTGCCTTCTTTGCAATTAAGGAGAAATTGTGCATCTGTCTGTTGAAATATTCTCAAAAGTGATTTATATCCATATACCTAATGTGAGTTATGTGAACGTAACTGCCTTCTTTGCAATTAAGGAGAAATTGTGCATCTGTTGTATTCTTGTTTAAATTAGTAAATAATATATATGGTAGACTGTTCCGAATTGTTAAATCAAATTAATTTTAATGTACCTACGTTTCACTCAAGGAAACACCTAGCGCTAAGGCCACCAAGAGCCAGAACAAACATTTTGTTGAACTCACCAGTTTATGTTATGTGCAATAATTTTAATAATATATGCATTTATTGTGATATTTTTACATGTACCCTAAATCAAATAGTTAGTACCGCAATGATGTATTTTTAAATTGTCCTGTAAATGGGAGACTGTTGGACAATAAAGCAATTATTTATTTATTTATTTATCATCATTTGGGAAGAATCTTACTAGACATCGGCAAAGGAGACAGGTACCGGTAAAGAGCTTCTAAAGTAGTTGCCGATCAACTGACACACCGTACACCAGAAGGTCAAGCAATTTATAGTAGAATAGATACTGGGAAGGCTTAATCCATAAGAATACCACCATGCGACTACCATTGGGGCAACAACAGGAAAACATCGAGTCCATGATACAAAATGGAGTTATTGGCTATCCAACAGCCCATGGTCTGCTCCCGTTGTGTTAGTTGAAAAAAAAGATAGTACCACCTGATTTTGTGTGGATTACAGAAAATTGAACGATGTTACGAAGAAAGACAGCTATCCACTCCCCCGAATTGGTGACACTCTGATCAAACTAGCAGGGTCCCGTTGGTTCTCCACACTAGATCTAAAGAGTGAATATTGGCAGGTTGGACTACATGAAAACGATAGAGAAAAGACAACGTTCTCCATCAGTAACGAGCTGTTTCAGTTCACGATCATGCCCTTTGAGAGGTTAATGGAGTATGCATTAAGCGCGTTGACATGGACGACATCCTTAGTATACCTCGACAACACAGAATCAAGAATGCCAACCTGAGACTCAACCTGAACAAGTGTTGCTTGTTACAAAAAGAAGTAGAGTTTTTGGGCCAAGGAGACAAGAACCGAGAGATAATCATGAACTACAAAGCTTTTTGGGGCTCTGCTCGTACTGCAGGCGATTTGTTGAGGGATTTGCCATCAGCATTCATTCATCATTTTCAATTAGAACGGATAATGCTGCCCTCAAATGACTGTTGGACATGAAGACACCGGAAGGACAAGTGGCCAGGTCCATGGAGAAATTATAGCAATATGTCAAGGTTGAACACCGTACCGGCCGTTTGCATAATAATGCTAATGCCTTGTCAAGAAGACCCTGTAGAGCAGAATGCGGACATTGTCTGAAGAAAGAACAGCGAGCTGGTCATTTCTGTCATTTTTTTCGGGCAAAAAAACATTGTATTTACATGCCAATGGTGTGAAAAATGCTCGAAAAAAATGACGCACGAGAACAAATAAATTTCGAAGATGAAAAGGCCTATATATCCACAACCAAATAGCTGACCCAGACATTGCACCAACTCACTCCAGAAGAGAGGGGCGGCACCGAAGTCACGATGAGAATAGGTAGCTAGATACTTGGGCGTCCTGAAATGATTATGTGCCCAATGGTACTCTGTAAGAGTAGAGATTGGAATGCTAAAGAGAAATTGCGAAAGCAGGGTAATTTTGATCGTCCTGATTAGAATTAAAGGGAAGCAGTGTTATAAAATTCAGTTTACGCCTAAAAAATTAAGAAACCTAAGTTAACCATTTTGATAAAAACATTGCGTAAGAAAAATCGCTGTAAATAAAAAAGCATCAACAACGGCATTCCCGAGAACTCGATTAATATAAAAAAACGAAGTTGCCGTTTATTCCGAAATCGAATAACTTCTAGACTGGCAGGCCAGAGTGACGAATGAACCCTATATAAGACACGAATGCTTAATGAGTGGCAGTTTTGAGTTGAAGGCAGCGTGAATTTATTTTGATAAAATAAAGACGTTGGAAAGTGATTGTGAACCCAGTGAGTCTACGACAAAATTTATAGTAATACTGGGTGAAAATTTGAAATTATTAATTCATTTAAGAAATTATTGTCGACAGTGACGTTTCCTTTGTCCACACGTACTATGGTGATATTTTTTAGATTCGTTGAGGGTCTTGAGGGCTTTCATCTCCTGTTGGCTGAGGTGGATTCGCGGATCCGATGTGTTGGAAACGTCTTCACTGTTCGCCGTTTGTTTATCTAAATCCGCAGGGCTGGTTTCGACATTTTAGATAATTTCCTTGACCAACATTTTCTTTGGAGCTATACAGCAATGTTGAAGCCACAATGGGTTGTAGGATGATGACTAGGTATTTTTATAATTTGTATACTGGTGAGTTGAAAGCACTAACTATAGGCAGAAGAGGGCCGTTGCGATACTACTGATATGATACCAGTATCGATATCTTGGTTCCTAAGGACGCCGGCATAATGGTTTTTGGGCAAACCAGAAAGCTTTGGGCTTCGACTTGACTTTTTCCTGGGGATCGTCTTTTTCTTTCTTCATCTTCGGGTGAATCTTTAATTTTGGAATTTCTTGTTTTCTCTTGGTAGGTGATCAGGTCTTTTGAGGATGGTTTATAACTTGCGTCATTGTTGAGAAGTTGCTTCATTTTGACCTAATAATCTATGGTGTACATTACGAATATCGCGTTTCCTTTGTCCGCAGGTAGTATTATGACATGTTCGGGTTGTTTGAGGGTCTTTAGGGATTTCATCAGATGTTGGCTGAGGTTGGGTTACAATGGTTTTGCGGATCTGATTACCTGGGTGACGTCTTATCTATTCCGCGGTTTGTTCATCTAAATCTGTGAGGCCTGTTTAAACCTTGCAGATGAATGCTTCTACTGGAATTCTTCAGAGCTGGAGCAAAGGTGAAACACACTCATTTCGGTGGTGTACAGTGAGTGGCTTCAAATATTGTGGACACTGCAGGTGTTGTCTTGGGCTATGCATGGTTTGTACTTTTGGGACTTTATTTTAGATTCTCCAGTTTCTTGTGAATCTTCAAGTATTTGGTTTTTCTCGGTCTCGGTGCGCCAGTGTGTTAGCAGTTCCAGACAGCCCCACAGTTCCTACTCCATATAATTGACGACTGAGCTTCTAGTGGAGGTAGTAAAGTTGTTTTTGTCTCAATTACTTTTTGTAGGGTTATGTTTATTTGACCTATGAGGAGAGCCCCCAGCTTGCTTAATTCAGGCTTTTTTGTTATTGTTGTGAGGTGTGACAGCTTTGTGAACATTGGTAGCAAGTTTTGATTGGGAGAGTTGATCATCAAAAAATCTGAGGTTGCACAGTGAAACACATATTTTTCTCTACAGTTGCCCAAAATCCATAAAGCTGGTCTCCCACATTGACATATAGTCAGCGCTTTCAACTTACAAGTATACTTGAAAAAGCAGTATCCTACATAACAAACTCTGAACAGTTCATACAGTCTCAACAGTCTCTTTATAGAACCAGAAGACATTATAGCCAACTTCAATGGAAAGACACATGTTTTAGGGGGGCGATTTCATGCTTCAGGGGGGGAATCCTGTACTCAATTTACCAAAATATAATTTTAAACCCATATTTCTTAACATTAAAATTAGTCATTATGTGAAGTAAACCCATAGAAGGGAACTTCTAGGCTCTTGGAGTTAAGATTACCTTGATTTAATATTAAATTTACTGATTTTGAGGCCATAGGTGGGGGCAATCGCCCCCCCCCTGGATCCGCCCTAGCCAAGCATACTAGAGGAAGCACATCAGAGAAAGAAGACTTCCTGATTTTTCATAAAATGGCAGCAATGGGGTCCCCACCATCACCAGTGGTGGCTAACTTCTTGAAGATATATTTTGAGGAAAATAAACCGTAGGAATACCAAGTTTAATATTCAGATTAAACTTCATTTGTCAGTTTTCACACAACATACATCCTCAGTTAGAGGTAGAGCACTCAACTGGATTCAAGAATTGGGGCCCTGAATGCAGATCTCACCCTTCTGAAGCCTTGTCATTTTTTAGATTCCAGGACAGATCAGATTCCACTATTCATATTAATACTACTGTTATTAGCTACTTACTGTGCAGTAGTATTTAAAAATAAATCTGTCAATTTTGTAGAAGGTCCATGATATGATAAACACCTGAATGAATTTGATGTGATGTTGCTATAAAAGAAAAACATATGCTCATATTTTTTCTGACATTTTTCAATTTGCATTCTGTCTTCAAAATTACCAGACTCAAACATATCTTCAAAATGTTGTAATGTGTAAACTTCATCAATTACAACTTTGGAATATTTGTTTGGGTATTCTAAAAGGAAAACTTTTAGGTATCATTTTGATGAATTTTTAAAAACCAACCATCAAAATATGTATGCATCTCAATAACTGGTGCAAACTCTTTTAAACTCCCAAAGTCAAAGTAAAGACCCCATGGAATATATTCTGGAGTATTGCTGTGTTTCCAATGTACCATATGTGACCAAGGAGGTAAAACTAAACTAAATTTGTTTAAGAGAGAGTTCTTTGAATTTTGCATTTTGTGTGCAAGTATGGCAAATCGCATGTAAACATCTCGTCGAAGATTGAATCCTTCTGGGTAATTGATATCATAAAATAAATATCTAAAAACATTATAATACATTTATTCAATAATTTAAAATACTATCCTTGTACCTCTTGTTAATTACACCACAACTTTCGTCCTTTTTAAGGCAAACATCTTGACAATTAAACAGATATAAATTTGCTAATATAAGAAACAAATATAACTGTAATGTATTGCACATAATAGAATCTATTTAAAGGCAATGTAATGGGTATTTAACACATAATGGATATTTCATCTTTCTTTGTTTTTACTATTCGTTTACAGATTTTAGAAAACATTGTAAATATTTTGATATCTCATAGACAAGAAGAGTGGGGTTATATTTTTGGCCAGAGATTACTGCACATAGCGCGACAATCAGGAAGCCCGGAAGTCACGGCCATTTTCCGCTCATTTTCAACTTAAAGCCCTACTGTCTACGAAGCGTCGCTACGCACGCTTTCGTCATTTTGCCCTTGCTGTACGCTTGCTTGCCAATACGCATTTGAGTAGTCATGATATAACTGTTATATCATGTTAAGTAGTGGTGTGCAATCGTCATGCAGCTTGAGTGGTAACATTTCATTACTTCAAGTGTATTGCAAGACGCTAACATGTGTCTATTTATAATGGCGACTTCAGCAGCGAATTTTGTTCAAATAAAGCCGTAATACAAAGTTTTCTACAGATTTAGCTGAACTGCAGGATTTCGAAAACTTTTAATTTGTATTTTATAATAGGTTTGTTCATAGTAGCCAGTGGCCAACGATTCCAAGGGTTTGAGAAATTCTACGCCAATTAGCGAGCTCGGTAGTTAACTCGGCGAACGCTCCATTGGAGTAGAGTTTTTCAAACCGTTGGAATCGTTGGCCACTGGTTACTATGAACAAACCTATTATAAAATACAAATTAAAAGTTTTTGAAGTCCCGCAGTTCAGCTAAATCTGTAGAAAACGTTGTATTACGGTTTTACTTGGACAAAATTCGCTGCTGAAGTATGTATATCTATTAAAGGTAATAAATAAAATGAAATTTATAACATTTTACTTTGATATATTTTTTATACTTCTATATAACGATCAATAGGTTATCTTTTATTACACTATTTACAAATGTGACTGGTATTTTTACTCAATCACGTAAAAAGGGCTGAACAGTAAGTACCGAACCTTTCTTCTGGGATAAAATATTCTCGCGTAACAGTATGGGGTTTTTATATTAATAACAATAGGTATTAAATTAAAATAATAAAATCATTCCCTTAAACTCACTTGCAGCAACAAACAAACTACAATAAATGTTATTGTCACTATATGAATATGTGTGGATAGGTGTATTTCGTCAGGTTCTAAGAAAATTGTATGCTATAATCATCATTTCGTTTGTTCGCCTTGTAAAATTTGACAGAAATGAAACACATTTGTAGCTTGCATGCATCTTGTATGACGCTACGTGGACAGAACGTGAGACGCAAAATACGACTATCTCGTCATATGCAGCATGCATGCAACCTACAAATAACGGTACGTGGAGAGTAAGCCTAAAATTTATAACACGATGCATTGTGTTACGCAACCTTTCGGACTGTTGCAGATTATTTTACGTTGCCAGATTGCGTAAAAAGATCAATCCTGAAAAATCAAAAATATTCTTTTACATATTCGGCTCAACGAAAAATATCTTTCAAGAGATCAGCCATTGATATTACAAGTTGATATTCAAATTCATTACATTCAAAGTAAAAAAATACGTAATAATCAAATTAATGTACCTACCAACAATACCTTAAAAAATAAAATATTTGATAATGTTACTAGTTCCTTATGTATATTTGTGAAAAATTGTCCGAAACTTTCATATTCCTGTCTTTTAACAAGCCGAACGCGCCTGCGCATTACAAAGGGTAAAAAGAGCTATTAACCTAGGGGGGTCAGTGGCTTAGCGGATGAAGCGCTTGTTTCTAAACTAAGTTCTCTTTGGCCTAGATGGTTCGAGTCCGGCTCACGCCTATGGGTATTTGTGGTTGTCTATAAGCGCTCTGCGATACGTTAGAAATTGCTAATATAGAAGAGGATGGGTTATCCCAGACGCATTTAACTGGATGCAGCGCCCTCTACGGTATGTACGTGAAAGTTTCTTCATCATGAGGCGCCATCACAACCGGATCGTCAAGCTTGTTGCGCAGGCGTGCAAGTCTGGCTTGATCTGTGCAGGAGGCTGGCTAACTGCTGATCGGCGAAGGCCACAAACAAAAAAAAAAAAGCTATTAACCTACTTTCTTCTAATAAATATTGAATACTGTTGAGTGTTGAAAGCATTTTATAATTCAGGTGCTCTGTATTTATGGCTTAAATTTAATAAAGTTTAAATAAGAATAACAAACGTTAGATATCGTGAGATTTATTTTGAATCGTCAGATCTGGCAACTATAGTCGATTTGCAGCGATCTACAGTTTATAATTGTTTCTAAATGGATTGAACCAAACACATTTTATCACTTTCGGTTAATACTAATCATGTCACAAATCAGCTCTTTGTTATGTAATTGTTTGAAATATCTTCAACCAGTAATAACCCAAAGCAGTAGTTGTTTTTGAATGTCTGTCTCTTTCTTAAATGACATTTGAGGTTAGGTATTTCCTATTTTACACATTTATTTATAGGTACATGTAACAATAAATTTTGATCAGTTGTGCAAAAATCACTAAAGAACCACATAAGTAAGAAATTTATTGATGTATACCAAATTTTAAATAAACAAAAACAAAACAATGTAACATATGATTTTGACGTTTTCTGGTTGAACCAAATGACATTCTAGCGAATGAGTTTTGGTTCTACTTCAGTGTTGAAAAGAGAAATGTCAAAGTACAACCACTGTCAACCAAGGGTAGAACCAAAGTTATAACCTGTAGATCGCTGCAAATCGGCTTATATGACAAACACTAAACATCTGTTTTCCCCTTCTGTAAACCAGAATCAGTGCAAAAAATGGAGCAGCCAATCAGCAATTAGCCTATACCTTGGCGACACTTTTTCTATACGCGACCAGTACCATAACCACATTAAAAAGTGTCGCCACCTGACGGAAAATGCACTAATAGCCCGCGAATACTTTGAAAATCTCCAAAGTCGCTTCTTTTCTAATACTAGATTAATGGCACAGCTCATACAAATAGAAATTAATGGTATGTCTTATTTGTTTATAACAGGTAGGTAATATTAACCTATATCGTCTTTGATTTGATGAGTGAATTTTACTCAATAATCCTGTCAAAGAACGAATAAGCGAAGTGAAGTGTATTCATAATCATTAACTAAAGCAGTTCAAGACGTATTGATTATCTCTTTGAAATCCTTATTTGAAAAACAATTAGTATTATCGCAATAGGTGTCCATGTTTTTATTACAAATCGTCACCTGGTGAGTTCTGTCAGCGATTATCCATAAGAAATATAACATAATTTTATGTTTCAAATTCATTCTTAATCTTTATTAAAGTAAAAACATTTTTAATAATTTAATGTTTGAAAAAATATATTTCCAGTATATATAGTGGATCAAAAACTATCAATTATATAAATATTTCAAAATTACCTACTTTACTGCCATAGGAATTATTAAAGCAACTGCAAATGAATAAAACAGGCGTACTGTTTTGTAAGTTTATTATTTTGATGCATAAATAAATATGAAAGAGAAAACAACATTGCTTTATAATTATTGTCACTTGAAAAATAATTCACCTTCTGGTTCTCAAAGACTTGTCTGTTTTGTTCAATAAACTGTTGGTTATTAATTTGTAAAAATTTTATAAATATTTAATTTACATATAAATAACAATTCGCACATCATTTTATCGCAAATTTTCGGTAGAAACAGCATCAACTTTTATTTAAGAGAGAACGATATCGTTTGTCGTTGGTTTAGTTTGGCGTCAAGTTTTCCAAAATGTAAAAATATCATCGGAACAAACTTACCTTCACAATTACTCTCGTTGTAGAATAGATTTAAAAACGGCCAAAAACATACTTGACAACTGACCCCTGCCGGGATCGATGGTACAATGACGACGTTTCGGCAGAGTCACATCTGTCCTCTTCAGGTCGGTTCGCATAATTCTCGTAGCCTTCTGCTTTCGCTTCTAGTTACCCGAAAACTAAGATTTTAATGAGCGCGCGCCCTGTTATATAGTCGCGGCTCGGCGCCTGTCGGTTGGCACCGTGAACGGCTGCGTGTGATTGGCCCTTGGCGCTCAGTGGCCACGCCTCTCGCTTGCTGATTCGTTATTTCCGGTTGAGTTGTTCTGGTGGGGTCCAGGCCGGTACGGTGTTTAGTAGAATTTATAATTCGATAAGTTCTGGATTTCATTGCATGCGTTTAGACTGTGAGGCCTCTTCGCTATCTTGATTTCGGGTGTTCTATATTCATAGAGGTATTATACGTAGAGTGAATTAGGTATGGACGTTACTGTAAGTGGCAGTGTAATAACAATAGAAAGAGAAAGACAATATCAGGGTGCTCTTGCTATGTCTCTACTGACACTGACCAATCAGGAACGAGCCGCTTATTCTCTCTCTCTCTTTCTATTGCTATTACATGCATTTCGCTACTTCACGTGCTCGAGGTATAATACCTCTATGTCTATATTTGCCAGTACTCTGGTGTTCTCAAAGTCTATGGCGTTCTGGTGTTCATCACGTCTAGGTTGAATTCTTCTGTTAGTTTGCCCCACATAGGTTTTATGAAAGTCTGCACATGGAATCTCGTACACTCCCTGTTGTTCTAAAGGGATCTCGTCTTCGGAGTCCTCAACACCGTGCTTATTTGGTCTGTTTGTATTGAAAATAGTATCGATATTGTGTCTCCGTAGAATTCTTGCAATACTGTCCGTGGTACCCTTGACATGCGGTAAATAAGCCTTTGTTATTGGTGTCTCATGCTCCTCGTCTGTTTGTCTCGGTTTTGACTTTAGGGCACTTTGTATATTTCGGTCTGTACATCCGTTTTGTCTCATAGAGCTATTTTTAAACTGTCTATTTCCTGTTTGATGTTATCCTGGTCAGCTAGTCTTTGTGATCTGGTTACTAAAGTCTTGACGACGGTTTGTAGTTGGGCTGGGTGGTAATGAGAATTAGCATGAGGTATCTGTTGGTGGAAGTAGCTTTCCTATATACTGTATGAACAAGGGTTCCGTGCTCCCTCCCATGAGGCCAAATCACAAATGTATCATCCACATATCGCAAGCATAAACTGGGTTTAAGAATTGCTGTTCTTAGTGCCAACTCCTCAAAGTTCTCCATAAAGAGGTTCGCTATTACTGGTGAGAGTGGTGATGCCATTCCTTGATGTTCTCATAAATAGGAAGAAAGATGGAACCCTTGGCCATACAGTATATAGGAAAGCAACTCACACCAACAGATACCTTCATGCTAATTCTCATCACCACCCAGCCCAACTACAAGCCGTTAAGGCTTTAGTAACTAGATCACAAAGACTAGCTGACCAGGACATCAAACAGGAAATGGACAGTTTAAAAACAGCTCTGAGACAAAACGGATTTACAGACCGAAATATTCAAATAGCCCTAAAGTCAAAACCGAGACAAACAGACGAGGAGCATGAGACACCAATAAACAATATTACGGACAGAAAAATAAACACGGTGTTGAAGACTCCGAAGACGAGGATCCCTTTAGAACAACAGGGAGTGTACGAGATTCAATGTGCAGTCTGTCATAAAACCTATGTGGGGCAAACTAACAGAAGAATTCAAGCTAGACGTGATGAACCCAAGAAAGCACACCGAATAGACTTTGAGAACACCAGAGTATTGGGAAATACAGAACACCCGAAATCAAGACTCGTAAGAGAGGCAATTGAAATAGCGAAGAGGCCGCACAGTCTAAACGCATGCAATGAAATCCAGAACTTATCGAATTGTTGGAAAATTCTACTAAACACCGTACCGGCCGGGACCCGTCCTAGAACAACTCAACCGGAAATAACGAATCAGCAAGCGGAGGCGTGGCCACTTAGCGTCAAGGGCCAATCACACGCAGCCGTTCACGGTGCCAACCGATAGGCGCCGAGCCGTGAGAATATAACAGGGCTCGCGCTCCTGAAAATCTTAGTATCGAGTAACTAGAAGCGAAAGCAGAAGGCTACGAGAATTATGCTAACCGACCTGAAGAGGGCAGATGTGACTCTGCCGAAACGTCCTCATTTTATCATCTATCCCGGCAGGGATCAGTTATCAACTACGCGGATGAATTCCCGGAAACCACCTGCAACATTTTGTGCCCGCGAAAACTTAAAATAAATAAATATATATATATATATATATATATATATATATATATATATATATGAAAACAAGTTGGCACGGACGGAACTATGTGTAGCTCTCTTGATGGTCCGGGTGTTCGTCCGTTGAAAGTTTTGTCCCTGTAAAGGAACGGTCGCCTGACGTTTCGCCAAAATCTCACTTGGCATTTTCATAAGGCGGACGAACACCCGGACCATCAAGAGAGCTACACATAGTTCCATCCGTGCCAACTTGTTTTCAAACATTGTACACCTCTACGGGGAGGAGACACTCAAATCCATCAAGCTCTACGAAAAGCTTAGGAGAAGAAAAACCACACTCCTATGCGATCTCCATTTCCTGATAAAATGCAGAGACGAAAATCTCCTTCCATCTTTCACCAAGCTCTCCTACCACACCCATAGTAAGAAAACCGACACCATCCTCAACAATGCCAGAAGAGGGCTACTGCGCGAGGAAATACACCGGACAAGACGATACTTAGCCATGACCGAGAGGGATCTACTGACTTCACACTTGCAATTCAGCAACACCCTCCACGGACTAATCTGGACGTCAACAGAACAACTAATTTTCTTTCAAACAGAAACAGACAAAGAACTCAAAACAGCCAGACTAAACAAGAAACATCAAGACCTGGCTAGGAAGGCCGTACAGATCACAAATACTAGGCCGCTAGACCATGACAAAGTGGTCCACAACGTTTCCAACTATCCACTCTCCGCTGTCGAGAAACAGATCCTGTGTAAAGGCTTCAACTTCGCAATAACTCCAACAATCATACCGGTCGAAGATATCATCTCTGGCGTAGAATCAACACTACACCACGTCGAACCGGAGAAAGCCGAAGAAATAAGGCAAGACG
Source organism: Octodonta nipae (assembly GCA_034190945.1). Classification (NCBI taxonomy): domain Eukaryota; kingdom Metazoa; phylum Arthropoda; class Insecta; order Coleoptera; family Chrysomelidae; genus Octodonta; species Octodonta nipae. The sequence goes on from CM067219.1 coordinate 93,239,995, forward strand.
TAGCAAGAATCCTGCGGTCTGCTAAAAAACCAGAGCCAAACGTATCCAGGGCAGAACAACCAAGCACTCACTAACCTCAGGAAAAACAAAGACATCACAATCCTACCAGCGGACAAGGGAAACGCCACGGTAGTCATGAACACAAATGACTACAACTCAAAAATGAAAGAAATTCTACTGGACCAAACCTTTAAACCAATAAAGAGAGACCCGACAACCTACTTGGAAAAAACAACCAAATCCAAGATTCAGGCTCTCATACCAGATGAGGACATACGCAAAAGACTCATCCCGAGAGAAAAATCGGTCTGCCAAAAATTCACAAGGAAGGAGTCCCGATGCGCCCGATAGTCAGTGCTTTCAACTCACCTCTTCAACAACTCGAGAAGTACCTCGCAGCAGCCATGCAACCTTTAGTCGAAAATGCCGCATCCTACGTAAAAAATTCCGAACATCTTCTCATAACAATAGGGGACCTAAACTTACAAGAAGAAGACCGCCTCGCAAGTCTCGACGTCAAATCACTTTTCCCAAGCATCCCCGTCGACGAAGCCTTGGACCAAATTGCCATGAATGAAGACCTGCCTGCGCACATCATACAACTCGCGGAACATTGCCTCAAAAACACATATTTCTCCTTTGACAGGCAACTTTACAGACAGGTCGACGGTGCACCTATGGGCTCGGCGCTCTCACCAGCGGTGGCAAACCTCTTCATGTCTTATTTCGAAACGGCCCTTTTAAACACAGCCCCCCTGAAACCAAAAGTCTGGCTACGATACGTAAACGATATCTTGATAGTGTGGCCTCATGGGGATACGGAACTCAGCAATTTCCTACACCTGGCAAACTCTCTACACGAAAGGATCCAATTCACCATGGAGATGGAAGAAGATGGATGCCTTCCTTTTCTGGACATCTACTTAAAAAGGACAACAAGAGGGAAGCTAGAACACACAGTCTATCGAAAACCGACACACACCGACAGATACCTTAATGCTAAATCCCACCATAATCCCTCCCCAATACAAGCAGTAGCAAATACACTTATATGCAGGTCACGACGCATTGCAGACGCCAAACACAAACAAGAGGAACTAAACACCATCTCACAGACCTTGAGGAGGAACAGAACATAGAATCAACTTTGAGGGCTCTAAGCATCTAGCAACAGAAAACAACTTCAAAAGAAGAACAATTAGGGAAGCTATAGAAATTGAAAAGGAAGGAGAAATCAATAACCGTAACGAAGCTCTACATCTGCATCAAGCCTGGAAGAACATCTTACGAGGAAAAGAAAAACAAATTAAAAGAGAGCGCAACAATACCACAACGTTGCATCCCGTCACTCGTAGCTAACTATCAGGACGCCCACCCTTCTAACGAACATCTGCGGCCGCCATCGGTACAAACAGAACCAAGTCATCGGTACAATTTGCGACAACGCAATGGTGTCACCCAATCAAAACAAACGGCACCGCCCCCTCAACACAATCGGTGGCGGGGCAAAGAAATAGGAGGGGATTCGGGAGATAGCATAAATAGCGTCGGGCACATATCGGAGCTCACTTCCACTTCAGACGCCACGGGGAGCAGACCAAGCGGAGAACGACCTAGCCGACTATCTCGGATACGAAGTAGTCCGGAAAGGTCCGAACCTGCAGCCACCCTTCGTGTTGGAAGAAGAGGAAAAGCCTTATGAAAATGCCAAGTGAGATTTTGGCGACACGTCAGGCGACCGTTCCTTTACAGGGACAAAACTTTCAACGGACGAACACCCGGACCATCAAGAGAGCTACATATATATATATATATATATATATATATATATATATATATATACATATATATTATATCTTTGATTTCACTTTAGACTTTAAAAAAATATATATTCAAAACATAAAAATAAAAAATTAACACTTTTAAACTTGAAAAGATAATTAAATGTAATTGAAATTAAAACTAACTGGACAAACTAAAATATTATAATGACGACCGTGGGATCGCTTCGGTTCTATTTATGATTTAATAAAAGCTGAAGTCAGCGAAAAGATATTCACACGATGCGTTCCCACGTTAACATCGGGTACCAGGAAGCTGTCAGCGTAATATGATACCCTTGCATCATACACGTGTGTACAATTCACACCTAACAGCTCCCCCTTATAAAGAAAAGTTGATGTTATAACATCAACTTTTAAATCAAACTGGGCTGTCCATCTGGGATCCATCTTGAATCACAGGCCTCAATTTTGGCACGAGTCTGGACAGTGGTTTTGGGAAGGTCCTTAGTTTGTCTGAAGTGGAATTTTCGTCCGTTGGTGGCTTCTTGACGTGTTTTACAATTTTAACTGAAATGAATGCAACAACAGTGATTATGATTGTTGTAATCGTAGCGTAAGTAAACCAGGATATGTTTCTGTTTACAAATGGCTGGTTGATAAGGTCGTTCCAGGTTCCTGGAGTATTGATCCAATTTATGGCTCGCTATGGATAGTTCGTCCATATTCAAGTCTAGTTTTTCGGGGTGAGAACTGCAACAGTTGTAAGGGATTAATACAGGGTATGAATTCTCGGAAATGTTTATAAGTTTTTGAGGTTCCGCTTGTATTTTTGTGATTCCCACGAAAGCACTGCAATACATAATCTAAACGACCTTATCCAAGCAAAACAGTCATTTTTGGGAATATGCGAAAAATTAATGGCAAGCTATTTATTTCTTGAGGATAACCTCAATGATATTTTAAATTCTATAACATTTGCTCGCTTAAAAATAATTCATTCCTCAATAATCACACCTGATCATTTGATAAAGTCACTACAGGAAATTTCGCAAAATCTTGTCAAAAACATTCTACCGTTACCCGTCAGATATTCAAGTGTCGCCCAATATTTGGAAGTAATTGAATTAGAAGCGTTTCAAACTAATTCAGATTTAGTCTTTATTTTAAAAATTCCTCTTGTAGAGCAACAACTCTACACCGCCTACCACTTATATCCTATCCCAATTTTAGACAGAACTGGTTTTCATCATATTCTTGCATTCAAAAAATATATTGGCAAACGAGATTCTCTAATGTAATACCCATTAAATTGAGTCTAGCAAGGCAATAACTCCACAACAAAATGCCAGAACCACGCCAACTCCAAACGAAGCTAATTTGAAGAACATCAGTGTACCATCGGAAGTAGCCAAAACTATTCAGATACAATGTCCAAAGACTAGAAACTAACACGTGATCATAGAGGCCGAACCGTACATGTGACAATTAACGAATAGATACAAGAAATATTTTAACAAACAATTTATTCGCTTATAACAGACTCATCTGGTAATAGAAAAATACCATCAAAAACAAACTACGAGACATACCCTGTAATAATCGCAAACAACTTCAGTTCTACCGAAAAACAATTTCCAGACTAAGTCCAAAGCTGGATGACTTGAATATGGACGACCAGGGAAACGAACTATCCATCAGCTAGGATTGGGGACAACTGTTTAAAAATTTTCAATACTCCAGACCTTTATCAAAATTTGTAACAGAAACATATCCTGGTTTACTTACGCTACGATTATCACCAATCATAATCACTATTCTTGCAATATTAAAATTTCTGAAAGTATCCACAAAACCCTAGGTACTTCAAAACTCACACTCCTTTTCGACGGACAACCAATAAAACCACTGTTCGTGCCAAAATTGAGGCCTGTGATCGTCAAGATGGATCCCAGATGGACAGCCCTCAGCCATTTTAGAGAGACTTTCTTAAAATTGAAGCATGTTATAACATTAACTGATTTCAAACGCTGAAAGAATATCGATGAAAACCAGTTCTGTCATCTATCCCACCCAATTGAAGGATAGGAAATATACCTTAAAAACTCTGGTAACCAAGATGCGGTGTAACAAACTGCGAAATCCAACCCGGAATTCACGTTGCTCTACAAGAGGAATTAGTTTCACCAAATATCCTATTATCAGAATTCTAAATCAACGAATACCATAGACTTTTTAAACCGAAACGCTTCTAATTAGATCAATTACTTCCAAATATTGGGCGACACTTGAATAACTCAAAAATGACGGGTAACCGGTAAAAGTCTGATTAAACAGTTTTTGACAAGATTTTGCGAAATTTCCTGTAGTGACTTTATCAAATGATAGCCAGGACGATCTTGAAAAATTATTGAGGAATTTTCAGAATTTTTTCCCTCGAAACAGCGAGAGCAAAGCTGACAATTATAGAATACTAAAATATAGACATTGTTTAAAAAGGAAATTATCGAACTCAAGAAATAAATAGCTTGCAGACGGATTAATTGAACCCTCGCATATTCCCAATTAAATGACTGTTTTGCTAGTACCGGGTCATAAATGGACAGAAAGCTATTTTGTCGTTTAGAGTATGTATTTCAGCCAAATTGATTGCGTCAATGTTCCCTTCGCGTTAAAGTTTGCGATTCCTAGTCAATTTGGTTTTCAGTGATAGATCTGAATCAGGTTCCATCAAATTCCCGTGAAAGTTTTGATTATCCAGAAGTAGTTACGCTTATCCTTGATTTTTTAGCACAGACTCAGGCTCTACCGCTTCACGAGACTAATTGTCCCTGATTAAGTTTGTTGATACTATCTGTGAAATATTAGCGCCATCAGTTTTAGCGAATGATGTCAAGGTAGCATTCCAGTGATGGCTTTAACCCCAGATAGTTCCTACATGGACCGTTAATTAGTCCTCGTTTGGACCATCTTTTAGTGTCCATGAATATTTCTGAAAATTTAGTTTTAATTGAATCTGAAATTTGGGATAAGACTGATGTGAGTTTGTACATCAATTCGGAATGCACTTGTGTCATGAAATTTAAAACCTGGGATGGGATCGACAGTATTTTCTAATGTTTTGAGGATTCTGTTGTTGTTTTCAAAGATTTCTTTGAGTATCGTCAAGTTACGATGAACTAGTAATGTCCATTTATAGTTGGAGATGACTATTCTAGTTTCGTCGTGATAGTAAATACCAAGAGTGTTGTTTATTGGTTTGATGTTGAACTGTGAGACTGCTGATCCGAACAGCAGTAGTAACCTGAAAAGAAAGTTAGTTTTCAGACTAGTGTTTCATTCGTTCTACCAAAACGTTTGCTTAACTTTGAAACGTTAGCGTTGGTTTGTATTGCTGAGAGATTTAAGAGTGTGGCTGAATTATTGTGAATGTCTAAAATTTGGAATGGACCGTTGAATTTGTTATGAAGTTTGTCTTTAATTTGGGATTCTTTGACGTAAACTTTATCACCAATTTTAAATTCGGGAAGCCTTTTGCTTTTGTAGGTCAGTTTTTTCGCGAGCTACTTTGTAGTAATAGGAAATGCGATTGTTCAAGTCTCGTATATATTTACTAATCAGTTTCAGGTGGTCTGCTGGACGTATATCCAAACACTAGTTCGTAAGGCGAAAAGCCATGGGTTTTGTTTGTCGAGTTATTGTAAGCGGGCATATGGGAGTACATTTAGGGGATGTTCATCTGGATATTCGGCTTTATGGATTCGAATCATTTCTAACAAAGTAGAATGAAATCGTTCTACAGAGCCATTTGTTTGCGTCCTACGCTTGAATAAGTTAGTTTAATGTCGTACAAGTCTTTGAATATGGCGTTGTCAAATTCCCTACCATAGTCACAATGGATACGCAATGGCGTACCAAAATGTTGGAAGTATAACATCATAGTACTGACAACTGATTTGGCTGATTTGTCTGCCAAAGCATAAGCTTGTGAGTATTTTGTCAGTTCGTCTCTTACAGATAAGATATAGTTTCTGTTAGGTATTTCTAGTATGTCAATATTAATTCGCTCAAACGGTGTTTTAGGCGTTTCCGTAATGACGAGGGGATTGTCTAGGTTTTTGCGACACGCTTTAGTTTTTTGACAAATTTCGCAGTTCTTAACGAAATTTTCAATGTCTTTTGTGAAACTTGGCCAGGTGTACATTTCTTTAATACGGCGGACGGTTTCGTTAATGCCGCGGTGTAAGTTATTTTTCCCGTTATGATATCGTTCAAGGATCAGCGGTATTTCGTCCTTTTCGGCGGTTTTTGTAACGTTTTGGCAAATTTTCCATTTGATTTCCTTTTCAGCGAAAATGAAAGAGAGCTTCTCTAGAATTGGAAGATCGAGATTGTTTTCGACACAGTATGTTTTAGATGGATATAAAGTATCTTGATGTTTGTATATTGATGCAAAAATAACTTCATTTACAATGTCGGGATCATTTGGAAGTGGGATAATGAAATATTGCCTTCTGCTTACGGTTTTGCTGGCGAATACATTAATCTTAAAGGTTTCGAAGTCAGCGACTTCTTCGAAAATATCTTCGAAGATGTCATGATGAAATTCCTGAAGATTGGATGATTGGAGAAAAATTAAAATGTTTTTATTTGTTTTGTCTAGTAGTCGACAGTTGGAGAATTCAATTTTGCTATAGTCAATTAAAGAAGTAGTTTTATAACGTTCTATAAAGGTTTTAAATTCTTCGGACATAGTTTCAAGAGATATTTCATTTTGTTCGGGTTTAGGACTGTCGTCTTCGGATTCGTCGTTTAGGGGTAGGACTTTGAAGGGTGTTAGTTTCGATTTTTACTGAAATGATGAACATTCGTCAAGATGGTTGATTTTAATCCGTGATAAAGCATCAGCGTTCTTGTTAACTTTACCAGGCTTGTAAATAATTTCATAATCGTATTCTTCTAGTTTGAGTCTCCATCGGGCAAGTCTACTACCGGGATCTTTTATAGAAAATAGCCAGGTTAACGGGCGATGATCGGTCAGTAATAGGAACTTACGGCCATAGATTATCGGACGAAAATGCTTAACCGCCCAGACAATGGCTAAGAGCTCTCGCTCAATGGTGGAGTACCGGGTTTCGGCTTTACAAAGGGTCCTAGAAGCATATCCAATCGGTAAATCCTTACCTATTGGCCCTTGAGATAATACGGCGCCGATAGCAAAAGCGCTGGCGTCTGTAGTCAGTACAAACGGTTTGTCAAAATTTGGGTAAATGAGTATAGGGGTGGAAGTCAATGTACGTTTTAGTTCATTGAAGGATTTTACGCACTCTTCGTTAAAATTGAACCGTTGATCTTTTTGTAATAGTTTTGTCAGGGGTTTGGAGATCTTTGCAAAGTTAGAAATGAACCTACGGTAGTAACCAGCAAGCCCTAAGAAAGATTTTATGTCTTTAGGGTTCTTTGGTTGTGGAAAGTTTAAAATACAGTCTACTTTTGATGGATTGGGTTTTACACCGTCTTTAGTTATAAGATGTCCTAAGTAAGCGACCTCCTTGCGGAGAAATTCGCCTTTGTCAGGCTGTATTTTAAGGTTAGCCTTTCTGAGTCTTTTAAATACGTCTGTCAGTCGTGATAGATGGTCATGTATTGTAGGCGAGTAAATGATTATGTATATTTCATTCTGGATTCCCATAAGAATGTTATCCATCACCCTTTGAAAGGTAGAAGGAGCATTCTTCAATCCGAAGGGCATCCGGACGAACTCAAAATGTCCGTTCTCGACAGTGAATGCAGTTTTCGCGATGTCTTTTGGGTCTATTTCTATCTGGTGGAAACCAGAGGCGAGGTCAAGAGTCGTAAAGTATTGGCATTTGCCTAGTTGGTCTAGTAGGTCTGAGATGTTAGGGAGAGGGTACTTGTCATTGACTGTAAGTTCGTTAAGTTTGCGGTAGTTTACTACAACACGCCACTTCTGTTTTCCAGAGGCGTCTAATTTCTTTGGCACTACCCAGACGGGAGAGGACCAAGGCGAATTAGAGGGTGGTATTATGCGTTCATCGAGCATTTTGCTACCTGCTAACTTCTTGTTTGTGAACTTGGGGATAACGGTAGGATTTTGTATAAACGGGTTTCGCGTTGTTGGTATCAATACTATGTTTGATTTCGTTTGTGAATGATAAGTGATCGCCTTCGAGGTAGAATATGTCTGAAAAGTCAAGGCATAATTGTAAGATTAAGTCTGACTCTTCGTCGTTTAAATGTTCTAGTCGGAGTTGTTTAACCATTTTGTTCTTCTCTGTCGGGTTCGTTATAGTTCAAAGGAGTATTTTGTGAGAGTGAATTCACAGAAAAGTTTTGTAACGGTTCGAGTTTTAGATTTGAAAAATTTACTATTTTAGGGATGGCATTCGCATTTAGAATGGAGGTTAGAAATTGGCCTTTGCTGTCTACTGTAACAACAGCGTTTGGGAAGTGAACCTTTTCAATTTCCATACCTGTTAGAAGGGCTTCGGTGTTTCTTAGTTCACAGCTAAGTTTAAAGATTTGTTCGGTACGGGGTTCAATCGAAATTGTATTAATGGACGTATAAGAAGAGGGACATTGTATAGATTCAGTGGCATTGATTGTATCGTCTGTCACTTTATACAGCGGAAGTGTCTTAAAGTTGGTTATTAATTGTTTTTTGTCAAAATCAATAATGTAGTTGTAGTGCTCTAGAAAGTCAGAGCCTAACAACCCGTCGAATTCTATATCAAGGTTGCAGATGTAAACCTTGTGAGGGTCTTTTATATTGAAAGGTACGAGGGTCGATTCATTTATAAGGATTTTCTGGTTGGTAATTCCCTGAATTACCACATTTTCCTGAAATCTATCTCTGAAGCGTGTGCAAGTGTCTGGTTTGAAAATTGAAAGACCAGTACCGGTGTCTATTAGGAGTTTATATGTGTTAGAGGAATCTGTGATGTAGTATAGATTTTTAGAATTTACGGTCAGAAGCGGTCTTATAGAAAGCTCTGTTCGGGGAAGTTCAAATTCGGGTCGAAGCTGTCTAGATTTAGCGTTTGAATTTGGGTCTGAAGTTCTGTGATTTCCGGGGGTTCCGTTTGGAAAGGGAGGTTCTGAAAATTTACGGATGAAAATTCGTGTTCATTTTCAAGGTAGTTGTCACATTCTGCGTTATCTGTTTTTAAGTAATAGTTGTAATCAGTTTGTGTTGAATCGCAGTAGTCTTGGTCATAACTTTCAAAATCTGCATTTTGGTATTGAGTTTTGTATACGTTAGTATTGGGTTGATCGTACCCATAATTATTGGAATTGTTTAGGTGATGTGTTCGTTGTTGCCGGAAAAAGTTTTGATTAGGTTTATATTGACCTGAACTTTGGGGTTGTGTATTGGTCGAAGGACGAGGTTGTTGAAAGTTTCTGTTCTGCTGGAAATTTTGAGTATTGGGTTGGAATTGTGGCCTATTCTGGAATTGGCCTGGCTGTTGTGAAAATGGGTTAGGACGTATGTTCGAAAAGGTTTTGTCCGTAATTTTGGTTTTGTTGCATTTGTCTCGATTTGGTGAGACATTCATTAATAGTATGCCCCATTCTTTTACAGAGGGAACATTGTTTTTGTACTGGAAACTGGTTGGGTTTACGAGGAGGTGGACCTTGGTTTCTAAAATTTGAAAATTTTTGAGATTCTAAGTGATGGAGTTGGAGTTCACGTTTTATGCGTGAAACTGCGGTCAGAATGTCTTTAGAATCGCTAGCACGAACTAGTTGTCCTATCTTCGGCTCTAAGCCTGTTAGTAGGCTATTTAGTGCCATGGATTCGATCAAGTCGAATTGTGCCTGTTTTTCTTTTTGAGTCAAGTTCTGTTTGTTAACCGCAGGAAGCATTTTTGCTTGCTGGGTTTGTAGTCGGGCTGAAAATGTTATGGGGGATTCAGTATTTAATTGCCTCATTCTTTGAAGATCTTGAATCAAGGCTGAGAGATCTCTAGGGTCTCCAAAGTGGTTCTCTAAGAGTGTTTGAATTTCTGTTGAGTCGGGTTTCGAGAATTTATAAGTTCGGCAGCTCTGCCGCGAAGTTTATTTTTTATGTGCAATATTAAAAGTACTTGTTGATAGTCAGTTGCCATACTATACGCAGTTTGGCATGAAGAAATGAAAGTGTTCAAGAATATAGGGTTTCCGTCATATTCCGGAATTATTGCGAAAATTTCTGATATTTTGTATGGCTCTACAGTAGGTGTCGCAGCACCTTGTCTTGTAGTTGCCATGTCAAATATTCAAGTGCTACGAAAAAATAAAATTAAATAAAGCAGAAAAATTGGAAATAAGCAAAGTCACACAAAATTATAAAAAAATTCAAAATTATGGTGTGAGTAAATGGTTAAATAAATTCAGCAGTTTGCGAACACAAAATAAAAAAAGCGACGTAAAATAATGGAGAATAATAATAAATTCGTTAAAAAAAATTATTCAATAGCTTGAAATATGGTTTCTACATACGTTATTAGTACCCTAGGCATAGGACTTGTTCTGCGGAAGCGTCGACTGGTTAGCTGTATCGTTGCGTGTTCCTGGTCTCTGCTGCTACAGTTGTTGTCTCAAACAGGTAGGTATTGTCCACGATGATTTGGAAATCTCCACAGTCAGTTAGTATGCAGATGTTCTAACTGTGTTTGACAATCCTACTGACTGCGCCAATTTTATATCTTTGATTTCACTTTAGACTATTTAAAAAATATATTTTATTCACAACATAAAAATAAAAAAATAACACTTTTAAACTTGGAAAAATAATTAAATGTAAATTGAAATTAAAACTAACTGGACAAATAAAATATTACAATGACGACATATATGATAATATGAAGTATATATACGTAACATAGTACCAGGAAGCTATATATGATACCCTTGCATCATACACGTGTGTACAATTCACACCTAACATATATATATATATATATATATATATATATATATATATATCGGGTTTTAATCCACGAGGGAATGTCGGGTTTGATCCAAAAGGGAATAAATGTGGGCTAAACATTTATTCGACAAACAATAATCACACTAAACTGACCGAAGGCACCATAATGATCCACCACTGGAGTTTCAAACTATACGAACAACAGATAATGTTGATGAATTCATCCTGGGTGCCACCCAACATAAGCTCGTTCGGCGTAGCGATATGATATTATTAATCTAAATTGGTACGCAAGGTATTCTACTCGGAACCGCGGCGAAATCCCGATTACGCGATAGCCCTCTATGATCTTACCTCGCTCGAGGTTCGAACAGAACTGACTTTGTTATTCTCGATATGATTCTCATCACAAACATCGTGCATCATAACTCCTCACTCACCGACTATCACGTAATCAACAGCTCGCCGGGTGATTACTTATTTATGAATCACCCCCGGTCCCTAGCTGGCAAATTTGTAATAGAATATAATAATCGTAAACAAAAGTACGAAAGCACAAATATCCCGCCTCCGACAATACAAACTATATAGTCCCCAGGCCCTCGCCACTTGAGAAACCAACCATTTCGTTATCTCCGACATATATATGAAAAAGCTCATATAACAAATTTAAAACTTTATTATATTTTACAGTAATAACGTAAAATTCAATCAATGGGATTTAATATGTTCAATGCAATATACATATAACAATATTAAGGAAAAACTAGTTCAGTCAAATTATTAATTTTGCAAAATATCACCGCATTCGTTAAAGGAATGACTATATTACAACTAATTAAACCTAATATCTACATGGTGACATAAGTTGGTGTAGTCATAACACCACAGTTGTTGTCTTTTGCTGACATCAAAACATATCCATCATTACCCCAATAATTTGACCAACTGTTCTTGATCAACCAATAATCCTTTCCAGCAATGGTTCCATAACCGACAGCCAAAACTGCATGATCAAGATCTTCTTCTTTGTTTCCACTAGAAAGAAAAAACAAATGTCAATATAAATTTATTTACAGTGTCTCTTTTTATTTAAGTTATTTAGTATTTAGATAAGGGGCCATCTCAGAGTCGTAACAACCCCCACACAGCATGAAATATATAAAAATAATTTGGACAAGTGCGAGTTGGACTCGCATACTTAGGGTTCCGTACCACCTTCAAGATTCGAATATTCCAGTTTCAGACAAGCAGGGAATGAGTGCATTGTCTTATATTTACCCTTATATCTTTTAAAGGAAGCGTTTTAAATTTATAAAAAATATACACTTTGATTTTCCACACATAGACTTTTTATTTTATCTGCTTTAGGATTCGCTTAATTTTTATCACAATACATATGTATTTAATTTTCTAATTTTGCCCCCAAAAAGTAACATAAGAGTTTTATTTTACTAATAAACTTTCAGAGATGCCTTTTATAATCTACTATCTGAGTTTTGAGGCTCTGTAGATTGAAAGAAAAAGGGCAAAATAGGTCAAAGCTTAAATTATAAATTATTAAATCTGTTATTCAAATTATTTAAAAATATAAATAAAATATATTTTTCAAAATTTAAGTAGAGTAGTTTCTAAAGTGGGAATTAAAGTCGATGTTTAATATTTTTGATAATATCCTTTATGCAAATGATTTAAAAATATGATATATTTGTAATTCATATAATGAGCCTTTTATCTGATGTATTACATGATGCGTTTGAAAACTGAATCTTTATTTTCCATTTAATTGTATAATTTGTCCCTAAAATTACTATGGGGGTTTTCTAATAATGTATTTTCCGTTTAAATCTACTATTTGGGGGACAAATAATAGAATTAGGGATTTTTTTCATGATTTTCCTATAAACAAAAAAAATGAGGTCTTAGAGTTTGGGGAATAACGGGGAGAATGGGTAATTTTTTTAAAATATTTTTTTAATATATTTTAAAATATTCATTTTAAAAAAATGAAAAAAATATATTTGTATTCGTCATAATGAGCCCTGGGATTTGATATATTACATGACCCGTTAGAAACAATTATAATTTTTTATTTTCCATTTAATTCTATAATTTGCCCTCCAAAATGAATATTAGGGGTTTCTTCTTATTTTTCCAGTAAAGTTCAGGTGAGGGGCTATACTTCCAGTTTTTCAAAATTTTTCAGCTTATGGTTTCGGAGATAAGGGAGAATGGGTAAAAATTTTTATATTTTTGTTAATATCTTTTAATTAATTTATTTTATAAATAGGGAAAAAATATATTTGTTTTCTTCATCATGAGCCCTTTTATTTGATATATAACATGCTGGGTAAGAAACAATTTTAATTTTATATTTTCCATTTAATTCTATAATTTGCCCCCAAAAAAATATTAGGGGTTTTTCCTTATTTTTCCAGTAAAGATCAGTTGAGGGGCTATACCTCCATTGTTTTTTCAAAATTTTCCTGCTTATGGTTTCGGAGATAGGGGGGATGGGTAAATTTTTTTTATATTTTTGTTAATATCTTTTAATTAATTTATTTTAAAAATATGAAAAAAATATATTTGTTTTCGTCATAATGAGCCCTTTCATTTGATATATAACATGATGGGTTAGAAACAATTTTAATTTTCCATTTAATTCTATAATTTGCCACCCAAAATAAATATTAGGGGTTTCTCCTTATTTTTCCAGTAAAGTTCAGGTGAGGGGCTATACCTCCATTTTTTTTTCAAAATTTTTTAGCTTATGGTTTCGGAGATAAGGGGGGGAATGGGTAAATTTTTTTATATTTTTGTTAATATCTTTTAATTAATTTATTTTAAAAATATGAAAAAATATATTTGTTTTCATCGTAATGAGCCCTTTCATTTGATATATAATATGATGGATTAGAAACAATTTTAATTTTATATTTTCCATTTAATTCTGTAATTTGCCCCCCAAAATTAAAAGTAGAGGTTTCTCCTTATTTTTCCAGTAAACTTTAGGTCAGAACCTATAAATCTATTTTTTTTCAAAACTTTACGTTTTATAGTTTCGGAGTTGAGGGGGGGATGGGTAAATTTTGCTATATTTTCGTTAATATCTTTTTAATTAATTTTTTTTAAATTGAAAAAAATATATTTGTGTTCCTCAGAATGAGACCTTTCATTTGACATATTACATGATGCGTTTGATTTTTTTTTATTTTTAAATTTTTATTTAATTCTATAATTTGCCCCCCAAAATTAATATTAATGGTTTCTCCTTATTTTTCCTGTAAAGTTCGGGCGACGTTCTATATTTCCTATTAATATTTCAGAAATATTTTAAATATTTCAAATCAAACATGAATGATATATCATAAAATATTACAAAAATATTTCACGAAATATTTCAAATGAGGTATTGTCAAGCATATAGTAGTAGGTACTTCGAAATATTTCAAGAAATAAGATGCAAGTGTGATAGAAAATGCTTACGTCTCAATATATACTTATATAATACTTAGATAAATACTGAGAGCATACATCTTCTAGAGGTAGCCTCCAACACGCAAGTATCGTCACCAGTTTATAATCAGAGAGAACAATAAAGAGAGCAACATACTTTCACTTGGACACTCTCAATATTCTGTAATATATCAAAAATTCGTTGAAATTTGAGTGAAATAGCATGTTGCTCCCTCTTTCTATACTGGTCACGGAATTTGCACTTTGTATGCTATGCTACCTTCAGTATATAAGCTCTAAGAATAAATGAAAAACAGAACTTGACTGAAAATTCAAAAATTGAGATAACCACTTAAGAAAGTTAATATAATACTGTATAAATATACATTTTGGAACATCTGGTAAGTTCATGGGGAACCTAGGCCACCGTTGTTTAAATTAATGTAAAATCGTGGTGTACCGTTAACAAGAATGACAGAGTGTGCTAAAATCCAAGAAATAATGGGGGACAAATGGTCATCATTTAAAAATGATGTACACGTCAAATTCCTTCTTCAATTAAACAGAGAGTAGAAAAAGGACGTTTGAAGCTCGCAAAGTATCGATTAAGAATGAAATGACCTCCAATAAGATTAACACTGACATTAATATATTAGGAAGTTGGAGAGAATTAAACATCAAAAATAGGACAAACGGGCACGTAGACTAATCTGAAAATGAACACAAAAACAATACTAAATGTTTTTCAAAGGTTTACATGCATACCATTTTGGTTCATAGTATACACCATTAGAGTAGAAACTGAAAGTACGATGACTAGCATCGATGGCTACACTGATTGGACCATGTTTAACAATGGCTAATTTTAAGGCATCTTCATTGTTAGTGGTGACATTGACCCATCCGGTGATCGTAGCGACTTTCTTTACTTTCTCAGCGTGACAGTATCCATCCTAGAAAAAATCAAATGAAGAATGAATTGACTTATATTAAAATGACTCATATCAAATCTTATAAATTTCCTTACCTGTCCTAAATACGGCCCATAATCTTCTTCAGTAGGGATACCACCATGTTTGAGCATCCATTGGTAGGCACGGAAATCTTCACCTCCATCGCATCCGTTGTTGCCATATCTATTAATAAAATTTAAGTAATGATTTATGGTATGTTGATTATTTTAATATTGAGTAGTTTAGTTGAAAAAGTTCGATAATAACTTTTTTCTTTACAATGTCTATGAGGTTATTAAAAATAAATAAATACGGAGTAATTAATAGATTTCCCAGTTACGGTTAATTATTTTAGGTTATCCCAAAGTTGTGTCGTTCTTTGCATAGTATTGTTCTTTTCTGGAATTTGTAAACTTACAAGTAATAAAGTTCAATTTTAGAACAATAATCAGCCTCAATTTTCTTTGTAACGACAACGCTCTTCTAATTAATCTAATGAAATCACTAAATATGGTTAGTTTTTTATGGTAACGTCAGCAGATAGAGTTTTCTATACAGAAAAATAATAAATAATAGAATTTGACAAGCTTACAGGTAAATGAATTCGGAGATTATTTGATTTTTTATGCGTATTTTTGGTTATTTTTACACATAAATATGTGTCGTTATTTGTAAAGGTCAATACTAAATGGGGCCTGAATGGGTCTTTGATTAAACATAACTCTTTCAACTTCATGTAACAATTAAATGACACCTGCAAAATGCAGTAAGCACTAGAGATGTCTTAAATTGTAACTGATGCTTTACTTACCCCCACGAACAATCAACAAGAGCTTGTTGTGACAAACGTACAAGATTACCTCCGTTCTTAAGGAAATACGCTCCTTCAATGGCTCCTACAGTACCGAAGGACCAGCATGACCCACAAACTGATTGATCTGCAAGAATTTTTATTGTTTGTTTAATAATAATGAGGTAATAGTGACGTTTTAATATTGTTTTATATCTTTATTCAGTTTACAGCATTTAAAAAGTATGATTAAATGCTTCAAACTAAATAAAGTATTGAAAGCTAATCACCAAAAATAGCTTTCTACATGGGAAATATTTTTCTTCAAGTACTTGTTTTAGTCGTAAGTGAACTTTACACGCTTAATATTTATGGTGATATTTGGATCCCAATTTATGTTACCTGGAGATGGCCTATTATACATCGATCGCGTTACCGAATGTGCTACCTGTGCTACAGTGGATTACATCATGTCTCTCTCGCCTATTCAGCACTAGTCATAAAGCAAGAGAGACAGGATGAAACCTACTCAAGAAAATATTAGGCGTGTTCCAACACGATGTAAAACCGATAAGCAACCAGTAAACGCATTGCGCACGAATATTATCGGTTGTGTATCGGTAATTCGTTCTGTTGGAACTAACCTATTATAACACAATCGATGAATAGTACCTATAGCCGATTTGCAGCGATTTACCGGTTATAACTTTGGTTCTGCCCTTGGTTGACAGTGGTTGTACTTTGACATTTCTCTTTTCAACGCTGAAGTAGAACCAAAACTCATTCGCTAGAATGCAATATGCTTCAACCAGAAAATGTCAAAATCGTATGTTAAATTGTTTTGTTTATTTAAAATTTTGTACACATCGATAAATTTCTTATTTTTGTAGTTCTTTAGTAGTTCTTACGTGATTTTGCAAGACTGATTAAAATTTATTATTCAATGTATACGTAAACATGTAAAATAGCCTTAGATCATGTACCTTCTAGATATAGCCTGTCATGCACAAAATCGAGGTAAAGCTAGAAAGAGAGGGCAATAGAGACAGTAACAGGGTAAGCCTCCAATGAACAACTTGCTGAGCATATTTGATTGGAAGCAGCTCCCAACGGACTGAAATAGCCTGTTACCCTCTCTATTGCCTTCTCTCTCTTTAGACTTACCACGACATTTGTGCATGACAGGCTATATCCAGAAGATACATGATCTAAGAAAATAGCAAATACCTAACCTCAAATGTCATTTAAGAAAGAGACAGACAATCAAAAAGAACTACTGCTTTGGGTTATTACCGGTTGAAGAAATTTCAAACAATGACGTTACAAATTTAGATCATGTACCATCTAGATATAGCCTGTCATGCATAAAATTGTTTCAACGCTAGAAATAGAGGGCAATACAGACAGTAAGAGGCTATTTCACTTAGTGGGCGGAAGCAACCAATGAACAACATGCTGAACGTATTTCATTGGAAGCAGCTCCCAGCCGAGTTAAACAGCCTCTTGCCCTCTCTTTTGTCTTACCACGGCATTTGTGCACTGCAGGCTATCTCCAGAAGGTACATGCTCTAAGGTTACAAAGGGCTGATTTGTGACGTAATTGGTATTAACTAAAACCCCTAGAATGTGTTTTGTTCAAACCATTTAGGAACAATTATAACCGGTAGATCGCTGCAAATCGGATCAAGTGAATCAAATCCCGCGATAAATATTGAACGTGTAGGATTCGTTTTAAACTTATTGAAAATTTTTCAAACTCTATAGTTCGCTCCTCAAATCGCATTTCGCCGGTGTTAAATATACGCATACTCTGTTTACAATATTACCCAATTTCCCTGATTACTTCTTTATATTTAATTTGTATACAAAAATAATTTATTTAGTCATAAGACGATCAATTAAAGTGTAGTGTTTACCTTTCACAGGTGTAACAGCACCATAAATTCTCCAATCGAATTGGTCTGGCAGGTTATCACTGTTGACATTGTCATATGGGAAAGGTTGTCCTCCATTATAAACCCCCGAATATTGTTTTCCATAAAGTGCTTTTAACTCCTGATCTGTTTTATCAGCTAAATGGTTCACAGCCAAAGTATATCCTTAAAGAGCATAATTAAAATAGTTACTTGCAGATTTTAATGGTTTTTATACCTTTATTTTTTCTGTTGGCTGAATGAATAAATCTGATATTTTGCATGAATATACTTTTGCGGAGAGCTAGTTCTTTGATATTATCATAGTCTTTCTTGTGTTTATGTTGAAATTTTTTGAATTCAAAATCAACATGGGAGGTAGTTTGCGGTCTTATAAACTCAGCCATTGGATTGAAAGTATATACGTGACGGGCACCAGGTCCAGGGAAAGGATTGCAAGTCATATCTAAAAATTAGACATTAATCCAACTCACTAAATCCCATTCAAATACTTACTTGTATCAATTACAAAAGTTGTTTCTGGGATAGAATTAACATCATAAGAATCATATTCAATGTAGTAATGATCATAATGACTACCAAGAAGTGTATTGTACCCTTTCATCTCATACCTGCAATAAAAATTGTATAGAACAGAAATAAAAAATTTCGTGATTTGAGAATACTTTATCGGTACTGCGATTTTTGCAACTTTGTTGGTTGGATCAGGTTTATAAATAATCCACATTGCGTATTTGTTCAATTTTTGTCCGATGGTTTCAGTTAATGCCCATTTCTCGGTTAGAATACCGTTGATGGTTTCTTCTCCTGAAATATTTAAGTTCGAGTTATATAGACAATGTCAAATAGTTATTAAAGACGAACTATGTCTTCTGAATTTATATCTGAACAGTGAGTATTAAAATAATAACCTGTGCATTCAAAATTGAGAAGAGATGGTAACACTGTTTGGATCTGGATACTCTCATCTTTAGTGCCGTTGACTTGAAGACAAGTCCTAGCATTTTCTACTTCTTCAGTAGTAACTGGGGCAATTTTCAGGCTAGTTCCATATCCCTCATTTGCGAGCTGATAAGTTTTAACCATATCTCCATAGTAGTCTATACGCGACCTTTTGTTTGGGGCATCAAACCTAAAAGAAATTTACATATAACAAATCTCAATGTCCAGACAGAACTAATAAAAACAAAATACACCTTCAAAAAATAAGATACCATAAATGAATAAATCTTTTTTTCAAGTAATTCATTTTTTCATATAAAAAGAAAAGTCACTTGAAACAAGTTTCACAAGAAGGTAGATTAAAAGGTAACATTTCCAAAACATATCGGACTAAAATACATAGATGAATTAGAGGTAAATGTAATAAATGTGAATAAAAACAAAACAAAAATGATACACCAGCAAAGAAAGCAACATTTACGATTTGTTGATAGGAAACGTGTAAATTATTGGCTCACAATTTCATGGCAAAAATGTGGAGTTTTTTTTTGAAAAAAAAAATGATGAAGCTCATGAATAAAACTTATGGCAAATAATTATTAAACGTTAAATGAAACTCTATGAAAAAAGGCAGACAAAAAAAGATAACATCGGGGCTCTTTGGAGCTTCATAAGTGATTAATTTTTTAAGAAATAAACTTCACAGAGGAGTAGATTTTAAGCTAAAAACATACCCTTTCTAATAGAATAAAATAAGTCATTAAAAAAAGTAATAAGTATGAACAAACCGAGTACAAAATAGAAAAACCATGATTATTTCGAATATTTTTTAGTAATTAGTTCAGTAAAACCTGAATTGATCAGCATACAAAATGTAAATTTCTGTTTATGAATTTCATGATACATTTAACCTGCAATTGAAAATTATTCATATATAATCAACTCCAAGTTTCAAAATAATATAGAGTTTTGAAAAGATTGGGAGGTTCAAATATGCTACAATGCAACGAAGGTATAGAACTCTTTAAAGAAGTAATTCCAAAAATAGCAACTTATGTTTTCTGTTTAATCTTATAAACTATTCTCGGTAGCTAATAAAATATCATGAAAATCTATTGAAATTTCAAGAGACACATCCAAGATTGGAAATTCAGTTTCAAAATGGGTTTTTCGGTATTAAAAGAACAGAAATACCATTTTCGAGAAGTCCTGTTGATTTGACTCTTGAACAGACAGTAAATGTTGATGCTGCAAAGAGATTAATTACAATTGCTCACTTTACGAATTCAATTAATGCTCGTGAAAGAAGGTCCAAAAGTTACAGAATACGCTCAACAATTATATCGCACACATATGACGAAAGTGGTTTGAAAAGAGCGCAAGACGTTCCTGGAGATTTAGAAAAGCATCAAATTCGAAAGATTCAATTCGTTTGCAAAATTTCGTTAAATTATTTCAAAATAATTTTAATCGATTTAATAATGAAAATATTGAACCAGATTTTCTATACAACAACAGTACAACTTCTTATTAAATGTAGAAAAACGATGTAATTCATTGCGGGGAAAGTTTATTTCTGAATGCGCAGAATCATCGAATAGATTTGAAGTAACTATCAAAGAAAAGAAAATCTTGAATTTTACAAATTTTACTGCAAAGAAAAAAAATACAATTAATAATAAAGTTCAAGAGGTGAGGTTGCAACGGAACTTATTTGGTCGAATGGTAGCTATTTCAATGGACGAAAATGTTAACACAGAAAAACTTCTCACTTTCCTATTAACACCTGTTCCAATGTCATTCCGTCATTTAGATGGTCTAATATATAAAACTGATCAGTGTTATTACAGCTATTAAAAGAAGGTGTCAACAGTGTAGCTTCAACTCACAGACGTTTGTTTGATAGATGGTTTCTATTTATTACACAGTATCAAAGATGTACCAAAAACATTTGGAATATTTATCCATGAAAAAACTGCAGATGATAATAAGCACAGGCAGAGCTCGTGAGATCCACTTAATTTTTGATAAGTATTTGAGTCCCTCAATTAAAGATTGTAAAAGACCGCTTCAAAACAATAATTTTGATGTGCATACGTATATGATTTCTGAACCTGATCAAGTAAGACCTGCAGATTTTTCAAAACAGCTTAGAAATAGTAATTTCAAGGAAGCTCTTGTACTTTTTTAATTTTAGATTGACAGAGTAATGAAATGGTATCATTCATTGAAAATAAAACAGTTTTACTAAATTTCGATCATTGTTACGTATATAAAATTTATACGAAGAATGTTTTATTTTTGATAAATGGTATTTCTAAGCTTGAAGATCATGAAGAAGCTGATAAAAAAATAATTTTTCATGTATGCAATATTACGGAAAAATCACACATCGTAATAAAATGTACTGACACAGACATACTTGTTATAATGCTAGCTAACATGTACAAATAGAAATAAAGTTTGGATTCAAACAGCTATTTTGAATCTCCAGCGAATAATTGATGTATCAGCTTTGTACGACAATTATAGAGAATTGTTATGTAAATCTTTACCAGGTTTTCACGCATTCACTGGCTGTGATTTCAACCCAGCTTTTTTTAGAAAAGGTAAAACGCGTCCTTTTAAAATGTTAAAATCAAGAGACATTTCAAAACGCATTTGCTGAATTAGGGAGTGAAGATTGTAACAGAAATAGTGTGTTTCCAGTTATTGAAAATTTTGTATGTTCAATGTATGCAATGAAATCAGTCAATTCAGTTAATAATGCTCGGTTCAAACTATTTTTAAAATTTTTAAAAAATTATAAGGTAAAAAATATAAATGAACCATTTAAAAAAGAAGATTACTAAATTTTTCAATTCCTCTTTCTGAAGCTGAATCCGCAATTTTTACGACCACTGTATATCGCCAAATTATGGAGCCACGCTCACAGAAACTCCGACTTCCATGCTACCTGAATACATGGGCTGGTTAAAAAATGATGAGAAGTATAAATTTCAATGTTTGAATGGACTACATGTACCATTCAGTGTGAAAGATTGACCAAGAGCAGACGGAAGGTCCGAACATTTACTGGTGCTTTTAATTCCCTAGTTTTTTGATGAATCAAACAATAGCGAAACAAATTTGATCAATATTTTTTTATACATACTTGACGTTCATAAAAAGAACCATTTTAATTAGGAAAATGTTGTTTCCTGAATGATATTTGTGGCATATTTTTCAATGTCTAAGTACTTCTTGGGAAATAACACGAGCAATTTTCTTAACTGTGGTGTTATTTCCCGAGAAGTACTTAGACATTAGCAAAATGTCTTTAAGCATTTTTTTCTATTTTATAGTTCATTTGTTTATGATTATTAATTTTTTATTAATGTTTTATTTTATACCATCTTTAAATGTTTGAATAACTTATGAAGCCTCTAAGAGCGGTGTTGGAGCGTGAAGCGCGCTCGAGACCCCGTTGTTCATCGTCGTCTGCCTCTTTCGTTTTTATGTCTGCCTTTTTGCATATAATTTCATTTAACCTGAAATAATTATTTGCCATACTTTTTATTCATGAGCTTTATCTTTTTTTTCACACAAAAAACCCCACTTAGTTGCCGTCTGCTGACCATTTTACTTCCATGAAATTGTTTGCCGACCATTTCCTAGCAACACATAAATGTAAAAATTATTTTTATCCGTCAGTCTTGTTATATTTTTTCTTTCAAGAATTATGGAATGTGAAAGACTACTACCACATAGGTAAGTCTTCCTAGGCGCGCAGGCAGTCTAGAGAACATTAAATAGATCTTACGCAGCTATTCAAATATCATGTACCTTATACAAGATTTTTTATGTAGCCCCAGATCTCCGTCTATGAGTATTTGCCTACATTTCCAAATTAATCGTTTGCGTCTTAGATGATACAATTTGGTCGGGCGATTAGTTAATTTATCAAATTCGAAATTTAGTATTCGAGTAACTAGAAGCGTAAGCAGAAGGCTATGAGAATTATGCGAACCGACCTGAAGAAGGCAGATGTGATCACACATCATACAGAGAAATGTGATTCTGCCGAAACGTCGTCTGTGACGTCGTCATTTTACCATCGTTCCAGGCAGGGATCAGTTATCAACTACGCGGATGAATTCCCGGAAACCCATCTCTCATATAATATATATATATATATATATATATATATATATATATATATATATATATATTCACGTTTCGCGGATGACATATTGAAATCAAAAACAAAACAAAAATGTTTTATAAATTATTTGATTTTAGGGAATAAATTAAGTGAAGCAAGGTATAATAGATCGATTTAAACAATTCGTTGATTGCTATTGAGAAGATCCCCCACTACATACTTACTCATTCACTAACAATAATGACCATTCTAGTAAATTTTGATTGGTGAAGTTTTGGTATCAAAAACGATTTCAAATATTTAAATGACGGGAATGAAGAGAATCTGTTGACAATGGTTGGATTAGACTATGTGGCTAGTACCAAACTCTTACTATTTTAAAGGTAATAAGAATGTTATTTCTAAAAAGAAACGAAGGTATTGTCCATTGCAAATTAACAGATTATTGCAAATTGATTCAGTTTGCCATATATAATAGCAATTGACACAGACGCCAAATTAATATTTTTTAAGTGTACTCATCGTTTGTCACTTGAAATTCTTACCTTTAAATTCAATTGATCTCAATCACGAAATTTGTGTTGTTTCTAAATTAAATTCGATGACTATTGAATATTGTAATATATTATAATTCATTCTTACCAGGCATAAAATGGTTCATCAATCTCAGCATAAGGGATGTGCAAGATTCCTTTAACAGAGTAAGTTTGGCTCCATATAGGTGACTTAACTTCAGGGGCTCCTAAAACTAAATATGAAAATCTAAATAAGTTTCCGAGAACAATAAAAAGTCATTTTGCAGTTTCATTACAGTCCAAGATATCTAAAACTAAATAATAATTAAGTTCCTTGAGAAAATCTGGTCAGATTTTGACATAAAAAATATTAATAGGTTTGAAATAACCTGTATTTTTTTCCGAAATTCCATCGAAGTAAAAAATGTACCCATAGACAATTATTAAGTAACTTAGAGTAAAAGTTTTATATTGTAAAGTGCTTATATATATCCTTTGGGGTAACATAATCACGCATTACACATTTAAAGGAATATTGGGCACAAAATAAACATCTAATTTTCAATTCCCAAACTTATATGTTATTAAGTACGTAGCTAGTTCCGGCACTTAACGTTTACTACTTAATGACAAAGAAGATAAATAAAAAATGTTTGAAAACAAAACAATCAGCACTATGAAACTAATCATTTAATTGTGAAATGAAGTCAGTAACACAATAAAAATAAATTTGCTCTATTGATCTTTATTATTTTAAGTAAATTTAAAATACTGTTGGTATTAAATTAGGAAACACCATATACAGGGTGTTCCTAAATTGGAGGTACAAACGAAAAGGGGAGATTCCTTGAATGGTTTTAGGAAGAAAAAGTCCCATAAACATGGGTCCGCAAACGTTTCGTTTTCAAGATACAGAGTGTTAAAGTTTCAATTTTTTTCAAGTTTTTTTCTCATAGTATCTGCACTTCACAAGATATTCAAATGAAATTTGGCATAGATATTACAATTAAGAGTTTACACCTTGTGACATGCCAATTTCGATTGCAAATCTACAGGCTGATATTTTTTCGGGAACACTGTCGACTGTTGTCCTTCAGAACTTTTTTTGGTGAGCCACTGGTACTTTCAAAAATCGTAAAGAAAAGCTTTGTTGTTATAGCAAACTTTATGTTCTCTTGTAGTTTTGTCGTATCTACTACCGATTTCGAGAAAAAATTTTGAATTATTAAACTAGCAATGATTCTTAAAGATTCGACAAACTGGTATAATCATCAAAAAAATGTATTACTGCAAGAAACGTACAACTCAAAAATTAATCATAATAAAAAAACTAAATAACAACAAAGGAACTAAACTACAGCAATTGTTGAAAATGTCCTCCCCCAACCCTTATACAAGCTTCTGCTCTTCTTCTCATAGACGATCGAACTCTTTCAAACACTCCTGGAGTATTCCTAATTGTATCAAACGTGCCTATTATACGATTTCTCAGTTCGTCTACGGTATTCACTGGCGTTATGTACACTAGAGATTTCAGATGGCTCCATAGAAAGAAATCTAAACTATTTAAATCTGGGGATCTGGCGGGCCATGGCTGATGTCCACCTCGTCCAATCCACCTGTTTACACAATTTTCGTTCAAATACTCCCTAGCCAAAAGTGAAAAATGAGTAGAAGCACCGTCGTGCATGAACCACAATTCACGTCGCATCATAAGAGGTATATCATCCAATAACAAGGGCAAATCGTTCTCTAAAAAATGTCTGTATGATTGACCAGTAAGTCGCCCTGGCAAGAAGAAAGTACCAATCAAATAATCGCCAATATTACCACCCCACACATTTAATGAAAATTCCTCTTGAAAATAAGCTTCTGCAATTTCATGTGGATTCTCCTCAGCCCATATGTGTTCATTATGAAAATTTATGATTGAAGTCCTTGAGAAACAGGCTTCATCAGTAAATAGGATTTAGCAATCAAAATGAGGATTGTTCAATAGTCTGTTGAGGTACCACTGACAAAAAATAATTCTTGGATGACAATCTCGATGCAAGAGCGCCTGCACCCTCTGTATGTGATAAGGATAGAGCAAAGAATCCCGCAAGATCCGCCAAACCACTTGATGACTTGTATTTAAGGTAACACTAATTTTTCTTGTACTGGTTCCTGGATGTTCTTCTATTTCGTTCAGCACTGCCTCTTCGAGTCGTGGTGTTCTCCAGTTTCTGAAATACGCCTGTGAATATTAGAGAACATCCGATGACCAGGCATCACTCTATTGGGATAGCGTTCCATGTAAAGACGCTTAGCTTCTCTTGAATTACCATTTGCAAGACCATACATGAAATGCATGTCAGCCATTTCGGAATTCGTAAAATTCGACATGTTTTGATATTAAAATGCAACCATCTTTAATTTTCAAAACACAGGAGTTTAATTTGATGTGTCAAAACTAACAATAAATTTATTCATTCACCTACTAGGTAGGTAACTAGATTTCTGACAATTCGGAATTTTCTGAGGATTTCAAGAGAATCATTCAAAATTTTTTTCTCGAAACCGGTAGTAGATACGACAAAACTACAATAGAACATAAAGTTTGGTATAACAACAAAGCTTTTCTTTAAAATTTTTTAAGTACCAGTGGCTCACCAAAAAAAGTTCTGAAGGACAATAGTGGACAGTGTTCCCGAAAAAATATCACCCTGTAGATTTGCAATCGAAATTGGCATGTCACAAGGTGTAAACTCTTAATTGTAATATCTATGCCAAATTTTATTTGAATATCTTGTGAAGTGCAGATACTATGAGAAAAAAACTTGAAAAAATTGAAACTTTAACACTCTGTATCTTGAAAACGAAACGTTTGCGGACCCATGTTTATGGGACTTTTTCTTCCTAAAACTACTCAAGGAATCTCCCCTTTTCGTTTGTACCTCCAATTTAGGAACACCCTGTATAAGAAAATACAATGAAACATTCCTGGGATTTGCTATATAAATGCGAAGAGGTTACTAAAATGGTATTCTGGAGATATTATTATTATAGTATATATATATGTATACTGTAATAATAATATATAAGGGGACAACCTTAGATTTGATGACTTACACCCATAAGCTAAAAATTTTCTGATTTGCCCCTATCTAGGACAACTCTTTTTCCGATTTGCACGTTCACGTTCCTAAACTAAAAGCTGGGTACGGCCCTTTATATATATATATATATATATATATATATATATATATATATATATTATAATGGTAACGGCTTTTAAAATTAGTATGCAAACGAATTATGTATATGTATGTATGTGTATATGTGTGTATGTCTATATATATATATATATATATATATATATATATATATATATATATATATGTTCTTAAATTTAATATTCTACGTAGTTGGTAACTAATCGCTCCTAGGGGAAGTGTAGTAGCATCAGCAGTCAAAGACGAGGACAATGCGAACTGAAGAGGACAGATGGGATTATGCTGAAACGCCGTCGGTTTATCACGGATTTCAGGAAGGCTCAGTTTTCAACTTGCATTTAAATCTCGGGATACAGTACCAAAGATATATGGTTTATTGTACTAAATATATTAACTGTTATCACTCAAGAAAGTTATTATAATTTATTTTAAGTAACACAATAATTTTACGAAGTAAACACTTATTAAATGAATTTACAGCTTTTTAGACTACCCAATCTAATATTTTTGTAAACTTCTTAATATAATATTATTTACGTATTTACTAATTAACTTATGTTATCTAATTGTAAACACAAAATCTATGTTCATGTTGACGGTAGGTATCAGTTATTTCCAGACCATTGTTTTTGTTATTAATTTCTCATTCAATTGATATATAAACAAATATCCTTAATAGAATAGTAGGTTGTACAGGAAAGTCAATTGAAAACGAGAAAATAGTTATTTAATAAATCGTAAAACTCATTATGAACTTATTATTCATATTAAAAAACTGGGCATATTAACAATTTGAGATAAATTTAGTTGCATTATTCTACAGTATTAATTAAGATTATAAGATATTAATTGTCATTTATATATGATGCATAAAATTGTTTGACGTAGACAAATTAATTATTCACCTAGGTAAATTATTACCAATTTCAACTCTCTTACCCGAAATTAAAATACCCAGGAACAAACAACACACAATGCTAAAGTTCGTCATTTTGCCCCGATACCGTCAGCAGTACACCGAGAAATGATGTCTTTTTGATTACTAATCACTTATTTAAACTATTTGTTGAATCAGCTCATTGAAAACAAATGCTGATAAGCTACCGATTACTTAGAAATAAACAATCAAGCCGCTAAATGGAACAACCCCTATTGACCTCGCCATGTTGCCGGATTGAAATTACTTCCACAGCTCTAGTTGATTTATATAGGGTAATACAGTTTGATACAAATTTTAAGTAACATATCCGTGCTATTTTTTAATTTTATTAATACATAGAGTTTATATAATTTTATTATGATAGAAGAAATAATAGAAAATCACTGAAATCAATTGTAAACATGTAGTGTAAACCGATAGAAAATTTAAAAATAATAAATAAACTATACAGTGGGGTAATTATATATGTAGTTTGTGGAAGGGGCCCCCTCTTAATAGCCACTGGTATTATAAAGAAAAAGTAACATTTGACAGTAGATCATGGAAGCGAAAACTTCTTGCAAAATATCCTTCCCATCTCTTGTTATCTCTCTGTCTCTGTCTCTATTTCTCTTTTTTTTGTGTCGTTCTTACTAATCGATATAAATTTTAGGAGAATTATAATAATTGTTACTATTTTGTGACGATTCAGGTATTAACCTTAATGTGTAATTTAGTTCTTAATTTAAATATAACTGTAAAGGAACTTATGTCATTTAAATAAATTTTTAATTTTTTTGAACGAAACCCTTTATGACTTAAAGCGAGCTAATTTTAATGAAATCAATAATCATTTGAAAAATTTTAAATTACCAGATATTATTGTTTACCAACACTTTAATGAATTCATTGTATATTTTAATAAGTTAGTATCATTTTTGATTGAGAAATTTGTTCCTACCTTCAAAACTAATCGTAGATTATTCCTTTCTTGGTTCTCAAATGAATTAAAACTTGCTATTATTAATAAGAAAAAGTATCATAAATTATATAAGTCAATAAATTCTCATTTTTTGTATGCTAAATTCAAAGCTGAAAAGGGCTTATTGACAAGAGACGAAAAAGAATTTATTTCGACTACAGAGGAGTCTGAAATGAAAAGGGCAAATAACTTGTATAAATATGTAAATTCGCTTAATAATAACAATGGTATGCCCTCTTCTATGCATTTTAATGATCGAGTTGCTGGATAAAGATAATGATATTGTAAATCTTTTTGCATGTAAATTTGGTAGTATTTATCGAAATCTCGATTTAAACAATATTTTCCTGTCATTTAATATAAACGATTGTATTTATAGTATCACTTTTTCATGTGATGACATTGAAAATTGCATAGCTTTCATAGTCTTGGTCCTGACAACATTCATCCTCTAATAATTAAAGAATCCTGTGACAGTATTAAATTGTGGTTAACGAGGTGTTATAATGCTTATAAGTTTAGGTATTTATCCTGATTCATGGAAATTATCATACATTACATCTGTGCATAAGGGTGGTAAAACTTCGGATATCCACAATTATCGCCCAATTAATAAATATAGTATTTTGCAAAAATGCTAGATAAACTAGTTTTCAACAAAATCTATGAATATTGTTTTTAAATAAATAAAATAACTGAACTGAACCCGAGTGTGAAAATAAAAACATTACAATATGTTAGAAAGTTTATTATCTCGGAACAGCACGGATTTCTTACAGCCAGATCAACTATTACCAATCTCTCTGTATACCATGACTATCTAGCTTCTAATGCCTATAAAGAAACGGTTGTAGATTCTATATATACAGACAGCTTTTGATCTTGTTAACATTGGCTTGTGAAAACTAGAGGCTTATGGTTTCCATGGCTCACTGTTGAACTGGTTTAGGACATTCCTGATCGGTCGTCAACAGATTGTAAAAATTAGCAGCTTTAAATCAGTTCCTATCAATGTTGAATGAGGGGTTGGTCAAGGTACTCACTTAGGCCCATTGCTCTTCTCTCTATTTATAAATGACGTATCTATACCGAATAATATTAAATAGTAAGTTTTTATTTTTTACTGACGATGCAAAGTTTTTTAGAGCAATAACATCTCCAACTGATTCAATGTTATTATGTACAGCAGGATTTACTAGCATTTGAAAATTGGTGCACTGAAAATGGTTTGCTATTGAATAGCAAAAAATGCTTTACCATTCGCTTTGGTAGATCGCTAATTCCTTTTACGCCCCATATTCTAAATAATGAAATTATAGAACGTATAAACCATATAAAAGATCTCGGGATTATTTTTGACTCCAACTTATCTTTTAAACATCATATTGAGTACTGATATTTAAAAGTTAGTAAAAAGATTTATTTCATTAAAAGATTTTCAAATAATTTCTCAAATCCTTTGCTTTTAGACAATTATATTTTTCTTATATTTATCCCACGTTGATGTATGGCTCTGTCATTTGGTCTTATCAAAAGGTTGGAAGGTCTTAATCATTAATATCTAAGATATGCTGCCTATAGAATTCGACAAGCACTTCACTATACCGACCACTATTACACTCCCATATATGAATCACTTCAAATATCGAATTTACAATCAGCAAGAGTCAGGGCGAACTTACTGTTTGCGTTTAAAATTTGTATTGACTGTCCTGAACCAGTGCCCTAACTAGCCTTTTATGCGCCCGGTGCGAGCTTTCAAAACTGCGCCCCTGAAAAATGCTCTAACCAGGCTCTGATAATAAAATGGACAAATGTGCATAGAACTAAATCTATCTATTTATTGTTTACCAAAGTGTATATAAGTACTTAGTAGATTTATTTAAGATAAAAATTGTTTATTCAAAAATATTTGCTCAAATACAGAAATGACACAAAGTACTCGATAGTAACTCATGGCTGTCCTTACTTTAAGATTACTTAAAGATTTACTTTCCGCGCTTTTCTCGTTGAGAAGTCCTTGATTACATTTTCAAATGACAAAATCGCTAGGCCAGACAATCTTTCTTGACACATCGTCGAGCGCAGGTACGTTTTTATTAATTTGAGCTTACTGAATGATCTCTCGCAGGAAGCTACAGTCACTGGCAACTTTAAAAATATCTTTATAGCGACTACTACATTGGGAAACATTTTCTTTAAATCCAGTTCCACTATAGCTTTGAGAAGACCCATACTTGACTTGACATTCACATTTATCAAATAAAGTAGTCGCTTCAACTTGACTCTTCAAAGTTTCTATTTCGGCCGTCTACACCATATTCGCAATAAAACAAAATGTACCTACTAGCTACCATGCATGAGATAAAACTAAATACTGGTCTGGTCATTTCTGCGCCCCTCCGGGGTCTGCGCCCTGTGCCTGGGCACTGCTGGCACCATATTAAAATAAGTGTCCGTCAGAATGCATTAAATTAAAGTGAAGCTGATGTAGTAAGAGATTAGATTTTAAACAGCACGCCAAAAGTTTTACAAAGGCTTAGTTGAAAAAGACAAAATCGGTGGCTTAACATTAATATTATTTTATATTTAGCAATTCACATAATACCTTTTTCCTACAGCAGCGCCATTCTCGTCACTTCTTAAATTTGTTATTTAATTCTTTCAGCTGGACACTTTTCCACTTTAAACCCACTATAATTATTATCATCATTCCCTCATAGCACATGTACGTACCAATTACGTCTTAAAGACGTTCATTTTCGGAAATTCGACGCTCTTAGAAAGTCTGTTTCTGGTCCCGAACTTCATCAGGACGTACATGGGGGCGTCGAATGTTACTAATTCGTGTGTCCCAATGAAGTCTTGTTTGGACATACTTAGGACGTAGGAGAAGTCTTCTCTAGGACAGCACAGCAGTTCTCTAAAGATAAATGGATAGATCATTTTTAATTTTTTAAAGTTGTCGCCTAAATTTAGGTATTTAAAATAGGTGTTCCACAAGGAACAGTTCTGGACCCCTTACTGTTTTTGGAATTTGTGAATGATCTCCTAGACAGTTTGGAAGATGGAACCATCGGGTCTTATGCCGATGATACTGCCACTATATCTACAGCAAAGACTTGGCCTGAAGCAGTATCTAAAATTAACATATTACTTAAACACATCTCATCGTGGCTTCTAGAAACAGTGTATATTACTTTTGGTAACTACAGCGACAGTGTGCCTGACTGCTGTGATATTAAAATAAATAACAAACCCGTAAATAGAGTAGATAATTATAAATACCTTGGTGTAATTATTGATTATAATATCAAATGAACCAGGCACATTGAGTATGTCATAAAAAAAACTAGGTATCTAACCTTTATTTTTAAGAAACTGTTAAATATCATGGATACTAAAACTACTTTTATTATACTATGCGTTCTTTCACAGTGTCGCCTCATATGGTATGTATTCTTGCCTGCGGTGAAGCGTACAATAATACTCTTTCACAACTGCCGAATTTACAGAATAGAATCCTAAAAATAATTAGTAAAAAAATTACTTAACTGATAAACGTCCACTAAACATGAAACAACAATTTGCATTTGATGCTCTAGTGTACCACTATCCTACCTTAAAACAGAAATTCTCTAATTCAACGAGCATTACAAGAAATAAGAGTATCTTACCAAAAACCTATAAAAAAATTAGTGAGAAGAACAGTATATATGAGGCTACTCTGAGATTTCATGAATTACCAAACGAACTTAAAGTGCTAAATAATAATAAATATGTAATGAAAAATAAAATCAAAAGGTGGATTAAATATAAAGTAGGTGGTTAATACACAAATAACAAATTATTATAGTATGGAATTATCATAATATGACATAGAAACAACATCTATCTAAATCTAAAGAACTCCATTTTATTCTGATAGGCTGCAAGTTTTAGACTTAATGTTAATGTTAATTTTAAGCGGAATTTTACTGTTTAGATTTAATATAGATTTTACTATACCAGTTCCTAAGTACAGGTACCTGTGTGCCCCTCTTTAGGAATTACATTACTTAAATTTGTATTGTAGTGTAATTTTTGGTAAATAAATATGTAATGGTTGACTGATTGAATGTTAAAATATATACAATGTCATCTGTGTGAATACTCCGAATAATCAGTATTGTCCCTTATCACAACCCATCTTTAATATACATTAGCTGGATCTCATTTAAATAATTAATGTACTAAAACAATTTTAAATAAAGAGGATCAAAAATGGACGTCTTGCGCTATTAGAGTTGTCTCTACCATCTATAAGCTTGACCTTTTTTGCGGAGTTCTAGTTTGTTATCCTTGTATCTACTATCCATTAACTTGCTCTCTCTTGTGTGTCAAGTCTCTAATTTAAAATATCGCCAACACAAACTTGGAATGTTTGTTAGAACAAAAACCAAATTTTGTGCTGGTATTATATTAATTGGATGTTATATTAGTTTATTTACTATAATTTATTGTTTTATATAGACGAAGAGACTCTTAATATAGTATATGTGGACTGATCCCTATTTCTTAGAAAGAAAACTAAGTTGTATGGGTATTTCAAGAACAAGCAATTGTGGTGTGCCCAAATAAATGCAATTTCAATTTTTGCATTTCATTACCATACCTACTCATCTATTATTATTGATATGTATAGGTCTCCGTTTAGACGCTCTCGCTTTATTTAAATCTAGATAATATAATTAACTAAATTTGACGAATAGCATAACCAAACTCAATTAAAATTGCATCAAAATGTCGGGATTTATTTTAGTAATTGCCATAGACTTAATTTTAAGGAGGGAGGTGTCAATTTATTTATTAAGAAAGTGTGTAGAATTATTTTAAGTTGTGATAATAAAAATTGTATGTATTTTTGTTTACAAGCTCATTTAGTCAATACCATATTTTTGAGACCTTTCGCTTATTAAAACAGTGTCATACATTGACATTAACATATGTTAGCGTATGAACGTTTTAAGTTATGCGATTGTTTGTGAATAATTGTAAACTTATTAAGGTGTATTTGGAAATACTTAAATATCATTTCGACATTACGGGCCAGCTGCTTTGTTTTTTTCTGTGAATTACGTATAGTTTTTTCAGTGTTCTAGTGATCGATGGGCGGATTAGAGAGTTATTAGTATCAGCTGGTGGTATGTCGTCACAAAGTTCTTCCATAAACTTTTCCCAAACATTGATCTTTTCCTTGATATGGTGGACTATCTGGATGTTATTATTGACTGATATGCATTGTTTTATAACTGCCAGCAGTTTCATTCAGTTTTTATGAAGATTGAAATCGCCGTGCTAATTTTGCAGCTGTTGAGCTGTTCTATTTCAGTGCATTCATTTTTAAGTTTTGGTGTTTTGCTATTCTAATCTTTGATTCTACGAGTCTTTCAATACCTTTGTACATGTGGCCGTTTTATTTTGTTCTTACGCTTTTGACTTTCATACATTAACAAGATTTCATCTCCCATCCATCTTTGCTTTTGTAATCTTTGCTTTATATCCTAATCTGTTTTGCATTAAGTTTGTTGCGATGCTCATTATCTTTGCTGAAGATTATAATAGCTCTATCCAATATTTGAGGTTATTGTTTCAATTTGAGTGTTTATCTCATTACATATTTTGAGATTTTTACTTGATCCTCATTTTTTCTAACGACATATGTCGCTGGTTGACCGACTTTCACAAAATAATTTTCATGACGGTCCCGAATACTACATGGTAAGAAGTACATGTGCCCCTGGATATGATATATTTGGTGGAGGACTTGCAAGTTTAAGAGCGGCGAGGGTAACGCTGAAAGCATTTATTTGTGACCTTCATGTTTTCTTCTTGGCAGAATTGCCAAAGTGAATCACTCCGCGCGTTCCTTTCTCCAAGATCACAAGGTCCAACTATTTCCTCAAATATAGATATTATATATTTCTTTGAGCAGGACTTTGACTTCATCACAAAAGTTTTTCATATTGTTATAAACTTCGTGGGTTCAATTGATTAATTTTAAAAACTAATATTCACTGTCCCTTTCTAGAAACTTTTATTTACACATAAAACATCAAATATTTCCAACAGCTTTTTCTAATCTTATTTACATCGAAATCATAACAACGAAATAAGCTGCAGGCACTAAAATTAACTAACTGCTGAAATTAATGTCTCTTTATATAGGTTAATTTGTCGTTCTCGATGGTACCTTTTTCTGCCCAGCGTCGAGAATACTGTTTGGAGTCATCTCGAAAATTCCAGTTTAACTTTTTATTAGCCCAACGATTGATGTCTCATCGGAATGAAGCCAGGGCCGGCCTAGATAAATTTCTTAACTCTGCCGCCCTCTTAATTCTGATCGTCCCGGTCAGAAACATCCTCTCCATGGTAGGGAGCGAGTCGATCTAAATGAACCACCTTCAACTTAGCCCTGTGGTTTCGACGGATACGGTAGACAACATTAATCCTCTTGACCACCTCGTATGGAGCATCCCAGGCGAGTGTAAGCTTTAGAGATTTACCCTTGCTCCGTTGGGGGTTGTACAGCCAGACTTTGTCCCTCTCTTGGAACCCTACTGAATTGGCCTTGAGGTCATATCGCGCCTTCATCCGGTCACTGGTAGCCAACATCTGCGTTCGGGCTAATTCGTGTATTGTCAACATGAGGGGAATGCCCTCATCATGCTGGTTATTGCTGACGACCTTGGATAGATGTTGTTCCAAGGTCCGGTTGAATCATTCCACCTTTCCTTCTGACTGTGGGTGCAATGGTGTTGTTCTCGTTTTCCTGGTCCCCAACATCGTGCAGACCTTCTGGAATACATTCGATTCGAAGTTACGCCTCTGGTCTGAATGTAGATCCATCGGGACCCTTACATTGTACGGCTGCATTCTGCCCTTGGTCCGGGTCTTCGGGCTCTTACTGGTTGCACGGGTGTCACATTTGCGGCACCAAGCTCTGACGTCTTCGAAATAATTCATCCAGTAGTACAGCTGGCGAATTTTGTCTAGGGTTTTATTCATGCCTAGATGGCCTCCGGTAATCCCATCATGTACTTCGGTCAGGATGCTTGGTACCTTTTTCTTCGGAACTACCAGTTGGGACTTGGTTTCTCAGCCACCAGTGCTTTCTCAAACTCGCTTGAGCATTACATTCTCTATTCTTAGAGAGTCCTATTGGGCCCATAACGATTTCATGACGCCCGAGTGTCTAGCTACCTCTTCCCATCGTGGCCTGGGTGCCCCTCTCACCCAGGGTCTTCTTGATAGGGTACCGGCATTATTATTATTATTGCCGGATTGCGTAGGAAATGCTAGGATTGGGCTGGAATAGAGTGCCGCCTTCAGTCGTCTGAATGATGTTTCGCAGTCCTGATTCCAGCGGAAGGTCTCTTTCTCAGTGGTCTGCCGATGTAGAGGGGCGGCAATAGTGGCAAATCCATCCACAAATCGGCTGTAGTATGAACAGAGACCCAAGAAGCTTCGGAGTTCACGCTTGTCTCTTGGGACTGGCCAATCATGAATGGCTTCTATCTTATCCTCGTTGGTGCGGATTCCTGACTCGGAAACGACGTGGCCCAAAAAATCTACTTCTTTTTGGAACATGGAACACTTCTTCGGGTTAAGTCTCAGGTTGGCGTTCTTAATTCTGGAGAATACTTCACCCAGGTTCTTTAGATGGTCGTCGAATGTCTGACCCATGACCAGAATCGTCAAGGTATACTAAGCAAGTTCTCCATGTCAACCCGCTCAATACATACTCCATTAGCCTCTCAAATGTAGCGGGAGCATTACATAACCCAAAGGGCATGATCGTGAATTGAAACAGCCCTTTACTGGTGGAGAACGCTGTCTCCTCTCTGTCGTTTTCGTGTAGACCAATCTGCCAATATCCAGACTTTAGGTCTAGTGTGGAGAACCAACTGGAGCCTGCTAGTGTGTTCAGAGTGTCATCGATTCGGGGTAGTTGATAGTTGTCTTTCTTCGTGACGTCATTCAGCTTTCTGTAATCCACGCAAACCATGGGCTGATGGATGGCTCAATAATTCCATTTTGTAACATGGACTCTATGTTTTCCTCTACTGTCTGTTGTTGCTCCAATGGTAGTCGCCTAGGCGGTATTCTGATGGGTTGAGCCTTTCCGGTATCTATTCTGTGCTGAATGATGTTGGTGCGACCGGTGGTTCCATCTTGATTGTTAAAAATTTGCCAGTGCTTTGTGATAATTTGATTGGCTTTCTTCTGTTCCTCTGGTGTAAGGTGTGTCAAATGGTCAGCAAACGGTTGTAGGAACTCTTTACTGGGCCCAGTCTCCTTCACCGATGTCTGGTACTCTTCTTCGCAATTGATGATGATATCCCCTGGCTCGAAACAAGCTATTTCTTGACCATTAGCAATTCTGGTGGCCAAATTAAGGACTATAATTGGTATTTCTCGTCCGGTTTTAACTATAGCCGGTCCAACTAAATAGTCGTGAGCTGAATGTACGGGCTCCACCATTCCAACGCCGCTCCCAGGATTGCTTTCTAGCTTCCCGTGAATAATCTGTTCCGTTCGACCGGGAATTCTGGCTGCAGATTTTGCTATGCCGGATAATGTTGTCCCTTATCTGTAGCACGACTGCCTCACCCTGTATTGACATGGACTTGCCGGTGACTGTTCTGAGCTGGATGTTACTGTTAACTGACCGGATTTCTGATGACCTCAAAACCCGGGACTTGGCAATGGACACAGCGGCGCCGGTGTCGATGGTGATGGTAATTGCTCGGCCATTGATCGTGCCCCTGATGACTAGGCTACTGCTATCTCGGCAAAATCCCAGGATGGATACTGTTCTGGGGGCTGGTGGAGGGTTAGTCAACATTCGCTCCCTTATGCTGACTGATTGGAGTTTCCCTGTTGGTGAGGTTGTTGTTTTGGCTACCTCTGATTGGTGATCGTTCAGGTAGCCTCACTCTGCAGTCACGTTGAAAGTGCTACCGTCCACACCGGTAGCATGCTCCTCTGTGGTCAGTTCTTTGTGATCGTTCAAGAAGTTTATTGATTCCGGACAACACTGCCTGGAGGGATGGTTCTGGTTCGTCCTGGCTGAAGGAAACTGCTCGCACTCTTGGTTTGGACATGACTGCTTCTACTTCCAAGGCCCGAAGTAAAGCTTCATTACTTTTCTTGATGCCACTAAGTCTTAGATTTCTTTGTACGTCCACATCCCTGATACCGTTTATGAAACTCTTTCGTTTCCTCGGGAAGGTCTGGGTAGGACAAGTGTACTAACCGTCTGATCTCTGCTTCGAATTCTTGAAGGCTCTCTCCGGATTTTTGCGTTTTCCCACTTAATTGCACCTGGTATACTTGGCTCAGGGATTGATTGTCGTATCTCTTGTCCAGGATGGTTACGATCTTGTCGAAATTGTCTTGTTCATCTACTGGAGGATAAGGCCCCAGGCTTGGACTGGTGCAGCGGAGTTCAACCATTATTTAAGGAAGCCACCTACATAAGGAAGATAAATATCAAATGTAGACATTTGTCATACTACATTAACCTAAGAACACGAAAGGGAGATATGTGATGAAATTATACGACAACTGGAAATTCGATACGGGTATTTAAGATACAGAAACTCAACAACAAGAAGCTACTTGAATTAAGAAAAGGAAAATTTTTAATGTGGGTAGAAAGAAATTTCAGGTATAGCAACTGAATATGTAATTGCACTCAGACAAATGAAGAACCGTAAACCACCAAGAGACGAAGGAATACTGATAAAAATAATAAAGGAAAGGAAAGAGGATATTTCTTACAAAAATATGTGTGCTTTCCATACGTGCCTATCAGATAAGAAATCCCATGGACTTGGAATACTGTTCATCAGATATTAATATGCAAAAGGAGCTCTAACGAATCTTGGGAATTATAGACCGATAAGCGTGTTAAATTATTACAAATCGCATTGGTAAAAAACTGCACAAATACCAACCAAACTAACTATCGGCTTTCGAAACGGTTATAGTACAAATGAAGGCCAATGGATAAATCATTGGAGTACAATTACCTGTACTAAAACATGTACAATTACAACATATTCACTGTACATCCCATATACTTAATACTAATATACTAGTAGTCATGGGTGTACCGAGGGGGTATGCGGGGGCATAAATTTGCTGACTTTCCCCCCACTGGACCAAAAAATTTTCTGAATTGACCCTCTTGTTAGGACAATTTTTTTTTTTAAATTTGTCCCTCCCTAAACCAAAAGCTGGGTACACCCTGGCCGCTAGCAAAGTCTAAAGGAAGGCGCAAACATCACAGTCCGAACGTATATATGTCTATAACGTTTTAGTGTACTTCGGGCCTTGCACATATTCGAAAATGTCCTAATTGGCTCTTCTGTAGTTGGTTATACTTTCTCTCTGTTTAATTCTTGACAACGTTTGCGCGGTTATGTTTTCTCTCTGATTCTTGACAACGCTTGCGCAAATCGGTTTAGGTACATTAACACGGTATAATCTACTGTCTCTCTTAGTAGGTTGACCTTCCGCTAACGGGCGATAGCAGTATACTAGTATTAAGTGGGTATATGGTACATCTACATCAAAACCTTAGTATAAAATAAGAGGGCACTGATGAAAATCGTTACGAATGCTTTAGAGGATGCTTTTAAAAAATTACGTTGACAATATAATGAAAACATTCAAATAAATGGAACAAAGCTCACTTGAGAAATGAGAATTACTAATGTAATTTTTGTCGGAGAAAACATCCAATCATTTGCAAATAATGTTAACAGAAAAAATAGAAATTGATTTAAAAACGAATCTAACAAAAATCGAAGTTATAGATACTTAAAACAGAAAATGAAAACTGGAAGAATTCTACAGCTGTGTTAATTTATACCATATTATAAAACTTGAATGAAAGAATAAAAAAAACAAAAAATTATACAAGGTGAAGACTGCCCTGGGTCGCCTTTGGGAAATTAAATAGGATAAGAAACAATAAAAATATATTGAGGCATTATGTTCCAGTGTATTTGTCAATTGTGTTCTACCAATTTTACGGGCAATCTATATACAGACTAAGAATAATGAAGACACTGGAGCACCAAATGTTGGGCATAATATTTAAATGGAACTACTCTGGCCGTGATAGTAAGAATAAAAGCTGAAACGCGGCACATTTCTGTAATGATGGCCCAGTTTGGGGAAGAGATCCAAGGGATATATCCCAATGCGACGGAAGGATAAAATAGATTTGCTTGACTGAGGTGGATTCGAGAGATAAAGAATGAGACAGGCTGATGTCTAGAAGTGGACTGAGGAGATAAGATAACTCTGAACCGCCCTGAAACGTCTTTTGCAGTAAAGAAGGTGATAGATTGGGGTGTTGCTCAACAAGAATAAAAAAGTAGACCGAAAGGCATACAATGTGTCTAGGTTAGTAAATCCCATTGTAGTAGAAGACTTGTTAAAATAAAATAGAACCATGAGCTCTTCATTAAATGAAGCTAAAACTAAATTCTTATAACAACAAATAACAAAAACAATTGTAATTGATGATTAAATCAATCCTATTATCTCCAAAGCTTATTTAGAAACCATACTGATTACAAAGGGTATGTCAGGTATGAAAATAGCTTACATCAACTCAAGCAGAAAAGGATATTCTTTTTTAAATCATTGAAAATGAGTTTGTATTGATTTTAGTTGTTATTCTATGATAAAGGTACAATTTACCAAATTAAACAAGAATGAAATGAAGCTTTTAGCCCGACCAGGTTACCTTAAAACTGTACAAAATTTTTTACTAGAAACAAAATTAAGAAAAATTAACCGCGAGGACAAGCCATATACTTGTAACCTATTAACTAACCAGATGCAAGATGGAAACAGGTACAAATATCAATTGAAACCTGAAAAACTGTAAGGTTCAGCAATAAGGCTGATAACGGTAACATATTTTTTGAGGACAGCTTTTGTTCTAAAAATGAAGAAAATAAACTTTATATTAATATGCGCAAATATTTAGATTTATCTCAAATAAGCGATAATAATCAAGATTGTTGATACCATTGTAATTTTCAATTTGCTTTGCAATTGTATTAACTGATACAGTCATTAAGTGGTTAGACCTTATCTAAGGATTTTATTTAAAGTGTTTTATTGGTAAACTATTCAGTTCGATAAATTTGTTTGTACCAAGAAAATAAAAGTTCAAATTTATTTGGTACTAATACAGAGTTCGGTGAACCGATATAAAGAAAGTAATTCTGATTTTTGAAATAACTTCTGGAGGAATATATACAAATTTACCATGCTCTTATCTACTTGTGAAAATACTGAGCATAATTTTGAGAAAGTAGCGAGCATAGAGCCTCATTCATAAAGGAAAACGCAAATCTTAATGTTAATTTGGAGGAGCAAATTACAAAAAGCGGCTTATTAATGTAACACATCAAATGAAATAGCAGAGGAGTCCGGTATGCTTAATTTGCAATTACTAAAGCGTCATGGGGACCTGTTGGATCGTGAAGATTAGCTCCTAAAACGGACGAAAGTTTATATAAAGTTTGTCATTTTAGTGGGGGGGGGGGGTTAGAGCGCGTACAAATTCTAAAAAATTTAAAAAGAAACAATCACATGGAAATAGTCGAGGGCGTCCGACATTTATAGTGTATACATGCATTGCCTTTCTGATAACCGAGAGATATTCATCTGATCATTATAAAGTGGGGAGTGGCGGTAAAAAGGGGTAGAAAAAATTATTCCAGGGTGTTAGATATTCAGAGGAAATGAGTGATGATTTGGACGCGACCAAAAGTCATGATCAATTTTTGAAAATTTATAAAAACAGATGGTTCAACCTGATGTCCTAGTCGTCCTCAATGATAATCTGACAATTATATGGAGGAATATTGTTAATCTGACAATTTGATTTTTTTCAATTACTGGATTAATAAAAACTATATAAATGTAATTGTTATTCTATCATGTATTGATACGAAAGTACATAAAAATAAAATTAGTTTTATTAAAACATAAAATTAAAATATTAGTTAAAGTAAATCTGTATTAAAATGTTAATAATACAAATAGGGAATGAAATATTTTAAAATGTAGACCATAATATTTCCCGTCGTTCAACAAAATTGTTTAAAAAAAAACAACTAAACTTCGTTCAAATCCTGTTTTCATTTTCAATTTCAATTCGTCTGTATCTGTGTTTTTTTTCCCTTTTTTTTTATATTTGTTCACCGATTACTCGGAAACGGCTCAAGGAATTTCGACGGTTTTATACTGGATTCTGTTTCAGGGAATCGCGAAGTGGTCCAATATTTTTTTCATTAACATAGCTTGTACCTTTTCTTAGAAAATGAGGAAAAACTATTTTACCTATTCTCATATACCTATGCCTTGGTGGAGTCGCCGGTATTGAAAATTTGGGGAAAAAATATTCGAAACATGAGACAAATTGAAAAGAATTTGGATTGTTCCGGGATATCCCAAAATGGTCCCATATTTTTTTCAATAACATAGCTTGAATCATTTCTTAGAGAATGGGGAAAAACTGATTACCTATTTTTCTTGTACTCTAGGCCTTGGTGGAGTCGCCAGTATTAAAAATTGGGAAAAAATTATTTGGAACATGGAACAGATTGAAATGAAATTGGATTAGCTCCGGGATATCCCAAAATGGTCCCATATTTTTTTCAATAACATAGCTTGAATCATTTCTTAGAGAATGGGGAAAAACTGATTACCTATTTTTCTTGTACTCTAGGCCTTGGTGGAGTCGCCAGTATTAAAAATTGGGAAAAAATTATTTGGAACATGGAACAGATTGAAATGAAATTGGATTAGCTCCGGGATATCCCAAAGTGGTCCTATATTTTTTTCAATAGCATAGCTTGTACCGTTTCTTAGAAAATCGGGAAAAACTTTTTTACCGACTTTTATGCAGTAAACTCTGGTGGAGTCGCTGGTATTAAAAATATAGAAAGATTTTTTTTTGTTCTGAGTTCTTTGGGAATAACACCACATAAACTTGAAAGTCTGTAAGTCTGTATATTCCAAAGTCCAAACGTTTCAAGGTCTAAATCAGACCCCGTTTTCAATGAGAATTTGGTTTAAGTTAAGTACCTTTATTTTTAATAGCAACTCAAATTGTTATCAGACAAACTTAATTATAATTAAAAACTACGTTCTATTATGTTATATTAATTAAAACTGATTAACGATTTATTATAAGATTCCGCGTAGGGGAGACTATTAAATGAATGTCACTATAATTAACAGACGTAAAGAATGATGAGAATGATGACATTCAAATCGTCTACAATATAGTGGATCCACATATACATATCTACAAAACAAGTTATTCTATTCAACAGTAAACCAGGTTGGTCAAGCTAATAAATGAAAGTAAAATACCTTATGTTAGGCATTATCGAGAAAGTTTATTTTAATTGAAAACTGCATCCAATTAAGTCATTGCATCACTAAAAATTGTAAAAAAAACATTTTTAAAAAACAAAAACCTACTTCAAAAGAAAATTAACTAAAAAATATGAAATAATTATTAGCTACAATTATATACTTTTTCTGAAGTTTGTCTTAGAAAAGACCCTTTTTCGATGAGTGAGATCTCATTGAAACGTCGCAAAAGTGTCTTTTCTAAGACAAACAAGAGAAACGCACGAGATTCCCGAGAACAATTAATTACATTTCATACTCGTCAGAAGTAACATATATATATATATATATATATATATATATATATATATATATATATATATATATATATAAATAGGTGAAGTTTAAAATAATAAATATTTTAGACAAATTATTTAAAAATACAAATAAAATATATTTTTCAAAATTTTAGATAATGTAGTTTCTAAAGTGGGAATTAAGTCGATGTTTAATATTTTTGTTAATATCTTTTAAACAAACGATTTTAAAAAAATTGTAATTCACATAATGAGCCTTTTATTTGATAAATTACATGATGTATTTGAAAATTTAATTTTTATTTTCCATTTAATTCTATAATTTGTCCCCAAAATTCATATTGGGGTTTTCTATTAATTTTTCTTATAAATTTCAAGTGGGCCCTAGTACCTTTAATTATTTTTTAAATTTTAAGTAATATGGTTTCGGAAATAAAGTAGGAAATGAGAATTTTTTATTATTTTGTTAATATCTTGTAAACAAATAATTTTAAAAATATAAAAAATATATATTTGTAAATCCGGTTAATTCTATAATTTGGCCCCCAAATTTAATATGAGAGATTTCTTCGTAGTTTCCTGTAAACCAAAAAATGTAAGTCTTATAGTTTGGGGAATAAAGGGAGAATGGGTATTTTTTATATTTTTGTTAATATATTTTAAAATATGCATTTTAAAAATATGAAAAAAATATATTTGAGTTGATATATTACATGATGGGTTAGAAATAATTTTAATTTTATTTTTTCCATTTAATTCTGTAATTTGCCTCCTAAAATTAAC
This sequence comes from Octodonta nipae, assembly GCA_034190945.1. NCBI lineage: Eukaryota > Metazoa > Arthropoda > Insecta > Coleoptera > Chrysomelidae > Octodonta > Octodonta nipae. The sequence goes on from CM067219.1 coordinate 93,284,094, forward strand.
ATTAGGGGTTTCTACTTATTTTTCAAGTAAAGTTCAGGTGAGGTCCTATGTCCCTATTTTCTTTCAAATTTTTATGTCATAGTTTCGAAGGGGGAATAGGTAATTTTTTATATTTTTGTTAATATATTTAAATAATTTACTTTAAAAATATGAAAAAATATTTATTTTCGTCATAACGAGCCCTTTCATTGGATATGGTACATGACGCATTAGAAACAATTTTAACTTTATATTTACCATTTAATTCTGTAACTTGCGTGCCAAAATTAATCCGGTGATCTAGGAGCTAATTGAATAATTCCACGTCTTCTAATCCACCTATTGGGTAAAACCTCGTTCAAATAACCTCTAACAGTACGTGTGTAATGTGGTGGAGCTCCGTCTTGTTGGAACCAAATTGATCTATCCATTGCACTTGGGTCATTATAACATTAGGAAAAAGTTATTAGGCTGTAAAAAGTTCATCAAAAAATCTAGATAAACCTCAACAATACAGTATCTTCAAAAAAGTAAGGGCCAATAAATTATTCACTTTTTTAGGATATACCTCACACATATCCAATTAGGGTTTTCTCTGCTCCAATATCTACAGTTTTGCCTATTAATCGTCCCATTTAAATAAAAAGTAGAAAATACAGTTTTGTGTATTAACTGCAAATCTGATACCATTCTGTTCATCATCAGTTCACAGAATTGTTGCCTTCTATCGGAATTATCCTTAACTCTTGAATGAACTGAACTTTATAAGGACCAGGATATTATTTCACAAACTTTCTTTTGAGTTCTTGTTTTATAACCGCATCCAATCGAAATTAAAATGTCTATTGTTTAAATCAAATACACACAAATATTTTTCAATATATTGACGTGTGACAGTAATTCATAAATATAATAACAGCAGTCTAATAGATTCACATTACACACTTCTATGGAGTTAATTAAAAACAAAAAATATATCAATAGACCAATTCAAAGATTGTGTTGCTTATTCTCAACAAGTGAATGGTGGACATTTAAAACATTTAATTTAATTTTAAAATAAATTGAAAAGTACTTCCTAAACATTATGTCACAGTTTCCTTCATTATAAGTAAATTGTCAAAATTTCATACTAACAAAACAAATTTTATTATTGCACCAAATTTTAGAAACTTAATATTGGTGAAAAGAGAATAAAAATACTTCCTTTCGAATAAGGTGCCACTCGACAACCTCCCCCCTCGTCTTATTTACATTTTTGGGAGGTGGTAGAAGGGATAATATTTTCATACTGTAAACTGTCAAATTTCCAACAAATTCATAATCACTTTCAAAACGTCTTTATTCCATACATATGAACCGCACTGAATGTAAGTACCTATAATGCCTGCAATACACGTTGGCCGACCGTCGCCGAGTGAACGCCAATACCAAGGAGTAAACAGTATCTTTGCATTGTCTTGCCGTTGCCCGGTGTCGCTCGCCTAGTTGGCCGAGGTAAGTTAACCGCCAACGTGTATAGAACTCCTTTGGCGTAGCTTGTTACAACTTGCTATCATTCGTGCCCACTTGCCGCACTTCGGAACGTTGTCGGTTTTTCGGCACAAATAAAAGGCGCTCGCACAATATAAACTGACCAAGCCCAAGGTATGGGCATCTCTTCAAAATTCGGCTATATTGGCCATTGGCATTGGTTTTCGACAAACTTGCCAAACGTCGAGGCAGTACCACTTGCCTTTTATTAATTTGACTACGCTCGAGTTGGCCCAAGCTGAACAACGTGTATTGCAGGCATAAGAATAGTGATAGATTTCGCAGATGTAGTTTTAGTCGAGTACGAGAAATGAAGTTTTAGTTTGTTCAGGTAGGTATAAAACATTTGTTTATTTACATTTCTAGCGTCACTTAATTGTAATTAGAAAATACTGTGAATTCATTTCAGGATTAAAACAAAAGCATAGGTACAATACATGAAATTGAGAAAAAGGAAGAATGGTGAAAAAGGACATTAAACATCGTGATTTTAAGAAATTGATTTAACTAATCATTCCTGTTTCGTTTCTGTGTTAAATGTTTCGAGTTAGATATTCATAATATTTCGTAAATTGAATGTAGTCTTGTTTTGCTAAGATATTAGTTAGTACCAGTCAATATTTTCTTCACAAAGAAATTAAGACTCCCATGTGACCTTTATTATGACATGATAAAGGATAATTGCTTAGAGAGAAAATACGACTTGAGAGTAAATTTTTTTGTTGCTAACAAGGAAAACAAATTCAGAGGTTTAATCCCTAAATGAATAAAAACAAACTAAATCGTTACTGATCTACTATATACAATGCAGCCCAATCTCCATTCGAACCGAACAGTTTCACCTCGAAATATTGGATGGTTAGATCGGTTAGTTCAGAAAGAAGTACAAATTAGTATATATAGACTTCTGTACATAATTAAAAAGGAATGTAATGAGATGTTGACTTAATAATTAAAACATATTCCAAAAGTAAATAGTTATGAAATCTCAAGCTTGTGATTTACTTAAATTTTTGTTCCATCAGGATAAAGTTTTTTGTTTTGACTAACCAAAATTCTGGAACCGGACCCACTTGTTTCAAATCGTTCCAATTAAGAAATAAGTATTTCATTTAATAGGTAAATTTTTACATTTAAATTCATATTTTTTAAATATTTTTACCAACATCCTTTAGTGTATATGAAATGGCTACCTGTGATTCGTATCAATTCAAATGTCATGCGATAAACTTATGACGTACATCTTTTTTTGAAGTGGGACGCTAATGCTATGAGAGAGACTATATATGCAATGTCAGGGCGAAGATGATAACGTTAACAATAGAGGCAGATAAAATTTCCAAACAATTGTGCTCAATGAATTGAAAAAAATCAAAGATCTTGATTAGGTACTTTCCCATTATTTATACCAGGGTTTCAATTCTCACCGTTAACGACGCCAAGTACCACTTTTTTACACCAGGGACAGAGTTACCTTGACATGATTTTGGAGAACTGCTATTTTAAATATTATAAAAGTATACCAAGTTTGGAATATAACTAAACTATTGAGATCTGTAAATAAAGTCTTCAATTAAAAAATAATATTTATTCATACAATTTTTCATATACAGAGTTATCCACTAATTATTAAAGATAGACCAAAATGGTTGATCTGTAACACAAATGCATCGTTAGAGCTAATTAGGATCATGTGAACAGAAGAACAATTGAACATCGCATTTTCAAGATATCACCAGAAACAATACTTTTCCAAATGGATCACCCAGTATATTATTCAATAAATCGTAGGTTCGTTCAATTTTGGACATGTTGGGTTTCTATAAAAGTAAACCAATAAATAACTATTATTATTAGAGATATTTTTGTATTGTGTAACAGTCAATTAATTCTAAAATATATTAGGGCAGACTTTAATAAAGTTTATGTTTATATTCAATGGATCACCGTTAAACATTAGTTTGCACTTGACACGTAAATGATACTTTTGGTCAAATTATTATTATTTTTGAAATTTACAGTTTATATATCTTATTTTTAGGGTTCCGTATATACAGGGTGTTCTGTAGCCTTTATTACAGGGTATAATAGATTATTTCCGGCTTCAAAATGATTGTAAAGCTAAATATGTAAATACTCAATAGCGCATACACCTTTAATAACTGTATTAACAAAGAAAATTATTATTTAAACTCTAAATATTCTGTTATAATTTGCCCTACGTTTCTCCGATCAGATGTGGCAACATAGCATATACTCAGTACTACAGCTGGCCGCTGCCATGAATGCTTTTTTGCTGCCCGGTTCTTTTAAGAAAGTGAAAGTGATTTTTGCGTGACATTCGACATAGCGTAAGTTATTTGATTTTCATTTTTAAAAATATAAATTGGAAAAATAAATAAAATCTGTTGTGAATTGTGAGTTCAAGTGTATTATTTTGTGACAAACAGTGACAATTATACAATTAGGTAAAGACCTGACATGCTATTAATGTGTGGGGAAAGCAAATGTAATAACAAGAATTTTGAATTTTGAATATTTACTATAAATAATCCGTTTGCTCTATCATAATGACATCCTGCAGGTCAAAGGTTTTTATTTGTCTAAGGTAAGTAATATTAATTTCTTAGTAACAATTATTTCTCGAAGAATTTAACACATAAAAGAACTACATATAAGAAATGTTTTGTTTAATATATTTTGTATCGAATTATTTTTGTATCATAATGTAAACAACCTGATGCATGTTATGAGTGGGTTCTCATAAACAAAGTTTTAAAAAAGATTTTATTTTATTAACACAAAAAAATCACACTTTGAATTATTTTATAACTTAACTTTGGATTTAGCGATTTTAAATACGCGTTTAACTAATGTGATATGAACTGAACTGTATGAGGAACGAACCGTGATAGAGCTACGAGAAAGCATATTTGAATGAATTTATAAGTTTAGGAATGCTTAGGCATCATTTCCGTTCTGGACACCTGCAAAGCAAAAATAGCAAGCCTGCAAAATAGCGGCGTAAACAAGTAACAATAAGCTATTGTTTGATACAATGTAGTTACTTTGTTGAAGGTTAATCCAATGTTAAGTTTTACATATAACAGGTCCCCTTATATATAAAAAGTTGGGGCAATGCTGCAACTTTTGAAAGTATAAAAATTCAAATTTTACATTATTTGGATTTTTCAATTACTTGGTTAATAAAATTATAACGTTTAAAATATAAGCTTTGAATATCATAATGTGATTATATAAAATGTTAAAATGTAAGTGGTTAAAATATCATTAAAAATAAAAAGTACATAAATATTATTCTGAAATTAAAAGTTCACAAAAATTAAATGTTTTTGTTTTCACTCACATTTTTTGTTTAACCAAGTTCAATATCGTTTTCGTCTTCTGGATGGACACTCGGTCTTCTTGTTGGTAAGAATCTGGCGAATGTGAAATGTCTTCTTTTATGTGGACTCGGTGGAGGAGGCGGATTTGGACCCATGATGCTTATTCTTGTCGGTCGTTTTCTTTTACACTTGCAGAACGTGTAAAGGGCTATTAGGGCTACGATTAGTCCAATAGTGAAATAAGTGAACCATGATATATTTTTATTTACGAAGGGCTCATTAATTATTTGATCCAGTTGTTCGGAATATTGATCCAATTTATGTTGTGCAATATTCAAATCGTCTACATTTATTTTATTTAGTTTTAAGGGTTTGAGCTCTGGTAATTGTTTCTTCTCTGGAATGTTACTGCAACATTCAAATGGTATTTGTACTGGGACAGTATTGTATATTTTCGTATTTCTGTCGTTGCTATTTCTGGCTCTTATTCTTGTTGTTCCAATGAAGGCGTTGCACTCTGGAGTTAGTGTTATAATTGAATTGTTTTTTATTATAACAGTTTTTGTGTCTTGATTTACACATTTACTTGTTATTGGTAGTGGATCAGATACAGTGATCAACCATGTATTGATCTGGATTTCTTTTACATTGTAGCCATTTGCATAAATTAATGACGATTGACAAGTTTTTGGCAATTTGAATTGTTGTTTAAGTAGTTGGGCTTCGCATATTGAGTTTGTATCGATTGGTAGTGGGAGTACATCAGAACATATCTTTGAATTTGCATCTAGGTTTTTGCAATTATCCAAATTTTGAAATGTAACATAGAGTAAAGATTCATCATCTTTTGCGATGTATTTTTCTGATAATATTATTGATTGATGTAACCCTGTTCTACTATGTTCAATTGGTAGAGGATATAGTTGAAAAAGAGTATAATACTCGGATTCTACTAAGGGAATCTTTAAAACAAATATTATTTTTGACTCTGTTTGAAAAGCATACAACTCGATTATTTCAAAATATTTAGCAATGTTCGTTAGTTGAGGGGATATTGGTAAATTGTCTTTTGTTAGAGCTTGAGATATTTCTTGCAATGAATTGACTAAATCTTTTGGTGTTATTATTGAAGTGTGTATTATTTTTAATCGTGAAAAAGTTATTGAGCTTAATATATCATTAATTGAACTTTCGAGAAATGTGTAACTTTCCAATAATGTTTCGCAAATGTCTAATATTTTTAATTTACTTTCGTAAAATGCTAAATCATCATTAAGAGTATAAATTGATTTATCAATTTTCTTTAAATCTTCATTAAAAGTTTCCTCATCTATTTTGAGCTTTTGAATTGTATTATTAAAGTTTTTAATTACCGAAGTGGTAACTGATATGTGGTTTTTCATTAAATTTTCAATTTGATGTTCATCATGATTTAATTTTTCGATACAATCTGAGAAATATTTCCCGTCTGAAGCATCGAGGTTTCCCGATATGAATTTCCATACAGTTCCTATACCATCTATTAGACCTCTTTTATAGCGCTCGTTATTCGCTAAAGTGTCTGCAAATATTTCTGAATATTTATTTTCTTTAGATATCTGACTTAATATATTTATGTGTGTTTGCACATGTGGTTTAAAACTTCTCATTTTATTTGTAGATTCTGATATCATACTTTTTATGTGTTCCAAAATATTGTTGTTATCATTTAAAGCATTTCTTATATTTTTCAAATCTTTGTAAACTAATAATGTCCACCTGTTATTTGATAGTTTCATTAATGAGTCGTAATTATAATAAATTCCTACTGTGTTGTTTACGGGAGTGATCTGAACTTGACATTGTGAGATGATGAGTAGGTGTGTAATGAATCCGATAAGCGTTAAATGTGTTCCATTCATCTGAAAAGAAATTATTTTTCAAGATGTGGTTTCATTCTGTCGAAATTTATTTTATAAGTATTTTGTGTATCTGGATTTATTACTATAGCTGAGTTTTTCAAAATTTCAGTTATTTCGTATGGGCCATTAAATTTATTTTTCAATTTGTCTGAAATTTGAGATTCTTTTATAAAAACTTTATCTCCTACTTTAAAATTATAACGATTTTCTGAAATTCTTTTATCAAATCTTTCCTTCCCTTTTTCTTTTGATAATTGGGTTCTTTCCCTGGCTAATTTATAAAAATAATTAATTCTGTTATTTAAATCGCGGATGTATTTGGAAATTATTTCTTTTTCATTATATAAATTTTCCGGTGGTCTCGAAGATGTATGACCAAAAATTAACTCGAAGGGAGTAAATCCGTGTGTCTTATTTTGTGTATTATTGTAACAAATTACTGCATATGGAATGCAAGTTAGTGGATTGTCATTTGGGTTTTCTGAAAGATGGGCTCTGATCATGTCTAATAAAGTAGCATGTAGTCTTTCAATTGATCCATTAGATTGAGGATGAGATATGCTTGAAAATGTAAGTTTGATATTGTAGAGTTGACATAAGTCTTTCACTAAAGTATTATTAAATTCTTTGCCTTGATCGCAATGGATCCTAAGGGGTGTACCATAGTGTTGAAAAAATAGAATTAGTGTATTTACGATACTTTTTGAAGTTTTGTCATTAAGAGGGTATGCTTGGATAAATTTTGTTAGTTCATCGTTAATCGTTAAGATGTAATTCTTTGAGGGGATTTCAAGAATATCTATATTTATTCTTTCAAAAGGTGTACGAGGGGTTTCTGTAATTACGAGGGGTTGATTTAGGTTTTTTCTACAAATTTTAGTTTTTTGAATGTTTCATATTTTTTTATAAAATTCTCAACGTCTTTATTTAATCCTTTCCATTGGTATTTTTCTTTAATCCTGCGTATAGTTTCGTTTATTCCTCGGTGTAAGTTTCTTTTTCCATTGTGGTATTCTTCTAAAATAATTTGTCTTTCATCAAGATCTGGTGTCTTTGTTACATTCTGGCATATTTTAAATTTTATTTCTGTGTCAGCGTAAATGTAGCATAACATTTCTAAGATCGGTAAATCTACATTGTTTTCCACAAAATATGTTTTTGAAGGATCTAGTTCATTTTTAAATTTGTAAATAGTATAAAATAATCTTTCGTTTGTTGAATCGGGATCATAAGGTAAAAATATTAAGTAGTAAGTTCTGTTCTTTACTGTCGCACTATGTAAGATATTTAATTTGTTAAAGGTAATATCTAAATTTTCTTCGAAAATATCTTCTAGTATTTTTTCATGTAGTTCTTCTCGTGTTTGATTTTGCCAAAATAAGCTTATTATATCTTTGTGCTGTTTATTTAATAATTGATCATTTAAATATTCCACTTTTGAATAATCGATTAATGAGGTTGTTTGATATAATTTAACGAAGTTTTGAAATTCTGCGTCGATTTCTTCAATATCAATTTCTTGTTCGTCAGCTGTGTCTGTTTTTTCGCTGTCGGTTGCTGAGTTGTTTGAGGCTAATTTTTTGTTGCTAATTTCGAAGTTTCTTTAAAGTGATTGATCTTTATTCGTGAAAGTGCGTCTGCATTTTTATTAATTCGTCCTGGTTTATACATTATCTTGTAATCGTACTCTTCTAATTTTAGACGCCACCTGGCAAGACGACTGCCTGGGTCTTTTATGGAAAAAAGCCATGTTAAAGGGCGATGATCAGTAATTAGTAGGAAGGTACTCGAATATAGGTAACATCTATATGTCTTGACTGCCCAAACTATTGCTAATAGTTCGCGTTCAATTGTTGAATATCTTGTTTCTGCCGGACAAAGTGTTCTTGAGGCGTATGCTATTGGTAAGTCTTTTCCTATAGGGCCTTGACTTAAAACTGCACTTGCATCACATGTGAGAACAAAAGGTTCTTCAAAGTTGGGATATTTTAAAATCGGTTGTGAAATGAGAGCATTTTTTAATTCTTCAAATGATTTTTCGCATTCTGAATTGAAGTTGAAAGGAACGTCTTTTTGTAGTAATCTCGTTAATGGTTTTGCTATCTTTGCAAAATTTGAAATAAATCGTCTATAATACCCTGCTAGACCTAAGAATGATTTTATTTCTTTGATGGTTTTCGGTTTTGGAAAATTTTTGACTGCTTCAATTTTTGAAGGGTCTGGCTTGACTCCATCTTTTGTAACAATGTGGCCTAGATAAGCTACTTCTTTTCTCAGAAATTCACACTTATCTGGTTGTATCTTCAGACTTGAATTTCGTAATCTTGTGAAAACTTCTTTTAGTCTTTTATTATGCTCTTGTATTGTTGGTGCGTATATGAGTATATCATCCATGTAAATTGCGGCTCTTTCATTTTGAATTCCTAGTAAAATTGAATCCATAACTCTTTAAAACGTCGCTGGTGCGTTTTTCAATCCAAACGGCATCCTGACAAATTCATAGTGACCGTTCTCTACTGAAAATGCTGTTTTTTCTACGTCTTCGGGATCGACTTCTACTTGGTGAAAGCCGGACGCTAAATCGAGGGATGTGAAATACTGACATTTTCCTAACTGATCGAGTAAATCTGAAATGTTTGGTAGGGGATAACGATCGTCTACTGTCACTTCGTTGAGTTTCCTGTAGTCTATGACTATCCTCCACTTTTGTTTTCCTGACGCATCTATTTTCTTTGGGACTACCCACACTGGTGAATTCCATGGGCTGATTGAAGGTTTGATTATTCCTTGTGATAGCATTTTTGAAATTTGGTTCTTTACTTCTTCTTTGTGTGCGTATGGATATCGATATGATTTTGTCATAATTGGTTTTGCGTCACCTGTATTTATTTTATGTTTTGTTTCATTCGTGAACGTGAGGTTATCTCCGTCTAAATAAAATATATCTGAAAATTCTGTGCAAATTTGGATGATGTCTTCCTTTTCTTCGTCATTTAGATGATCTAATCTTAATTGTTGTAGTATTTCGTGTTCTCGGTCAATGTACGAGTTGTTTTCAAAATTTGAGTTTGAGAAATAATTTATTGAATAACTTTCGAGAGGTTCGATTTGTAAATTCTCAAAATTTCTGGTCTGATTAATTGCATAAGGATTTATTACTGTGGTATAAAATTCACCTTTATCATTTGTTTGTATTAACGCATTTGGTAACCTGACTTTATTTATTTCTGTGGCTACTAATACAGCTTGTTTGTTTTTTAAATTGCATTTTAGTTTTACGATTTTTTCACAGCGGGGTTCTATTTGAATTTCATTTGAAATATCACTGGGATTTGAATTTTTATTTGTCATTGTTGAAATATTTTCTGTGGGTTGATCGTTAAAATGATCTTTGGTAAATTTAAAAAGAGGTATTGAATTAAAATTTGTGATTAATTGTTCATTTTTCAGATCAATTACACATTGGTATTGTTGTAGAAAATCTGACCCTAGAATACCGTCAAATTCGATATCTAAGTCATAAATGTACACTTTGTGATGACTATCGTTTCCGAAGGGAATTAATACTGATTCCGTTATTAAAATTTGTTGATTCGTTATGCCTTGTATAGTGATGTTTTCTTTGTTTCTCTTTTTATAGTTTTTGCAAGTTTGGGGTTTGAAAATCGATAAACCTGCGCCTGTATCAATTAAAATTTTAAATTGGTTTGTCATATCTTTTATATAATAGAGATTTTCTCCATTTACCGTTAGTAGGGGGAATTTGTTTTTTAAACGAGTCTGTTCTCTGTAAGGTTGAGAGTTTGTATTTGGGCTGTTAGAGTTTCTATGTGAGGTGGAGCTTCTGGAATGAAGTAATCTTGAAAATTTTCATTTTCTAAAAATGTTTAATGATTTTCGTAATCAATTTGTTGGGAGTCAAAAGATTGTTCAAAGTTGTCTTGATTATAATGATTTGTTCTTGGATTTGTATTTGTATTTTGTTGTCTTTGATTGAAATTCATTGACTGGGGTCTAGGAATTGTTCCTGTGTTTGAAGAATTTCCTTGACTTGTTGAAGGGTGTGAATTGTTTCGAAAATTTGGATTTCTTTGGAAATTGCTTTGATTATTTTGATTTTTATTTCTCTGGAAATTGTTTGAGAAATTCGGGTGTCTTTGGAAATTGTTTTGAATTCTCTGGAAATTGTTTTGAAAGTTATTTGAGTAATTGTTTGGGTAATTATTTGAAGGTTGTGTTAGTGTTTTCCTACATTCATTGTATAAATGTCCTATTTTTCTGCAATAAGTACATTGTTTTTGTGAATTTTGATTTGAAAAAGTACGTTTTTGCTAACGCGGCAAAAGATCGTGTTTTTGTTTTTCGAATTGTTGCAACTGAAGTTCTCTCTTTATCAAAGTCGTTGCACTTACTATATCTGCGGGATTTGCAGCTCTGATTACGTAACCTAATTGACCGTTTAAACCTGTTAATAAAGCATTTAGACACATATTTTCTATCATGCGAGTTTGAGCGGATTTCTCGATTGCGGACAGAAGTTGTTTATTAATGGAAGCATATAACTTTGAATTTAAACTTTGTAATCTTGATACAAAAGTTATTGCGTTTTCGTTTTCTAACTGATCCATTTTTTGAAGGTCGTGTATTAAACTTGAAAAGTCTCTCGTGTCGGCAAAATGTAATTCTAGTAAATTTTTTATTTCAAGCCAAGTGCTTGGGTTTCTCGAATTGATTAGTTCAGCGGCTTTTAATTTTAATTTATTCTTTATGTAAATAGTTAAAAATAAATTTTGATCACCTACTGCCATGCGATTAGCGGTTTCGCAAGCGTTTATGAATGTTTGTAGATTAATTTGATTTCCGTCAAATTCTGGTACTAAACTGAAAATTTCTGAAAGTTTGTATGGCTCTATATGTTCCTCTGTGTGTGACATTTTTGAAAAGTTTTGAAAGCTCTCTTTTTCTTGAAAGTTTATTAAATTGTTTTATAACAGTTTATTGTTATTTTTAAGGATTGTTTTACCTTTTGAAGATATTAGAACATACAATTGTTTTATTGTTATTATTTGAATTAAGATGATGATTCCTACTTTGTTTCCTAAGTTCTGCCAGTGGAGTGAGCAACCAATTCAGGACTTACGCGGGTTCTGTCACTGTAGACTTGGAGACTGGTTTTTCTTCTGCTGCAATTCTGCTTTGTTTAGTGAATCTGCTTTATTTCCTAAGTTGTTCAGTGGAGTGAGCAACCAATTCAGGACTTACGCGGGTTCTGTCACTGTTTTTGACTTGGAAACTGCAATTCTGCTTCTGTTGAAGGATTCTGCTTCTGCTGAGCGATTCTTCCTTTTCTGCGGGGTTCGTTTTCTTGGTAAAGGATTGGAATCCAACGCCGGAGTGAGCAACCAATTTAGGAATTACGCGTGTTCTATCGGCGTCCAAGATCTGGATGACTGCACCAAAATTTTGTGTTAGCGCACAGGATAATCCTACTGCCAATGTTATGTCAGCGACCAGGATATCCGACTGTTTAAATGGTATGTCAGCGTACAGGATCCTACTGACTGCGCCAAAGTTTTAAAAAAGATTTTATTTTATTACACAAAAAAAATCACACTTTGAATTATTTTATAACTTAACTTTGGATTTAGCGATTTTAAATACGCGTTTAACTAATGTGATAGAACTTTAACGTACGACTGAATAGAGCTGTGAACTGTATGAGGAACGAACCGTGATAGAGCTACGAGAAAGCATATTTGAATGAATTTATAAGTTTAGGAATGCTTAGGCATCATTTCCGTTCTGGACACCTGCAAAGCAAAAATAGCAAGCCTGCAAAATAGCGGCGTAAACAAGTAACAATAAGCTATTGTTTGATACAATGTAGTTACTTTGTTGAAGGTTAATCCAATGTTAAGTTTTACATATAACATGCATAAAATAAATCGCCAAATATAAATATTCATTTCAATACATAGATATTAAAAGGGTACATTTTTGAAAATAATATTTCATAAAATTTTATGTACCTAAATAAATCTACCGGCACTCGAAACTATGAAATTATTTAATACAAAAAAATAACAGGTGTTCATTTCGTTGTGGTGACTCATTCCTTTATTATTCACGCTACAAGCAAATCTGAGTTTTAGCGCGACGTTGCCACATTGACAATAATTTACTTAACATGTATTTCAAATTTTCTTGCTTATTAAGGCCTTTAGACCATAGTGTTATAAGAGTTTTTTGTTTTGTTTGGTGGGTACTATCTGCACCTAAAATATATGCAGTCAAACTATTTACACCCTGTATAATATACGATACCCTTATAATATCACTCCGGATTTCTGCCTATGTCACATCACAGCAATTTTCTCCTAAACTACTGGACGGAAGGGGTTGAAATTTGGTATCAATGTTCAGTTTGATGACCCGATCAGGAGTACATATCACAAAAGAAGAAATTTTGATTTCAGGGGTACCTATGGGGGAAAAACTAAAAAAATCGACCGTTCCGCCGCAATGATCTCCGAAACTACTGAGTCTAAAATTTTTAAAAAAATAGGAAATATAGAACGTTGCCCGAACTTTACAGGAAAAATAAGGAGAAACCATTAATATTAATTTTGGGGGGCAAATTACAGAATTAAATGAAAATTTAAAAATTAATTTTTTTTAAAACGCATCATGTAATACATCAAATGAAAGGTCTCATTCTGAGGAACACAAACATATATTTTTCATATTTTACAAAAAATTAGTTTAAAAGATATTAACGAAAATATACCAAAATGTACCCATTCCCCCCTCTTTATCTTCGAAACTATAAAACGTAAAGTTTTGAAAAAAATTACAGGAATATAGTTTGACCTGAAGTTTACTGAAAAAATAAGGAGAAACCTCTTCTTTTAATTTAATTAAATGGAAAATATAAAATTAAAATTGTTTCTAACGCATCATGTTATATATCAAATGAAAGGGCTCATTATGATGAAAACAAATATATTTTTTTTTACCCATTCCCCCCCCCCCTTATCTTCGAAACCATAAGCTGTAAAATTTTGAAAAAAATAGAGCTATAGCGCCTCACCTGAACTTTACTGGAAAAATAAGGAGAAACCCCCAATATTCATTTTGGGGGTTATAGTTAGTTATAGAATTAAATGGAAAATAAAAAATTAAAGTTGTTTCTAACGGATCATGTAATATATCCAATCACAGGGCTCATTATGACCAACACAAATACTTTTTTTTAAATTTTTTTAAAATAAATATTTTAAAATATATTTAAAAAAATATTAAAAAAATACCCATATCCCCCCTTTATTTCCCAAACTATAAGACCTATTTTTTTTTGTTTACAGGAAAAATACGAAGAAATCCCAAATTATAGAATTAAACGGAAAATAAAAAATATTTTTTAATGCATCATGCAATATATCAAATGAAGGGGCTCATTATGAGGAATACAAATATATTTTTTTCATAGTTTTTAAATTAATTGTTTACAAGATATTAAGATAAAGATATAAAAAATTCTCATTTCTCGCTTTATTTCCGAAACCATACTACCTAAAATTTTGAAAATAATTAGGGGTACTGGGGCTCACTTGAAATTTATAAGAAAAATTATTAGAAAACCTCCATAGTAATTTTAGGGACAAATTATACAATTAAATGGAAAATAAAAATTCAATTTTCAAACACAACATGTAATATATCAAATAAAAGGCTTCATTATGTAAATTACAAATATATCATATTTTTAAATCATTTGTTTAAAAGATATTAGCAGAAATATTAAACATCGACTTAATTCCCATTTTAGAAATTACACTATTTAAATTTTGAAAAATATATTTTATTTGTATTTTTAAATAATTTGAATAACAGATTTAATAATTGATAATTTAAAACTTGACCTATTTTGCCCTTTATCTTCCAATCTATAGAGCCTCAAAATTCAGACAGTAGATTATAAAAGGCTTCCCCGAAAGTTTATTAGTAAAATAAAACTCTAATGTTAATTTTTAGGGGCCAAATTAGAAAACTAAATAAATACATATGTATTCTTATAAAAATCAAGCGAATCCTGAAGCAGATAAAATAAGTCTATGTCTGGAAAATCAAAGTGTATATTTTTTATAAATTTAAAACGCTTCCTTTTCAAGATATTAGGGTAAATATAATATAAGAAAATGCACTCATTCCCTGCTTGTCTGAAACTGGAATATTAGAATCTTGAAGGTGGTACGGAACCCTTAGTATGCGAGTCCAACTCGCACTTGACCAAATTATTTTAAATTAAAATAACTAATTTATTGCCGAAAATTTATTATAAGTATATTAAATATTTTCAAAACATAAAAAAATATATTTGTTTTTTTATTATAAATGTTACACTAAGGGTGACTCGTAATTGTTTTACATTAATTTCTCCACAGGCAAACACGCCTGACTTTTTGAATTTCAAATTGGTCGAGTAAACCTTCGCAATCTGATCGTTGAAGAATATCTGATTCGATGCATAGAACAGCTAAGCTATTGAGTCTATTTGCACTCATTGTAGAACGTAAGAAGTTTTTAAATCTTTTCAAACATGAAATGTCACAAATATGTGATATGCAATTTCCATGATTGGAAACTTAGTGTAAAGGTCGTTTCCATGCAAAATGTTTTTTTCACTTTCCAAATTTTGCTGCCCTAGAAAATTTGCCGCCCTGTGCCTAGCCCCAACTGCCCCTAGTGTAAATCTACCACTGCTTTTGGTCTCCAAACATTGTGATATCTTATGAAGACACCTAATAGCCTAATGCGTAATATGATGCAAGTTGGGCTCGAAAAAATGTGCTGGATTCAATGTGTGTATTGGCAGTTTGGCCGCATTTCTTCAAGTCATTGCCAAAGTGGCACGATGGTGACAATGCTATAAATAATAACATGGCAAGACATTTTTCGAGAAGGTGGTAAATAATAACCAGGACAGTTCGAGCAAATAAAAAAATTATGAATTATTACCATAGTGATATATTTGTCAAGTAGTTTCTAAATGATTGAGGATGCAAATAGTTCTTTTGAATGTTCATTTGAAATTTTCACTCCTAACAATAATACAAATAAGTTAAGTAATGAAAATCAAGGTGAAGTATCTAGGAGCATTTTGTGGAAACTGCCAGGAACACTAGTTGCTTTATTCGTATAGAAAAAACTTTCTCGCAGGATTAACTGTAACGAAGTAGGTCTACTGATTTGTCAACTAGTTTTCCTGTATATTAGGTTAGGATGTATTTTGTGTTATACTTATCTGTTTGATGTGACGTTTCGATTCCTAATCAGGAATCGTTGTCGAACAATGTAATTTGAAATGATTTACACAATATTTGTGCTTGACTTTTTGGCAATGTCAATTGTTTGATTAATTGACTTTGAAGTTTCCGTTTTGATGTTCACTTGCCAGGAGCTATTGCCATGATACCGGTATCTCTACAGAGGGTGTATCAATTTCTCCATTATTCAACAACATGCAGACACTTTCTTTGATTATCCTTTTTTTTGTATGCTCTGCTTTAAGAAATATTTTTGTCTTATCCCAGTCCATTTTGTGTGTATCATTATCCGTGAGTACATGGTTTGCCAATCTTGATCTATTTATATATACATGTCTTCTTGAGACGTTCTATTGGTGCTTTTTTGTTCTAATTTGGAGAGGTCTTGTTGTTTCACCGGTATATGATTTTCCGCAGACACAAGGTACACTGTACACACAATATTGGGAACTTTGAGTTAAGTTTCCGTTTGTAATGTATTATTTGTTTTAATAATCGTTTTTACTTGGTATTTATCACCAATACGTTTAATTTCTTGGATAAACCGGAAACATAAGGAATAGCATTTATAATTGTAGAGTTAACATCAGTTTGTGCGTTGTTATTTAAATTGGAAGCACTGTGTGTTGTTTGTGTAGTTTGTTGGTTTCTTAAATTTTTTTCGATTTGGTAATTTGTTTTATTTATGAAATTTCTTATAGTATCATCTTTAATAAGTGTTTTGATAGTTTGTCTTTCAACTGGAGTCACATTTTGTGAGATCTTTTGCTCTTTTTGTAGTAGTAACTTGTTTCTAATACGATATTCACACGATACTTATTATTAATTTTTGAGCAGCATTCTCAATGGCAACTATCATGTCTAATTTAGGAATGTTTTGGGAAGTGACTGTATAATTCAATCCTTTTGAAAGGACGCATTGTTCCGTTGATGTTATTTGTCTTTTAGATACGTTTATCACCGTTTTGTTGAAAAAGTTCTTATTTGGTTTTGTTAAGAGGGTTGCATGTTTTTTTTCAGATTATTGAATTTGTTTATATTTTGCATCTTCGAAATTCCGTTTGATATGAATATTGGACAGAATTGAAAATGCGAGTGTAGTCTGATTGATTATGAGTTTCATTGAATATTTTTTTCTAAATTAATAATTTCAGTATTTAAGCTGACTTTGTCTTCTATGATATTGAATTCTATTTCTAACTAGTTCCTTACCTGTTCTGATTTGAATTTTGTTACTACCTATTTGAAGATGTTTTGTGAATGGGCTAATTTCTTGTGTAATGCTTCGAGTTCTCTAAACTTGTTGAGATTGGCTCATACCGCATTCTTAAGTAGTTTCTAAATGATTGAGGAGACAAATAGTTATTTTGAATGTTCATTTGGGATTGTCAGTCCTCACAATTGTGTCTGAAAAATACAGATAAGTTCTAAGTAATTAAAATCAAGGTGTAATATCTAGGAGTAGTTTGTGGAAACTGCCCGGAACACCAGTTCTATTGTGAGTAGTGAAAATTCCAAATGAACATTCAAAATATGTATTTGTCAAATGAGTAACTGGTTTATATTTGTTTGACATGTCAATATTTTATCCCCGTTTTATTTTTTGTCAAAGGAGTTGCCAGTATCATAAATTCAATATTTTTATCATAATCTAAATCAGAATGACAATTCATGAGAGAACATCGGGAACGTGTATGAGCTCTTTTAAAGCTGTCATTGTGAGATAAAAATCTCTATTGTCTAGCCCAGTCTATTCTCTTCTGGGTCTTGAATGATGAATAATAATTGTTCTTTTCAGGTTAGAAAATAAAAGTTTTCCACTAAAGTTACAGCATAAGGACATTTCAAATTTTTAAAAAGCTGCGAAGTTCATGATAATCTTGTTTAATCACATTTTCATAATTTGCACAAAATTAACAATTCAAGGTTAGAAACCAAGCCACTTTAATAAATGGTATGTTGTTATCATTATTGCAAATGCAATTAGCTGAAATTTGCTGGATAAAGAATTTTTGAATTTCGTTAGCATCAGCGTGACCAAGGTGGCTGCCACGGCACCGACCCTATGTTTCAAAGGCGCTCCAAAATTGGGTCAAAAACCAACTTCATTTTTTTGATACTTAAAACTACTAAAGATTGGCATTTTAATCTCGTAATAATTGATAACATGAGTATGAATCTTTTCAGAATTTACATTTTTGTATTATTTATAACGTTCGAAATTAAAAAAGATAATTAGAGAAAGAGTTCGAGGGGCAGAATTTTAGACATCGGCACCAACACTAGTCGGACCATGAACACTTCAATGGCATTATTACTAGGCAGTAATAAACTTCATCATTACATCTATACATATTATAAAACAAAGTCATCCGCTGCGTCTGTCTGTCTGTTCGCGATAAACTCAAAAACCACCGCACCGATTTTCATGCTGTTTTCACCAGTGGATAGACTGGTTCTCGAGGAAGATTTTGGTATATGATTTGTTAGGTTTTAATATAAATTAGCTGAAATATAACGATATTTGTTGGAGGTGTCGGAAAAAAATAAGCCGTCTTAAACCCTTTGCGATATAACAAAATAATGTATGGTGAAATTGTGTATCTTATAGAGGTCCACAAAAAGTCAGCGATGGCATAGGTCTATCTCTTAAGGATAACATACTGTACTCATTTTAATACTTAAAAAAAGGGAAATTATAATGTGGTAATTGGAACGCTATTTAGGCAAATACGATATTATTCCTTATCATTTTAAATAGCTTAGTTCGCTTGACCACTTCATGAAGAATATTTTTTCCCTTTACACCATGCAAATTAAACGAATACGTTTGGAGATATAGCAAAATCAAAATATGTAACATGCAACGAAATTAATTTCGTGTCGCCGTGATTCGACCGCTCCCCTGTAACCGCGCCACGCGTCTGAGCTGTAAATGTTAGTCCACGTAGTAAAAGGCCCTACTTCTTTCTGTAGTCTTTGTATTAGAGTAATTAGAGAGCAGGAATAAGAAAATTTTGTAAAATTTTAACCCTAAAAATAAAGATATGGTAATTTCAGTAGTCTTCGTACTTTTCACGGTATAACTTATGAAACATTGGAAAAGTACGCTTTCTAACGCATTATTTGAATTGAATAAACAAGTGGTATCTCTGTGAGGAAAATCTATAAAAGTTTTTGATTCACCTTGCCATTAAATTTCAATTTAATTGCAACAATCAATACAGAGTATTTACGAGAAACTAACTATAACCATTTGAGACTTTTACAAGTCATGTCGCTTGAATGCTGAACAAAATGACCTAATACTGTCCTCAAATAATAACAGTAATGAAGGTAAACTATTATTAGCAAAAGTACGATCCGACATCCGACAGCCCCAGCTGTGGTATCGTCCGGCATAGCAGCCACACTTTTGAAAAGTGGGCGAACCGCCCATTCCACATTCAAACTGACATTAAAAATATGTAGTGATGACGTCACTAGCATTTGCAATATCTCTAAACAGAGTAGTGCCGAAAATTTATGAGGGATTACAGTTTGATTATTTGGGAAGAGGCTTCTATGTCTCATGTAGCGGTTGACGTACTAGACAGGATAATGCGAGATCTGCGCAACAGTAACTGCCCAATGGGTGGTTGCACTGTTTTATTCTCTAGAGATTTCCGTCAAATATTGCCAGCTATAACTAGGGGAACGTGAGTAGATGAAGTCAATGCATCCCTCAAAAGATCGCATCTTTCTCACATATAAAGAAATCTGAACTAATATGAGGATTTTATCATTTAGCGAAGATAATTGGCAATTTTCTAACGACTTAGTCGAAATAGGAAATGGTGAATTTCAAGCAGGAAATGTCTATGTAAATTTTAACAATAATTGTGTTTTGGTACAAAATGTGAAAGAAGTTATTGAACAATTTTATCCCGATATTAGTAACATATCCACTAAGAAACTAAATTGGTTTCAAATTAATGTTACGAGAATTCATCCGACAGCTGGTGCAATCGGCCACCAACCAATTCATGGAAGGGATATTATTCCGATACTTCTGGGAATCGGAAATGTTTTGCTCTCAACAGGCCGACCGCTGCCGTTACTGGGAATTCCCTTGAAGATTCCAGAACACATGAAAGAAGTTTCCCGATAGTTTGTTGACTTGCCAGAATAATTCCGAGAGAAATATATAAATACGAACCTGGCGATGAGATTGATTCACTATTCGACGGTCCTATTGTTAAGTTCTGATAAATTGTAAATAGTTCTTGTGAATATAAATTGTGTTAAAGTAGTGGAAATAAATTAGAGTGAGTTGGACTGTGTTTTTAAATAAATCCAAGAACTGAACTGAAAATAAAAACATTACAGTGGTGACAGGTGTAGGTGTATTTGTGGAACTTTAAAAGTGAAAAATAAATGGACTGACAATGTTTAAAGAGGTGACTTTGTACCAGTTGAAAGTGACGGATTTAAAAAAAGAACTTGAAGAAAGGGATTTAGAAAAACCCTAGAAGACAAGACAAAGTACTAGAAAATTCTAAAAACTTGAAGGAAGCGCTAGAAGGTAAATTAGTAGAAAATTCTAAAACCCTGGAAGATAAATTACTGGAAAATTCTAAATCCTTAGAAGAGAATTTGAAAAGCATGGTACAGAAAATATCAGAAATGCTAGAAGAGAAAATATTCGATAATGAGGCACAGATGGAGGAGCTAAAGCAAACAATGGTCGAAGAGTCAGTTAAAAATGAAATGCGGATAGAAGAGCTAAGACCGATAGTGGAGGGTGAGATCAGCAAAATAAAAGAACAGGTAGCCACAATATAAAGGGGAGAAATACAATCAAAAACCGAAAGCAGAAACAGTACAGAGGTAGTGGATTCAAAAATTGGTCTCGAGAGGACAAGACACAAAATGAAACCTCCCCAATTTGATGGAAAAATCGCCATAGGCTAATGATAGGCGCCAATTCGAGGCTGTAGCAAAGCTAAACGGATGGTCGGCAGGGGAGAAGGCAATAGCATTAACCCTCGCCTTAAGAGGGGACGCTACAGACATTTTGCAAACATTGAATACCTCTGAGCAAGTATGGCCAGACACATTTGGAGAACGTCTACCACTCCCAATTGAAACATCGTCACCAGAGATCAAATGAATCCCTACAAGAGTTTGTAGCTGATATTGCCCGTCTGGTTCACCTTGCCTATCCAGGCACACCGGAAAATTTAATAGAAAGGTTAGCAGTGCAAGCCTTTTCGGATGGACTTCGGGACCACGAAACCAGACAAGCATTGACCCTAGCTCGACCGACTAAATTAGTAGATGCACTGGCTGGAGCTCTGGAATTCGAGGCTGCAAAAAATACCTGCAGCGGTCAAGCCAGAGTCCGAACCATTGACGGAGAATCCGAAGATTTCGGAAACGATGAAGCCTCTGTCAGAAAGATAATAGAAGAAGTCCTTACCGAAAAAAGACTAGTGAGATGTCGGAAGTGTCGTAAGGTAGGACAGGTCCAGAGTCGTTGCAAGGAGAGCAACGGAGTCCAGACTTCCTCGCCGGGGAAACTAAAGAAGGCCAATGTAAATGGACCATCGTCGACCTGTAACCAACAAGCCCCAGCTACCAACGCATATGTATCTCCGCTACACAACTAAGTTAATAAGAAGCAAATTGCAATGCTGCTGGATACTGGTGCGACAAAAACAGTAATAAGGCTCAACATTGTTTTAGAGACAATGATAAAACCAACAAAATGGCAGCTGCGAACACAACCTTACAACATCGGGCATTAGTGGCGGACATCGAAGACCAAGTCATTAGCGGAATGGATGTCATGAGCTCCAAGAGATTCCAATTAAACTTTAAAGATGGAATTCTGAGAGTGAATGACGAAGAAGTAGTGCTTCATGGTAAAGACGACATAATGCTTCGAGTAATCTTGGCAGCGTATGTAAATGTTTCGGAAAGAGCTGAAATCATTGTAGGTGCTTGCCTAGATTGGAAAGCTAAAGCTGGAACAGTGATGATGTTTGATTCCAAACTTAACGACGGAAATGTAGGATTACTCGGTTGTGCCAAAGAAAGAAACAACTTTGGGCCCTTGTTCAACAGTTTCCTTTGTAGTCAGAAGCACACAGCATGCAGAAATAACACCGATTCATCTAAGAATTTGAAACCAAACCAGAAAGCAAAACTGAGGGACATTGTTAGAAACTACCAGGATATCTTCGACGTAGCGAAAGGAAAAAGAGGGCGAACGATCTGGTGAAACATAAAATTAATACCGGGGACGCTCAGCCTATTCGACAGTCGGCTAGAAGACTACCCCTAGCCAAAAGAGAAGAAGCCGATAGGATAGTCCACGAAATGGAGGAAGAAGGTGTTATTGAACCCTCCAATGGCCTTTGGGCTTCTCCAGTTTTCTTGGTAAAAAAGAAAGACGGTTCGACTCGATTATGCGTGGACTATCAGCAACTAAATCACGCAACGAAGAAAGATAGCTATCCCCCTACCAAGAATAGACGATACCTTAGATACATTGGCTGGATCGAAGGATGTTTTCCACCCTGGACTTGAAGAGCGGTTATTGGCAGGTGGAACTAGCTAAGGAAGACCGGGAAAAGACTGCTTTTACCATCGGCTCAGGACTTTACCAATCCACGGTAATGCAGTTTGGGTTGTGTAATGCTTCAGCAACTTTTGAAATATTGATGGAAACAGTGTTAAAAGGGCTTTCATGGAAAACATGCCTGGTGTATCTTGATATTATTGTGGTTGGAAGATCATCTGATGACCACGTCAAGAACCTGGAGGAGGTGTTTCGTCGACTTCGAAGTTCCGGACTAAAGTTAAGCCCGAAGAAGTCTCAGCTGTGGTTTCCGCAGAGGGAGTAGCTGTTGATAAACAGAAAATGAAAGCTGTCCAGGAATGGCCGATACCTAAAGATATTCACCAGTTAAGAAGTTTTCTGGGGTTATGCACGTACTATCGTCCGTACGTTGCCGGATTTTCCAACATCGTTAAGCCACCTACTAGACTCACAGATGGGAAGGTGCAGTACCAGTGGGACGAGGAATGTCAGCGATCATTCGAGACATTAACAAGTGCTCCCATTTTAAGTTATCCTTTGCCAGATGGAAACTTCGTATTGGATACCGACGCAAGCAATGTTGGAATTGGTGCTGTGCTTTCGCAGATCCAGGAGGGCCAGGAAAGAGTCATCGGATATTTCAGCAAGACCTTGAGTAAGCCTGAACGGAATTACTGCGTTACTCGCAGGGAGCTCTTGGCTGTGGTAAAGGGGGTAGAGCATTTTTACAAGTACCTCTATGGTAAAAGGACTGATTACGCAGCACTGAAGTGGCTCCTTCAGTTTAAAAACCGAAGGACAAATGGCTAGGTGGATTGAGCGGTTGCAAGAATTCGACTTCGAGACTGAACATCGCCCAGGAACAAGCCATTAAAATGCTGATGCTTTATCGATGAGACCATGCCCTGATGATTGTAAACATTGTCAACGAGCTGAAGAAAAAGGTGCTGTTCTCTGTAGAACTACTGCCGTCGATGACCATTGGTATCTTGAGGAGATCCAGAAAGACCAGAAATTGGATCCGGAGTTAAAAGAAGTTATCCGGTGGAAGGAAGAAGACCGCAAACCTACGTGGCATGAGATTTCCCGATACTCACCAACCATAAAGTCGTAAAGTCGTACTAGGCTCGGTGGAACTCCCTCATCCTGGAAAATGGACTTCTCAAGCGCGTCCTGGAAACTCCAGAGGAGGGAAATGACAGAAAACAGATTGTAGTTCCCAGAAATAAGAGACCAGAGGTTTTACGAGAACTACATGATGGTACAACTGGAGGACATCTGGGAGTAACGAAAACCCTGTGGAAGTCGAGAGAACGCTTCTATTGGGTAAACTGCCAAGTAGATGTTAAGGAGTGGTGCCGGAAATGTACGGTTTGTGCGGTAAGTTGTGGGCCTCAGAAGCGAACAAAAGCTCCCATGAATCAATATAACGTGGGCAGTCCATTTCCTGAATCCGACTCTGGAAATATATATATTGTGGTGGTGATGGACTATTTTAGTAAAAGAGCCGAAGCGTATGCCTTGCCGAATGAAGAAGCCTTGACCGTTGCTGAGGTCCTTGTCAAGGAATGGACATCAGCAACGGTGTTCCCTTAGAGTTGGACTCTGACCAAGGTAGAAATTTCGAGTCTACTCTTTTCCAAGATGTCTGCAAACTTCTGAAGATCAATAAAACACGGACGACAGCATTATTCCCGCAGTCCGATGGAATGGTAGAACGGATGAATAGAACCATTAATCGCCATTTGTCAAAGGTAGACTCTGACCACCAAAGAGACTGGGACCAGTATCTTCACTTCTTTCTAATGGCATTTCGTTCGTCTGTGTACGAGTCAAGGGGTCAGACCCCAGCAAGCGTTATTATGGGACCAGAATTACGACTACCATGCGATTTGAAATTTGGATGTCCCCCAGGAGAAGAGACTGCAGGTGAAGGCTATGTCAGCCAGTTACGGCAGAAGATGAACGATATCCAGCAACGAGTCCGATTAAATATCGAGAATGCCAGTGCCCGAATGAAGGAAGCCTATGACATCAGAGCCGAGGGCGGGGAATTCCAAGTTGATGATCTTGTTCGGTTGTATAACCCGCAACGTCGTCGTGGATATTCGCCTAAGCTACAGAGATCTTGGGAGGGGCCGTACCAAATTGTGAAGAAAATCAACGATGTTGTCTACAGGATCTATTGTTAAGTAAAGATAAATTGTAAATAGTTCTTGTGAATATAAATTGTGTTAAAGTAGTGGAAATAAATCAGAGTGAGTTGGAATATGTTTTTAAATAAATCCAAGAACTGAAATGAACCCGAGTGTGAAAATAAAAACATTACATTAATATTAAAAGAAGGTGCTCCTATTATATCACTAAGAAATTTGAGTCTACTAAAACTTTGCAACGATACAAGATTCAAAGTAGTCTATTTATTTATTTTTTTTTTGATCGAATGTATCATATTAACTGGAAACGCAAATGGTGAAACTGTTTTTATACGAAGAATTCCCATATGTCCTCAGAATTGCCTTTCCAATTTAAACGGCTACAATTTCCCGTAAAAATGAATGACAATTAATAAAGCGCAGGGATACACATTAAAAGTTGCTGGGGTCAAGACTGTAACCAGGAGATTTTTGCCAGGTGGGTTGGATAATTTTTTCGGGGGGGCGGCTTAGATAATTTTTTTGGTTGATGATGGCCTGATTAAGTATTCATGTATTTCCAAGATATATAAATTTGTATTAAAATAATATTATTCTTATGAAAACGATTATTAACGGGTTAAAATTTAATCTTGAAACCAAATTTCCAAAATTTCGGGGGGTGTTTGAACCCCCGCTGGCTATTTGCTTGGCGGGAGTAGATTTAAGCAAACAGTGCTTTTCGCACAGGCAATTGTATTGTTACGAGAATTCATTCGACAGCTGGTGCAATCGACCATCAACCAATTACCAGAGCACAAATATAATATATATATATATATATATATATATATATATATATATATATATATATGTTTTTAAGTTTTCGCGGGCACTAAATGTTTTAGGTGGTTTCCGGGAATTCATCCGCGTAGTTGATAACTGATCCCTGCCGGGATCGATGGTAAAATGACGATGTTTCGGCAGAGTCACATCTGCCCTCTTCAGGTCGGTTCGCATAATTCTCGTAGCCTTCTGCTTTCGCTTCTAATTACTCGAATAATGTATTCCGCACTGTACGCAGTTGTGCAGTAATTGGAAAACAACAAATTGGTTTATTGGACATATTTATCTAGACTTTTTAACAATTAAGTAATTGTCACTTCCCCTAGATTTTTTTTGAATACCATTTTAACATTATTCACGAGCGAAAATTATATGGCAACAACCGCTTCTAAAAATACATTCTTTTCAGATTTAAGTCTAGATGTATTTGACTTGCTTGAGATTGTCGACATTTGATATTGTGCTTTTCCCGTTTTCATTTCAGGTGTTTTGACGTGTCATTGCTATTTTTGGTGTTTTTTGGCATTTTGGTATGTTTGATATTTTTGAATTTTGTACATTTTCAACAATTTTGTCATTATTTACATTTCTAATGTCTGTGATTTTTCACATTTTTAATATTTTGACATTTTTGGCGTTTTCGACTTTTTTCCCATTCCTTTACATTTAGGTGACGTTGGCATTTTTAGTAATTTTTGTTAGTTTTGACATTTTTGGCGTTTTGTACATTTTAATTTTTTTTGGATTTTTCTTATTTTAGAGGTTTGACAGAATAAATTTTAACAATTCTAACAAATTCTATATTGTTCTAATGTTTAGTGTATATAATATTCCTAATATTTCGAGGCCTGTAACATATTTCTTTTCATTTATTTTTATTTTATAAATCTTCACTTAACATTTCCAACAATTTTAAAATTTTTGAGATTTTACGTGCAATGAATCAGATAGATATTATAATAATATCTCTATTGAATTAAAAAACAGAATCAATTTATCAATTCTCATGCACACACACCCTGTATTTGCCTTTCAGAAAACTA
Source organism: Octodonta nipae (assembly GCA_034190945.1). Taxonomy (NCBI): domain Eukaryota; kingdom Metazoa; phylum Arthropoda; class Insecta; order Coleoptera; family Chrysomelidae; genus Octodonta; species Octodonta nipae. Next base: position 93,310,790 of record CM067219.1, read on the forward strand.
GTGAGGACACTTTCAGCTCCCTTGCCATCCACCCCTGAGAATTAACTCTGGTCCTCACGCTAACGTGTTTTCTTTCTGCATAGTCGCTGTCTTCTTGTTGGGATAGCTTTGGTTTGTTTCTGTTGCTTTACCTTATTGTTAGTACAGCAACTGTCTTCTTTGTGGTTCATGGCTCTCCCTTTGCTATGATATATAGCGTATTCTACCCTTCGGTGGGCGTGCACGTTGTCTTCGGTTTTCTGGTGGGTGTGTGTTCTTCCCGTCCCCTTTTTGCTTGGTACGGTTGGTCCCCCCCCCCCGGATTCCGTTCATTTCTCCTGAAAAATAGAACGTTATGTACTTCATTTTAAACTCACATGTCTTGTACCTCTGGGCTCATATCGAATCGCACTATCGAATTGTCTCGTTTTTGGTGTTTAATTGGTAACCAAGCAATATGTCTGACCGTGAGAAAGGTGGCAAAGTCAAAGCAAAATCACGATCCAGCCGTGCCGGTTTACAGTTTCCGGTAGGCCGTATTCATCGTTTATTGAGGAAAGGAAATTATGCAGAACGCGCCGGCGCCGGTGCACCAGTATATTTAGCAACCGTTATAGAATATTTGGCTGCTGAAGTTTTGGAGTTGGCCGGTAATGCTGCACGGATGACAAGAAGACATTTACAACTCGCCATCAGAAACGACGAAGAATTGAATAAATTGTTGTCTGGCGTAACAATTCCACAGGGTGGTGTCTTACCCAATATTCAAGCTCTCCTGTCCAGCTGTTCTCCTTCGCTTAGGCAGAGCTGGTTCTTAGGCCGCTTGTATCTGTCAGTAAATCTGGGATCATAGTCGATTAGCTGTCGCAGGTATTCTCATGCAATGAATAAATACTCCACATAGCATTTACCGGCTACGTGATGATCGCTAAGTGATCAAATTTAGTTCTAGTCATTTCAGGAGAAGAGCATATATACCAGCTTTTACGTCTGTACCTTTTTTTTTCTAAAAATTACTGACATCCATCCATTCAATAACAGAATTTTGTAAAATATCACATCAAATCACTATCAATTTACGGAATTCGTATTTTAATTCCCATATCTATTTTTTTCGGTTCCCGAGAAATAGTGAATTTTTCTTAAAAAATACCCCCACGCAAAATTGAATGTTCTCAAATTAATATAACCAGTTTCTACTTATTTTATGAGTAAGTATATCAAGATTGACACTAGTATTACTTTCTATTTCAGATATATTGAACTTTTTCTAAAACAATACTAACCTGCATTTAATATTTCCATTTTGACAAAATAACGAACCACGTATTACTTCACTTAAAAAAGGAATCAACCTCTTATTTCTTATGACTATGTTATTTTTGGTTCCTGAAGAATAGTAATTTTTTTAAAAAACATTTCCTCACCTGTCCCCCATGAGTTAATTAAATTTTTGGAAAATGATAATTCTCATTATTTGTCACATTTTGTTGCTAAATATTGTTTTTTTATTTAATTTTTTTTTCTGGATGGGTCACTCCATTACCTAGCAGTATGAAATATAGTCTACGATCTATTCTCATACCTATCAAATATACATGAAAATTTCGTAAATATCCACCGAGCCGTTTCATAGGAGTTCGACAACAAACACCGTGACACGAGATTTGTATAAATTAGATTAATTCAGGGACAATATTTTTTCATATTTTTCTTATACTCGATTATTTGCGCTAATTGGTGTATACAGTGAATATATAAAGTATTATGGTTTACGTATATAGAGATTTATTATTTGTATTTGCAAAAAAATTAAACAGATTAAATTGTTCCTTTGATGTTGAACACAAATTTTTGTTGTAATCAAATATTAATTGAGAAAATTTCTTTTAAATTTGTAGTACCTAAATGGTTTAAAGTATATGACTAATTTGATATAAAAGCAAAAACTATGTTTTCTTCATTACAAGAATTTTATTCATGGATACTTTGGTTTACAGGAAACCGAAGAAATTTCCTTTTCGATTTTGTTTCATGTTTGGAATCTGATTAACCGCCACTGCACATGCTAAGCAATTAAACGGTTTTTTTAACCAGTGCTTCAACAGAGAACAAAAACGACCGCTTCCAACGAGGAAAAACGCATAGGCGTACATCAAATGTTGTGAATTAAGAAAAAAATAATATATTAAAAATTTATTTGTTAAAAATTTTTCGTATGATTACTTGATCCAGGTAATTTCATCTATTCTTTTTTCTATTTTCACTAATTATTTGAAAATAATATGCTGTTTTTTGTAAAATATTTTACTTAAGCCACAAGTGTTTTCTCGAACACCAACCGAAATTGCTTACAAGGAGTCATTGGGGAAAGACGATTGGCATCGCAAAACCCACAGGGCAAATTCAGTCCCCCATTTGATTATGTGCTTTACCGTGGTCGTTCATGTGTAGATAGAGCCAATACCCATTTGATTACATAAGAAAACAGCAACTTGGTAATTAGCTGCAGTGTCTGTATGTCGTAAATGTGACCTTTTAAATTGTTTTGTTGGCGTAAATGTGACCTTTTAAATTGTTTTGTTGGAGGAAATCTCAAAAAAGTGAACTTTGAATTTTTGGTTTTCCATGTTCATGGTCAGGGGCAGATTCAGCTTGGGGGGGGGGATGACGGCGATCGCCCACTCCGTGAGTCAGTGAATTTAGCACTAAAACAAGGAAATCTTACATCTAAGAGCTTAAAATAAGTTAACTTTTGCGAGTTCAAAGGGAAAATCGACTATATTCTAATGCAATATTCCAAGGAAAGCGCCCCTTCTACTTGGGTAAATTTTGTACAAGATCCGCACTGCTCATAGTTGAAAGTTTTTCAATAGAATACTTCAATCTCCTGATTTGTTCAAGTCTGATATGAAAAGCAACAACTATCCATACAGATTCCTTTATAGAGCAAGAAAATATGAAAATTTTCTCAATAATACGAATCACTATATCTACTAGCTATATTTTTCAAGTTACTGTTTTGACTATCTACCAAGCGTGCAAGTGACAAGTGGCTGATTTAATGTTTGTGTAATTCTCATATTGAGTTTTGTCAATTTGACTTGTACGATTTAGGTGGGGGGTCATAATACCTATGACCTCCTTGGGCCGCCATTGTTTCTTCATAAGATTCCTCTAATTCTTCTTGTTAATTTAAAGTTTGTTGTACCTAATACAAAAACTTTCATGGTCTGACTCTTTATCGCTATCGTTTGGACCTTAAATTTCAAAATCGGCTCCTAAAACACTTTTAACTGCTGATACATAAGCTTTGTTCCTTTTTCCTAAAGGTGAAAGTCTATCTTTTGGAATACTTATCCCTCTTCACTCATTTTCCAGTTTAAAGAATATTGGGTGCTTTACTAAGGTAGGTTGAGTTTTGAATATGTCCAAAAAAATGAATAAACAGGTTATTAAATATTATTGTTAATTTATCCATCCAGTCACAAAAATAAAATGGTATAAGAAATAATAGAAATGCAAGCGGATTGTTTGTTAGCTCTGGCGGATCCAGTGATGTGCTGTCTTAGTGTTTATTTTGCTAAAACCAACCTTAAGTGCGGTCAAGTCCCCCCCCCCAGTGACAATCCTGTTTGTTAGTATACTAACAAACAGTGACGGATCCAACTCTGAAAACTCTGAAAGTGTTTTGTTTCTGAGATACAGCCGCCAAAGTTGATTGACAAAGTTTAAAAAAAAAATTAGCTGAAAGCCACTTTCTCGCTATATCCCACAAGGTGTAAAAAAACAATTTTTGGAGGCTTTATCTTGAAAACAAGAGTTTCACAGTTTGAGCCCATGGAGACTTTTGATCTGCCAGTACAGAACTATTAATTGGCAAAATTAAAAAAAAAATAGCAGAAAGTCACCATCTCACTATACCTCATAAGTTGTAAAAAAAAAACACCTTTGGAAAACTGTATCTCGAAAACAAAAGACTTTCAGAGTTTGAGATCCACCACTACAGAACTATCAAATGGCAGTTTCAAAAAAATTAACCAAAAACCATTTTTCAAAAGAATATTGCAGGATCCTTTATGGTTTTAAATTCGTGGCCTGTTGGAGGGTGGCGATCACTGAAAAACAAAATTGGAAGTAGATTGGAGACTAAGTGATGACAATTTCGACTAGTCAGGCAGAACAGCACTCCTGTTATAGAATAAAGTGTTTTAAATACAACAAAGATTTATCTATTTCGAATCAGAACCGTTGCTTTCAACTCTGACAAAATAGCCAGTGTATTCATATCTATCTGTCAGATATTTTTTACTTAATTGTCACTTTTTTGCCATGCATATACTTATTTGTACCTATATTTTTCTGGAGGGATTTTCAGAGAATTACATGGTTATTTTATTAATTTGCAAATAAGTATAGAAATAAGGAAGAAAAGAAACAAGGTTCACAACACTTTCATGTATCCTATAAAAAAACTTGTCTAGTAAAACAAAAAATATAATTGAGAAAAAATCATCTGTTGATGATTTGGAGCTTGCAGCAAGTGTGCTGGTTCTGATTTGTTGCTCTACCAGCTCTATCAAGACAGCATCATTTAACTTACAAGAAAAAATATTTTTTGTGATTGCTTACAAGAACACCTCCATTTCCCTTTCAATAAGACAAAGCCTAGTTGCTTGATAAGAGGTCACTTAATAATAACATTAGTAAAGTGAGTAATTTTTCAACTGAAAGAATATTCTAAAAAATAATTTAATGAACAGTTATAAGATTAATGTGATACACTAGCAGCAAAACTAGTATTCTCATCTGATATATCATTTGATCCAGGTATTCTTGTAGTATTCTAAAAAATATATAAAAATGAATATAGATTCTTAGCTAGTCACTGTTATTTTACCATTGTTCTAGCCCTCTCTTCAATTAAACTGTAGGCAAAATGATTTAAAACAATAGGTCTGGGCAAGGCAACTCCTTGAAATCTATAGAGGGTTCCACCAGTAACATCAGTATTTAATTTTATAACATTTGCTATTGTAATTCTTCCTAAATGATTGGTATTTGGTATCATAGGTCCTTTGGATATATCAATGTGATCATTGACTTTATATAAGGTGACTTTGTTATCATTATGTTCAGCAATATTTGGAATTTGTTCTGTTTTGTGAGGATTATGTTTAAAGATATCAGTAGCAAGATCTTTTGATACAGTAAGACACTCTATATTGTGTTCTTTCTGACAAAATTTAATCATTTCCAAAGATAATACTTTCAGTTCAGTTGTTGTAGGGATCCAGTTGTCTAATGACAGCTGAACATCATATACAAAACTTCCAGACTTAACTAAAAAATATAAATTAACAATTTGTTAACAATAATATTTATCATAATACCATTTGGACTCGGGAAACTGTGTAAATGTACTTCAACATTATCTTTAAAAGCATTCATTACTACAGCCCCCAAGAGAAAACTACAACTTCTCCAGAAAGTGTTATTTACTAAAGTTGGGTTTTCTATTTGGTAATGTAACAATTCCAATTTACATGAATCTGGTATAGGCCTATGCATATGCCAAACTGATTCTCCATTTAGTAAAGCTATAACTGATCTTTTTGTATATACCTCTCCTAAATCTAAAATTAAATATA